>WAEK01000009.1:0-600000 GCA_011634665.1 Mortierella sp. BCC40632
CGACACGGGTTCGTAGACCTAGTCATCCCGCCACGGTGCTCCTGTATTGTTTGTGCGGAAAAAAGAAGGCGACTTGAGAATGTGCATTGACTACAGAGCATTGAACAAACAAACAATCAGGAATACTTATCCGTTACCAAGAATTGATGAGTTGCTTGATCGACTGAACGGCGCATAAGTGTTTAGCAAAATGATTTTACGAACAGGTTATCACCAAGTTCGAATTCACGAAAACGACGTACACAAGACCGCTTTTCGCACAAGATACGGCCTATATGAGTTCCTTGTGCTGCCATTCGGATTGACCAATGCTCCTGCCACCTTCATGACATTAATGAACGAAGTTTTTCCGAACCGAACTGGATGGTTGTGTGATCATATACCTCGACGATCTATTGATATTCAGCAAGAACATGGAACAACATTTAGTTCATTTGGAAATTATCTTGCGCAAATTACGAGAACATCGACTGTATGCCAAGCTGTCCAAGTGCGAATTTGCCAAGAGCGAAGTTGGCTTCCTAGGACACATCGTGTCCAGCAAGGGCGTATCGGTCGACCCCTCCAAAGTCCAGGCAACAGCCGAGTGGCCAGCCTTGCGCTGTGTCCTAGATATCCAATCGTTTCTAGGACTTGTCAACTACTACCGACGCTTCATTCACAAGCTCGCCAAGATTGCCGCTCCCCTCACTGAACTACTGAAAAAGATGTGACCTTCCGATGGTTGAAAGAACAAAAAACGTGCGTTCAAAAATTGAAAAAAAGGCAATTATGAACGCCCCAGTCCTGGCTGTCTTCAATCCCGAACTCCCTGTTGAAGTCCATGTCGACTCCTCGAAATATGCTATTGGTGCAGCGTTAATGCAGAACGGTCGACCAGTCGCGTTCGAATCAAGGAAACTGTCCGCTGCAGAGATTAATTACCCAATCCATGAAAAAGAACAACTTGCCGCCGTCCATGCACTCCAAAAATGGCGAGTATATCTGCATTCGACAGCCGAGCCCTTTATTGTTTTCACCGATCATGAATCACTAAAATATCTGGATACAAAGAACACGCTCAGTCCTCGCCAAATTCGCTGGATGGAAAAACTAGCAGAGTATAATTTTGTGATACGATACAAAAAAGGACCACTCAATGTTGTACCTGATGCTCTTTCAAGAAGGCCGGACTACCAAGATGCAGCCAGTATGGAGTCAAAACCAGTAATCGGATCCACAATCTTGGAAGCTTGCAGAGAGGCCTACGAGGAGGATGAAGATTTTTGGCGATTGGTTGAAACGAGTTAGAGCAGTTCAAGGAAAGAATAACCCGTACGAGTTCACGCTCCATGACAACCTCCTCTACCTTAAGAAAGACATGCGATTATGTGTACCCAACCTACCAGAGGAAAAGTCTACGATCATGAAGGAAATCCATGACTCGTCGTTAGCAGGACACCTTGGTGTTGACAAGACATACGTCCGGCTATCTGAAGGATACTATTGGCCGGGCATGTGGCAATCCGTCAAAAATTATGTTAGCTCGTGCCACGAGTGTCGACTTAACAAGCACAGAACGACAAAAGAACTGGGGCTATTGCAGCCATTACCCATTCCAGAGAAAACCTTGGACGCACATTGCAATGGACCTGGTGACACATCTACCTAAAACGAAAGCAGGACATGATGCAATAGTAGTATTTTGTGGACAGGTTTAGTAAAAAGCCGCTGTGTTTGTCGCCACAAAACCAGTTGCACCGCCAAGGATGTTGCCAACATATTTTTTCCAGCAAGTGTTCCGACATTATGGAGTTCCCAAGTCAATCGTGTCGGACCGAGACACCAGATTCACCAGTACATTCTGGAAGAGCCTTTTCGAGCATCTTGGAACGAGTTCAGACATGTCAACCGCTAGACATCAACAATCAAACGGACAAGCAGAGCGAATCATCCAGTCCTTGGAACAGTATCTGCGCTTATACACGAATGAGGCTCACGATGATTGGGACGAATTCTCATCCAGCCGAGTCTGCGCATAATTCCTGCCAAGTCATCCGCTACAGGACTTAGCCCATTCGAAGTGATGTATGGACACGTACCGTTAACACCAGCGACACTCTTGACGGAAAAAGCTCATGTGGTCAAACAACCTAATGTGAAAGAAGAGATGGAGAAACACCAAGCGAGATTCCCGAATTGTTTATGACGCTATCCAAGACAGTCAAAAAGTACTCTGACCAGTACGATGCCCACAGACGCGAGGCCATATTTGAAATAGACGATCTTGTCTATATCGACGCAACCGATATCAAAACCGCCACGGAAAATGCGACAAAGAAGGTCAACAAACTGAGGAGACCATTCCTAGGACCTTACAAAATTATTGCTCAACCAAGTCCCTTGAACTACAAGTTGCAGTTACCTCCTAGAAGTCGACTGCATCCTGTGTTCCACGTCTCCAAGCTCAGGGCTACTACTCGTAGGAGTGACGAGTTTGCGGATAATGAAGAGCTGAGGCCTGACAAGGAACCTCTCATTGACGATAGCGATGAGTACTATGAACAGCCCTATGAGGTGGAGCGAATCGTCAAGCACAAGAAGACAAAGGAAGGTCTAATTAAATTCCTAGTCAAATGGGTTGGTTTCCCGGTAAAAGATAGCACTTGGCAGACGCTCGAAGACCTCGAGAACGCACAGGATGTTATTCAAGATTACCGAGATACTCTCAAGGAGAAGGACCTCTTTTAAGAGGGGGAGTGTCAAAGAGTATGCTACCTTGGTGCGTCTCTTTGAGAATGTCCTTGCTGGAATGTTTCGATCTGTACGGACGGACACGAATTTTCCTTCCCCATTGCCGCGCTCCATGGAAAGGGTTCACCCCTTTTTCTACATATCTTCTCTAGTATTTATTTCCTCTCTTTCTTTCTCAATAAACGTCAGTTAGTAACTCACTTCTTGTCCCTAGCCTTTGTCCTAGTCCCTGTCCTTGTTCTTCTCCTTCCCTATTCCTCTTGCCTTGTTACAGGTACGCCCGCGAGGCCCATGAATGTAGTTTCAATAGTCGCAATCAAGAACAGCCCCATTATGAACAAGGTGACAAGGTTTGGCTCTTACGTACCAATATTCGTACCAAGAGGCCCTCACCCAAGTTGGACAACGTCCGGCTAGGACCATTCAAGATCCTTGAAGCGGTAGGCTCGCGATCATTCAGATTAGAGCTGCCACGAGAGATGTCGCGTCTCCATCCTGTGTTCCATGTCTCTTTGTTAGAGCCCCATGTGGGAGAATGATCTCACAAGACGGGAGAGCGCCCCCACCTCCGCCCGTGGAGATTGATGGCGAAACCGAATATGAGGTCGAGATCATCCTAGATTCAAGGCGTCGCTATGGCCGTTTGCAATATCTGGTCAAATGGTTGAGGCCATGATGAACAAACGTGGGAACCGATTGACCATGTACAGCATTGTCCCGATTTAATTCAAGACTTCCATGCAAGGTACCCCGGAAAGCCTCGCGGACCCATTGTCGCGCCTGGAGGCCGCGCCTAAGATAGGGGGAATGTCACGTACCTAGGCGAATGAACCTGTCTATAGGATCTCTTATCCTAAAGGAATGAGGAATGAGGAAAAGAATAGATTGAGACGGAGCTCTGATGAGCTCCGTCCCAAAAATACTGAGTGCGCGCTCCGCGCCACTCAGCAGTCACCTCTTGTCCCTCCTCCGACGCGCCGCCTAGAATCCTACACACCGACTGGCCTGGGTCCCCAGTTCTCTGGGCTCCTGCCCCTAGATAGAAACACATAAATAGCCCTTAGATAGACATAGCATCGAACTTCAGTCTGCAATACATATTATCCTTGCCCTATAGAAAAATCTGCCTTGTCTGTCCTTGACAGTGAGTTAGATTCGCTCAAAGTTGAGTCCTGGAAGTCCTGGGAGGACTTTTCAGAGCAAAACATATGGTGACCAAAAATTTGAAATTCTCAAAGTGAACGCATGGTGAGGATAGAAGAGCACGTGCCTAATCAACATATGGTGATTTGTAAGAGGCCAGTAAGGCGCTATGTGGAGTGAGTGCAAAAAAAGATATGCTGGAGAGGATCCTGACTCTGCTATTTCTTTCTGGGATAGGCAGGAGTGATTCCACACCTGCCTGGCACTCTCGGCGCCAGTCTAGAGTACTTCAGGAACCTCACAGATCTATCTGGGGATACCTTTCATGCTCCTAAACGCGTTCAAAGTTCCCTTGGTCCTCTCTGAGCTAACCTCTATTCTCAGAACGGTGCCCTCGGTTGGTTGACCCTAGTCAGGATTAGTGTTCTTCAACTCAACTTACCAACTCACGGACTCAACTCAACTCATGAGTTGAGTTGAGTTGAGTTCAAACTTTCTCCCAACTCGTGTAATATGAGTTGAGTTGAGTCGAAGCTTTTTTGGACTCATGAACTCATGAGTTGAGTTGAGTTGAGTTGAGTTGAGTTGGAGTGAGTTGACTCGCTTACAGGGCGTAGATGCCCTGAGTTGAGATGAGTTCAACTTTTCAACTCATGTGTTGAGTTGAGTTGAGTTGAGCTCAAACTTTTTGACTCATGAGTTGAGTTGATAAACACTAATCTAGGGTCAACTTTTAAGGCTCCATCCCGGATGGGGTCCCTTCTTTTATAGAAGGTATTCTTGTATCTCCTAGGTCTATTGTTGGAGCCCTTGGACAGTGCTCACCAGTGTTTCTCAACGAGACGGATTTCGTTCGATAACTCGTTTCGTTTCGTTAACGTTTCGTTTCGATAAAGGCCATTTACAGGGAATTAGTACGGGCTTAACGAAACGAGTTCGAGGCTTAACGAGACGAGATCTTGACTTTTTCTGTTCGATAAGAAACACTGGTGCTCACCCTAACTCAGGATGATATCTTGCACTATATAAGGACCCCACCCCCGTCTAAATAAAGGGTAGCTTCTTTCTTCACTATACATTTGTACCTCGCTTTAAGCGTGCTTCTGCAGGTACCGGCAAGTCTCAGAACCTCGACAGGACCAATGCTTCACCACTTAACTCTCTTATACTAAAAGTCCACAATTGGTATTGTCCTGAACAGAACCTATTTTATTTCTCCTCGATTCATCACCAGCGTGACGGCAGGAGATCAGTTGTTAGTGATCTCTGTAATGACTGCACAGTGGATCGTAAGAGGCTAGGTTATTGGGGTGAAAGCATTCAAGATAGGCTCCCAGACGATGGTCTTTGACCATTGCTTGGTTAACTGTCCCCCGGCCATGATGCAAGGACTTACTTAACGGACCCATCTCAGTTTGAGTCGCACCGGATCGTGTCCTCAAACTCTGTTTATTGATAGTTTACACCTTTTCCATTATTCCCTATTAGTTTGAAAGACGAGGTATAACCTTGATCCTTACCTTTTGTGTCCGTCAATATCCAAAGGTCTTTCCCTTGTTCTAAATTAGTAAGTTACTCCTTCCTACTTGCAGCATGAGACTCTATCATAGCAGGGAGCAGATATTGACTAGAAGTATCGTTACTTAGACACTATTTTGCACTGGCCTTGGTTACTAATACGTGGGGATTCTTTGTCGACCTTTTCCGCATGATGTATTGGTGATTCTCAGCAATGAAAGAAGTTTTATTTTTTTTGCTTGCTATTGTACCTCTGTATGACCTAAATGGTTCATTGGCCATTCTCCTCGTTTTCACTTGCATTTTTTTTGAATATGTTTGCGATGCTGGTTTGATGTAGCCCATCTACAGCTGGAGTAGGGCCTCTTGCTCGACCTCGTCCTTGTCGGGACGGCCCAGCTCTCGTTATCGGCTTTGATCCTTGGCTCTCAAACATATCGACCCGCAAATTATTCAGCTCTCGAAGAATTCTCTGGGTGTCTGCATACACTCTTTCGAGCATATCACCCTGTTCGTTTTTGGGGCTGTCTCGTTTTCGCTTTTTTCCGTGTGGGATGATTTGGATTGTCTCACTGTCATAGTTGGTGTATGTCTCCTTGCAGTCTTCAACTACTTGAGCAAACTCGTCGCACTCCAAGAAATGCTTTACCAACGAACTTTCCGGATGGTATCTGTTGCCACAGAGACAATGAAACATGTCTCTATCATCATCTAGCTTTCGGAAAAACCTGACATGATATCCATCCTTCGTTCTTTCTCCTTCTTCGCGGTGGTGGTCCCTGACATGTTGCTTTTCCTCCTCGTTTAGTGCGTCGCTTTTTAGCTCTATTTTTTTGGAGCATTTATGGAGAGTGCAAGGCCCAACCCTCTTTTCCATTTCGGAAGCCTACACAAGGAAAGTGTAGATGAGTAGATTGTATTAGCTTCAATGAAGTTGCCTTTGGTGGCGTGTGGTAAAATTCTGCGGAATCTGGAGTCTGAGCATGAACATCTTCGGTTAACATTTAATTAGGGAATGGAACTGAAATGACCAAGAATTGATTGAGTCGTCTTCGAGCAGCTCATTACCGGAATGGTCAATACTTGTGCAAATGAAGTTGACGCTAAGATGGGAGGACGGAGATGACAAGAGAGAAGGCGGTTGGAGATTTTATTCTCTCAAACCTCTAGTGACGTGCCACGTGAAGTCATATCACTGTAGTAGTATAAATACCTCTCCCTCTCTCTCTAATAAACGACAGCTCTTTCTACGACTCTTGCTGTTGCAGGTCCTCTCAAACATCTCTAATCTGATTACTCAGAAACCTACTAAAGAACCATAGACAAGGCTCACCTCTCCCTTGCCCTGGACTCATGTACGCTGGCATCATTTCTTGAGAAAAGACCAGCTTATCTCATTCTGTAGATTATGTTCTTGCTCCTCAGCAAAAGAGGGCCATGCATCGCATGCCATCATAGCCTTGCAAAAGCACAAAAGGTCGAGATAGTGTTCTTCAACTCAACTCACCAACTCACGGACTCAACTCAACTCAACTCATGAGTTGAGTTGAGTTGAGTTCAAACTTTTCGACTCATGAGTTGAGTTGAGTTCAGATTTTTTCCAACTCATGTATGCATGAGTTGAGTTGAGTCGAGCCTCCAACTCAACTCAACTCGACTCATGGGAAACACTAGGTCGAGAGGATCTGTCTATATGAGGAAACTCCAGTCCATGTGCGCCAGAAATCTTCCCACGAGCAGTCTTCTGGCTGAGCACAGAATGCACTGTATTCTGCGACAGGGTCATGGTACACCATGTGAGGTATGCCCCACTTTTTTTTTTTTTTTTTTTTTTTTTTTTTTTTTTAAAGCACTCCTTTCCCTTCCTTGACCGCACTCCACCTTTCTTTCTTTCTTCCATCCTCCAGCTCTAAACTCCTCCTCAATCCTCTTTCTTATCCTCTCCTACTTCCCTCCCTCCTCCTCTCAACAACCTACCTCATTCCCACAGCCGTCCCTCGCCATCCTCATTCACCTTAATTATTATTACATTCCAGCATTGCTCGCCATCAATCGTTTCAGCAAAGGCCCCTGATTTTTTCCTCTTTCCCGTAGTCGCCAGCAACCATGCCCGTAAGAACCTACTGTACACGATGTTTGTCTCTCTGTGTTTCCTTTCGTCTCTACTCTTTTTTTATCCTCATGCGTTCACTGTCTTGAGCCAAGCTTCTTTTCTTTTTGTTTTTCTTTTATTCAAGAAATAGAAAAAGCACCAGCTATTCTCCCTGTGCATTGATAACAGAAATAAGGCAAGTGCATATGAGAGAGAGGCATCTGGGAGACCCAAGAGGTGTGTGGTCTCCATTTCATTATCAACTGAACCATTTTGAGCGTAGTTCATTTCAACGTCTTCCTTGCGTGTGCTCACCACTGACCTCGATAAGTTTGCTTTCTATACTTCTATTTTTTTGCAGGAAGCGCATGCATATGGCTCCTCAAAGGTACAGTCGTGGGAAGGTATGTTCTTTTTGTTTTTTTTTTTTTTTTTTTTTTTTTTAGAGATGATGTATGTAGCTGTTGCAGCTATAAGGGAAAAGGTGGTAAGAGCAATTGAGTGGAGTTGTTGCAACAGAGAGACTGGGAGCAGCTCCATGAAAGAGGTTGTAGCTGCAGTGGGTTTGATGGCATCGGCGTAGAGAGCATAGGAACTTTGATACTGCTGACTTTCAGTCATCAACATAAAAATGGTCAATTCCCACACTCTTTCCCTCTCTCTCACACACGAACACATTCATTCAATCTCTCTCTTCATCTCTCTCTTCAATTCAAAGCTGCCTTTCACATGAATACAATGTCTTCCTCCTGTGAACCATTGAAGTAGCTATTGTTGTTTGAAAAGAAACATAAAAGCCTAATGTTGATAGTATTATGGATTACGGAGACTACCCTATTACCACTTCAATAAAGTGTGCCATCCCTACCTAAAATGAGAACCAACCTACTGGAGCTCCTTCTGAGCCAAGGATTAGAGAACATTGGTCTCCATACACTACTTCAAAAAGCGAAAGGAATAGGAAACAATAAAAAAAAAAAAAAAAAAAAAAGACTCCACCTTAATCATTCGAGTATCCATTCACAAGCTCACTGATCTGCAAACCAACTCATACTCGGGAGTATCTCTGTGAAGAATCTACATTCCTGTGTACGACAGATTCAGCAGTAACTAATGGCTCCATGGTCTTCTTCAAGATAGAGCCCAACCTTGCAAGAGGTCATCCTGAGTTAGGGTGAGCTCTGTCCTAGGGCTCCAACAATAGACCTAGGAGATATAGGAATACCTCCTATAAATGGAGGGACGTCATCCTAGATAGACCCTTAGAAGTTGACCCCAGAACTATTAAACTACTTCCACCCTAGAACACCCTTTGAACCTGTTGCAAACCTGGATAGAGTGGGGGTAAAAGTGATATTACATCCCTATCATACAGACACCTTTCTCTCCTTTTCTTTCTTTCCCACGCAACACTTTCTTTTTCTCTCACGTCTTCCCACACACATTGCACATTTACAGAGATATTAACAACTGGAGTATGAAGCAACACTATTTGCCCTGTGTCTTTGCAATAATTGCCCCAGTTTGACTATGAGATGACTCAAACATCTCGAGTAAACCAACTAAATGTGAGGTCAAATTACCTTCACACCCACACACACAGAGAGAGACTTCAAGAAAGAGTGAAAAAGAGAAAAAGAGATTAAACAACACACTATTAAGCCTAATCTCTCCTATTGTACTTATACTTTCTGTGTCCACTACTTCACTTTTGTCTCCACCGCCTTCTCCCCTTCATCGCTTCATGCTACTCAAAACAGAGGAGCATATTCAGAGCGATATGAGACAGAGTATGCCCTTTCACACTGTCCTTGCCTTCTGTTCTCCTCTCTACCATCCTATCTCCCTCTCTCTTTCCTCACCTCAAAGATATGTCCCTTTTTTTTTTTTTTTTTATCCTTGGTTCAATCAGCTAAGGTTTAATCTGCGAAGGATGCCTCGAGGAAAATCACTCCAGCCAGGAGTACTTGCGATCCCCCCGCTGCAATGTCCAACCTGTCCTTCTAGATCCAACAGAAATAGAAATAATATTGCAACTTTTCGAAGTGGTCGATGTCAGTATTGTCCCCCTTTTCTCGGACTTGGAGTCCCCTCCTCCTCATGACCCCAGATCAGCAGACAATGACATCCAGCAATCAAGGCTTGAAAGACTTTGCTCCATCACTATTTCTACCCGTGATGAAGAAGGAGTGATAATAAGCTCATTCAACCCATATGTTTTTCAAATAAAAGAGCTTTCCAGTTGGTTGGAACCATTTGAGTACAAAGATATCCCCTTTGTAAACCATGAGGACCTGGTCGGTTTTGAAATACCTGAAGACGCTTCAGTATATCAATGTCATTGCTTCTCATGAACGACATGTATCCATTGCCTTTCCGACACATCTCTATACTCTTGCAAAAAGATAAAATGCTGTAGGGAGTTTCGAATGAGAGTATTACCTTGAAGTAGACTCCCAACTTGGCCAGGATGCTCTACGCGAAGACTTTGAATATGACCAAGAATATGAGGAAGAACATCAGGTCATTCTCCGCGACAATTCTTACAACAATGAAGAGAAATATTAAAAAAAAAAAAAAAAAAAAAAAAACAAGACAGACAGACAGACAGACAGAGATAAGATGGCGATAGTCTATAGTGCGCCAGCTCCGACTATTTATCCCCATTACACCCGGCTTTGTTGCCTTCCCTCTTCCACTTCCCTTCAGAAAGTTATAATGAGAATAAAAGGAATGCTACGATAGAGAGAGAGAGAAAGAAAGAAAGAAAGAAAGAGTGAGAAAGGTAGTGAAAGAAAGAGTGAGAAAGGTAGTGAAAGAAAGAGTGGGAGAAAGAAATAAGAGAGATACACAAAAAAAAAAAAAAAAAAAAAAAAAAAAAAGAGAGAGAGAGAGAGAGAAAAGGAGAGAGACATACCAGGTATTAATGAGCTACATAGGGCATCTCAAAGTCTTCATGAGTCTCATATTAGATCTCACGACTTTGGTGGGTTCTTACACTAGAATTCGTGTCAGAGAATTTGAGAAGCCTTACCGTCAAATGGGTCTGACCATGCTCATTCAAACTACTAGAAGCGGTCGCCTCCATGTCTGAGCAAGACCTCAAACATTTCGGCAACCGTCTCCATATTCCCAACTCCTCACAAGAGACGGTAGAGTATAGAGTGACCACTCCAATAGGGAGGATAGGGGGCATGAAGACTAATTTAGACTCCCTCTTCTCGACACTGGATAAGAGATAAGGGATGAAGGGGGATGGTCCCATAGCGGGCTTGGTTCGATAACAGGTCTGGTTTGATAACAGGTCAGACAAGAAGTTCAATCTTGCCGGTAAAATAGCCTTTTTAAACCTCTCGTGCCCAAAATGACCAATCCGCTCAACCCCTTTGACCTTTTACCCTGTACCATACGATCATAGTAGAGAGCCAAACTGTAGGTAGATCCCCAGCTCAGCAGCATAACACATTTTTATCTCTTTATACCTACTCTTGATACAAAGAAAGTGAGTAAAGAATAATGGAAAGGTATATGTGAACAAACATGAAGCTCAGATTCTTTGCATTCGCCCTTTCTTCCTACATTCAACGCTCTCTTCTCTTCACTTTTCTTCTCCATCTCCTCTTTTTTATGCCTTTTGACAGCAGTCTGCCTGCCTGTGCTGGTTCTAGTGGAAGTGAGTATGACTAATGAAATGAGGTACAGTGAGATGACTCTGCAGTCCTTGCTTCAAACCTCTGCCCCAGGATGACTCGATGACATACTCGGCGCTCTAGTGGCGGGCGATAAACCGAAACCGCTAATGACCAGTGGGTCCTGGAAACTCGACATTTTGCAGTATCCAAAGCAATCATAACGTGAAGCTGGACTAAAGAGCTCGGTTTTGGCTAGCGCGAGTAGAAGCTGCAAGTGGTTGCTAGTTTTTTTTTTTTTTTTTTTTGCTTGCTTGCTTGATGGCTGAGCGTGCAATGTCTTCGCCGCCGAAATCACCATCTTGGCACAGTAAGATAGGCCCTCGTCGAAAAGGTGCAGTATTCTTTTTATCGCAAAACGGCCACTTACAACTTGATCCTGCTGGCCACATCAGCTTTCGCAACTTATCTAGTGAGGCTTCCCATGTCTGCCCCAGTGGTTTCTGTCGCCAAAACTACCTCCATACTGTTCATGGATACATAACGCCCTTGTAGCGCTCACAGCGCCTCGTAAACTTATGCCTCATAAGCTTCAGCTCATCAACATCCAGACGTTGCATCCAGACGTCAGCTTTTATCACGAAAGCATCCTCGTTCCTCCCTGTAGCTCGGAACGTACGTGCACCTTCACCATCTGTGATCAGCTTTAGATTTTTGAAGGCTGGGATTATCTCCTTTTTCATAACCCTGTCTGCTGCTTCTTAGCTCTAGGGTACCCACAAAGTTCTAGGTGGTCAGTTGTCTATGATAATAGAAAACTTTGATCGAAATGCATAAGCTTATCTGTTTCATACCTGCTTCGCGTGAAGAAGCCCTTTATTTTTGCTTTTTTTTTTTTTTTTTTTTTTTTTTTTTTTTTCACCACATCCTGGACCGAAGTCGCCTTCACATTTGGCGGTCCTCTCCTTTAGTTGTTCTCTCGAAGAATGACTTCAGCCAAGGCATCATCGGGAAACTATGACTGTCATTCAGCGTCGTTGCCCGCCGTTCGATTCAACTACAGATAGCCAGTGAAGTAAAGTTGAGTCTTCCCTGTTAAAACCAGATTATGGGCGACACTTGAATGTCCATGCCACCCTCCTTGATTGATAAACCACGTCTGAGTATAGGTAGAGGGAGCCTCGTAGTGAAGTCTGTTGAATCACATTAATCCAAATATCTGCCCCAGCGGACTGGGCAGGTTCTCTGTCGGTGATCAAAAAAAAAAAAAAAAAAAAAAAGCGCCGTAGCTAATGTAATCATCTAGTCATCTAGACACGGCTCGATATTTTTATATTTTTTTTTATCCCAATGGGAAAAAGTATCGACTGGTCATCCTTGCGCAAGCAAACCAGGTCAGGGGTACCAAATAGCAGGCTGAAAGGGCTGTCGTTAACTGCAAAAGGTGTAAGTATTGAGCTGACCCAACATCAAAACGAAAGATCGCTAGCAAGTCCGTCGCGCATGTCCCGTTCGGTGAAAAAAAAAATAGGAATGGGCTCAGTATCAAGAAGGTGACCCTCCAGTCCTGCATAGACATGAGGGTTAACGAGTATGTACGACGCGTGTCTGACCGAACCCTCTGGCCTTTACCTGCGACACCTGTCAGAACTGGTTGTACTAGCTTTGCCTCTGATACATGGCCTGCGAGGCATCAACAAACATATTCGTGGAAAAAAAAAAAAAAAATATTGCATTACCTGGCGAGGGTCTCTGGATGAGGATTTTAAATGTTTTTTTAGACGGCATCTCAGCAAAACCATCAGAGTTGTCATCCATCGGGTTGGGCTCTGGTGGGGAATCAATCCTGTCTAGGACGATTTGCCCATCACATGGGACAGGGAGCAGGATGCGCCAGAAGTGAGCTCATCAGCGGTGACATTGTCCAAGCAAGGAGTCGTATTAGTCTCGAAAAGACCTTTGACGTCTCCAACTGTTGCTGCAGCTGTGGTAGAGACAAGAAAAGACAGAAAACGGTAAAGCGAGCGTCAGCCATTGTTCCGGGAGGGAGGATGGGTTGACAGGAAAAAGCGCGAGAGGTGAATGAGCAAAGAAAAAAGGGTAGAGGAGAACATGACTGGCTTGCGGCTGGAGAGAGATCTTGATCACCCAACCAATGTATTTTCTCCTAACTTGATTATCTTTGAGAGAACTGCCACCAGAAAAATGCCTAGCCAGCTTCTCGCTGAATGCAATAGCAAAGACTTGAGCTCAGTTAAAGAAGAAAACAAAGTGTCAACCAAGTACTGTGCCCTTGGTTGGAGAAAGATCCCTGCTAACTCAACCTTCGCTCAAACCAAAACTAGACTACTAGCCAAGACTTCACTAATCCACACTCTTCCCTTGTTAGCCCGCTCAAAATCGACGGTTTTACGAGGGAGGAGTGTAGTGGCCCCTTTGCAGTCTCTCCCTGTTCTCTAATATCTAGTTTTTAATATGCATCAAGTCTTGGGAATGCTGCGTGAAAGAAAACTTTGGCCATGGTCATCTCACTAAACAGCGAACATGGCCCTCTAGCGCAACAAAGAACGTGCCATCATCACACGCATGACTTCACTCGCTCCTCCCAAGATACGATGTACTCGAGCATCCCGGAAGAGAACGTTCACCCTATTGCTGTCTAAACATCCATGTCCATCATGCAACTGTAGGCATTCGTCACAGATTGCGAAGCATTTCTCTGATGCTTGCAACTTGGCCATCGCGGAGAAGAGTGAGGCGTTTGGATCACCTCGATCCAAGGCCATAGCTGCTTGCCGGATCATCAGACGAGATGTAACTAGATCAGTCGCCAAATCAGCCAGTTTTAGCTCTGCCTGGATCGTGTGTGTCTCGTCAACCCGCTTGTGAGCACGGAGATGGACCAAGGTATCGTCCAACGAGGTTTGCGCCGCGCCAAGACTGCATGATCCTAGAAGTTTAAAGTTCAAAAATTCATCGTTATTTTTTTTTTCTTTCTTTTTTCAGTCTACGAGCACCATCGAATCTCCAAAAGCTGAAAAGAACTTGCTTCAAGACTTACCAATGTTAACTCGGGTACCGTTTAAACCACTCATTGCGATATGAAATCCCTGACCTTCGGATCCAACCAGGTTCTCCACTGGGACTTCACAGTTCTCCATAATGAGGGCTCTTGTTGGCTGTGAATTCCACCCAACCTTGCGCTCCTTCTTGCCAAAGCTAAGGCCTTTGAAGCCCTTCTCGACAATAAAGCACGACACGCCATTTGGGCCTTTTCCACCAGTACGAGCCATAACCAGGTAAACATCGGAAGCTCCGGCACCAGAGATGAATGCCTTGCTACCGTTTAGAATGTAATGTGACCCGTTCTTGACAGCCTTTGTTGTAAGACTGGCTGCGTCGGATCCTGCGTCAGGCTCCGTAAGGCAGTAGGCCGACAGGAGGTCCATGTTGATCAGCTTTGGCAGATATTTTTTCTGCTGAGCCTCGGAGCCGTATGTGTCTAAAGACGATCAAGGCAAGAGGGCTTGTCAGGAGAACTAGTACCAATACAAAACCTTCCTATCGTCGGACGCGCATCGAAAACCAAGGGTTCTTTCTTACCGATTATCCACGCACACATACTAGAATAACAACACCATTCGTAGCAATGAGGTTAGAATAAAGTGACCATTGACCATTGTTCACTTTACTATGCAGCAGAATCTAAGCAACGACCTGCCAGTTTTCTTGCAACACTTACTTGTGAAGAGTCATGTACGCAGTAACAGAGACATCGCCCATCGCCAGTGCTTCAAAAACTACCGAGGTATCAAGTCTTCCTAGACCAGAGCCTCCTACTTCTTTCCGGACATAAAGACCACCGAATCCGAGGCTAGCACTCTTGCGAATTACATCGACTGGAAAGAACTCTTCTCTATCCCACTGTTGGAAGCGTTCAGTGGCAAAAAAAAAAAAAAAAAAAAAAAAAAAAGATAGAGCGGTTCTGGGTTGAGCTAAAAGGCAAAAGGTTGAAGGCGCCAGTGTAGTAGATCCTTTGACTACCTGGCCATGCTTACCTGCATCATCATTGGGGAAAATTCTGCTTCAGCAAAAGCGCGTGCTCGGCGCTGAAGCTCTTGTTGATCCTCTACAAGGTTGTGCAGTATAGTTAGGCAACAGATTTTTGATTTAGCTTGCAGATTTTTTATGCTCGCCTGGTCTACCGTCGTCTTTGCCCCCATTTAAAGCGATGCTTACCTGTGAGACCAATCGAGGCTAGTGGTGCACGAAACGAAGAAGGTTACGGGGTTTGTGTTAGGAGTGGTTCCTACCAACAAAAATCGCAAACAACGAGCGAACAATACATACGATCAATAGGCAACGTTGATACACAGCGTGCCTGGCCCGACACGTTAATGAGGGGCCGTCTTGGTAGTCTTGGGAGACGAGGAGAGATACGACGGAGAAATAGCATTGAGAGAGAGAAGTATAGGGGAGAGGGGAGAGGGGAGAGGAGAGAGAGGGGGATAGAGGATAGGAGAGTTGGGGAGAGAGTTGTAGAAAGAAGCAAATTAATGGGACGTGAGAAGAATCGAGCTGGTCTAGCAAACCTCGCGAGTGCACAGTCACACAGCCCAGCAGGATTAACTATCCCGCTTGCTGCTGGCTGGCTATGGGGAGAGAGAAGAAAAGGGCTTTCAAGGCCATCTGACAGAAAGATTTATCCCTCTTTGGCGCATCAGGATATGCTCACATGCAGAAGCAAAAAGGACAGACAGAGGACGACGAGGGCGTATCCCAACCTGTGGCACCACACACTTCTTGTCTATTTCCCACGCATTCTTCCCACTTTCTTCCCACGCACTCTTCCTACGTACTATCCTCCTTTCCAGTCTTCCTACCACATCCGTTCTGCCTCCTTCCTATTATTTTTTTTTATGTAAGGATCAAGAAGGCAACGAGAAAGGAGGATGGTCTTTTTTTTCCTGAAAGCAATACTCTTAATCAGGCTAAAGAAAAAGGGGGAGGGGGGAGGAAGGGTTCTTGTCAGGCCTACCTCCGGAAAAGGAGACTTTTTTTTAACCCTTCCTAGCAGAGTGATTTGCGCCTCCTTCGGCAAGCCAACTAGGGTAGCTGGGGTGAACGAGTTTTTGGGGTTCAGTAGGCCTAGCTTCAAGCACCAAACTCGGTCAAATTGGTATCCTTCTCTCAGAATCATGACGACCACACCTTCTCTTGGACAGGAACTTCAGGATAACTACTCTGCCCTCTCATCTCATAAAGAAAAAGAAGCAAGGAAAATCGAAAGTCGACAGCAGGACTCGGCCTTGTCCTCGCACTCTTTGCCCTTCAGAGGGCAAATGAGTGCACACTCTGCCTTTGCTCCTTCTATCGAAGTATTCGGATATGATGCTATGTAAATAGAATCCGATGCTACCTAGCGTTGTCCGGCGCCGTATGGAGCTCTCGGGTACTCTACCAAAAAAAAAAAAAACTACATGCAGCGGGACACCATCTGTGTTTGTGTACTCCGCCAGCATCCTTAAAAAGAAAAGCGATTTTTCTCTGTGCTCAGCCAATAAAAGAGATGCAACGGACCTTTTTTTTCGCCATCTTTCTTTCTTCGGCCTCGGAACATGCCCGCCTAGACCGAATCAATCTCACGCAGAAGAGTTCCAATAAAGCACCTCCATCTATCTTCCCTGAAAACTACCAAAGACTCGTCGTCCGTCTCGTAAACCTGGGACCTAGTGAATCTACAACCCTTCACTGCTCTTGCTCCCTGCGCAGAGTTCTTGAAAGCTATCTTATCCAATATTGGCGATGCTGGGTCTCTACGTTGATTTACCTCGTCTCAACCGTTGTACATCAAGCTTCTCGTAGGTAAAACATAAGCAATATGAGAGGGACATAGTCCATATGAAGAAAGGATACCACTTCTCACTCATCCTCTTGATACCCTTGCCCACGAAGCGCTATCTCATCAAAAGTCGCATTCATAGACCCTTACATTAGCCAGCTCCATGCGGACCATCCACCCCCACCCCCTCAAGTCCAGCTCATTCTTTCATAGATTCTGCTCAATGGTATCTAGCTAGTTTCTGTGCTCAACGGTAGTCTATCTGGTGCGATGCTTCCTACCTCACTGATGTGTGCCCCGCCCTTTCATGCTTTTCTCTTTATCTGATTACTTTAGAGGATCCGTCCTACCTACCTTTGACATGGATGCTCACATTTGTTCATGCATGCAACTCACTTGTCTACGATCGGTGTAAAGCACGATTGGATGACTGAAAATGTAGTGGTACCACAAACCTATGAAAAGTATCCAGGACAACAGACAATTCCCTCTTTCTTCAAGAAAAAGATTTTTTTTTCGACTCGCCATTCGAACCATTGAACAAGTGGTGTAGGGTTGCTCCCCCCTCTCCCCCAAGGCCTACATTTTCAGTGTCTGTCAGAGTGGAGAGAATCAAGGTGTAGTCTAGAAAAGAAACACTGGGAGTCCCTAGTATCATCCATCTCAAAGATTCGAAACAGCGAGACTGGAGCTCGTGTAGGCTGTCCTTCACTCTTCTTGCTATGTTTAATCGAGCAGTCAATATACCCATGCATAAAATGAATTTTTCAATGCAGTGAACATCCCGAGGTATCATTATGCCAATGTGCTGTTGGCTGATGAGATTATATTTGTGGATATTGGCTACTTTCTCTTTGTTCCTTCACTCGTATGCGAAGACTTGCTCAACAAAAGCCGATAGTGGAGATGATACTCATGGACGATTCAAGGCAAATTTGGGGCACGATGATCGGACTGGAAACATTCAGGCAGTGAACAGTGGATCTTCAATATAAACTTCGATGGAATCGGATTGTAAACGGTCCGGTCACCAGTTCACTGCGGATTACTATCAGGCCGAGTAGTCTCGGATATGGTATGCATTCCCCGATCCGTATGGTAGTTGGTCGGATCAGACGCCATGTAGTAGTATACTATGATGCAACGACTTCAGAGAGGCCTCCCGTGCGATTTGTTTATTGGGTCCGAACAGGAAGCGAGGGCACAGAAAGGTCTGCTTCCTCCTTTCGACTCAATGATCTATAAAAAAAAAAAAAAAAAACAGAGAGCGGTCATAGCCCACAGTCTCAAAATCTGACGAGCATAGACCTACCAGCTGAGCTAGTGTAGGAGAGCACGTGTAGTCAAGGATTCGGTATGACTGACCCAAAACATAGGGGAAAGCGCGTTGCCTCTGTCAACACCTGGAGAGGCACTTTATCAAGGGAAGACACACAATGGACAATAGTGGCAAAGCCATAAAATGATCCTTTCAAAGCTCTTGTACACTTGGTCGTGTTTACAAAAGGGTTCTCCTGATAGAAGCATGTGGCCAAAATCACAAGTAAAGAGGAGCTTGTCTTCATACACAGCCGCCAATGATATCTGAGTAAGTAGTCATCCTCCTCTCACTCTCGCCGAGGGTAATGGTAATATCGGAGATGCTGCTGTTGTATTTGTCCAAGTCTCAACTCAGAAGTCCGAGCCTCAGAGCACAGCAATCCTATGTTTTCAATGTCAACTAGTAGGTCATTCCCCCTCTAATTACCCTCACATCAAGGTCATGGATGTGTAGCCCTCTTTAACCGAGAATACAAATATAAAAATGTAAGCCAGTAAGTTTGCTTTCTACCCAAATGAGAGACACGAGAAAGATACAGACAAAGTGTAAAGGGAAACAGTGGCTGTCCTTTCAGCAACGTCTCCTATACTTACATCAGATTCTTCACTGTATTCAAAGGAGCTGTAGGATTGACAAGTGGAGAGGGGTAGACTTTTAATGACATATTCTTCTCCATCCCTGCTACAATTCAACTAAGAGCGTGGTAAAAGATGAAGAAATAACCATCTGCAAGGCACCTCTTTTATTCTGTCTGCGCCTTTTCTGTTCATTTTTTTCTTCTTCTTATCAAGCAATGGGTTGACAAAAATGCAGATGGTGGCGGAGAGCAGTGGGTAGGTGGGTAGGGGAGGAAGAGAGGGGTCGCGACAGTGGCCGCTAAAAGTGAGGTAGGTGGCTGGGTGCATTCATGCTTAGGGGCGGCAGGGTTGACTGGATGGGCTTGATAGGTTGGTTGGTCGGAGAGGGCAGTGATAGTTGTTAGAAAGAGGAGGGTGTAGGAGACCAGGACTTGGGAGATGAGATATAGCATGCTACTTATTACTCGCAAGTCACTGCACCATCTCTCATTATGCACTCCACACGAATATGTTGGATGAATAGACTACGACCTTCATGAACAGCAGCAAACTAAAATAGTCCATAGCGATATTGATGGAAAGATGTAGACAATTGCGCGTTCGACGCAGTTGATGCGACGTAGTAGGCGCTAGGATGTCGCTGTATGAAGAAAGGGTAGTACAGAAAGATGGATCAGATCCCTACAGGACCAAGGCTAGGTATGTCGAACAATAAGCGCGACTTGACTATGATGGGACAAAATAATTGGGAGTTGTTCAATAGGCGTGATCCTCTTTGTCGAGAGGCGTGCGAAAACAATCGCGCATTTACACCTAGTCAATATAGCCAATGGTCGACATTCGTTTACTACATGTGGTTCTTTAGAATCAAGCACTTTGAAATGGTGTTGAGTGAAACCCTTGGGTGTGTTGCGCTCTTGCTCTCTTCTGGCACAATCACAAAAGTCATCATTTCTTCCTCCCAAGTCCTTTCTTCTAGCCTTTCTCGCCTATGTTCTTGTTGAGCCATAACATGGTTTTCATTCTCCTGTAGCATAGATTTTCTTAAGATGCAAAGTCTACGCCTGTGTGCATGAACCGCGATGTTGTGCATAAGGGTGTATTCTACTCTCCCCGTGATATCTTGAGAGACGCAGCTCATTGCACATGGGTCAAGTAAGAATGAAACTTTATTCCCCGAAAAAGTTCCGTAGTTCCTATATCTTCGCTCCGCGTCAGGAGTATCCTCTTTTGGAAGTAATTGTGTAGATCCCACTTTCCTCTTTTCAACTATAGAACTCCACTCAATGACATGACTGGC
Organism: Mortierella sp. BCC40632; assembly: GCA_011634665.1. NCBI lineage: Eukaryota > Fungi > Mortierellomycota > Mortierellomycetes > Mortierellales > Mortierellaceae > Mortierella > Mortierella sp. BCC40632. The sequence goes on from WAEK01000009.1 coordinate 20,157, forward strand.
CGACTAGAAATCCTCCGAGTGTTCCAGTGTGTCTGGAGGGGCATAGGAGATTTTTTCTTGTCCGTCCCACAGAAAAATCTCAAAGAGAACATCCATGAGTGAAGACTGTTGAGAAAAATATGCACAGCAGTGAAGCAGGAGGATAGGGGACCGTGCGGGAACAAAGAAGACTGATGATAAAATATCCGCAAAAAAGAACACCATTGCTGCATTGCGATTATGAACTTGCGCTAGATGCATGGGATATGAGATATTTCATGCTGATGGGCGGGATTTGTTGGGTTCATGACATCCTGGAATGACACCTTCCCGAAGCAAGTCTTTAGTCATTTCTCTGCTACCTTTTGTCTCCGAGTATCCAAGTATGTCCTTCAGGGTGAGGTCTAGCCTTCCTAGGAATAGAATGTCTTTCTGTCTCCTCAACCCTTTTCGCATATAAAATGGCGCCGCGTCTGTTCAAAGTCCTGTACCAAAACACATCCAACTCCACTTCAAGACTCCACACTCACAGCCTATGTAAAGCCCTTTAACTTGCACGTTTGCCTTGGACACTACACCAACTATTTCTTAAAAAAAAAAAAAAAAAAAAAAAAAAAAAGTTGGCACGAACATTCACACAATAACATTTTAACTTGACCTTAATAGCCAAAAACTACCATGGCCACCCATCAAGCTGAGATTATTGCTTTCGGCAAGGGCAACGCCCGCATCACTTACTATGACAACGAGAAGAACCCAACTGACTCCGAGCCCTTTGGAGGTGTCAAGAACGGTCAGTATCGCTGGTCGGTTGGCTTTTTCCGCAACGACGTCAAGAAGTACGGCTTCACCCTCAAGAACGATGGCTTCCTTAGCTTGATCGTCCGCTGGAGAGACCAGGAGTTCGACTTCACGAACAAGTCTGACTTTGAGGTCATTGATTTCTGGAACCAAGAATCTTATAAGCCCTCCAAGACCAGTGCCTCCAATTCCCAGCATGTTGGCAACTTGTATCTCCTCGAGCAGCCTTAAGGCGACTTTTTTGTTCATTTTGACGGCTTCGCGTGCTAAAGTTGAGTGCTGCCTCCCTCAGCACCGACTGCATTTGACATCCCCTCGTCGTACGCCAAGTCCTCTGAGCACCCATATTGAGTGGTCCTCCAATAAACATTGACGTTTGTTTGCAAGAAAATGACATGTTACATCGCGCAGAGCGGCTTGATGTATTGATTGATCAACACTGGGCTAGCATAGAGTTGAATGGGGATGTTAAGTAACGATAACAATGAAAGAGAGAAAGAAAAAAAGAAGAGAAAAAAAAAAAGGCTTATACAGTGGCACCATGCCGTTGTAGAGTCAAAACGTAGAGAAATGGCGGAGGGCACACAACCCATAGACAACCAGAGTCTCGTTGACATGGAGGACCCTTTTGGTTTTTGTTCCTGACCACAGCGGCTACCAAAAGACATCGGATTCTGAACCAAAGAAATAGGATTGACAAAGTGGGGTACTGTGTTGACGGGCTCTGGGTGGATAAAAGTACTTTGACCCGAGAGTGCAGGAGTCCAGGCAAAGAATGCTGATATGAGGCGTCATGAGCTAAAAAGTGCTGTAATGTCATGCAGAGGTGCTAGACCGCCCACTGTCGAGACCACTGATTCCTTTGCGAATCATCCTCACTAGCAAACAGGTCATCGTCGGTGCAGGTCCAGTGTGTGGCTGGGAAGTTGACCTCTTTGGATTTGGTGCTTCCTTCATGGCCAGGATCATGGTACAATTGAGGTCATTGAAGCCAAAGACGTGGCATCTTGAGCAAAGAGTTGGATGGTGATGAGAAGGATGAGACCAGGGAGTAGGGCAAAGACTTCAACGATGCCGCCTTGAGTCATAGAGATGCTGCAACGAAGGAAGAGATGAAGCGCATCCCAGAGTCCTGATTGATGAGTGATGGAGAAGTGACTGAGAGAGTGAATGGGAGAAATGAGAAAAGAGAAAATGCCTTGATCCCTTCCCCGAGTCTATTTTAGTGCTGAGCAAAAAAAAAAAAAAAAAAAAAAAGGTCCGTTTGGGCAAGGTTCAGTTCGCACGGACCCCCTTCCTCTCTCCAGCCAGGCTGACATTGAATGCTGTTGCTTCATCCTCATCCGACTTTTTTACTCCTTTCCATTGTGTCCTCCGACATGCCATCTCTGCGCTTGCAAGAAAATATCCTCGCTGAAAGAAAGAATGAAAAGTACTCCAATATTCTCGTTTTGCTTTCTAGAGCTGGCGAATCAACCTTCTCTTCAACTGAAAAAAAAAAAAAAAAACGTGGCTCCTCAAAGAGCTCCTCCGATAGAGGCCATGTGTTCATCTCACAGGTACCTTGTCTTGGAGGAGGAGGAGGAGTGGCAAAAGCGGTCCCGTCTTGAGTCCAGTATCCGCTCTCGCTTACCCTAATACGTCAGGTAGTCAACAGGACTTCAAGTAATCGCAACATTGCCACAGAGGCCCACTCTATCAAACCTCTCTTGGTTCAAATCCTCTTCACGCTTTTACCCCCTGATTTGACCTTGACGACTAAAGAGCATTGGAAAATTAACGGTGGAGAAGTATGAAATGTTTCTTTCCGTTAGTACCGCTACACCTTCCTCGTTGTCTCTCGTCAGCTCACTCTTTGCCACCAAATCGTCAAAACGACCCAACCTGCCCAAAGGCTATTGGAAGGGCTACTCTGACACTTGAGATGGCGATGAGTCCTCTCACTCGTCTATGCTCTATCGTCTGGAATAGAGCTTAGAAAGTCACCCCTAGCCAGATTCCGTCTATGCTGCAGAACCGTCGTCTTCATCCTTAGTAAGGTGGGCAGTTTGTGATACAGAATGATCAGCGTTGGGATCACGAGATTCGGGCTTCGCATTGCTGACACGGTCTGTGGTGGTCCGTGTTGAAAACAAAGAGCAGAAGGAGAGGGCGGGTTCCTCGTGTAACAAACGAAGGTGGTGTTGATGCCAGTGCTCTTCAAAAGTCAGACCCTTTTCTTACTCACCAAGGCCAATCTAAAAACATGAAGGTGGCTCGTCGCAGTTTTGTTGGTTACACGCCTTACCCTCCTTTTCTACGCCGTCGCTAGTATAAACAACCGCGCGTCAACTAAGAATAACCGTGGCCCTTTTTTTCTTTAGCCCATTCTTCTTGTCTCCAATGCCTTCATCATTAGCTTACTTGTTTTTTCGTCTCTCTCTGTTATACCGGCACAGTATTTTGCACCAATGCACATTAGATTATACCCTCAAGACTAAAAACACCACAACCACTCAGCATTATCGATCACACCGCACGCGCTCTTCACCAGAGTCAACAGACGAGTGATCCCATGTTCATATCGTAGACACCTTATCAAGCGTCCACAGGAAGATTGGCACAATCTCAGAACAGACCTGTATTTCTTTCATATTCATGTAAAAACCGACTGTCTTACCGAGACTAGAGCATTTGACTAAAGGAGCACTGATTTTTATACTAGCCGACCTTCATTGAACACCAGAACATGGATCTGTGGATTTTGACAACTCTTCGACGCCAAACCAGACAAAAAAAAAAAAGGCAACAGAGAGGTATTGCCAAAATGCGGACAAAATTCTCTGTACGCCAGTCTCCAAGCCCACTCACTCTCCCCTTCCCTCCCTTCTCAATGACACAAAACAATGCCACATAACGGTGTCCCTCCGATTAATCCTTCTATCTGCTCACAGTTTCGCTCGCGCTAGAAGAACGGACTCACTTGATCCAAGATGGAACTACTCAGGACTAGGAAAAGGCAGTAGTAGGTTAGCCAAGAGCGATCTCGAATAAAAGATTGCTTTTACGAACCCTCTCCGACATTGTTGCTGACTGCAAGTCTTCCTTGGATTCTCTTCTGTTGCCTTCCTGACCGTCAATCATCGTCAAACGGCATCCTTTCGTCCAAGTTTACACTCAGGAGGTAGTAATGATGCGCTATCATCCTGAACGAGGAAGGAATAAAGTGAACGAGATTTCTAATCGTATTTTTCTATAGTTCAACAGGTCGTGACAAGGATCCAGTCGCCATGCGCTGCGGAGTAACAAAGATGGTACCTATTAACTGAACTATCGTAGAGGGCGGGTGTATGCGGCTGTAATACACTCTGCAGGCTGTCGCCGGAAGCTTATTTAAGGTATCATGGTGACGACATGAGAGGCCTCTTTGGAACAGCATAAAGCGTAGGAAGAAAAGGCTCAAAAGGAGCGGAGAGATAAAAAGGCAAATGATAGGGGCAGAAGCAACAAGAGACACAGGAAGAAAAACGAACCAAGAATAGGGGCAAGTAGTGGTTATGCTTTCAGTACGTAATGTATCTTTTTCTTACCTGCGGTTCATCACTTTATCCTCTCGTAGTTGGTGGAAAGTATGGAGCTGTAGAGGGGGGGGGGGGGGAGGGTTGATGACGATAAAGTAAAAGTACGGCAGGTCAAAGAGAGAGATCGAGAGCAAGCTGCGGGGGGAAGATAGGAAGATGCGCCAGACAATGAAGACATTGACTCATTGGGAGCTCTTAGGACCATTTACCTTTCACTTGTGCATTTTGGTCGAGTGCTGGTGCCTGCCTTCGTCTTTTTGTTCACGATTACCTTGAGTTAAACCGGAAACACCGATTATGCCAACGGTGGGTTATGTTAGCTCATTGATTTAAACGCATAACATGGACTGAACTAGCCTCCTCCTCCTCCTCCTCCTCTTCCTCGCTGTCCAGAAAAGAAAACAAATTCAAGAGTGAGAGATTATATTTTTTGCGATGCAGTGCGTTGTTCACAGATCGATCCTGCGCAGGAAAATTATATACAAACTGCTGGATGACTACAACGTTCTGGGTAACCCTACTCGCCCTCCCCTTCTCCCCCCCCCCCATACTCCTCCAAATAAATTACATAACTACACATGAACTTCGATCTGCTGAAGTTGATCCACCAACCGCTGCTGCAGACCCTTGAGGTGATCCAAAAGTCCTGGGATGACCTCCACCGAGAATCGAACATGGTCTTGCTCTCCGCATTTGAACATGTACTGACGAGCAACATCCTTGCCCAGACCTTCCATCAGAATATCCTTCAGCACTTGCATATGACGGTCAGACGGGATGGGAGTGATCACCCCGACAGGTCCATCGTTGTATCCAAAGCTTTCATAACCATCATCATCATCGTCTTCTTCGTTCTCAATCTCGTCCTCGTCGATCGAATAACGATGGCGATACTGGTCTTTGCCTTCCATGGGTCCGCGTTCGTGATGCGAGGGAGACTCTTTTGCATGTCGTGGATAATGTCTTTGATAGCGATGAAGACTTGCATCAATATCCAAGGTAGGGTCTCCATGCAAAGACATAGAGGTGGTGCTTTGAACAGGCAAGGACTGGTGCTTGCGTCGCTTATCCGATTGAGAGTGAGCAGCCCCGTGGTGATGGTTAGAATACATCTTGGGGACCATTGGCTCATTTTCGAGTCCATTCTCCAATGGCAAGGAAGCAATAGGACTCGTGCAAAGTCCTAATCCTGCGGGGCTACTGCTGCTTCCCTTCACACCGCTTCTCTTTCCTGAAGAATGGCCCTCGACGCTATTGGCTCTAGTGGATGCTGCGGCCATGAGAGCATCTTCAGCATAACCATTCCTACGAAACCCATCCTCAAAGACGTCTGTTCCTGGAGACGAGACCAAAGTCGATCCGGTCAAGGTCGATGACGCAGACTCTGTTCGCGACTTGTGGGAGGAATCTGACCGAGTCGAGCTAGTGTCCCCATCCTTAGTCGATGACACCGGAGATGATGGCTGCTTTTGATTGTACTCTCCAGACACCCGACACTCATCGCTCGCAGAGCCTTTACCGGGGGAAGGGAGCGATTTAGGAGGATTGGTGGCTGATGGTGAGGACGTGGGAAAGGGAGATGGTGGACCAGCGTTTGAGCTTGTTTGAGCAATCTCTCCCAAGTCAATAATGACCTCAGCTTGCTCCCAGTCTCGTTGGAATAACTTTGAAAGGTCGTAATGCTTTTTGGGATTCTTTTTCTTGAGCGATGTAGATGCCAATTTGAGAGATGCACGGAGAGATTTTAGGTCTAAAAAGAGACAGTGACAGGATTAGGTCAAGTAAAGATTTGATGTTGAAATCAACCATGACATTCGCTTGCCCCCCAGAGTATCCCTTTTTTTTTTTTTTTTTTAAAAAAAAAAAAAAAAAATAGAGTCAATCGACTCACCTACCCTCAATCTGCAAAGCAAAGTCCTTGATATAGTAAATATCCATCTGCAATGCAATCTGAGTGTCGGCGACCTGGCTTGGCACATTAATCCCTGCAGAATCGATATCAAAGTCCTCATCCCAGTTTTCGCTCGGTGTTGACGGAATCTTGAGCAATCCTGGGTGCTTGGTATCGGAAGGAAGTGAAAGACAGCGTTGACGACCCCGACCTGAACCCATATTTCCATTAGAGGGTCGTTTTAGATGACTGCGGTTGCTAAAGGACGAGCCAGGCGGGGTCAATGGAAGATTAACTGTCGAATAAGATGTCGGTTCTCGGGCGCCGGCAGAGTACATGGGACTGGAGGAGGGTGCGCCCGAGTCGGATTGAATATCCCAATCCTCATCCTCATCGTCATCGCCATCGACTATCCGAGCGCTGTCAGCGTAATGGGAGATCTCGGCAGAGCCTTGGCGAAGTGAATGCGTTCTTTTTGGTATTTGGGGCTGGTGCTGATGCTGTTGATGCTGATGATGATGCTGATGCTGATGATGAGGGTGATGTTCCTGGGCTGGGATCGCCCCTTGTTGATTAAGCTCTGCCTGATGCCGAGATATCTTCCGAAGGTCATCGCGCAAGTTAGTTGTCCGACGTTGTTGTGCGGCATGGTCCTGGAACGAGACTCGCGTGGTATTTGACATGGCGGAAGAAGCTTTCGTCTGATAAGAATTGCTATCGTCATCATCTTCAACATCGGTGAGCGTATGGTTTCCTTCATCCGAAACATCGGTTCCACTGAGGCTCGTGCGAATCGCCATCCCTGGTCGGTCCAAATGAGAGCCAGAGGTGCGGGAATTGGGCGCTGTGGCCGCTGTAGATGGTGCCTCATATCCATGAGACTCTATGCGATTTCGGCTGGTCCATTGACGACTGGAAGGCGCCGGTAATGTGGCTGAGGTGTTGGACGGTGACTTGGACCAATGGAAGATGGCAGAGTCGTTCCAAATCCTTTTCAGTCGACTAGCTTCCTTCTGATGTGACTTTGGATACCATGTTAATGAAGTAGTAAAGGGGTCCGGGCGTTGTCCCGGGTATTGTTGATCAAGAGACGGATCAAGATAGCAGAGGCATCGTGAAGGCTGTTGTTCTTTGGATTGCTTTTTTTTCTTTTTCCTCTTTGAGGTCCAACCGGAACCGGACGAGCCGCCACCCTCGGAATCTGATCCAAACGTGAGCGAAGAAAGCGACATGGCCAACGACACGGTTGAGTAGGACGAAAGTCGAGAAGAGGTCGAAGGGGATTGTGGTATCGTAGAGCTGTGGGAACTGCGAGCAAGGACATCTTCATGAAACTCTGGTAGAATCTTTTCTGGCAAGACGGCAAGTGGATGGATCGTCGTAGGCGAGAGAATGTAATTAGGTGCTGAAGAGGCAGAGCCATGAACTGGACACCGACGGGGACGTTGTCGAAAAAGCTTAAACCGCTTGTGGACAGCACATTGTTGATGAAAAGTATGAGATGGTGACTGTGCTTGTGAGAGCGCGATGTGTTGTTGCGAGCAGTTAGAAGGCGAACATTGGACAGTTTCTTTGGCAGGAAGTGGCCTACCAAAGACACGCCCTAATGTTGATGCTGTAGCTACTGCGCCAGACGCAAAGACAAGCTTTTGAAGCGAAGACACAGATGGGTTCCGTTGCAATCGAGCAGAGAACGAAACGGTGGGTAAACAATTTCGGAAATGAAATGAGGACATAGTTCGTGTGTCGTTTAAATATTGGTCAGGTGGAGACAGATCGTTAGAAATCGTTTCAAGATGAACACCAGAGTTGTTGAAGTTATCACGAGGTATGGATTGATGGAGCCATGGAGATAGTTGTGAGAGTCGGTGCAGATTATATAGAGGGCAGGCGTTGCAGTTGAGGGATAAAAATGTGGGCGAAGGGGGTGGCAAGGTTGGAGGAATTGGTTGGAAGATCAAAGGTAAGGCAGACAATGATAGTGTTGGAGGAGACGGGAGTAGAAAGGGAGAGGCAGAAAGAGACTTGGTTAGTTCATCTAGTGCCATGGTGCGCACTGTCCCTGAAAAGTGGCACAGCGCGGAAGATGTAGTTGAGGGCAATCAAAGCGGGAGGACAATGGTCAAGGCTGAACACGAAGCGGGCCTCGGTCTACTCCGCCAGAAAAAGAGATGCGCGAATAGATCGAGGGAAAATGGCGGAGGCGCCAAGGAGCACGGCCCTTCAGAAAGAGTGCAAGAGTGGTGTTATTTTTTTTTTCTTGGCCAAAGCAAGAAGAATATGAATTCTTTTTAGTGGCACTAAAAGTGATCAATCCGCGGAGGAGAGGGAGAGAAGAGGAAGAGGAGGAGAGAGCGATGGTGGTGGTAGGGATAGTAGGCTCAAGAAGAAGGCGCAGACTGGAACTTTGGGCTTCCCAGGAAGAAATCCTGACGAACAGGAGCAATCGAGGATCGCGCATGTCCCTGTCCACGCTAGATTGGATCAGAACACAGCCAGGGTGCGAGCGATTACGGAGAAAGCCCGGACATCCCTGGGGAGAGCAAAGAGACGGCAGTTTTGCTGAGCACAGAGGAGATTACGCGACGACCCACATGGAAAGAGAGACCGTGACCGCGTGATGATTGGAAGACGGACACGCGTCTGTCTCCGACCCATGTATGCAGTCGATCAATAAGGAGAGAGAATGGGTCTCAGAGCCAGAAAGAGAGGGCAGGGGTATGGGAACCATCCAATGACGGAACAAAAAAAGACGTAAGGGCTGTGGGCCAAAAGATGATAAAGGGGGAGGGGAGAGGGGGGAGTATCCAGAGAAGAGGTAAAGGCTTTTGAAGAGAGAGAGAGAAAAAAAAAAAGGGGGTGGGGGAAGAAGCATTGTGAGACGTATGACTTCGAAGGGATACATCATGCCTCTGACAACTACTTCAGTTCTTCGAGCATTGGACAGGCACGATGCACAAACACGCACGAGGACATCCATATAAAAAAAACACGCAGGATGTGGGCTTTACAGTCACTGCACTTTCACCACCATGCACGCGGATCGAATCATTGGTGACTGAAAGCGTTTCAAGGGAGACTCGAGTCGTTGGCAACAACAGCGCGCGCTGCTTAGTCAGATATGGAGCAGGCCTATTGTTCTCCTTTCTAGCCTCTTTTTTTCTTGTCCTTTACTCGAACGCATGGGTAGCAGAAGCAAAGAAAAGCTGGGAACAAGGGCAAGAAAGCGAGAAAAGGAGAGAGTTTTTGTTACAACAAGGTGAGGCCACTTACCGAACTGATTGCTCCTGATGATGGCATTGTGCGGAACCTTACTTGACAACCAACGATAAGGGAAGCGGTCCGACAGGTTGGGAGGTGTACACGCCTGTCCGTGAGGAGGTCAAATGTAGTCGCCGAGGTATCAGGACAAAAATATGATCACAAGGGACGGGACGAGTCCCTTTTTTTTTTTTTTTATGTGAGTAGGGGGGTCGGGGGTGTGGAAAGAGAAGGTGTTGACTGGTGGAATGGAGTCGGCCCAGGCTATCAATAGTAGGAGAGTGAGACTCAGAGCAACTGGGCACACCCCGAGGCGATGGGATGGTCTCTCCCTCTCTCTTTCGTAGCCGGCAGTCGAGTAGAGCCAGATGGCGTAAAAGGGGGTTGGTCTTCTTGATAGAGTAGCCCGCTGAGCTGTAGTTGTCGCAAGACGGTCTACTTAGAGAGAATGGCTGGTCAATGGTGGGTAGTGTAGGTCAGGGGTCGAGCGTCACGATGCAGAAGCAAGGCTGGCTGGCTAGTTCAGGGTGAGAAAATGCTAAAGTTGTGGAGCAATGCTGACTTTCAACAAGGAGGAGGAGAGAGATGAGAGTCGGAGTAAGGATGGGGGAGTAGAAAGTCCATGCAAAGTGCAGTGGAGCTAGACAGTGGAGTGAGGAATGGAGAGGGGGCGATAATAGAGAGGAGAAAGTGAGGGCGATGGGAATGAGTCTGAGAGGGAGAGAGAGATGGATGGAGAGATGAATAGATGGAGCGGGTGCAAAGATAGATTGAAAGTGGAGAGATTAAGAAAGAAGGAGAGATTGAACAATGTCAAGGATTAGAATGGAGGCAAAAGATGAGTCAAGGGCATGTTCCAGGGCCACACTCCACTATGAAATCATATTGGAAAGGAGAAAGAAAAAAAAATGAGGCTGATCAGGCACAGCTAGCACCGACCGATCCGCATGACCATTGCCAAATGATTTACATCCTCTCCACCTGCAGGAAAAACCCATCCCTGCGAATGCTTGGACCCATAGCAACAAGCATCGACTCGTGTCTGATGACAATATTGAATGCATCGACTCTTGCCACTCTCTCCTCATCGTAGGGTCATAATTGCCACTCCCGCTTCGGCCTCTACTTGCTCTACTGTTCTCACTCTCTCTCTCTCACACTGGTCCACACTGGTCCACACAGTATGTACACACGCACACACACACACACACACTCTCTCTCTCTCCACTTCTCGTCATGGGCCAAGGATGAAAAGGGCAAACTCCAAAAAAAAGGGGGGTGGATGGAAAAAATAGGTGCGCATGTGCCATCCTCCCCCCTTGCTTGGCCCTGCGGACCTCCCGATCGCTCTCTTCTCTTCGCTCTTCTCCGCTCCAGTACCCCCTTGCGATCGCTGCCTGCCTGCATGTCTTTTGGCTGTTGGATTATCAGCCTGCCAGGCGGCACTCGTTTCTCTGGACACACTCGGTTACCCGCTTACGGAGGGGAGAATCCTCTGACGAATGTTTTATTGCGAACAGGGGATCTATGAATACGTCTACTGAGAAAAAAAAGGGGGGAGAGACAACAAAGATGGGCCATAAAAAGAGGTCAATGGAAGAAGGACATGAACGCAAAGTCGGCGCAGTCTTTCATTAGCCGGTAATTGTGCCCTTTCTCTCTCCTTCTCTCATTCTCTCCTTCTCTCCTCAATCTCCCCCTCCATGCTTACATCACAATTGCTCAGCCCAGTCATCGATCACCCCACTACAGAGGAATGTTGCCGTGCTTGCGCTTGGGGTTCTCCAACTTCTTGGAGCGCAGCATCTCGAGATCCTCAATAATCCTGCGGCGTGTTGTCGAGGGCTCGATCACATCATCGATATATCCACGCTGTGCTGCTGGCAATGGGTTAGCAAACTTGCTAATGTAGTCCTTCTCTGCTGATACACGATCTGCGCTGTTACGGAAGATAATTTCAACCGCTCCCTTGGCTCTGTTTGATCAACAATGACGGCGTTCATATCATCAAAAAGCGAGTTAGTATCGAGTCTGGAGGGGGGGGGTAGCTGTAACAAAAGGGGATAGTTGAAGGAAAAGGAAGAAAAGGCATTAAAGGGCATAGTAGCGCAGAGCATTGCTTTCAACTTACCCCATGACAGCAATCTCTGCTGTGGGCCAGGCATAGTTAAGGTCTCCACGAAGATGCTTGGAGCTCATGACATCGTAGGCTCCACCGTAGGCCTTGCGCGTGATAACAGTGACCTTGGGCACAGTTGCTTCGGCGTAGGCATAGAGAAGTTTAGCACCATGACGAATAATACCGTTATGCTCCTGAGCCGTTCCGGGAAGGAAACCTGGTACGTCGACCAGGGTCAAAATAGGGATGTTGAATGCATCTGCAAAGCGGACAAAGCGGGCAGCCTTGACAGAAGAGTTGATATCAAGTACACCAGAGGAGACCAAGGGCTGGTTGGCAATAATGGACACGGTACGACCACCCATGCGGGCAAAGCCGATGACAATGTTCTTTGCATAGTCGGGCATGATCTCGAAAAAGTGGGAATCATCGACGAGACGAGTGATAACATCCTTGATATCGTATGCCTTGGTGGAATCAAGAGGGACAATGTGGTTGAGCGAAGCATCCTCGCGATCCGAAGCATCGTCCGTGTAGCGGACAGGGGCGGGCTCACGGTTCGAGAGTGGAAGGAAATCGACAAAGTCGCGCAGACGCTGCAGGGCCTCAACATCATTCTCGAAGGCATTGTGGGCAACACCCGACTTTACGGTGTGGGCCTTGGCTCCTCCGAGCTCCTCCTGAGTAACCTCCTCCTTGGTGACAGTCTTGACGACGTCAGGACCGGTGACAAAGAGATAAGAAGTATCGCGAACCATGAACGTAAAGTCAGTCAACGCAGGGGAGTAGACGGCGCCACCGGCGCAGGGTCCCATGATCAGCGAGATCTGGGGGACAACGCCTGAGGATGTGACATTTTTCTATAACATGAATATGGGGAATATTACAAGTTCGTTAGATGGCCTGAATTAACGCGACTACTGACGATTTGGACACATTGATCTCATAACCTCGCCACGATGCCATCCATCTTTGCTCGTCCTGCAGGTTGCTGACTAGAATATATAAGAGAAAACTCGGCAAACAATTGTCATTATGGATCTAGGCAAAAACATACCAAAAAGATATCGGCATATCCAGCCAAGGACTCAACACCCTCCTGGATACGGGCTCCACCAGAATCGTTCAAACCGATGACGGGTGCGCCGACCAAAAGGGCCTTATCCATGACCTTGCAGATCTTTTGAGCATGAGTGTTGGAGAGAGAACCACCGAAGGCTGTGAAGTCTTGAGAGAAGAGGAAGACGCGACGGCCATTGATGGTACCATGGCCAGTGACCACACCATCACCTGTGATCTAGAGCGAGCGAGACGATCAGCCACCAAAAAAAAAAAAAAGGGGGAATTTGTAGAAGCTGGTGAGAGACTATTCGTGAGATTTGGTCTAAACGGGTCAACACTGTTGCTGATACTAGGGCTACGGGTAGACCTGCAATTTAGCTGGATTACCTTTTGCTTCTCCATGCCAAAGTCAACGCACTGATGCTCGACAAAGGCATCGTATTCGCGGAACGAGCCTGGATCGAGCAAGAGATCGATACGCTCGCGTGCGGTCAGCTTGCCCTGTGGTATGACAAAGGCCAGAAGGTGGATCTTTAAGTTAGCAGAATGAAAAGAGAACAAGAGAAAGAATCACTTTTAGTGCAGCCAAGTCAACGTGCCTTCTTGTGCTGGGTCTCGATTCGCTTCAAGCCGCCACCAAGGAGTGATTCCTTGCGCTTCTCGTCAATCTTGGCAACAACATCCTGCAGATGATCGATGGAGAGATGAGATTTTTTAGATTAGAAGATGATTATATTTCAAGCGAATGGGCGGTAGCTTATGCGAGACGAGGAGGGACAAGTACGTTTTCTGCAGAGAGAGCTGTCTTGCCGACGGCATAATGGCGGGCCGCAGTGGCAAGGGCAGGAAGAGAGCGGCGAGATGCGGCGGCGATGGCGGTCCGCGAGGCGATGACAGCCGGGAGACGGAACATTGCAGTTGGTCGGAGAAAGAGAAGGGGGGGGGGGGATGAAGAAGAAGCAGAGAGGAGAAGGGAGAAGAGGAGAGGAGAGGAGAGGAGAAAGAGAAAAGAGAGAGAGCGAGAGAGTGAGAGAGTGAGAGAGAGAAAAAAAAATGAGAGAGAGGAGAGGGGGGAGAGAGGGGGAACAGGTGGGACGAGAGAAAGAGAGAGAGAAAAAAGAGAGATCAAAGAATCAAAGAGAGCAATCTCTGAATCGGGCCAAAAAGATGAAAGGATGCGGAATGCACAATCTCGGCACACGAATGGAGAAGGACAAAGAAAGCAAAAGAAAGAGAGTACCACTCCACTCCTCCCCACCCACTGCACCTACTTCCCCTCCTACTCCTCCTCCTTCTCCTCCGTCTCACCCCTTCTTCCTCCACTCTTACTCGTCTCTTCCAGGGGGTGGGACCAGAAAAGTCTCTGTCTCACGCTCATTTACTCTCCTGTTGCAGCGCCATCCTGGAAGAAACGTCTCCACGCTGCTGCTTCTCTTCTTCTCCAAGTGATTACATCCATATCCCTCATTTGCTTCTTCTTCTTCTTCTTCTTCTATCCTTTCTTCTTTTTAGCTTGTCTATCTAGGCCTGCTCGACGGCTTCATCGGCTCGGCACTTTGCTAGCTAGAAAATACCTAGATCGCGCCATTCAAAAAAAAAATAAAAAAATAAACAAAAAAAATAAAAAGACACCTTTGGAGGCGAATATGGACGAACACATGGATCAACAAAGGCTCAGTGCATCCATCCCGGTACCATTGCTTCCTATCGCCTCCTATCCTCTTTTCCTTTTGCTCAATGGCTGCAGAGATGGCAATGATGCCCGGCCGGCCCGCGCCGGAAAAGGGAGGTCGCTATCGCATCTTGCACGAAAAAGCTCCCACGGCCGACGACTGATTTTTCCCACGGTCCTCCACCCGCTTTAGTCGCCATCCGAGGTTTTCGCCCTTTCGTCCCTTGCGGCTGGTCTCCGGCTCGTCCGACAGTGTTTGGGCACAGGGGGGGAGGGGGGGGGGGGGGGGGGCAATTAAAGTGTCCGTGTCGAAAGGGGCGGCTCGGACTGGGCCCTTCGGCCTCTGCTTGCTCTGCTGTTCTCACTCTCTCACACACTGGTCCACACAGTACACACACACACGCTCTCTCTCTCTCTCTCTCTCTCTCTCTCCTCTCTCGACTTGAACCGTGAGATCGTCCTTTCTTTCCGCGATCCCCTTTATCTCCCATCATCTCCCCTTCCTGGCCGTGGTCCATCTCGATCTCATTCACTCCTCTCTTCTCTTATCCCCTCTCCACTCTCATCCGTCATCTCGAGAATGTCCATTCAGCTTGCTGCTGCAGCCCCTCGCACTGCTGCGAGATGGGTCTGCTCTTTGACCGCCACCCGCCAACGCCTCTTCCACACTGGTGCCATTGTCCGCCAGGCGAACCAGGCTCCTGTCGACTACTCCCGCTATGGCAAGGTAAATCTTGGACTCTTTCCCATCTCTCATCCACTCAAAAAGAAAAAAACGCCATGGCCCGCCTATTAAACCTGTTCCATCCATTCTTCTCCATTTGTGCTTCCCATAGACTTTTGACAAGATTTTGATTGCCAACCGTGGAGAGATTGCATGCCGTGTCATCAGGACCGCCAAGAAGATGGGCATCAAGACTGTTGCCATCCATTCCGATGCTGATGTCAACAGCTTGCACGTCCAGCTCGCTGATGAAGCCGTCAACGTGGTATGTTGTGCGACTTTTTTTTTTTTTCTCTTTTCCACGCAAAAAGGCTTCAGAAGTGAAGGGGGAACAGATCGATCTATGGATTGCTGCAGTCGACACGTCTCTGCTTGTTCCTGTAAACAATCCTTTCAAGGAGAGTTTGCTCTAAAGTGTCACACGGGTAGAGCTAGATCGAGGAGAACTATACAAGCACCCTATCTAGGCAAACCCGCGCCTTATCCAGAACGGAGCAGCACGGGATAGGTGGATCCCGAAGGGGCGCGTCCGTGTCTTCCACTCCCACGCACTCTCACTTTCTCCTACTGCTTTCATACCAGATCAACCCTGCTCATAACCGGTTTCTTTATCTATTTTGGTTTTGTCAATGGTCTCTAGGGTCCAGCCCCCACCGCGCAGAGTTATCTTAATGTCCCTAACATTATCAAGGCCATCAAGGATACTGGAGCCCAAGCTGTCCACCCAGGTTTGTGCCGTGGCCTATCCCCTGTCATCTTCTACTTGCAATAGTATCTGTTCTTGTCAGGATCCTGCTCATTCTCTAACATTCCTAGTACTCCTTTCTTGTATTACTAGGTTACGGATTCTTGTCTGAGAATGCTACATTCGTGAAGGCTTTGGACGAAGTTGGTGTCACATTCATTGGACCCTCTGAAGATGCCATGGCCGCAATGGGTGACAAGATTCAGAGCAAGATCATTGCCAAGGAATCCAAGGTCAACATCATTCCCGGTTTCAACGGTGTTGTCCGCGATGTTGATCACGCCTTGGAGATTTGTATGTTGGATCCTTCTCTTCGATTTGAACATCGTCTTCAATGCTTCCAAAACATACTTTATCTCAATCCAGCAACACCTTTTTAACTCTTTGCTTCTCCACCCTTCACTTACTCTTTCTATTCTCTAGCGCGTGAGATTGGTTATCCAGTGATGCTCAAGGCCTCCGCAGGAGGTGGAGGAAAGGGCATGCGTATTGCCTGGAACGATGAAGAGGTCAAGGAGGGTTACAAGATCGCCAAGACGGAATCCATGGCCTCCTTTGGTGATGACCGTCTCCTCATTGAGAAGTTTATCGACAACCCCCGCCACATTGAGATCCAGATCATTTCGGACAAGCATGGCAACACCGTAAGAAAGTCTTTTCTCTTATTCCGAGCCTTTGATAGAGTCTATCTATCCCAGCCAACTCTAACCAATAACCAAACACTTTTTGCACATTAGCTTTACTTGCCCGAGAGAGAGTGCTCGATTCAGCGCCGCAACCAAAAGGTCATTGAAGAGGCTCCCTCGACCCACATTGATGAAAAGACTCGCAAGGCCATGGGTGAGCAGGCTGTGATGTTGGCCAAGCACGTCAAGTACTCTTCTGCTGGAACTGTCGAATTCCTTGTCGACTCTGCCCGCAACTTTTACTTCCTGGAGATGAACACTCGTCTTCAAGTCGAGCACCCAATCACAGAGTATATTACTGGCATGGATTTGGTTGAGCAGATGATTCGTGTCGCTGCCGGCCAGAAGCTTATTCCCAAGCAGGAGGATATCAAAATCAACGGCTGGGCTATCGAGTCCCGTGTCTATGCTGAGGATCCCGAAAAGTATTTGCCTTCGATCGGTCGTCTCTCAAAGTACATCGAGCCCCACTCCACCAAGGGCAAGAACGAGGTCCGCTGCGACTCCGGTATTGTTGAAGGAAGCGAGATCTCCATCTACTACGATCCTATGATCTGCAAGCTCTGCACCCATGGTGACACACGTGAGGAGGCAATTGAGAACATGAAGCGTGCTTTGGACTCGTATGTCATCAAGGGTGTGACGCACAACATCCCCCTTTTGCGTGAGGTCGTCTCCCATGACCGCTTCGCCTCTGGCAAGTACTCGACAAAGTTCTTGGCTGAGGAGTACCCCACTGGATTCAAGGGTCACTCTCCCAACGAGACTTCGCTCGCCCAGTTGGCATCAATGGCCGGTTTGATGCATGCCAAGCGTGAGCTCCGTAACTGGGCCTGGGGTCCAGGTCGCGAGGCTCTTTTGAAGGAGGAGCTCCAGGGCAGGGCCCCTCACAGCTGGGAGATCTTTGTGGGTGTCCAGGGCGTGGACGAGAAGATCCCTGTCAAGATCGAGAAGATTGGCAAGGCTGCTAACGGCGACGATGAGTTTGAGGTAAGAAGACGGATTTGTTTCAGGCTCTGAAAGGACCTTCTGACAAGGGGATCGATCGTTATTCTTACTAACTATTTTTTTTTCTTTCTCTCTCTCTCTCTCTCTCTCTCTCCCGTACCTAGATTCACACACCTGGATTGGCTCCTTTCAAGTCCTCGGCACACTGGCCCTTGGAGTCGCCATTGATCACAAACAAGTTTGACAACGGCGAGGAGGTGACAATCCAGTACCTCGAGTCTCTGCCTGTTGGCTTCCGTGTTCAGCACCTTGGCACCAAATTCGATCTCACGATCAACACCCCTGCACAAAATGCTCTTTCCAAGTTCATGCCCATCAAGGAAAAGGCCTCGACTACCAACATGATCCTTTCACCTATGCCAGGATCTGTGGTCTCGGTTGATGTCAAGGTCGGCGACATTGTTGCCGAGGGAACCGCTGTTGCGACGATTGAGGCCATGAAGATGGCCAACGTATTGAGATCTGCACGCGCTGGCAAGGTCAAGAGTGTCATGGTCAAGGCCGGTGATTCCGTTGCAGGCGAGGAGCTTTTGATTGAGTTTGAGGACGAGGGCAAGGACGGCATCCCAAAGGGCGAGCAGAAGGGCAAGAACTAGACCAAAAATCTACATAGTATAAAAAAAAAAGACAAAAAAAACAAAAACAAAATACACCTGGAATACACTCGGAACCATGTAGAGGAGATCAACTATTTGAAGATGCATCAAGACATTTAGATGGAACGCATCCCGTACTCTTGCTCCAATACAGCACCGAATCCACGGGACTTTAACCCTGCCCATGTATCTTAACGGCCTCGATATTGAAAGAGGATGCGGCCTTATTAGGTGGGTCTCTCGACCCCACCCCTCCTGCAAACTTAAAAAGACGGCTGAGATGGACATATTTTTAAAAAAAAAAAAAACTCATAATTTTTCCTATCTCCCCAAGCGGTTTCCCCAGGAAGCTGGTCAAAATGACCAGATATGATGGTTCTTCAGTTGAATTAATAATGCTGAATGCAAGTGCCAATCGTAGTGCAACTATGCCAAATGAATCGCCATATTCCGACCGACTCGAATGCATCGAGGACACATTTCCACAGCCAGCAAAGTCGGCCCATCAAACCAAAAATAGGCGCCTGATTGCGTAAGGAGAGAATTGCCGCTGTGCTCGACTGTACTAAGCTCTTCCATGCAACAAACAAAGTTAACTACTAATACATGATTTGGTTCTGCTTTTCAGGGATGTCCAGGAAAACCAGGGTGTCCAGGGTGTCCAGGAGACTACTTATGCAAGCATCCACTCTGGAGTGCTGCACAGTCCAAGATGCAAGACCCTCCTCCTTGCAGTCTGCTAACCCAAGACGTGAAGTATTTTTCTCCCCTTATAGTCCGCCAATTCAGGAGCATGATTTTCCTCTCCCCCTTGCTTGAAAAACACCCGACGCCTTAGTTGATTCTTCTGTAGTAGTTGCACATTCAAAAATCAAGGTCGTTTTAGCCGAGATGCCTTTTCCTCCTCTCTCAGCCTTGATAATGGTGAGATTTATTTAACAGCTACTCTCGCTCCCACGCACACCTTTCTCATCTTGTCCTTCACAGTTATCCTCTTGTCCTTCACAGTTATCCTCTTGTCCTTCACACTTATCCTCTTGTCCTTTCACACCTCAGTCACTACAATCTATCACCATCCTTTAATCGATCGATGCAACTGAAGCGTAAATCTGACTCGATAAGATACACCGCCCTTCGGTGGATATCGTATCTTTTGATCCGTATGCTCCTACCATTCTTATCCTTCCTGAAAGAACTATGAGCCACCTCCCTGACAATTGGCACATGACGCTTACCACTCTAAACTTCGTTTTACCACACATGGCCATAGATATTGCTTTGATTTGCTATGGTGTCAAGAAAATCAAGGATGTTATGTCCAACAAGTTCTATTACCAGTCCACCGAAGATGCACCGCAGAAATTAGACTTTCCTGACATTTGGATTTGTACTGTTGATGATGTTGAAGTCATTCATGGAATGGTTTTGGGCGATAGCTCCACAGTACTCCCTAGGATGGCCAACTACACAATTAAGAACTTTACAGCCGCTGATAACATCCCTCTATGCAGTGGAAAGCAAAATACGCTGACAGTCCTTTCGATGCAAGATGTCCAAGTACCCGCCAATTCTTATTGCAACATGTCGGTCACTCATAAAAATGAATTATATCGAACAGAGGTACGATTCTGCTATACTCTAGATTGCTTGTGCAACTTGCATTCTGAAGAGAGCTAATATGATACTTTTCGTTTTTAGAAGCACTTTGGAAATGTTTTTATTATTCCTCGGGGTGAGTCATTACTTCTTTGTTCCTAAATTTGCTTCTGGAGCCATTGCCAGCGGTCTAACCAGTTGCGTCATCCATATTCTCAAAGGAAAGATCCCGCTTAAAGGTGCCATCTTGCCTCAGAGTAACCCGGTCCTCTATGAAGAGGTTTCAGTCGATAACAAGTTCTTGTTCAACCATAGGGAGGATTATGTGTTTATTCATGTGAAGACCTTGTCCACAAAGACAGTCCGTCGTGATTTCTGGGGTCTATTCGGATGGTTCAATGATACGCTTACTCAAGGCGTTTCATCGACCCTCGTGAAGGATGACGTTTCAAGTGACAATTCCACTGTTATTGTGGTGAGAATTGCAGCAGTCCACACCCTCAGATCCCAGATTCTGTAAGATTTGTTGGATACTCATGGTCAATGTTCTTGCTTCCGTAATTTGAGATAAAGTAAACTTAACTTTGTCGACCATCTATCATTAGCATCACGTCCATCACTGACGCATTCTCTTCATGGGGAGGTGTATTCTCCATCCTTTGGGCCGCATTCTATATATTATTTGGTACAGGGTAAGAGACTCGACTGTGGATTGATAGCTTGACTACAGCCTGTCCCTCGCACACATTCACACTCACAATCTTTCTTCACACTTCGTTAGAAAAATCGATTCCCTCGGGATAATCTCAGCGTACTGTTTGCGACGAACAACTCAGGAACACCTCACTACTAATTATGGCTACTGGGAACAAAAACCAGAAGCCAACACAGATGAGGATAAAGCTGATCTTCCCGATGTCCATACCTCGAATTCTCAGTTCTCTTTGTCAACTCTTCCATTAGTCAATGACGATGCCAGAGAGAATCCTACTCTTGTTATCGATCTACTCAGATCACAAAACGATTGCATTAGGCAGCAGGGCGAGCATATTAGGCAGCAGGATGAACGCATAAGGCAGCAGGATGAACATAGTAGGTCCCAGGACAAGCACATCACCAATATTAAGAGTGATTTCAAAAAGCTAGACAGTCTGCTGAGAGATTATTACCTGGATATGAGCCTAGCAAGTGTGGGAGACCCTCAAGTTAAACCTCACCAGTGGTTGCCATCTTGCATACGAGATTTGGGCCGCAACAAAGAGAGCATTAGCCAAGGGCAACCTTCTGGAGAGAAAGACAATATAGACTAGACAGTCTCTGATACTTTCAATACAATCTCTTGTGGACTGGGAATTGGATTCTATGGACATGCCAACGCGAGGTTTGGCTACCATGCAATTGTTCCAACTTCAAATACATTAGATAGAAAGAATTTAATACAAATCTGCTATTTTCTTGATATTCTTGAGAATGCTCCTTTGTAGGAGAGATGGGGAAGCATAGATCAATAAGTAACAATTTTCGCCTTCTGACATGGGTTGGCCATTACCTTCCTCTTCTTCCTGTCCTTGATAACAATTTACCGAACCTCTCTGTTACAATAGTGCAATGGTCCCCAGCTGTAGTGATGCAACAGTCGAGTGTATTTTATCAACAAAGGACCTAAGAGGATTGGCTGTGGAAAAAAAAAAAAAAAAAAAAAAAAAAAATGGCAGTGGGGTGGCCTCCTAGCCCGAGCACGCCTCGTGTCTGGCTTCTGTCCCTAGCAGAGGAACTTATCAAAATTGCTATGCTGGGACAACACAACCACTTGAGTGTACATTACGATTGCTTCCTGGTCCATACTTACAACCGCTGTTGTCTCTGGCTCACCTCCTTACTGAGTTGGAATGCTCAGCTTTGGTTATCCTGGTTGTCCTGGCTGGCCTGATGGCTCCGACATCCTGAGAGCGTGCCTCATGTGCGTCCTTCCTCTTGTTCCTCCTCCTCCTCCTTCTCTTCCTCTTCCTCTTCCTCTAATTCATCTATAGTCTTCGAAAGGAGTCCTTCCCAGAGTCTTGGAATCGTCGTTTGAAAAAGAGAACATCAAAAAAGAATGAATGGCGGACCAAAAAAAAAAAACTCCAGACCCGACTGCTTGAGAAGTCGGAGGTGTTTTTATCGCTACTCCCTACTATGGTTTCCACTGTGGCCTCCATTGCCTCATGGTGAGATGCACATTTTCAACAGTGAGGGAGTCAACAGTTGGTGGCGGGTGCATTTTCAAACCTTTTCTGAACACCAGTCACACAGTCGCACGGACGCCCTCTCCTCTGACATCCATGCATCGCCATCGTTCGTTTCGCTCCGAAAAGACATCCACAATGAGCAATGGAAGTGGTCCTGAGAAATGGGCTCCAGGGAAACTTCGAGAGTAGCTGACCCAAGTTCTGGAGAAGGCAAAAGTGGGACTCCCATTTACAGCTCGTCCAAGGGTGTTTTAAATAGGGCTTGCTTTCAAACACTTTTGAGCTGCGTGAAAAGAGGTACCGTCGTGTTCTCTCCGAGGACTCGAATCGGAGCGGTACCTTTGGACTTTATCGTTCGTTGAAATGACCGAGGTAGAGTGGAGGCTTGACATTCACTTTGACAAACTGTAACTCTCCCTCTCTCTCTCTCCCTTTTTTTTTTTTTTTTTTTTTTTTTTGGAAGCAAGATCAACACCATTGAGACGAAAGAGATATCCTGAAACACAGAAAGAAGAGGAGAACCAGGCAACGTTGAGCGCCGCAGATAGACTTGCTCGGGACCTCGGCAAGATACTCGCCAAGAAAGTCATTAGGATGAACCCTCGCCCTCTCTCAGTTGGTATTGAGGCACTTGGAGAGCAGGTTTATGGACACACCCACGCTACTGCTACTTCTCTGCTGCCTGCCTCAGTCCTACCAGAGAGTGAGGAGGAATCTGAAGAAGTATATATTGAGCATGGATCTATTAAGTACACTTCCATGTAGTCTGCCTCGCCAAGATTCAAAAGGAGCTGTTCCACCTTATTTCCCTGAAGCTAACTAGCTAATAGAGACCTGTCAACTTTGTCCGAGAAGGACATCTTGCATGTTTTGAAGAGTCTCGGGTCAGTGTTTAAAAGGCTGCTCTTACCTTGAGCTAATGGCTACCCTTTCACCTCACTCCGATATAGTATTGTTACATCCACGATAGTCAAAATGGACATGGTCGATGCAAGAAAATGCTCCAGGGACAAATTTACTCAGATGTGCAACCTCGTAACTGACTTCAGTTCCTCAGTTCTTCAAGAATGATTGATCGAGACTATCAGCCCTGTGCGCGAGATGGCAGGACTCGAATGTAGTATGAGGGACGCCAAAAGACTGAGAAATGCACCTTTTTCCTTTGTGGCGACTACCTTCTGTCTCTCAGGAACATCATAGTAGGTGTCAAAGCCGTGTGCACAGAGGTCAAAGTGCAATGTCAACTAGGCGTTGGTCATATCCTAATACATCTCATGTCTTTCAACTTGTTGGTTTTTTGTTCTGAAGGCATTGCGAATATCCCAGGAGGAAGGAGCTGTCATCGTCATAGACGCTAAATGAGTTGTCACCGTTCTACTCACTCCTCATCCTACGAGACAGGTGGTTTACAAATCAACTATTAGTAGCATACACTTTGAAGTGTGGTGCGCGCTTGAATCGGAGACCAAGCAGCTCATGTCGAAACATGAGCGCCAGCTCTCGCTTGCGCCATCATATGACTGGAGGTAAGATAGCTAAGGCTGTTTTCGGCTGATAAGATCCAAAGATGCTGCCCTTGATCCCATTCCTTCTGATATTTTATGGCCATCAAAAGGTAAAGTGAAAAAAGGATAAACGGCCGAGACAGACATGGTTAAAGAAAAAAGAAAAGTAGTAAAAAGATCCTCGTTTCTCATATCCCTCAAGCAGTTCTCCAAATAGCTAGATGCAGTATCTGGCAAGTTGGATTTCCCGCCCAGAAAGTAAGGACTGGTTCAAGCGCAATCATTCCAAATAGGGAGAGAGAAAATAAAGCCCTATGGTCCGACCGATTGGAATGCATCAAGGATCTCCGGTAGGTTGAGTCAGTCCATCAAACCACAAACAGCTACCAGCATGTAATGATAGAGAACGCTGCCATTTCCGACTGTACTGGGCTTCCCCACAAGCTAAACGATGCCGACTGCCAAAGCACCACCTAGTCTGCTCCATAGATGTGCAGGAAATCCAGGGATGTCTAAGAGTAGAGGATCGGTATTTATGTAAGCTTCCACTTTGGAGTGCTGACACAGTCCAAGATGGTCATTTTCCTCACAATCCGCCAATCCAAGATGTCCATCCCCTTGCTTCGAAAAATCAGATGCGGGATATATCTCTGTCCAACCCTTTGTTACTTTTCACTGGAACTCGCATAAAGATCAAGATCATTTATTGAGACAAGATACCCTTCTCTTCTCCTCTCCAGCCATCCTAAAGTTGTTACATATTTTACAGCTACTCTCTCACACGCACATTCCTTCTCTTGTTCATCACGGTTCTCCTTGAGTCCCTTCACATTTCAGCTACCAAAATCTACCACCATCCTTCAATCGACCAATGCAACTGAGGCGTCAGTCCGACTCTTTAAGATACACCGCCCTTCGGTGGACATCGTATCTTTTAATCCGTACGCTCCTATTATTGCTACCCTCCTAAAAAAAAACATGTGCCACCTCCTTGGCACTTGGCACTTACCACTTTGACATTTGTTTTACTATGGATGGTCATAGATGTCGCTTTGATTTGTTATGGCGTCAGGAAAGTCATGGATGTTCGGTCCAAGGAATTCTATCTCCAATCGACGGATGAAGTGCCGCAATCTTTAGACTTTCCAGATATTTGGATTTGCACTATTGGGGGTAATGTTGAGGTCGACTACCAAATATGGGTAGATCAAGATATCTCCACTGCATTCACAAAGACGACTATCGACCTACCCAACGACAGTACGATTCTTGGGGACAGATTTCCATGTGATGCCTTTCATGATACTCTTATAATATTTTCGATAAACGGCGTCAAATTGTCTTCCAAAGATGAGAGCGTCGTTACACTATTTCCAAAAAATGCAACGGTTCCTCCAGAGGTATGACTCTGCCATTCACCGATTTGTCAATACAGTTTGCATTTCAAAGAGAGCTAACAGGGCAAATGTCGTTTTTAGGAATTGTATGCAGATATCCATATTGTTCCTTCCGGTGAGTGAACACTTTTTTTTTTTTTTTTTTTTTAATCCCGCATTTGCTTCTGAGGTCATCACCAGTGGCCTAACTTGCTACTCCCATTTTGTTTTCTTAGATAGGAATTATCCAAGCGTTTTTAATGAAATATTTCTAGATAACAATATCTTTTTTTACCTGAAGGATGATCTTGTGCTTGTTAATGTGAAGACATTCTCAACAAAGACAATCCACGATGGTTTCTGGGGTCTATTTGGCAGGTACAACGATAAGTTGACTCTCGGCGTGTCATCGACCTTTCTTAAAGGGAGTTACAGTGCAAGCAAGTACAGCAATGTTCGAGTTAGAGTTTCACCAGTCCACACCATCAGATCCCAGATTCTGTACGACTACTGAATACTCAGAACTAGTCTTCCTACTCCTTTAACTTGACATCCAAAAAGACACATTTGACCTAACTTCTCCGATCTCCCGCTTTAGCATCACGTCAATCCCTAGTGCAATCTCGTCGTGGGGAGGTGCATACTCGGTCCTTTGGAGTGCATTCTATATACTGTTTGGCACAGGGTAAGCGATTCTATCGTGGATTGGTAGCATGGCTGCAGCCTGCCCGTTTATTGCATTCACACTGGCAATCTCTCCATCTATTTCGTTAGAAAAATCAACGCCTTTGGGATGATTTCAGCGTACTGTCTGCGTCGAACAACTCAACGACACCTCACCGAGACTTATGGTTACTGGAAACGAGTATCAAAAACCAACACAGATGAGGCTTTAATTAGTCCTCCTGCTGTCCCTGCCTCAACTTCTCTGCATTCGCTATCCCATGAAGGATCCCTTACCAAAGAGGATGGGGTCTCTTTGTCAGATCTTCTTCCTTTAGTCAATGACGATGTCGGAGGGGGTTCTACCCCTGTTCTTGATCAACTCAGAATCCAGGATGAACTTATTAGGCAGCAGGACGAACGTAGCAGGCTGCAAGGCGAATGTATTAGGCGGCAGGAGCAGCACATCCACATGATTGAGCAGGATTTCAGCATGCTAGATAGGCTACTGAGAGATCACTACCTGGATATGAGCCTAGCAAGTGAAGAGGACCCTCCAAGTGAATCTCGTCAGTGGTTGCCATCTTGGATCCGAAAATTGGGCCGCAACCAAGTCAACAATAAACAGGATCTACTTTCTGGAGATAAAGTTAATAGAGACTAGACATCGGCCCATAATTTCAATACGATCACTTCTTAGCTGGATCCTAGATACTATGGAGATGCCAATATCAGGTGTGGCTACTATGCAATCATCTTCTCGTAGGATACCCTTTGGTAGAAAATGAATTTTAGCCGCACTACTCCTTCCTCAACTTGCAAGAGCAGCAGCTTCTCCAACATCTAGAATGAAAGTGGAGCTCGAGTGTCTGCAAATAGACGGTTGGTAGAATACACTTTGGAATGAGGAATCATTCTGAATGTGACACTTCTGTGCTCGAACTTGGACACCAAGTAGCTCAAAGCGAAACAAGAAAAGTGTATGGCCGCTACTACCTTTTCTTTTTTTTTTTTTTTTTTTTTTTTTTTTTTTTGGGACTCAGCACCAACTCTTGCCTGCGCCATCACAGGACTGGAGGCGAGGTAACTAGCGCTACCACGCGTAACAAGATCTAAGGATACCACCTTTGATCCCATTCCTTCTGATATTTAAATACCACGGAAAGGTAAAGTGAGAAAAAAAAAAAAAAAAAAAAAAAAAAAAAAAAGTAGAAAAGTAAAAATGAAGATCTTCGTTTCACATATCCCTCAAATATCTCTCTCCGAGAAGTCGGTCTCATTAGCTAGATGTGGTAGCTGCCAAGTTAAACTTTCCGCCCTGAATGCAAGAGTTGGTTCAAGTTCACTCATTCCAAATAGAAAAAAAAATAGAGTACCATGGCCCAATCGATTGAAATGTACCAAAGATCTCAGGCAAGTAGAGTCTGGCCGTCAAATCACAAGTTGTCACCAACTCATATTGAAAGAGAGTTCTGTCATGTCTAAAGATACTGCACTCCTCAATGAAAAAAGCCCAGCTAACTACCAACGCGCTATTTGACTCTACTGTTCGGGGATGCTCAGGAAATCCAAGGTGTCCAAGAGTAGAGGACCAATGTTTATGCAAGTCTCCACTTTTGAGTGCAGGAAACTCAAAAATAACGGCTTTCCTCACAATCCGCCAACCCAAGACACACATCCCCTTGCTTATAAATACACAAAGCAGGATGTATCACTATCCGATCCTCTGTTACTTTTCACTGTAACTCGCTTGAAGATCAAGATCATTTGTTTAGGCGAGACGTCTTTACTTTTTCTCTTCGGCCTTGCCAACGATGGTATATATTTAACAGCTACTCTCGCTCACTCACACTTCTTCGCTTGTTAATCACAGCTCTCCTTGTTTCTTCTCACATTTCAGCTACCAAAATCTACCACCATCCTTTAGTCGATCGATGCAACTGAGGCGACAATCTGACTCTCTAAGATACTGTGCCCTTCGGTGGACATCGTATCTTTTGATCCGTATGCTTTTACTCTTGCTACCTCTCATGAAATACATCTACCACTACTTCGTTAATTTGAACTTACCACCCTGGCCAATGTTTTACTCCGCATGGTCATAGATATCGCTTTGATTTACTATGGCGTCAGGAAATGTATGGATGTCCGGTCCAAGGAATTCTATCTTCAATCGACAGATGAAGTGCCACAGTCTATAAACTTTCCAGATATTTGGATCTGTACTTTTGGTGGCGTTGAGATCGACTACCAATTGTGGGCAGATTCAAACAATTCCACTGGACTGACAAAGTCGACCATCGACTTGTCCAACAACATTACAATTCTTGGTGATCTATCTCTATGCGATCCCTTTCACAACACCCTGACAATCCTTTCCATGAGTGGTGTCAAATTGCCTTCCGACTCTGCCTGCAATATTTCTATCGTTCCAAAAAATCTAACGGACCCACAGGAGGTAAAACTCTGCCATACATCTAAATTGTCTGTGCACCATGCGTTTTCAACCCCTCCGCCCCTCCAAACTCACAGGATATATTCGTTTTAGGAGTCTTTGGCAATTGTCAGTATTGTTCCCTTCGGTGAGTCATTACTTCTTTTTTCCCAAGTTTTAATTTTGAGTCTGATTGCTACTAGTCTAACCAGCTACTTCATCTGCATTCTTTTCCAAGACAAAATCCTACTTTCAAAGCGCACTCGATCTTCGTATGATCCAGTCCTTTTTACCGAGATCTTTATCGAGAACAACATCTTTTTTAACCAGAGTAATGGCTACGTGTTTTTTGACGTGAAGACCTTGTCCACAAAGACAGTCCGGGATGACTTCTGGGGCCTATTTGGCAGGTTCAGTGACAAATTGACTCTTGGTGTGTCGTCAAAAATCCTTGAGAGTCACAGGCCAGGCTTCAATTACAGTAGTATCATATTAAGAGTTTCGCCAATCCACACCATCAGATCCCAGATTCTGTAAGACTGCTTGGATACTCAGGTCCAGTGCTCCTGCTCCTACAGTTTGAAATCCTGGCGATCCATTAGACCTAACTTTTTTCGATCATCTCGTTTTAGCATCACGTCAATCCCGAGTGCATTCTCCTCATGGGGAGGTGCATATTCTGTCCTTTGGAGTGCATTCTACATAATTTTTGGTACAGGGTAAGAGATTCACCTGTGGATTAGTAGCTTGGCTATAACCTGCTCCTTTCATACATTCTCATTCGCAATTTCTACCAACTTCTTTAGAAAAATCAACGCCTTTGGGATGATTTCAGTGTACTGTTTGCGTCGAACAACTCAACGACACCTCACTGAAACTTACGGCTACTGGAAACGAGAACCAGAAGCTAACGCAGATGAAGCTTTAAATAGTTCTCCTGCTGTCCCTGCCTCGACTTCTCTGCATTCGCTATCCCAGGAAGGATCTCCTACCAAAGAAGACGGAGTCTCTTTATCAAATATTCTTCCTTTAGTCAACAACGATGACAGAGAGGATTCTACTCTTGTTCTTGATCAGCTGAGAATCCAAGACGAACGTATTAAGCAGCAGGAGCAGCATATTCACAAGATTGAGCAGAACTTTGGAAAGCTTGACAAGCTGCTGAGAGATCACTACCTAGACATGAGCCTAGCATGTGAAGAGGACCCTCCAAGTAAATCTCGTCAGTGGTTGCCATCTTGGATCCGAAAATTGGGCCGCAACCAAGTCAACAATAAACAGGATCTACTTTCTGGAGATAAAGTTAATAGAGACTAGACATCGGCCCATAATTTCAATACGATCACTTCTTAGCTGGATCCTAGATACTATGGAGATGCCAATATCAGGTGTGGCTACTATGCAATCATCTTCTCGTAGGATACCCTTTGGTAGAAAATGAATTTTAGCCGCACTACTCCTTCCTCAACTTGCAAGAGCAGCAGCTTCTCCAACATCTAGAATGAAAGTGGAGCTCGAGTGTCTGCAAATAGACGGTTGGTAGAATACACTTTGGAATGAGGAATCATTCTGAATGTGACACTTCTGTGCTCGAACTTGGACACCACGTAGCTCAAGGCGAAACAAGAAAAGTGTATGAACGCAACCACCTTTTTTTTTTTTTTTTTTTTTTTTTTTTTTTTTTTTTTTTGGGACTGAACACCAACTCTTGTCTGCGCGATCACAGGACTGGAGGCGAGGTAACTAGCTCTACCATGCGTAACAAGATCTAAGGATACCACCTTTGATCCCATTCCTTCTAGTATTTAAAGACCACCGAAAGGTAAAGTGAGAAAAGGAGAAAAAGTCGAGATAGACATAGTTAAAACGAAAAAAAAAAAAAAAAAAAAAAAAAGAAAAAAAAAGTAGAGAAGTAAAAATGAAGATCTTCGTTTCACATATCCCTCAAACATCTCTCTCCGAGAAGTCGGTCTCAATAGCCATATGTTGTAGCTGCCAAATTGGACTTTTCGCCTTGAAAGCAAGAGTTGGTTCAAGCGCAATCATTCAAAATAGATAAAAAAAAAAAATAAAAAAATAAAAAAATAAAAACTAGAGCCCTATGGCCCAATCGATTGGAATGTACCAAAGATCTCAGGCAGGTAGAGTCTGGCCGTCAAATCACAAGTTGTCACCAACTCATATTGAAAGAGAGTTCTGTCATATCTAATAACACTGGATTCCTCAATGAAAAAAGCCCAGCTAACTACCAACGCGCTATTTGACTCTACTGCTCAGGGGTGCTCAGGAAATCCAAGGTGTCCAAGAGTAGAGGACCAATGTTTATGCAAGTTTCTACTTTTGAGTGCAGGAAACTCAAAAATAACGGCTTTCCCCACAATCCGCCAATCCAAGACACACATCCCCTTGCTTATAAATACACAAAGCAGGATGTATCACTATCCGATCCTCTGTTACTTTTCACTGTAACTCGCTTGAAGATCAAGATCATTTGTTTAGGCGATACGCCTTTACTTCTTCTCCTCAGCCTTGCCAACGATGGTATATATTTAACAGTTACTCTCGCTCACTCACACTTCTTCTCTTGTTCATCACAGCTCTCCTTGATTCTTCTCACATTTCAGCTACCAAAATCTACCACCATCCTTTAATCGATCGATGCAACTAAGACGGCAATCTGACTCTCTAAGATACTGTGCCCTTCGGTGGACAGCATATCTTTTGATCCGTATGTTCCCATTCTCTCTACCTCTCCTCAAGAAATATGAATCATTTCCTCGGCAATTTGCACTTATCACCCTGGCCTTTTATTTACATTACTGCGAATGGTCATAGATACTATTCTGATTTGTTATGGTGTCAAGAGAATCATGGATGTTCGGTCCAGGGAGTTCTATTATCAATCCACCGAAGAGGCACCACCTTTTTTAGACTTTCCCGACATTTGGATCTGTACTCTTAGCGGTACTGAGGTTGAGATTATACCTCGCACAGATTCAGTCCACCCCACTGCACTCACACGGAGGACAATCAACTTGCTCAACAAGACTGAGGCTATTGATACCACGCCTTTATGCAGCAAATGTCATGATACTATGACAATCTTTTCGATGAATGGCCTCAAAATACCTGCCAATTACACATTGGGTGTGAAGATCAGTGCAAAAAATACAACCAATCTACAGGGGCAAATGAATGAAACGGATGTATGACTTTGCCATATACTAGATTGCCTTTGTAACTTTCATTTCAAAGAAAACTCACAAGATACATTCTGTTTGTAGGTTTCTTATTCAGAATTTTTTATTATTCCTTACGGTGAGTCTTTGCTTTATTCATAAATCGCTTTTTGAGGCTATTTGCCAGTTCAGTGGTCTAACATATTACCTCCTCCACACTCTCTTAGATAAGATCCCGCCTGAAGAGCGCATCCGGCTATTGAGTGATCCGGTCCTTTTCGGTGAGATCTTTGTCAATAACAAGTTCGTGTTTTACCGGAGGAACGATTACCTGGATATTAATGTGAAGAATTTCTCTACCAAGACAATCCGTAATGGGTTTTGGGGTCTATTTGGATGGTTCGACAATAAGTTGACTCGCAGTATGTCAGCGAACCTCTTGAAAGATGACATTACAGGTGCCAGTTACACCATTGTTTATGTGAGAATCGGGGCGGTTCACACCATCAGATCTCAGATTCTGTAAGATTCTTCGATAGTCAAGGCCCAGTGTTCCTGCTCTTTTACGCTCGGCATTCGAAAAGACACATTCGATCTGACTTTCTTCGATCTTCTCGCTTAATAGCATCACCTCAATTCCTGGCGCATTCTCTTCATGGGGAGGTGCATTCTCCATCCTGTGGGCTGCATTCTATATACTGTTCGGTACTGGGTAAGGGATTCGACTGTGGATTGATAGTTTGACAGTAACCCATCCCTTTCATACTTTCTCACTCGCAATTCTTTTTTTTTTTTCACCTACTCTGATAGAAAAATCGATCCTCTCGGGATCATCTCAGCATATTGTTTGCGTCGAACAACCCAACGACACCTCACTGAGACTTACGGTTACTGGAAACAAGGAACAACAGCCAACGCAGATGTGACTGTAATTGAACCTGCCGCTGTCCCCGCCTCGACTTCTCTGTATTTGCTGTCCCAGGAAGGATCTCCTACCGGGGAGGATAGAGCCCTTTTGTCAGATCTTCTTCCTTTGGTTAACGGTGATGTCAAAGGAAATCAAACCCTTGTCCTTGATCTACTCAGATCCCAAGACGAGCGTATTAAGCAGCAGGACGAATGTATTAGGCTACAGGATGAACGTAGTAGGCAACAGGAGCAGCAAATCCACAGAATTGAGAAGGATTTCGGCATGCTAGACCAATTGCTGAGAGATCACTATCTGAACATGAGCCTAGCAAGTGAGGAGGGCCTTCCTCGAGTTAAATCTGATCAGTGGTTGCCATCTTGGATACGAAAATTGGGTCGCAATAAAGAGCAAGGGCCACCCTCTGGAGAAAGGACCTTGATAGACTAGACAGCGACTCGTACATTCAATGTGGTCTCTTGAAAACTGGAAACTGGATAGTATTGCGGGGGGATGAGAGAGGAGGATGAATGTGTTTAGGTTTGGTAGTATGGCTGCAATTGTGTCCTCTTCTCATACATTCTCACACACAATCTCTTTACTCATTTCGTTAGAAGAAGAAAAAAGATCGATACCTTTGGGATAATCTCTGCATACTGTTTGCGTCAGAGCAATTCAAAAACGCTTCAATGAAAATTAGGACTACTGGGAAAAGAGAATAAAAACCCTCCCCCTGTCCTTGCCTCCACTTCTCTGTATTCATTATCCCAGGAGGAATCCCGTACCGGGAGAGGATGGAGCACCTATGTTGGCTCTTCCTTTAGTCGATAGCTACGTCAGAGAGTACCCTACCCTTGTCCTTGATCAGCTCAGATTACAGGGCGATTGCATTAGGCAGCAAGACGAACTCAACAAGCAGCAGGAGATTAGCTTTGGAAACTATGTAGCAGCCCAAACGCTCAATGTGACCTCTTGAAAACTGGAAACTTGGATACTGCCCCTTTACCAATTTTTTTTTTTTTGAAACGTTGGTCAACAAAGGTAGATATATCGTCTTCTCCGATCTGATTTATTTGAAAGTGTGTGCTGTTCATCTTTGAAGAAAGGACTCTTTTGGGACAAGTCTGTGCCCTAGGTGGTGGTGTAACCTTCCATCTGCGTTTGACATCAATGTCCTCTCATTGGCGAAGAAGAGGGATGTCTATGTGTTGTCTTGTCCAACAGTAAAAAAGTGTCCCTAGCCCCACATTCGATTCCCCTCCCTCCCCCTTCCTTGCTCCCATAATCTTGAATTGGTTCTACTATACCAGAGTCTGAAAAGCACGCCTTTGTAAAGGTTTAAAGCACAAATAGTTGTCCCAAAAACTCTGTCGATTCGATTACTTTCCCTGCTCTCTTAAGCAATCGTGCCTGGCCATGGCTGTCTTGTGATTTTTTTGTCAGTCTCTTGTTCCTGGACTTGCTTGTAAAAGTCTTGGACTTCGGGATGGTCACAGATGTTTTTGTCAGCCTAAAGAAAAAAGAAAAAAAGAAAAAAGAAAAAGAAAAAGAAAAAGAAGGTTTGTTAACAAGTGACGCTCTGGGGAAAGGAAAAGGTGGTGTGTATGGAAGGGAGGAAGGACAAGGACACGGGGTGAGGAAAGATGCGGGGCGCAAACTCCCTTGTTGATCAGATGTCCATAGTGGACTCTTCCATGATTGGACCGCCTCCTTGCAAGAGAGAGAGAGAGAGACCCCTCTCCATCCTGACTTCACCACATCACGCCCCTCTCTCCCCTCCTCTATGCGTCTGGCAGTTACAGCTCTTTCTCCTCGGAGTGGTGCTATGCCTTCCTGGTTACTCATATCTGGGAAAGCAAAACTTACCTGCGATCGAGCCTGCAATAGGATAGCTTGAGCTTCTTGAGGAGTCAGTTGGTAATAGTAGATCAGCCAACAAAGTGCAACAGTGGCACTTCTTCCTCTGCCCGCTAATGAGACATTCGACATTTAGAGTACATTTTTAGTAAAAGGGAAAAAAAGACGCTTCGAGACACACTTGTAGTGTAAAAGTTGAGGATAGCGTGACACCCCCTTGCCTCACTCCTCCTCAACTGACCTTTGCAGTGCAGATAAACCTTGTCCCTCGTGGCCACGGCCATGTCCGTATTTGATTCTGTCTGTCCTTTCGATCCAAGTCTCTTTTCCAAGAAACGAACGCCAATCCAAATACTATCAACAGTTGGAGTGTTGAAATCGCGTGTAGGGATCCAACACTGAACCATCTGAAGTGTGTTCAGATGGTTGAGATGTCCTCGAAATTCTGCACACATATTGATGATCGCCGCGACACTATGCTGGGAAGAAAGTTCGTCCAATAGTTTGGGTGTTGTTGGCATGGCACCCAGGATGATTGGGGTGTGTGGAATGGGATCATACCATTTCCAACGTGTGATGGGTGCAAGAACAGTGGTGGCTAGCTAAAGTTTGAGAACCACGCAGAGTCGACCCAGAATAGACAACAACGACAAAAAGAAGCATTTTTGGGATTAAGACAGGGAACAAGGCCTTTGCTCAGTGTACCTGAGAGTAGCCAAAAGAAAAGAAGAAGAAAAAATAGCGGCAATGGTCGAGTTTCCTTCTTTTTTCTTTCTTTCTTTTGCAAACCATACCCTATTGTAGTTGAGCGACACTGTATACGCGAGCCACCCGACAACGGTGGTTGACTCAGGAACGGACCCTTCCAGCGTAGGGTCTGCGCCATCACCCTGATAGACGGTCGTTGGATGGCCAGAGGATGGAGAAGTCGACAATGATTGCGACGCTGATGATGGCAATGACGATGGAGCCGCTAGAGATGTGCCCTGTTGCGGCACCTCAGTAGCACTCTGGTCTGTGTCCATGGTGAGGATGTTGGATGAGCTCCCAAGCAAGTTGTCATTCACTCTCTTTGAGTTCCAACCGTCTGCTACATGGGGGGGACCTTCTCCCAAAAGGAAAAAAAGCCATTCTCCTCGCATTCTTGCAAACAGTCACAACGCGCGCCTACCATTCTACCATTCATCAAAAGAACAGACACCACTACCATCTCTTATTTTCCATTTATATTTTTAGATGATCCTCTTTTCTTTTATTTACTTTCCTCCGTCCACACCAATCTAAAACACCATGTCTTCAGACGTATTGGGATTGATCGCCGAAAAGATGAGGCATGAGAACTTTTCGGAAGAAGAGATCAAAACTGTTGAGACGGCCAAGGGTCAAATCTCTGCCTACAGTAAGCCTTTGGGAGAGTGAGAAGGATTCCATCGCAGGAGGAAAAAATATATACACTGAGGCCTTTCCAGAAACTCAACAAAAAAAAAAAAGTCGATATTCAGTGTTCTCGTGTGCCGCGCAGGATCCACTGATCCAGGCTCCAGTTCCCAGGCCATCGCATGGATCCAACTGCCAGCGAACAAAAAGCTTGAAAGCTCACCGAGTGGATACTGTCCATGGATCTATTCTCAAAGGAAAGCAGTCGTTGCTTTGTCAGGACCACACAACAGAACCTCCTTGGTTGGGATAGTGACGACTCCTTGAGCTTACAAGAAGCGGATCGAAACGCCACCACCAAAGGATTGGCACTAGGAAATAGGATTATACAGAAGATGGTATCCATTGCGATCTCTCCTTCACCAAAGGCTTTGTTTTCTTTTTTCAGGACATGCAACCCGATTTGTGGAAATGAATGGGGAGAAAGGGGAAAAGAGGAGGTCTTCATAAAAACGGACTTTTGGGAGGATAAGTCCGTTTGCTAATTTCTCCCCCCCCCTCCCACATTGTTTACACTAGCTACAATGGGCACGATTGGAGGAGGAACAACTGGACTGATGCTTGGTAAGATTTCCACTCTCTATCTCTCCTCGCACAAGGAAACCTTATCGATCCCAGCAACAAAAAATGCACGCCTTCCGCACCTCTCTTCCACTGCACTAATGACCACTCGACGATATGATCAACCCTGCATCTCTCCCCTTCATCTCTATTAGCCAGAGCCAAGAAAATGAATGGCTTTCCTGCCATGGGCATTACAGTAGGTGCCTGTTTGATTGGCTCTCAGCTGGGCCTGATGTTTGGCGCGCTCAAAGGCATTCGAACCATCCAATCAATCCCTAACTTTCAACGCGTGCTCAACATTGTTCAAGAAGTCCGGTAAGGAGAGTCCTGATGTCTTAGGAATCATTGAAAGGAGAAGCGGACCAAAAGAAAATCAAAGATATAAGAGAAGGAGAGAGAAAGACACTCACCGATTGAGGTGACGGTTTCTAATGTCCACACTTTTATAAATATTTCTTGGTGCTTGCTTAGGTACGAGTCAGCCGCTGGCGGTCAAGCAGCTCAACACCGTCAACATCAACATCATGACCAGGCCGCCATGATGCCCGGATCTGGCCAGTCCAATCGATTCCCAGGACAAGGTGGCTCTTTTTCACAATTCCCTCAGCCATCATCATCATCATCACAGCGGTATCAACGTGGATCTGAGCTAATGTCAGACGAGGCAGTTGCACACCAAGACCAGTCTTTCCAGGGCTTTAAGGGTGGTGATGGGTACCATGGAGGAAACGACCCTTCTGGGTCAGGTTCCAAACTTGAACAAAGCAATGGTAAAGTCTCGCATTTTTTTTTTTACTTGGGTTTTTGTTTCCATGTATGGACATTAAAGGGGGAGAGGAGGAGGGGAGAAAGAAGAGTCATTAATTGGCGTCTCTTGATGTCACCCACTCTTAACGAATTCGGGCATTTTTTTTCTGCCTTCTCTCTCTTTTTCTATCTATCTATCTCTGTCTCTCTACTGCGTCGGTAAAAAAAAAAAAAAAAAAATAGCATGGGGTCAAGCAGAACAAAGGGCCAAAGAGATCCATAGAAGCTCTTCTAGTTGGTCCCAAATCCGTAAACAAACCAACCCACGCTCAGCATGGGATGAAGTCCGAGATGGTCGAACACCAGGTCAAGCCTCCAATACGGAAGATGAAGACGAGGACGAAGACCAAAACAATAACATTAACAACAAAGCAAGTCCACGCAAGACCGGGTCTAAGGTGTCAGCATGGGATCGAGTCCGACAAGAATCAACGACTGGTGGGGATGGGTTTGTGAGGACAGGGAATGCACCTGATGGAACAGGTGACTTTGCTAGAACACGAGAAGATCTCGAATCTAAAACGTCGAGACAAAAGAACCGGTATGGCGATGACCTGTAGTCTTGGTTTTTTTTTTTTTTAATTCCCGGACTCCCTCCCCTCCCGCTCTCTCTCTCTCTCTCTCCTCACTCTGCAAGAAATCCCAAGCAGTTAGGCAGGCAGACCCACAGGCAAGCAAGCATGGGGCAGAGATGACATGTCATTTAAATATAAAGGAAAAAAAAAAAAAAAAAATAGATCAAGTCAGACACTTGTGCCGTATCCGTGCATTATGATTCGTTCATAAGAAAGAGAGAAAGAGTACGGAGGGACAAAAAAAAAAGTGCGTGAGGAGAGCCGCTGGATGCTTTTTTTTTTTTTTTGTCGGTCATTATCCTGTCCATGCCAGGGGGCAATTTCCATTTTGAGGGAGCGCAACCCTCATTGGTCAACCAGCTACTTTGAGCGGAGCGAAAAAAATATATAAAAAAAAAAAACTTTTGAGATTTTTGCATTGGAAAAAAGAAAGAAAGAAAGAAAGAGTGGACCTCGTTGCCCAAGTGGATATGAAGCACCGTTTGTTGCAATTTATGCAGGAGACTGAGGGGTTCGCTTGTTTTCTTCATTCTTTTTTTTCTCTCTCTTTTTATCTCTTTCAGCCATAAAGAGAGACGCGAATTGAGAAAAAAAAAAAAAACCTCCATCTATTCACCATAAAATTTCAAGGTATATTTCAGATAAAAATGAGAGAGCGTGTGTGTGAGAGAGAGTGAAAACATCTGGCTAATGGCTGGGCAAGAAACAGTGTGCGTGTGCGTGTGTTGTGAGTTGTGTGTGTGTGTGTGTGTGTGTGTCTGTGTCTGTGTCTGTGTCTGCGGTGCTAAAATATATACGTATGACTAGAGTACTACGAGAGGCGTGATCTCTAAGGCTGGTCAAGAGGAACATAAACCTGTTGATGTCGTCCCAAGTCAACACTACCCCCAGCCCCGCCAGAACGCTGATGACTTTGGTTCTTCTTTAACGTGAACGAACGACCTAGCTTACTCTTGCTCATCCATCCAGAGACAAGTCCTCCTCCATTGGCTCTTTTGCCTGCTCCTGCCGTGAAGGGGAACAGTGTCTGAATCGGGAACTGGACAAAGAGAAGCGTCAGGAACCGTTCGGTTTCTTCGGCAAGCTCAGGTTCCATACATGAAGCCTCCATAGGGAAAGGACTGTGTCCGATAGCGGTTGCACCCGATCCCGATGGTACTCCAACCCCAACTCCTCCTGTAGCCGTCGTTGGTGAGGACAGGGCTTCAGTGTTGGGATTGACGGTTCGCGTGCCAAGTTGGTAGACCAGAGATGCTGGAACAGCGGGCGGAGGAGCGACTGGAGGAAGTGGACCCCAGCCCTCGGGTGGTGGACGCACAACAGTAGGCTTGCGTCTCAGCCCACTGGCGCCATTGCCTGTCTTTGAGTCCAAGGAGTCGGGCAAGATAGTCTGCAGATTGGGTCCAGTCTTGATGGCCGGCAGAGGCGTAAAGACAGTTGCAGGAGGCAAGCCTGAGGCGACGGGGACACCACCCTGGGACTGGTAGTTGGGCGTAGCGAGACGAGCACGTTCCTGCTGGATCTTGTCTTGCTGTTGTTGGACACGCTGGGGGTAATTGGGTGGTTGGAGGTCGACCTTGTACATCATCTCCCAAGTGGGTGGGCCATGGACTGCACCGTCCATGACCATGGGTACCAATGGGTCCAAGAGGGGCTGGGCTGGGAAGAAAGGAGTGTCGACAAGGCAAGTAGTCGTTGGCGAGACTCTGTAGTAGCCCTTGTCACGGATATCAAGCTGGAATGGCCGCGCAAGAAGAGTCGTTGCCCGTTCCAGGTCGCGCTCGGTCATGATATCCGAGGCATCCGAGGCGGTCGACGCATGGGAATCAAACCCAGCGAGCTGAAAGATTGGGTGATGGGCCCCATCCGGGGTGACGAGCGTGAGTGCGTGGACAACAGGGCGCGCAAGAGCCGAGTTTTCAAAGTAGCGGCGCGACTTTAGCTGCGAAGCACGGAAGACGGCTTGAAGAGAGGCAGGGTCGAGATGCTGAAAGATAAATTCGAGCGAGAAGACAGCCTTTCGCTCCTGACAAAGGGTCGCCTTGAGAACGGTGCGCTGAAGGGCAAGAGTGAGTGTCTTGGCAGCAATGGCACGACAGCGCTTCGACAGATGCGAGAAGAGCAAGAGGTCGTTGATATCAAAGTTGCGTGCGATGCGGATGAGGATCGGGTCTTCGAGCCGCAGCAAGCGCGAAGCAGCGGCACCAGAGTGCTGAAGGATGGGAGTTTGCGGAACAGGAGGTACGGTGCCCTGGGTGTAGACCTGGCCAGGCGAGCGTCGAGACTGGCGACGGAAGAGGGACAAGGACCTTCCAACCCGCGAGCCGCCACTGGAAGGGGCCCGTTCGTGCTGTCCAGCATGCGGCTGCGAAGGACTCTTAGGGGAAGTCCCAGCAGCACCATTCCTTGCATAGTCCGTTGCTGTCAACGGAATCCCATTCGAGTCCTCGTACTGGTCCGGATGTGAGGCAGCGAGAGGGTTGGGGTCATAGGAGAGGGCTCTGCGGTGAGCAGAGGATGCAGAGTTGTCAGTAGCAACAGAGGATAGATGATGGGGATGGTACTGGTGTGGGGGAGGGGAGGTGAAGGTGGCCATCATGGATGACTAGTGGATCGACTGCGATGGTGGCAATCGGGTGATGAGAGCGCTGGGCGGATGCAGGAATGAATGAACGGAACAAGCGCGGAAGGAGAGTGAGAGAGATGGGGGGGGCAAGCGATAAACGCGGATGAGAAAATGGCCGGGCTGGCGATAACAGCGGCAACAGCCGAAGCCAGTCTTGGACGCAGAAAGAGTTGAAAAAGCAGCAGATGATGATGGATCAGATCGAAGCCGATGATGAGGAAGAGGATGAGAAGCCGAGGAAAAAAGAGGGGGGGAGAGTGGCAAGACGCGTAGGATGAAAAAGGGAACGGCCGGCAGCGGGTCGTCCAATGATGCAATGAGACAGAAATAAAGATTAAGGAAAAAGAGAGAGAGAGAAGAAGAGAAAAGAGAGAGAGAGAGAGAAAGGTGGGAGAGAGAGAGAGAGAGAGAGAGAAATAAGAAGAAGAAAAAAAAAAGGAGACAGCAACAAGGGATGCAAATGACTGCCGCACTTTAGCTGCCGCCCAGCCGTCGTCGCCAGAACAGACACGGAGCTGGGGACAGGGCGCCTTGCATCGAGCGTGCTCCCAGGGGCCACAGCCGAAAATGCGTGGACCAACCAACGAATACTCGAGGGCGAACCCATGCTCAAGTCTACCAAACGTGGTCACAGGCCTCCACTTGGCCCGGGGCCAAATGCACGGGCGCAAAGTGGGGCACCCTTGTGGAAGGGGCCTCGCACAGCCATCGTGAGCCACAACACGACCCTGCAGTGCCTCTTTTGGCCATCTCTGCACTCCCCGTGACTGAACTGAGGAAAGAAAGAAAAGAAAAATGGGCGGTTGGACATCATCCACACAGACCTTCCTTACTCGGGCGGGAAACAAGACAACGATAAATCAACACCTGCTGGTCTACATGGTCTGCCCAAAGGAGCGTGCCACGGGAGTTGCTCAGTCCATTTTCGGTCAGATACGAGAGGGTGCTCAATGGTGGACCAAATGTGGAGTGGTCGTCTCTTCTAGAGCCGATGACTCGACCACTCAAAAGGTCGTTTTTGGCTCTATGGATTTATCGTATAGCTTGAATGGCAGGATCACCGTGGTGATGATCAAATGATATCTGGTCCAGAGCCTAAAGCATTCTCATCGCTATCACGAGCTAGCATAAAAGAAGACGAAGGGAAAAGAAAAGAAAAGAAGCCGACTCTTATTCTCGGCAATTGTATCCGGCACAGCACATGCCCATTTCTTCTTTCCTCAATGTAGAGACCAATCCTAGCCGGTAAAGAGTCTCTTTTTTTGGTGATTGGCATATCCATGAATCCCAGTCGAAAAGTAGCTAATATCCCAGTTGGATGTGTTGGGGAGAGCTATATTTTTTTCTTTACTGGAGGACAAGGACAGACGGATCACGCTCTGCTGTAGAGTCAAGGTCGTCTTCGAGGGTGCCCATAGAGAAAAGTGAGAAAGAAGAACAGAGGCAAGGATGACCCAAGAGAGAAAGAAGAAGGAGCTGCCTGCTCCTCTCCTCCCTCTCCCCTTGGCGTGACCGTTTATTACTCGAATGGAAAATGGAAAATGGAAATGGCTGATCTCTCTCCCAAGGAAAGCCTTATTCAGCACTGCCCGCACTCGAACCCACCCGGGACCAGAATTCCACCCGTCTATCTCATTCCTCTCTTTACCTTTTTTCTTTCTCTCTTTCTCTCTTTCTCTCTTTTCTTCCTTCTTTCCTTCTTTCCTTCTCTCTGTCTCTCTTTCTCTCTGTCTCTCTATCGTCGTGCCTGCGTGCATCCTCTCTTCTCTTCTTCTCCTCTCCTCCCCCTCTCCTCATTCACCTCATGCTTCCCATCACCCCTGCCCACGCCTTGCGCAGACTCCTCTCGCCCGGAACTGCCGCAACTACATTTGCCGCCATCTCTCGGTACATTACCTACTCTGCATCACTCGCTCCCTTCTCGTCAGATTCCATCCACAACATGACTCAGGTCCTAATCTATTTTATTTTATTTTATTATTATTATTATTTTTGCCGCCATTCTCATTCATCCCCATCCATAGACCGACAACTGGATCAGTCGTTGCACGGGCTCTGCGTGTTACGGGACAAAGCGTTGCAACTCGAGCACTCACCTCTCGTGCCGTCTCACCATCCGTTTTCGCCGCTAATGCTCGCCTGTTCTCTTCAAAGGCCGCAGTTGCTGTAAAGTAGCCCATGTCTATCCCTCTGCAACGATAAAACAGTACCCTCATCTGACACCTACTCTCTCTCTCGATCTCTTTGGTGGTGCATTGCATGACCCGGGCACTCAAACCTTTTTTTTTCTTCTTCTTTTTCCCTTTGTTCCTTTGGGCTTCCTGACCTTCCTCTTTATAGGAAACATCCGGGATCAGTGCAGCTACTAATGCCGACCATGACGAGGCACACAAAGTTACTGTCCAAGACAACAAGGTCCATTTGAGTTGGGCGGACGGGGTCGTCAGTCGATTGTAATACCTCGCAGCAGCAGCAAAAAAAAAAAAGTTTGTATCGATCTTGTTCCTTCGCCCACGTAGACTGGATGGCTCACTCAATTACCCTCCATTTACCCACGAATAGCCATTCCTTTTGGCTCCGGGACCATTGCCATTGCCCCCAATGCTATCACACTGTTACGAAGCAGCGTCTATTCAACACCTTCAAGGTAAACCCAGTCAACCTTTATTCTCTTGGAATGTGGTCAGCAGAAGCGGCAGTAGAAGAAGAAGAACGAGAGAGAGTTATAACGGACATGTGCTAAATTGCACGCGGCAATGAAAAAAACGTGCCACCCATGCATATTTCCTATGCAGCTTGCCCTCTGCGCAACACCCCTTTCTTTCCCCTCTTTGCC
This sequence comes from Mortierella sp. BCC40632, assembly GCA_011634665.1. NCBI lineage: Eukaryota > Fungi > Mortierellomycota > Mortierellomycetes > Mortierellales > Mortierellaceae > Mortierella > Mortierella sp. BCC40632. The sequence continues at coordinate 62,851 of WAEK01000009.1, forward strand.
TCACATTCTCGTCTCTCTCACTCACACACCTTTCTCTCTCACTCCGTCTCTCGGTAGATTCCGCGCGATGTGACACCGACATCTGCCACACTCACCCCAACGGGTGTCGACATTGTCTGTAGGTCCCACCCTTGTTCTGTATCACCTTGACGGTCCATTAAGCCTGTTCGGCTCACGATGACCAAACGCTGAGAAAAAATATTCCAAATCCTTCTCTTTTTTCCACTCGGCAGGGGGATATGACAACCACAAGAGCCATTTTCCTTATAGCTGGCTGAGACGCCATTCATATGATCCCAAGCTGCTGGACCCCTACCAACCGGAAGGCGCACCGTAGGTGGCATTCTTTTACCCGAAATGGGATGACCTCAACACAACACACACACGGCAGCGAGAGGACTCTCCCTCCTCTCCCTTCTTCCCTCAATCTAATATAGGTTTTATTTTTTTGTTTCCCTGGTGATAGCAAAATCACTTGGAATAACGCCATCTCTTCAAATCTCCCCGAGATTGCCTACAAGGATATCATGGAGTCAGACAAAGGCCTTGCAGCATGGTTGAACAACATTGTAAAGGACATGTATATTTTTTTTTCTTTTCAACAAAAACTTGGTGTTTATGGATTTCTTGTCATACCTCCATTGTCCCAACATGCAAGGAACTCTTTGATGACCAAGTCCCATGTTTCTAATTGCCTCCGTTTTCACCCTTCCGCTCTCTGTCTATCTCTATCTCTGCTCTCTTTTTATTCTCTTCTTTCTTTCTTTTTTCTTTTTCACTCTCTATCCCCATCTCCTTTGCATTTTTTTTTCTTCTTCTTTCCTTTACTAGCATGTCTACGGCTTCTCGTTTGTTAGTGGCATACCTGTCTCTCCTGAGGCAACCGAGGCTCTAGCCAACCGGATCACCTTCATTCGTGAAACTCACTATGGTATGTTGTTTTGTTCCTCCCTCCCTCCCCATCTTCCCCTTCCCCCTTCTCACCCTCTTGACCTAAAATGGCCATGCCGAATCAAAAAGCCCACCCATGGATGAAAGAAAAAAGAGTTGACAACTTTTACTAGGTCAAAAAAAAAAACATTTTTTTTTTTTTTTTTTGTTTTTTTTCATATTCACACGCACATTATATACACTTTCTCACACTCTCACACTTTTACCTCTCACGCGACATTCGTAGGTGGATTCTGGGATTTTACTTCGGATCTTGGACATGGAGACACTGCTTACACAGATCTTGCCCTGGGTGGCCACACAGATACGACCTACTTTACAGATCCTGCAGGGTAAAAACAACCTCTCCAACATTTGCTTGGTCAACTATTGGACCATTTCCTCTTTCGCTATTCAACATAGGATGCCTCAAGGGACTTTCTTTTTATTTTTTTGCTCTTGTTGTTTTTTAACACATTGTTTTCCCTCTTTCTTCTCTTGCACTATCTCCCACCTCTCTCTCTCTCTCTCTCTCTTCAAGATTGCAAATGTTCCATATGTTGTACCATGACGGAGAAGGTGGCGACAACTTGTTGGTGGATGGATTCCATTGTGCGAATGTACTCAAGGAACAACATCCAGAATCTTACAGGACTCTTTCCACATTGGGTGTACGAGCCCACAGTGCCGGTGATGCCATGACCCATATTGTTCCTTCACCTCGAATCAATCCCATTCTGAAGCATGACCCCACCACTCAAGAATTGATTCAAATCCGATTCAACAACGATGATCGATCCACACTCAATCATCTTGATTCTGAACAAGTAGAGCAATTCTATGAGGCCTTGTTTGATTGGAACAAGATTCTTTCGGATGAAAAGAATATGTTGTGGACTAAATTTCAACCAGGTCGAGCAGTTATTTTTGATAACTGGAGAGTTTTGCATGGACGATCCGCATTTACGGGAAAGAGAAGGATGTGTGGTGCCTATACCAACTGGGACGATTACCGATCTCGTTGGAGAACTCTGAACCACACCAAGGAAGAACTGGCCGCAAGCTTGTAGAAAGAAAAAGATAGGATATCCAAACAACCGGCATAGATCATACCATTTTTTTTTTTTTATTTTTTTTTTATTTCAGCCAAAGACCTCGTCGTCGTCGTCCGTAGACGAATTACATTAGATGATATATAGGTACAATATGATGCATGATGGATGAGAGAAGGTGAATGGTTGAAATGAGTGATTTGCTAGTCTATGCGATCCGGTTTTGTGTGTGTGAGTGAGTGAGAGAGGGAGAGAGAGAGAGGGGTTGATGCATGTGTGCGTGCGTATGTTGTGTGTGTGTGTGTATGTTTTTCTTTCTTTTCTTGGGAGATCTCCAATGACAAAAGGAAAAAGAAATCCCTCCTACTCCCTTTACACAAGTTGAACCTTGGCGGCCGCTCGACCCTCTTCTTCAACCATCATCAACTCTTGCTTTCCATGATCATAGTATTCGCTCTCAAGCTCCATCTTTTCACCCCGAACATTCCCTTGCTCGTTCAACTCTTGCTTCTGAAAAGGAAGAACAGAAGAGTTCATACCAGACTTTTCAATCTCAACATCTGTCACCGTAGCCGTATCTTGCTCATTCTCGGCCGTCGCGGGGATACCACCTTCCTCCAATGCCGCAGACTTGGAAGGTGCATTGGAAGGTTTGACATTGGGAAGGAAAATCGCCGTCACCACAAGTCCCAGCAATGCAAAAGCCATGTCGCCCAAAAGCGCATACTTGTATCCATACATCCGCTCAGGTCCTCCTGGTCCATGGCTCTTTCCATTCAACTTTCCTGAAATAACAGTCAGGATGGCAAGTCCAAATGGTGCTCCGATCTAAGAAAGGAAAGAGAGATCCAATAGTTTCAGTCATCGTGCTCTGACTCTCTCCTATGACCTATGACAGAAACTCAAAATAAAAAAAAGCCGACCAAGGCATCAATGGGGAGGATAAGCTTACCTGAAGACCAACGTTATAGATGGCACCGACCACACCCTGGTCATCATCTGCAGCATCTCTCAAGGCCGTAATCTGGGCTGGCAACATGACCATACCCAATCCAAAGACATTAACAATCAACGACAAGAAAGGGAACACCCAGTACGTGCTTTTGTCTGTCACGAACGAGAACAACAAGGCCGAAACGGCAAGACAGGTGAATCCAGCAAGGATAAAGGGCTTCAGAGGCAACCTGGGCAAGAATCGACCCAAAACCGAATAGGCCACGATCGCTGTCAATCCATGTACCAAATACGAGAGAGAGGTTCGCATGACGTGATAGCCAAGGACTTCCTGGAAGATCAACGTGCTGTAATAAAGGTAACCCTGGAAAGTGGCCTGCATGATAAAGATGATGACAAAACTGACGGAAAAAGCCTTGTGCTTCCAGACGTGGAATGGCATGATCGGGTACGAGATTCTCTTTTCAATGATTCCAAAGGCGATCAACAGAACAATGCCCACACAAAGCACGGGCAATGTTTGAGGACTTGCCCAGCCCGTCTCTACACCAGCTGTAATGTAGTAGATCACACACACGATACCTAATAAAGTGACATGATACATTGTTAGTCAAACCTGTTATGTGTGAACCAAAGGAGAGAACTTTCTTCTCGAAAGATATGGCCAAAGACAGTGCGGATGAAACTGGGTGTTGGGTGATAGCAAAGAAAAAAGAATAAAACCTTACCTGCAGTAACGGTGATGGCACCACCAAAGTCGATCTTGGGACTTTCTCCATGAAGACCAGGGACATCTGGAATGGCCACAAGTCCGAGAACAAAGAGGATGGCGCTCATGATGGCCGAAAGGAAAAAGATCCATTGCCAACCAATCGTGGACGTCAACGCGCCAGACAACAAAAGCCCAGTGACGGCACCCATGGCTATTTTACCCCATTCATCCAAGACCCAGCAAAGAAAAATCACAAAAATGGTAAGAGCGTTGGCGTCAAGCATGTTAACATCCATATGTCAATTGCTCAGAGATGTACAAAAGGAAAAGGGAATAATTCTGCTGAGACAAGTAGCAGGACACACATACCTCCAATGGCGCCAAAGATGGACAGCGCACGCGTCCTAGCCTCACCAACAGGGTAGTTGATGGCGATCAGAGCCAGCGCCGTAGGAATCTGGGCTAAAATATATAAAAGGTTTGTGTGAACGTGACGGAGACGAGAAAGAGAGGGGAGAGAGAGAGTGAGAGAGAAAAGTAAAGAAGAGGGTGAGAAATGGCGTAGGACGAAGCAACGTACAGAAACACAGGTAAAGGAAGAAACGCGGCAAATCCGCCCTTCCCCTCCCTCCCTCCTTTCAATAGGCCAAGCTCTTTCCCCGCGAACTTTAATCCCTGCAACAGGACCAAAGAAACCCAGAAAAAAAAATGCTCAAAAAGAGGTTGTGGACGGTAAGCATAAAAGAGCATAAAAAATGAAAACGTTGTGTTGGAAATTTAACGCCTACCTGCGGCACCAACGCCTTGGAGCGCTCTGGAGATACAGAGCATGATAGGGGACTTGGAGAAACCATTGACAAGCGAGAACACACCGAACCAGAAGAGACCGACCAGGAAGACACGACGATGGCCAAACAAGTCTCCCCTAAAAAAAAAAAAGCAAAAGGAAAAAAAAAAAAAAAAAACCGACATGAAATGAATTAGGGGGACACAGCGGAGACAAAGGAGAATGTGGTCAGTCTTTTTGAACGCCGATTCGGACCAAGACGGGGGGCCAATTGTACCTTGCCCCCACCTCCTCCCTCTACCACCTGGGCTCAGCCGGTAACCCGAGACTTGACACACTTACCATTCGGCCTGCAATCAAGAGCAGTCTTTAGGAGAGAACGAGGAGCATAAAAGAAGAGAAGAGAGGGAATCAGGACATGAGAAGGGCATTATAGGATGAGGATGAAGAAGAAAAAAAAGGCTCTTTTTTTTTCTTTGTTTTCTACAGCTGGGTTGCCATTTTCAGATGGTTCAGGCCTGCATGTTGTTCGATCCGGAGTACGCGCGTGCAGGAGGTACTTCCTGGGTAGATCGGAGTACCGTCTTCAGTGTGCGGGGAAAACGTGGGACGCCGCCAATAAGGAAAAAAAAAAAAAAAAAAAGAATCCCTTACCCTCCGAAAGAACTATCGAGAGAAAGAGAAGCAAGGATCAACGCGGTGAGTGAGTTTAGCGCAAAAAAAGAAAAGAAGAGTCAGAAAGAGTAAGATGTGTGTATGTGAAGGCGGCATGAACACAGTGCGCAAAGGGGGTAGGGAAGGGGGAGTGGGTTAAAGCACTTAGCGACTTACAGTGCATAGGAACTGATCAACCACTGCTGCTGTTGGATCTCAAAGTTTAGCTCTAAAAAAAATAAAAAGGTTGTACAAGAAAGTCAGGGTCAATGCCATGGCGCCCATTCATCCCTCTCTCTCTCTCTTTTTCTTTTCTTTTCTTTTTTTTTACTCCAAACTGGGAAAGAAAAAAAATGTACTATGGGAACGGTAAAGGATTCTTCCTCCTTTCCTTCCTTTCTGTCAAACTGGTTCTTCCATACCTTTGGCAATAGGAAGCATAGCAACAGTCATACTTGCTCCGTTGACTGAGTGCATGTGAGAGAGAATATATAAAAAAAAGGAGTCGTTGACGAGTGAGATTCGATGTTACGCCACCAAAAAAATGAATTAAAAAAAAAAAGGAGTGCGAGAGAAAGAAAAAAAAGAAGCGCTAACCAATGTCGAGGAATTGGGCGAGTGAGACGACGTAGAGCATCAGTGGTTGACAACGAAGGCAGAACCTCTGGAAGGCAGACATAGCGGCAATGTCAACGCTCGATGGCCGCTTCACTGAAGCCTGTGGCATAGACGAGTCAGTCTCGCCTGGGGAGGAAGGAGCAAGCATTTTTTTTTTTTTTTTTTTTTGGGATCAAGCTTCAACGGGTGAGATCAAGGAGAAATGAAAAGGAAGGAAAGAGAAAGATGGGATAGAGAAAGAGAGAAGAGAGAAAGGAGAAAGGAGGCCGAGGAAGGATAGGGTGGTGAGGTGAGGCCGGAGGAAGGACAAGGTGAAGAGAAAGAAAGAAAGAGAAAAGAGAAAAAAAAAAAAAAAAAAAAGAAAGAAAGGAAGGGAAAAAAAAGGGACATATAAAAGCCAGAAAGAGAATATCTGAGATATCCCGACGGACTGCGAAAACGGCGAAGCTTATCCGGGAGTCAATGGAGGATCGGGGGGCTGAGAAAAAAAAGTATCAAATAGGTGTGAATCGTCCGTTGTTGGTCCAATGACTCCATTTTCTTACTCTGCTCGTTCGCTCCGTCGCCTCACTTTGTCGGAGCCCATCCTGCACCACAAACAGACACATCACACATCCACGCCCACAGGACGTTCTTATTCCTGGAGCGGAGACGAGAGAAGAAGAACAACAGATGACAAAAAGGACTTACTGCGCATCTTGTTTGGAGAGGGTCCGATCTTGTACCCTCCGAGTTCAATTGTGTTTGTTGAATGTCTTTTTCAGTTTCAACAAGCCTCTCTTTCTCTCTCACTCTTTCTCTCTTTCACTCTTTCACTCTCATACTCTCTCTCTCTCTCTCAAACTAGCTCTTGTTCTCTTTCTCCTAAGCCAGGCCACCTTATCGATATGTAATCAGAACTCCAGCCACGGATACAAGAGTTGACTTAGTCATCCAAACCGAGGCATTCCTCACTCTTTTTTTCTCTTTCTCTCTCTCTCTACCTCCTACCGTAGTAGCCTATTGCACATACACATACAAAAAAAAAAAAAAAAAAAAGGCTCATGTGCACTCGACCTGGACCCTACAACCACAACAAAGGAGGGGGCATTCATTTTGCGTCTGCATGTCGTTTGAGATTTTGCTGTACTCTCTTGATGGCCCGCTCATTGTGATTGTCCTCCAATATCTCGAACGATCTGCAGCTCCCCTCCTGACTTTTCTCTAGTTTTTTTTTTTTTTTGAAAGAAAGAAAGAAAGAAGAAAAGCCAAGATTCAAATAGACTAGATGAAAGCAACCCCGGGTGGGGAGGGGACTCGAGCAAAAAGGAAAAAAGGGAAAAAAAAAACTGCACATCGGTCCGTGCTCATTTTGTAATTTCTCTCTCGACCTTCTTTTGATGCTTGCTCGAGTCACACATGGTGAATCCCCCTTCTCATCATGACTCTTTTTTTTTTTTTTTTCTCTCTCTCTCTCTCTCCCTATCTCTCTCTCGAGTCAAGGGCCACCTTTTTTTTTTTTTTTTTTCTTTTCTTTCTCTTCTAGAGAATGGGAGCCTTTGGGACGCGACTCAAAAGGTCTCCTAGGACTGACTAGCGTAAAGGAAGTAACATTGTGTTAGAGACCTTTCTTTTTCTTTATCCCAGGGACAAACAGAAAAAGAAAGAAAAAAAATCTCCGTGACTTTTTTTTTTTTTTTTACTCCACATTAGAAAATTGCAAGTGTTTGCGCCAAAGAGAGAGGCTGTAACCACAAAAAGGGGGGGTCACAAATGACAGAAAAGGGAGGAAGCAAAAGGGCTAAGGAAATATCTTTTGTTGAAGCTAGAAAAAAAAAAAAAACAAACAAAAAAAAAAAAAAAAAAAAAACTTGTCTCGATTACCAACGGTTGTTCTCCAGATACATCTTATCAGTCTCACAAAAATCAACCTTGCAGCCCTCTCCCTTTTTCACCCGAATTGTAGTCCGTGGAGTGAGAGAGAGAGAGGACAGCGCCATGGCGTCAAACAGGTAGAGCTCATTGGCCAATGTTACTCTACAGCAAATTGTGCTCTCTTTGTGCTCTCCCTTTTCTCTTTCTCTCTTTTCTCTTTCAACAGCTCCCAATGTTGACTGATCTTCCTTTGGGTTAATCTGAGCTGTTAATCAACCACGGACACCGAGTTGTCTGCATCTTTTCTTGCTCTCCCACGCTCTCGGATCGACCTATCAATCTCTTTGCATCTTGACAGAAAGAAAGGAAGAAAGATAGAAAAACGCCCGATAGGATCATTTCTCTCTCTCCCTCCAAAAAAAAAAAAAAAAAAAAAAAAAACAGCTCTCGACAAAGCCGATTTGCATTTGCCCTCTTATCGTATAGAATGATCTCAATGTTTGCAGAAGGCAGAATCAAGGGGCGATCTTTTTAGTCTCAAGTTTTTATATATATTTTTTCCCTTTGGATGCATTCCATTAGAATACAAATCGTCAGCATGGGATTGTCCAGAACCCGACTTACTCAAAAAGCATCAAGAAAATAAACAAGTATAATGTGATCAACTAATTCCTGTAGGGCGTCACTCCAACTTTGTATCCTTGTCTGCTTCTCTCTCTCTCTCTCTCTCTCTTACTCTTACTCCATTCTCTCCTTATCACCTCTGCATCCCGACAATAATCCTGGAGGTCATGGGTTAAGCTGATGAAACTAGAGAATCACTCTCCAGTCGTAGAAACCCGTTGGAGAGGCGCCAATATAAACCAATGGCTGCTCCCAAGATGACAAGTCAAGGATGTCTAAATTTCGATCTGCAATCGATCGCGGCCACCGCTACAACCAGCACTACGCCTACTCCTACTGGACAAACGGTAACGCCAGGAGACAAACGACAAGGTTAGGAATAGGGGCACTGCTGTCGTAACACGAGCCAAACTCTCCGCTCTTCCAATGGTAGGCCAGCGATATCTACCACTTACCGAGGCCATTCAACATTCTAGTGCTTAGTACATTGCTGTGCAAGGACCAATTAAGATGATCCACTCCTCCTCTCTCCCCCTTGAACGTTAGATTTTACCAGAGCAATTCAGGGCGACTTTTCTCTCTCTCTCTTCCCTTTCCTCAATTTTCCAGAGCAACCTTGGGCCACAAGAGTACCCAGTACCAGTGGAGAGAGTAATCAAGGCGCAATGGCATATCAAAATCCTTTGGCTAGCGACTGTCTCGTTTCACAGGGGGAGAAGGAGAAGGAGAAAGAGGTTATGAGTAATGGTGGAGCAATCTGTCCCTCCACCACGACCCTGCAATCCTTGGTCTTACTCAGAGAAAGGTACGAGGAGGACGGCGAGGAAGAGTCCTGTTCATGAAGTCCTTGACATCAAAAAACGAACAAGTAGAGATTGAAACTACTCATAATCAGGGAGGAGGAGGAGGGGAGCATCCTTTGGGACAGACAGCAATGACGACTTTGACTGTACCATTTCATCCTCTCATCCTCCTTCATCCTCCTCTCTTCCCCCTCACACATATCCGTCAAGGATCGAGTCGAAAATCTCTTGTCTATGAAGTATTGGTTTTATTGACTCTGTACTGTAGATAATGCATTTTGGAGTGCGATATGCAGACCCTTCCTCCAGCCTGGACGAACCCATCTTGCCCCCCTTCTCTTCTTCATCTTCTTCTCCTCAGATGTTGAAGAGAAGAAGAAAAAAAAGAAAGAAAACAAAAGAAAAAAACAGCTAGCTCCTTTTTTTTTTTTTTTTTTTCTTAAAGGTTGACAAACTTCTTCTTCTTCTGTCCAGTCTCATCCAGAAGCTCATCCACCTTGGGTGGTCGGCCATAAACAGGCTCATCCTGGTTCAAGATCTCCTTGTAGATCCTGCTTACATCCTTGTCCCAAACTTGACGGAAAAAGGTCAACCCCTTGACCGACAACTTGTACTCTGCACAAAGATCGCTCACCGTCAAGTCTCTAGAGATCTGTTCCATCTGGAGCTTGTCCTGACCTCCATTTGGCTGTTCAGCAAGCAAGACCGTGTACCGGTGGTATTCTGTGCCCTTGGGTGGGTGAGGAGGCATGTATGGGAGAACAATGTCGACTCCCTCTGTTGCAACCTCTGTCTGGGTTGCAGACAGAGGAACATTAGCACTGAAAGCAAATAGAAATTATAAAAATAAAAAGAGTTGCAATGGTCAGCAAACCGAGTTCCTGCTCTGTTTGTTTTCAACGGCTGACAAGCAAAAAGAAAAAAAAAAGAAAAAAGGGCATCACTTACAGCAACCAATGAATCTGCTGCTTATAGGTCTCGTTTTCAACATCTGGCATGTCGGGATCAACGAGAGCAATGGTGTAGTACTTTGTCTCTGGGTGGAACGAGGTAACGTGAAGCTTGGGTGCCTGAATAGTCTTTCCAGGCAATAAGAACGATCCAGTCTCGAAAAAGTTGCTAGAGGGATTGGATCCAGCAGGAACCTTGGGCGAAGATCCTGGTCCGAAATCCAACTGGACATTCAAAGTGGGTGTGAAAGATGGAAGCAAATCGGGTGTGACCGACATCTGGGTGACTCTCTGTTGGATAATAGGAAGGGTGTTTCGTGTAAACTCTTTGCTCTGCATGTACCGGAAGACAGCCTTGGACATGTCGATCTGTCCATTCTTAAACTTCCATTGGATCTCAGGGTCGTTGATTTCGGAGTATGCCTCCTGCTTGAAAATCTTGTCCTTCAACGCCTCGATGTCTGCATCCCTGGTTGCTGAAGGTGCGGCTAATAAGAGAAAGAAAGAAAAAACGACAAGGTGATATTTTGTTGTATCAAATGCAGAAAGAAGATTATTAGCATTCATGGATAAGAAACCTTTGCTTTGATCTGGCTATAGAACCCAAAGCTACCCAAAAAAAGTCGGAACCGGGGGGGTTTCTTACCCTTGGTCAGCTGTTCCAACTTTGTCCGAAGCACTTTGATATCTGCAAGTCGCTTGACCTTGTCTTCAGCAATGACCTTCAATGCCTCATCATAGGTCTTGTTCACGCCCAAGGCAGGTGCCCGGTATGTTGCTTCCGTGGCGTTACGTGCTGCCGACTGCACCGAGAATGCACGGAGCTTCTATTTCGGGCAGAGAAGTGCAAGAAGAAGAATCAGGAGAGAAAAAAAAAAGTAGATTGAGTCGATCGCGTCCTTGCATCCGAGACTCCTGTACTGCAGGTCATTGAAATTGGATTGTCAGGCGTACTGATGGAGATTGAATGCCTGCCCTGAGGATACGGGTGAACATGATGGCAATGGTAAAGTGTTGACCAGAGTGTTGAACTCCTGACATTTATTTGGACTTTTTCCGACCTGATCGCAGAGGCAAGTCACAGGAAAACAAACCCAGACCTACACTCCCTCTCCCTGTCAATTGAAAAAAGAAAAGAGATATTTCACTTCCTGTGTTTTGCAGCAATCAACTATCCCTTCCCTCAATAGCCCTGAGAGACTAAAGACACGGCCGAAAGATAGAGAACCGCCTTGTAGCCCCTAGACGTTGCAGATGCAGGCTACTCCACATGGGAACAAAGTCTCTTTTCTTACTCTCTCTCTCACTCACTCACTCTCACTCACTCTCACTCTCTCACACACACTCTCTCTCTCCCACCTTTAGAGAGACTACTTTGACCTATTTTCCTAGGTAGAGACAAACTCAAGGAGTTGATCTATGGGGGGAAGAGGACGTGATACGTAATAGACACAATAGAACAAGGCGCGTAGAACTGAAAGCTCTCTAGACCCTCTCTATAGAACGCATTTTCTCTGGGATGGTCTGCAGTTGCTGCTGCCATTGTCACTTTCTTTTTTCCTTTTCTTTTCTTCCCTTTTTTTTCCTCCTTGGAATGAGATGCCAGAACTCGTGGTTTCTCCATGAGGAGCCGAGAAGAGGGAAGCGAGAGCGAGAGAGAGAGAGAGTCTATCCTTCTAGAGAGAGAGAGAGTAAGAGAGAGCTAGAGGAGAGAGAGGAACAAATTTATCCTAAGCCACTTGAGAAGACAGCTATAGATGATTTCATTCTGGCAGAGCGATAGAACCTCCTCTTTCAACCTTTGATTGGTGAGGGGCCTAAAATATCTGTCTGCACCTCCCCCCCGAGAGATTTTTGTTATTGGGAAAAAAATATATCAGAGCGAGGACATCCATCGATACAGCCATCCATCGATCCCAGGAAACTATGCTTTACTCAGTATACAGGACCTCCCCCTCATCATCTCGATCCAGGACTCTCTTACATTCTACTTTTTCATCATCCCTCTATGCTGAACCTTTGCTGGAGGGAAGAAGGAGCGCCATAGATGTCTGACATGAGAGGAGATGGGACGAAGCAGGGTCTACAGTCGGAACATGGGAATCAGATTGACTCTGTGGAAATCAGCAGCATCTTTTTATTACATGCGATCCACCTCGTTCTATTGATCCAGAAAAACAGGGCAAAAGAGAATCCCCGCATCCACCTACATCGCCCCTTCCATCTGACTTTTTGGACAAGAAGAAAAAAAAATACTCATCTTTGACCCTTTTCATTCTCGTCCTTAGGCATTAATCCATCATGTCCAGCGACTCGAAGAGTGTTCAGTGCTACGGCCGCAAGGCAAGTCTCTTGATTTCCATTTCTCTCCCCTTCTCTCTTTTTTTTTCCCGTTTTTCTAAACTATCAGGACAACTCATCAGGACAGGATCAGCTTCAACGACCAATTGACACCAGTCCAAGATGAGGAGTCTACATTGAGTAGACGACGTGACCATCTGGAGACACCAACCTCATGAAATACGTTCCTTGACTCTTGGACACCTATTCTCTAGTCCGACTCTTTTTTTTAAAAAAAAAAAAAAGTACTGTTCAACAACTGTCCTCGACCTGGTTCAGTTTGGCTCAGCTAAAGCAAAGAGAGAGAGAGAGAGAGAGAAATGGACGGCTACCCACCTTTTGATAGTTATATCAACGGCGATTTGATCAAGTAGAGGACATATCGCCCAATTGTAGCTTGTCGACAAGGGGAAAAATACCTGTCTTGAGCAACTCGACGACATGTCTTTTCACCCTCTTCAACCGCTCTGTTACCCTCTTCAGCAATATCACGCCACATGAACCCATCATGACTGAGGAAAGGACCAGAGAGTCTCCATGGGATGAGCTTCTTTCTTTACCGAATGGGAGGCCATTGCAGGGCTTGTCTCTTTTGGCAGATCTCAACACGATCGCTCCAATCTCTTGACAGGAAGCTCGACCTTTTTTTTTTTTTTTTGTTCTTCTTCACCCATTGGATCTCCTCAGCAACCCTTACCGCGTCCTTGTCGATATAAATACATCAAGGAGAGAAAGAAAAATAAGAAAAAGAAAGAGTATAACTCTTCTTTTATGACAACAGGACTGACCGTGTCTTTTTGATATCCTTTGGAAAACCTTCCAATTTGTGCAACCCCTCCCCTCCTTATAGAAAACCGCCACCGCTGTTGCCCACTGCAAGGCCGGCCGTGGTCTCATCCGCTTGAACGGATCCCCCCTTGAGCTCGTCGAGCCCGATATTTTGAAGTTCAAGGTCTACGAGCCCATTCTCCGTGTCGGCTCTGAGAAGTTTGCCAACGTTGACATCCGTATCCGTGTCAAGGGTGGTGGACACACCTCTCAGATCTACGCTATCCGCCAGGCTCTTGCCAAGGCCATCGTCGCTTACTACCAGAAGTTCGTCGATGAGGCCTCCAAGAACGAGCTCAAGCAGATCTTCCTCCAGTACGACCGTACTCTCCTCGTTGCTGACCCCCGTCGCTGCGAGCCCAAGAAGTTCGGTGGTGCTGGTGCTCGTGCCAGGTACGATTTCTTTGCTTTAATTTTCATTTTTTTTTTTTTTTTTTTTTTTTTAAAAAAAAGGTGCCGAACAACAAATTGACCTTATTCTTTCTTTTTTTCTCCTCTCGTCGATTGTCGAATATTACAGATACCAGAAGTCTTACCGTTAAAGGTCGAGGACTTGCTGGATGGACGTCTTCTGCTGCTATCTGTTCATTCTGGAGCGTCCCCCAGGTCTTTTACTCTGTCCTGGCTCTTTGTTTTAGCAGCCAGTTGGTGAATAAACGCACTGTAGTTGGCAGAAAAGAAAAAAATATATATCTATCTATTTGTGTAAACTTGCACTGCTCTGAGAAATGAAAAAAAAAAAAAAAAAAAAAAAAAAGAAAAGGCGAGTTGGTGGGGTAGGTGAGAGGAGAGATGGAGAAAGTCACGAAAGTGAAGAAGTGAGAACAAGAGAGAGCAAGAGGAAGTGACGTTGCAAATGCGACTAAGATTAGCAAGGGGGGTGGGTTCGGGAATTTGATCCGAGCTCTCTTTTCTTCTACTACTTCCTCATTCACATCCGATCAACTTCACCATGGCCTCAGGATACGGTTACAAAGGAGGTTTGTCGATAAAAAAGCAATAGGGAGAAAACTCTAGCGGATCTATTCTCTCATTTTTTTCTTCTTCTTCTTCTTCTCAATGCCGTATTCATGAGTCGCCCTTTTCCCTGTCTCTTCTCTAACGCTGATCCCTTCTGTCCTGACTTTTCCGAACTCTCTAAAAAAAACAACAACAACAACAACAACAACAACAACAATTTGATCCGTTGCCTGTCGCGAATTGGAACGTGTCACCTCCCCCCTCCCATCATCATTCTTTTCTTCATCATCAACCTCGGATCCGTCTTTTTTTTTTTTTTTTTTTTTTTTTTCTCCTTTTTCACTGGCGATAACCTCTCTGCTTTTCAATATCAGGACGCAGCAGATGCTACCCTTTCTGGCAAGAGTTCCACAAGTGCTACGCTCTGGCTGACAAGCCTGAAGAGTGCGTCCTCCAGCGTGACGATTACCTTGAGTGCTTGCACCACAGCAAGGAGGTATATATACTCTCTCTTTGTCCCTTCCATTGACTCAATTGACCCGCTCCTGCTCTTGTTCGTCTACTCCGAGACTGGAAAGAAGGAAAAGAAAGAATGGCTTGCAAATTTAACTACGGAGTATCTTTGTGTTGACCTATTTCTTCTCGCTGCTGTTGTTGTTGGAACCTACTAGATCCTCCGCACAAAGACCATCCAGACGGAGCAGAACAAGCAAAAGGAGAAGCGCGCAAAGGAGGCTGCAGAGTCAAAGAAGAAGGTCGATGCTGCTGCTGCTAGCAACGTCCCTAGGCTAAATGCCGTTGAGGAGAAGGCAAAGGCAACAGCAACTGCTTAAGGAAATCAAAGAAAAAGAAAAATCAATTTCCAACCATTGATCTCTTGGACTTGGATGAGGCTTCCCTTTTCTTTTACTTTTTTTTTTTCTTTTTCCTCCGAGCTGACAAGAGTGAGAAAGAAAGAAAGAAAGAAAAAAGACGCGTGCCTTTTCTCCTCGTGCTATTACTCCTCTCTACCCTTTCCTCAATTCGGCATCATTCTTCACCTCGAGCCAAACCTCTTGTTCCTTCCTTTTTTTTACCACCCCCACCCCCCTCTCTTCCCTTCTCTAAACTCAACAACTATAGAGTGATTTCTTTTTCGGGAAATAGGACATAAAAGAAAAGAAAAAAAAAATCACCCATACATCCATACTGCTGTCTTTGCTTTATATTATTATTTTATTTTATTTTATTTTATTTTTATGAGATTGACCGGATTCATGAAAGACCTTTATCTTTCTTGATCCTGAGCTGTACCAAATCTAAACAAGTCTTGGCATCCTCAAATGAATCGTGACCCGTCTCGGATTCTTGAATATTAATACCAAGGTGTTGCTTCGCCAGGATCTGTAATGAATACCGATATCCCAAATAGCTTTGTGGGTGAGGATATAGCTATGGGAAAAGAAAAAAAAAAAAAAAAAAAAAAAAAAAGAGGAGGGAAAGGGGAGGAGGAGGAGGGAAGGTGTGACCATACAAACAATTCAAAAGAAAGTCCATGTTAATCGTTGCAATCTCTCAGTAATATAGACATTATTCTTTTGCTTTTGTTTTTTTTTCTTCTCCTTTTCAAGACGCGTAAAGAGAGAGAGAAAGAGAGAAAAGAAATCCTTACAATGGCTGTATCGACTACTTGATTGTGCACAAGTCGCAAGACTTTAAAGTCATTCTCCAAACTATGTCCAATAATTACCGTATCCTTGTTGATCAACTCCAGAAACCGGTCCCTCGCCTCTGAGAGCGTATACTTGGCCTCGTCAAGTGAAGTAATACCACTATCAATTACATAATTGGATGGGGTTGAGGGGAGGGAGGGAATGTGCATCGTTGTTGTTGATTAGCAACCTATTTCCTCTTTTCCTTTTTGTCCTGACAAAAAAGAAGGAAAGAATAGCGAAAAGACAACACAAAAAAAAAAAAAAAAAAAGACATGCGTTACCTGAATCGCGAATTCAAATCAAGGACCGTGTTCTCTGGTCTCACAAGTTCATCCATGATGGTCTCGCCATTCCCATCCACTACCGATATCCGGATCAACTCAAAGCCTCCAGTGGTATATCCCTATCAATCAACCCCACAGCAACCCAACATTAGTCACCTCAACATAGAACATCGTGTCATAATGGGGGGGAGGGGGAGATGAAAATTAAATAGAGCAAAGTGCCTCACCATTTCACAGTCCATGGCCACGACAGGTTGTGGTTCCTTTCCGGACTTTGTCTTGGCTGGGGTCTCGATAAACCGAGTCCGATGATGCAGGGCTTCAAGGCTATCTTCTTTAAATACATGTGGGCCTTCACGACATCCAGAGCTTCCGACTGGAGAGTCACAACAAGCAAAGACTCTGATCTTTTCGCCTATAGTTTCATCATACCAGCGGGAGAAAAAAGAAGAAAAGGATAATCTGTCAGGCGGAGAAAACTCTATCACCGACAACGATTCATGTAGACACAAAATAACAACAACAGCAACAACAACAATGAGTGCTCATACCAACTTGTATAATGTTGCGTAGCTTCCTGTCATGATAAAGACATGCTGTTCGAATCCATGACTCTGGATCACTCGGCTCCTCAAACTTTTGATGACATCGATCACAAAGCAGAGTAGATTCCAAGGCCGACGGTGCCGTCATGACCGAAGGAATCTCTACAGGGTATCCATTCCGTTCAAGCGCCTCCGTAGACGAGACAAAATCACCAATAGCTTTCCAGATCTCGGTCGTCTTTTTGGCTTCCTTGATCCGAATCGATGGATCCACCCATTCTCCATCAATACCCACATCCTCTTCATCCACTGCCACTGGTCGCTTCTTTAACCGTTGAAGAACTGTTGCTGCAAGTCCTCGATAACTTCCTTGGTTGGTCTTGCTATGAACAGACTTTTCCTGATCGACTGCATGTGCAGTGGCGAGTTTGGAACCAGGTTCACCCAAGGGTGCATAGATACGACGGAATTCGTTGTAGTATTGAGTGGCAACACTCTGTCGGAATTGAGGTTTGCTATGTGCTCTGAGATCAATCTTTAACACTGGTGGTCCCGAGGCTGTCAAGGTGGATGCTATTGACAATTTAGATGAAGACGTCTATTGAACCATGTTTGAATTAGTTGGATCGTGTCTCCCTTTACGTGATTGCCGACAGTGTGGAAGCAAAGGGAGGGCGAATCTGTACCTTTGATGCCGAAGCAGCACTTGCCGGAGCTTTAGTCTGAAGAGATCGGTTGACAATGATAGGCACGGGACCGATACTTCTTGCCTGTGGTTTTAATGTTGGAGGGGCCGTTGGCTTGCTTTCGAGAGCTTCTCTTCGTTGTTTGGCTGCTACCATTGCTGCCAAAGGTGTCTTTTTGTCTACTGGCACGGAGGCAGCTGTTGTAGAGGCGGATTTGGCATTGCTTTCCTTTGTTGTCGTGCGCTGGTGTTTTATTGGGTGGCCATCTGTGGACGCTTCTGTGGAGGAGGAAGAGGGTCGGTCCACCTTGCGCTTGAGAGGCAAGGCCTTTGTGGAGGAAACGGGTTCATGGACGGGTATCGATGGAGCGGTGATGGTATGAGAATAGATGCAGAATCCAGTTCTGGGACATGAAGGCAGATCTGGGCATGGGATGGATGCAAAAAGACCAATGGATGCAAACATAGCAACAGAGATCTCTGCTAGCAAAGAGATGGAGAAGACAAGGCAAGGCCTAAAAAAAAAAAAAAGTCTAATAATGAGAGTGCGTGTGAAGAGAACAGTCATATTCCTCTGCCCGTTTTGTGCGACCCTGGTTTGCAGAGGCAGGCGCGCGCAGGCGTGCGTGAGGGCGAATGAGGCATGTGAGGCGTGAGAGAAGAAAGAGAGTGAACAAAAAGGCCCGTTCTCTTTCTCTCACTCGTCGCGCATGTGCATTTCTCTCATTTTCTCTCTCTTTTCCTCTCATTCTCCTCTCACTGCCATTCTTGACTCATTTCCATCTTGAACCACTCTCCCCCCCCCACCCTACTCCTTCTCCTACTCTCTCTCTCTCTCTCTCTCTCCTCATTCAACTTTGCTCTTTTCTTCCTCCTCTTTGGAAAATGACCTCCCCTACCTCACGCGTCATCTCTCGACTAGGCGTAGGCGCCTACAGACTGGCGGCCGGTATCCCAGAGCATGAGCGAGCCCTTTACAAGGCCTTTGAGCGACAGCCGGACCCCCGGTTGAACATTAATCTCGTCGATACTTCCAGCAATTATATGAACGGCAAAAGTGAGCAACTCATCGGCAAGGTACCTGACCCACGGTCGTCTAGTTTAGGCTTTCCTGTTCAGCTCTAGTAGAGGAAGGACTATTCTAGGGGCAGTTGGACCTCTCTCTCTCTCTTTCCCCTTGCCATAGCTGACGATACGAATGACTCTTTTTGTTCATCCACTCGTTAGGTCCTTGCAAACCCTCGGCCCAATACACTGACACGGGAAGAACTTGTTGTCGCCACAAAGTTCGGCTACATCCAAAATGAAACCATGCGTCTGCTCTCGGAAAACGTCTTCTCGGCAAGTCTTTAACTCTCTTTTTTTCCTCAGCTACTGTGACTTGGGAAAAATCATCAGCCAAAAGAAAAAAAAATCATTGTGTCAATGGTCTCACTAACGCCGTCTATGCCCCTTGGACAAACGCTTTGTGTCAACCACACAGAGGGTGCCACCAGAGGAAATTGTCGAGTACTCGCGGGAATGCTACCACTGTATCCATCCCGAGTTTATGCGGTAAGGGCCCTTCTGGCCTTTTTTTTGAAACGAACAACTCTTTCTCTATGCTGCGTCATTTTTTTTTTCATAACCCTTTGGACTCATCTCCTCTCTCCCTCCATTCCTCTCCGTGGAATCCTGACTCTGTCGCGTATCCTAGTGACCAACTGACCCGCTCTCTGGAGCGAATGAACACTCGATATGTCGACATTCTATTTGTTCACAACCCCGAGTACTATCTGATGGCCAATGTCAAGGACACTGAAGTCAACATAAAACGTATGTCTGTCAGCTCCCGAGTCTTTTTTTTTTTTTTTAAAAAAAAAAAAAAAAAAATCCTAATAGGAGTCAACCCTCTATCTCACTATAACTTCTCCCTCCCTCTTTCTGCTCTGAAATCCTAACCGGGGTACCTTGGATACTTTTGCTATTAGGCCATCAGACAGTTTTGCTGGACCGTCTCGCGTTTTTATTTGAAGAACTAGAGCGTGAAATTGAACATGGACGGATTCGTTCTTATGGAGTTAGCAGTAATTCGTTTGCACTCAAACCATCTCATGCTCACTTCCTTCCGTATCAGGATCTGGTCAAGATTGCCTCGGGAGCATTCGAACGGGTTCGGGAACAGAAACAACAGGAACATGAAGCCTATCATAAAAATCTCTCTTTTCATGAAAGGGAGGCACTTGCACACCAAGACATTTCCGCAGTCGCCTCAAAAGCTGCTTCACAACCACAAGGTCGATCTCCTCGATCACCGCCTCTCAGAGTTCCTAAACCAGTACATAGATCCTCTCATGGACTCGGCTTTTTGCAGATGCCTGGTAATTTGTTGGAAATGGAGGGAGTCTTGACCACAGCGAAATGGGCCAAGAATCAGGGACTGCGAGTGTTTTTGAATCGACCCCTGAATGCCATGTCCCCCACCAATGGTCCCGTCAGACTCGCCAGTTATCCAGAACCCCAGTCTCCGAGCTATGAGAAAGCCAAAGCCGATCTCTTGGAGAAACTTGCTACTGTAGCGGATCAACGAGAGCAACTTCAACCCAAGATGCAAAGAGTTAAAGAAATGATTCTTGGTTTGGATCAATCCTTGAAATCGAATACTCTTTCGGCTATTCATCTGGATAGTCTTTCGGTCCGGACCCAGATTCATCAGGAACTGGCCAAGCCTGTCAAGGCTCGACCTGCGAGTGCTCATCCTCGTCCAGCTCATGAACCAACCTCTCGTACCGATCCATCCAATATACTCAAGCAAGCTCGAGAGACAGGAGGAACAGGAGTGGGAGGAGGGGGAGCAGGAGAGACACATGCGACGACCTCCGAAAAGTCATCGACCTCGACACGAGCCAATGTTCATTCGATTGAAGATTTACTCCGAAGTGTTGACACGTATGCACAAGCCTTCCATCAAACGGTTCGATCTCAGGAAACGAAGCGAGTCGAAAAGATGATGACAGAACGAGGGATTGATCTGCGAGGGGAACCGATTGAACAATTTGCGGTCGAGTACTTGTTGGAGCATGCACAGGTGGATTCGGTCTTGGTGGGAATGAAGCGAGAACCCTATGTAGAGTTTTCTCGCAAGGTACTCAAAGACCTTGTCAAGTAAGCTCCTTTTTGGTTGTTGTTGATGTTGTTGATGATGTTTATTTGTTTTGTTTGTTTGTATTTTCTTGTTCTTGTTGTAATTATTCCTTTTGTGATATCTGTATCTGGTTATAAAAAAAAGGGAGGGGGAGGGGAGTAGGAAGTTGACAACCCTCCTCCCTCCACCTTTTCTTGCAGAAGATCATTTTCGAAAGAAAGAAAAAAAAAAAAAAAAACTTTTTTTTCTTTTTTTTTTTTTTTTTTTTTTTTATTTTTTTTTTTTTTTTCCTTGGATGCCCATTTTATTTTTCATTCTCCTTCCCTCCTCCTCCTCCATCTCCTGGACCATCGCATCGATCGATTTTTTTTTTTTCTCCTTCCTAGAACAGGAATACTCAAGTTCTGAAAAAAAAAAAAAAAAAAAAAAGTCTCTTTTCTCTCTCTTTTTTTTTCGTTATTATTGAAACGTCGAACGAGTCCTTTTCTTGAGAAAGATGTAAATCTTTGCCTTGAATGACATGCAACCAAGGTTAAAAAAAAAAAAAAAAAAGGAGAAGGAGGAGAACAGGCTGAAAAAAGAGAGAGAGAGAGAGGATCACGTATAGATCACACACATGATTATGACGACGAGCAACCAGATCTGACTCGGGCTGAAAGAGCAAGAAGAAATGAAGAGAGGTATGGTACCTTCCCAGTACTTGAAGTCTCTGAATAATGGAGGAACTACCATACGAAGCTCATTGTATCAACTATCTGGCATTTGAAACTATTTTTGGGGAGAGGGAGGGGGAAACAGTAGTCCTCTCCTGGCCATTTCTGCATAATTGTCGAGCAGTGTTCCAAGGCGTAGCTATGAGATCACCATATTTTTTTTTTTTTTTTTTTTGAAAAGCCTTTTTTTTCTTCTCTCTCCTCCCACCACTCGTAATCAACAAGGGCAAGGACTTTTCTCACTCTCTGGCCAGACTCCTAAAAAATCATTTCATCACATTTTACCTCGCCCTACAACGTGGTGCAAATCGACTCTTCTTATTCGCAATTATAAGGGTGTGTGTGTGTGTGTGTGAAAAAGAGAGATTGTGTGTATTTAAAATGTAGGGAAAGAGAGACCGCTATGACCACCATTTGCTGGGAGGGTGAAGCTTCTTGGAGGAAAAGGAGGAGAGGAGAGGAGGGGAGCTGGCATGTCCCTTGTGGGAGACACTAGCCTTCATTTTTTTTTTCCTTATTTTACTCTTTACAGCCCGAGATTAGAGTCGCTCCAGTCCCTGAAGAGTAGTCGAAGTAAGCTTGGCTCCAGCTGCATCATCAATGAACCAGGAAAGCGTACCCGTGGTGGGCTTGACAAGCTGTGCAGGCAAGTGACCAGGCAAATCCAGAAGCTGATGAAGCATATCCTGCTTTCCTGCGCCCGCAGCAACAAAGGCAACATGGTGAGCATGGTTCAAAACGGGGAAGGTGAGCGTGATCCGGCGTGGAGGAGGTTTGGGCGAGTCAATAATCGACGCGACCCATTCCTTGGATTCTTGCAAGAGTGGATGATCAGGGAACAAGGAACAGGTATGACCATCAGGACCCACACCAAGAAGAATCAAGTCAAAGACGGGGAACCGGACGGAATCCTTGGTGGCAAATGTCTTTGCAAGTTGAGAGATATAATCTTCAGCAGCATCCTGAGGATTGTCAATCAGGTCTGGGTCGATCGTGTGGATGTTTTCGCGAGGGATGGGGACATAGTCAAAGAGCTCTGTCTTGGAAAGAAGGTAGTTCGAGTCTTCATGCTCCAGGGGGACACAACGCTCGTCCGCAAAGTATACAACCCACTTGGTCTATTCGCGAGAAAATAAAAAAAAAAGAAACACGATGTGATTCGAAAGGTCATGGTCAGTATTCACATGAAACGAATGCTACTGTCCATCCAACCCAAAAAGAAAAGAAACCTCCCTTCCAATGAGAAAAACAAAGCCATTCAAATAGACATCCTGCCAAGCAATGACCAACTAGTGCCACCAGTTTCTGAGACCTACAAAATCGACCTGCTGATTATGTCTGAGGACAGCGCTCAGCTGCTTGGGCAATGAGCCTCCCGAGAGCGCGACCGTGAACTTGCCATGGCGTCGGATAGCCTCCTCCGAGAGTCGGGCAACATAGCGGTCGAGACCCTGCGACAACGCGCCTGTATCTGGGAAAGTGAAGATCTGCGTAGCTCCAGGTGTATGAAGAGGCATGATGCGTGTATTGATTCTTGTGTCTGTTTGATGTGGGAAGAGGAGACAAGGAGATGCAGAGAAAGAGAGAGAGAGGCGAGTTGGTTGGGGACGAAGCAAGAGGAGAAACCCACCACTCCCCAAATCAAAACCACGTCACAAATGGCCTTGTAGATTCTGTGCGCCACTTAGCTCCGCTGCATGTATTGATTTTTTTGCTACTAACCATCGCTGGTTGTCCTTTGCACTAGGCCCAAGTCGTCCTCCCAAAAAAAAAAAAAAAAAAAAAAAAAAGAAAAGAAAAGAAAAGAAAAAGAAGGGGGGGAAAGGGAAAGAGGAAGAGAGAGATAGAGAGACTTTGTAAGAAGACCACCGCTGGATATGATCCAAGCGTCACACAAACAGCAAAGGGCTACAACTCTAGATATCCTTTTCTTTCAGCGGATACATGGATCTCCGTCATCATGGTGTTTTGTGGTTCCTGTAGTGTGGACACCTTCGCCCGTTCGTTTCCTATCGAGAACCAAATGAACAGTTGAAACCAACGACACCCCCTTGTCTCTGTTCTTTAATACAAAGGCACACAACACAACACCTGCCCTGTGCGGCGACAAAAAAAAAAAAAAAAAAAAGATGATCTCGGAAAAAAAGGACGCGAGCTTGTCTTTAGCTCAGTTTTTGCGTGTTTTGTTGGTTGGTGGCAATCCTTTGCATCTTTCTTTCTTTTTTTCTTTCTTTCTAACTCGCTCTCCTTCTTTCTCTTAGCTTTAGTCAGTCTATGCTCACCGCCATCAACAACAAACTTGCTGGAAATAAATGTCCAACCGTCGAATAGACCTATTATACTCGACTACAAAAGCAGTAGAATCTCAAGTGCAGAGATTTGATACGCCAGCAAACATCCTATCTCTTTACCTCAGATTATACAAGCCATTCTCTGATGACGAGTAAATACGGTACCTCAACTTTGCAGGTCTCTTGGTATGGACGATTTCGTTTATTCACTACTCTCGATGGTTGATTTTTTCTTTCTTTCTTTCTTTCTTTCTTTCATCCAAAGAGCTGACTTTGAATAGATCAATGTGTGATGCATCTCCACCTCCCCTCCCCCAAGACAAAGACCCACCAAAATATTATTGTTTTTGCACAACAACGTCTCAGGAATGTCATCTGTGTTACCTGATAACGTTGGATGTTGTATTGAGCCAACAGTGCAAATTACCTATGATTCCATGGGGAAAGATATCAAGGGAGGGACGAAAGCCACATTTTCCCTAGGAAAGCTAGTAGGTCCCGTCAGCTATACTTATTTATATTTTTTTTTTCCTTCTGGTGTCGAGTGTCAATTAAGCAATCGACTCTTATCTTTCGTGGATCCTGACTGCCACCTCCTCTACCACATGACCATTTACATTATGCAGAAGTTCATTCTTTCTCTCCAATTCACCACAAAGCGTTGTCGAGATATTCCTATCTCTTTCCACAAGGTAAGGACTTTGGAAGTGGACCTGGACGAGGAAGAGGGGAGATGGAAGAAGGGAGGAGGAGAAGGGGTTTACATTTCTACAAATGATTGGTTCTGAAAAAGTGATCCATTAAGCCGATGGTTCTCTTTCCTCAAGGCAGCGGTTTAATCCTAGTTAATAGACAAGTCCTTTTTTCCTTTTTTTTTTTTTTTTTTTTTCAACAAATCTGTAAGCCAGCATGAACAAGTATCGAAAGCAAAGCCCCGCGCGTTCATTTTTTTTCTCCCCTTGCGTGTCTTTACTGCGACTGATCCCAGGTAAGAAAGAGTCTGACAAGGGAAGGAAATAATATTGACTATTTTTTATTCAACTTGGCAAGCGCTCGACGAGGATTGTTCTAGGCTACAACGATATCCTACTCTTGCACAGACCATCCCCGCTTTTTTATTCCCCCCTCCCCCTCCAATGCTATCCCTCCACACACCCCTACTCTCACACGACCTGACAGGTTCCCCTTCCCCCCCCCCCCTCCGAGTCCTTCCTTTACCACACCCCCTTCTCTTCCTTTTGCATATCTTCTTGTCGAGTGACTGACGGTGTGCAGGAAACCCTTTGCACCCCTTTCCCTCCCATGGAAGAAGAAATCGCTTCTATATGATTGTGAAGAATCAATCCCCCCCCTCCTTCCTACCACAACTTATCTCGAGATATTAAAGTCAACACAGCCCAATGGACAGGGACAAAAAAGGAAAGATCTGCTTCTCTTGGGTACAAAAAAAAAAAAAAAGGAAGGAAGTAGAGCTCAAAGATGTGAGAGAGGGGAGTGAGGTTAGGGAACCATCAGTTCATTAGAGGAGGAAAAGGAAAAGGGCTTAGCTGGAGAGACTCATGGCGCAATCCCAACTACTAACCTCGATTAAAGAGAAAGAAAAAGAAAAAAGAAAGAAAAGAAAAAGAGAGAGAAAGTGAAGAGTATCAACTTTTTTTGTTTAATAAGGAAAATATATAGGATTTGGAATGGTATATAGTACTATGTGTCTTTTACAATCTACTTCTCCTCCAGAGCGTTGTTATAGCTTTCAGGGTTTCCAAACTCATCCTCGTTCGACAACTCCTCCAAGGTCTTGCCCTTGGTCTCGGGAATGAGGAAGGTACAAAGGAGACCAACAAACATGAACAAGGCAAAGATCTGAAGCAACTGAGGAATGAATGCATTGTTTCCACCACGGTCCTTGAGTTGAGAGAATCCAACCTGAGCAACAATAGCACCCAACTTGCCCGAACCAGCTGCAATACCGTGACCAGTGGAACGGTAACGAGTAGGGAAGACTTCACCAGGAATAATAAATGTAGTCGAGTTGGGTCCAAAGTTCTGGAAGAACTGAGTGGCGGCAAAGAGGAAGATGAACAAGGCAGCGGAATAGTTCTTGATAGGGGTGTAGGCAAAACCGAGGACACAGAAGAGGATACAGGACATGACGAAGCCGATCAACTGAATCTTGATACGACCCAAACGTTCAATTGTGAACACTGTGACCCAGTAACCGGGAACGGCACCGAGGAGAACAATAATAATTTGACCGACAGCAGCATTCCAGCAGGTGTTGAAGTTATCACCGCTCACATTCGAAAAGTTGATGGATGACAGAATGAACGAGTTGTTGAGACCGATACCGTAAAAAGCGACGTCGAGAGCGAACCAGGCCATGGAGGTACCAAAGAGGACCTTGAAGTTCTGCCACTTGGAAAAGTAGGCGCAAAAGTCCGAGAAGGAGCCCTTGACAACAGTGGGGTTGGAGACAACGACCTCACGGGTATCCTCGGACGACTGGAGGTGGTTGCGGTTACCACCCTTGAGGACATGGTCGACATCACGCTCAGCCTTGTTGAGGTTGTTCTCAATGTCCAAGACATAACGAGGAGTTTCGGGAATGGTCAGACGGAAGTAGACGGCGACCAAGGCAGGAATGCATCCGAAACCGATCAAGATACGCCAGACATAATCCAAGTTCTGGGGGTTCTCAATGATCATGGACTTGAAGGCGGACAAGAGGATGATGGTGACGATACCAGTGGTCAAGTAACCGAAACCTTGCATGGCAAAGACGGCAGCCATCATGGCACCACGGCGGTTGGTAGTAGCGAATTCAGAGGTAATGACAGCAGACAAAGGGTAATCACCTCCGATGCCGATACCGACAATCACACGCCAGACAATCAAGGCAGCAGGCAAGGACAGAGTATAACCATTTCCAGAGAGAGCTTGACCAAGAGTAGCAACAATAATAATCATCAATTCGACACCGTACATCCGCTTACGACCCAAACGGTCAGCAAGATAACCGAATCCAACTTGACCAACAAACGTTCCGATAGAGGCAGAGACCTTGATACCCAAATCCAAATCTGAGGGGAGTTTGCCGCCATAGTAAATGATTCCGAGCATGGGTGTGACGAGGTTGATGGCAAAGAGATCGTAGGCATCGGTAAAGAAACCGACACCGGCGACGAGACAGGCTCGAATATGGAACCAGCCAAACTCGGCATTGTCAATCTTGGTCAAAGCCTCGCGACGACGCTGGCGCAACTGTTGGGCATCCAAATCAGACATTGTGTAGATGTGTGAATGTGCTCAATGGGGATGTGATGAGAAGAGTGGTGACAGAGGGAGAAGGAATAGAGAAAGGGAGAGGGAGAGAGAGAGTAAGTGTGGTGAGGAGAGGAAGAGGAGAAGAAAGAAGGAGGAAGACAGGCGCGACCTTGGCAAACGGGAGAGCGAGTGAACAAAAAAGAAAAGTTGAAGGGATACAGGTGTATTTATACCGCAGAAAAGAAAAAAAGAAGAAAAGAAAAAAAAAGGGCAGGGGTGTGGGTGTGCTCTACCAGAACCTGCTTTTGTCCTAGCCTTCCATCTTTTTTGGATTGAGCGATTATGAATTAGGAAGGAGCAAGAGACATTGCCAAGCTGTTTTTGGACAAAAGTATTCAGATGAAATGGAAAAATAATGAGCGGATAACAGGCCACATGGACCCTTCTCGACAAGGGCGTCCCTCTTCTTACCCCATCCTTCTCCGCTCCTAAGGGATGTTCGTTCACCAATGACCGCAAAACGTGGGACAATCGGGCAGAATGGTATGGTAAAGGAGCAGGGAGCAGGGGGGGGGGAGCGGGCCATGCTCAGCGGAAAGACCGGCCGTTAGTCTGTGTTCTCTCCTTTTGGGTTCTGGCCGTCCAAAGCCCAGTCGAATCGAGCAAAATAATAAAAGTGTGGTGCCTCGTTCTCTCTTTTCTCCCTCCTTCACAAGCAAAAGCAAATCGTGGACGCTGATTCACCCATCCGGCTATGCTCTGGAGACTGTTCAGCCCAATAGTTTGGTACACGCGCTCCTTGGTCCCTGCTCTGATTGGCCCGCCCTCTCTACCAGCCGCCTTTTTTGCTCGCACACGCCTCTTTTTTTTTTTTTTTCCAAACCATACAAAGAGCCCCACTCACTCTCTCTCTCTCTCTTTCTCTCTCTCTCTCTCTCTCTCACTCTGTCTCTCCGAATCAGAAAAAGGGACAGTAGACACAGGGGTAAGAGAGTGAGAGAGAGAAAGAGAGAGGACATTTCGGTTTTCGACTGCGTGTGCATCTCTGTGTGCTGACCATTCTCCCCCTTCTCTCCCCCTTTCACTCAACCTTCTGTTATGGTGTCCGTTGCTTTTCTGTTCCTGCGGGTTCATGCCCGGGATTAGAGGCAAAAGACATGTGTGAGGAAGGTCATTGATCGCTCCTTCCCGCAGTCATGTTAGTTCTCCTGTGCTCTTTCGCTTGCTCGCTCTCTTCCTTTCTTTTTTCTTTTGGCGTGTGTAGATGTGTGTATGAGTGATTGTGGTGTGCGTATGTGTGTGTGTGCGTCTTTGTTAAGCAGGAAACCTCTAGGCGATCCAATCCAATGGATCAAAGTCATGCATCGGCTTATGGACTAAACGAGTCAAGGGTATTGTCCTGATGGATACCTCGACTTCCAAATCCAGGATGACCCCCCGTCAAGAAAGGCATTGGGAGCATCGTCTGCCATCCACTCACTCGAGGCGGGACTTGAAACCTCTTCTTCTCAACCTTTCCACTTCTCCTCCGAATGCACACGCACACACACACAAGTCCCTGTTTCTTTGCCTTTTAGTGCTCCCTTTTTTTCTTTTGCTTCCTCCAGCCTGGGTCGTACAAAAAGTGTTTCTTTCGAGTGCCTGGATAGCCAATCGTTGATCAAGGTCCCGCCATCATGCTCAGGACTCTTGGGAGCATGTCAAAAGGATTGGCTGACAAACAAGTGTTGCGGGATTATTGCCCTCCACTCCATTACCGTCCATGCGACTCTACTACGCAAAAAAAGCTGTTGGAATCCTTCACAGTTTTCTATACTGTTCATTTTCCATTTAGATCGAGATCGACAGTCGAACATAGACTTCTCACACATATCTCTCTCTCTCTCTCTTGAATATTCGGACCTTTCTTGCACCTCTGTCACCGTAGTCAATCAGCCCTGGTTCGTTCCAAAAAAAAAAAAAAAAAAAAAAAAAAAAAAAGTAATGCACTGTACACCTCCAAAGTATTCTTCTTACCAGCCCACGCCGAGATTATCATCTGAGAAAAGAGCTAGAGGTTCTAGGCGCAATGACCTCCCTCTCCTCCTCTGTCTCTTTTCTGATAGGGATATCCGGGAAATGTCTACTTCTTGGGGAAGGGGGGGGGAGGAGGAGGAGGAAAATAAAGTAGTGTTCCCTCCCTCTCTCCTCATCTATGCTCATGCCACTCTTTTCCCTCTTCTTCCCTTTCTTCTTCTTCTTCTTCTTCTCCCTTCTCGTTCTCACTCCTAAATTGCTATTTTTTCAGAGAGACAGAGAAACATTGACTTTAGATGGAGGCTGTGCAGACCTCTTTCGCCTTCTCCCCCCCCCCACTCTCTTCTCTTCTCTTCCCTTTTACACCCTCTCATAGGATATAAAAAAGAGGAATTGCTAAGACACCTATCAAGATAGGCCGACCGTAAAAGAAAACAAAACGGTATTCCAGAAAGGAATAAGAAAGGACACCATCCAGAAAGATAAACGCCATGTAAAAAGAGAAAGAGAGAAAGAAAGAAAGAGAGAGAAAGAAATGGTTTCCTCTCCGCACCCATTTTGGGATGAACAAAAGCAGTTATTTTCTTTCCAACAGATCAAGAAATTTATAGCAACGACCGAGAAAAAAAAAAAGGAGTGAAGGGGCAGCAGGCAGGACGGCAACGGGGAACCACGCAATTAACCCCGGAAAGAGAGCATTCATGTTGGATGACGACAGACCCAAGGCTCGTGTTACTGGATATTCTCATTTCCACAAAGAGAAAGAGAGAGAGGAGCGGGAAAAAAAAATGCAAATGCGGATAGTAATGTGCTCGTCGCCTTCTTTAGATAAGAGAGAGAAGAGAGAGAGAGAAAGACAAACTGGGCTTTTCTCTTTCTCTAGGAGCGAGTGGGATGCGCTGCCGCTTTCGTTTGACCTGCAGTACTTTAGAACAAACAACGGTGGCTCCAGCAGTTCTTCACTTCAAAAAAAAAAAAAAAAAAAAAAAAAAAAAAAAAAAGGACTAGTAGGCATGATTCTTTTCACCCTCAAATGACCCTGTTACTTGTGGAGAGAAAGAAGAACAAAAGGAGGACGAGGAAGAGTAAAGGAGAGGAAAAAATTAGTCATCCAGTTCAAGTGGCCGCATTACCTACACGTCGCATATCTTGACTGTTTGTCCTAGAACAAAAATGACTAGGACTGGGGCCGTTTTTTTTTTCCCATCCTTTTCTTCCTCTTTCACATGCGGACAGGCAATCCTAATTGGATGAAACTGGAGACCTCTAGAAACATTTTGTCTAGACCTAGCATAGACCCAACGCATTTTTTGTCAAAAAAAAAAAGTTAGCGTCTATCTTTAAGGAGGATTGGATAGTATGAAGAGGAAAAAAAGAGAGATATTACTATGTAAATGACTTTAACCAAGACTAGGATCTCTGAAGTAGGGGGGAGGGCGTGATGGATCTCTGTCTCTTTTTTTTTTTTTTTTTTATAAATATAAACAACAACCTTGCGCTGCTTCTGCGCCGGTTGACATTGAGGAGGCAAGGTGAGCTAGTGTCTTCATCCTTCTTTCCTGTTTTTTTCTGATCTACAAAGTCTACAAGAAAAAAATCTAGGCTACTAAAAAAAAAAAAAAAAAACTGATAGAGGAGAGAGAGAAAGAGACTCTTTTTTACAACTGCTCGCGCTCGTTTCCTCCAACAGCAATGACCTTCACAATCTCCACCACAGCCTTGACACGGTTGAACCAACCATTGTAAATAATATTGACCAAATCCCGAGTCACGATGATCGCATCCCCAACATTGCTCATTGGGTATTGAAGAACGGGTGGCAAAAAGGTCTGGATCAAGGATGGCCATCGATCCCGCGTCACCGACTTTTGATGACACACCGCCCTCAATCCCTCAGGTCCTGCAAACCGTCCATAACCACTCATGCCTACACCACCAAAGGGAAGTGACTGACAAAGATAGTTGGCTCCAAAATCGTTGAGGTTACCCATGCCCGCTCGAAGGTTATTCAGGATATAAAGACCCTCCTTTTGATTCCGCGAGAAAACATTGGATCCGAGTGCATACTGAGTCGAGTTGGCGATCGAAATAGCCTCATCCAAAGTCGAGAACTTGAAGACAGCCATAATAGGAGCAAAGGATTCCTCTTGAGCAATTGTCATCGTGGGCTTGAGTTCTGTCAGCAATGTAGGAGCAAAGAATTGTCCCTGAGGAAACTTTGGATGAACAAATCCTTTGCCTCCATGAACAAGTCGGGCTCCCTGTTGAACAGCTTCTTGCACCATCTTCTCCAACGCTTTTGTCTGTTCAGAGTGTTTTCAAAGAGAGGGGAGGGATTGAGAGAGAAGAGAGATATGAGTGAATAAAAACTGATAGAGGAGCAAAAAAAAAAAAAAAAAAAAACTAAAGGATAAACTTACTCGGCCACTCATGGTCATAGATCCACAGTCCATATTCTCAATCTCAAGTGGAGGACCTTGCTTCAATTGTCCAATACGATCGCTCACCATCTCGACCAAACGATCATGAACCGCCTCATGAACAATAACCCTTTCCAATCCAATACAGTTTTGTCCGCAATTCTGAAAGACACCTCGCATCAACACAGGTACGACTGCATTCAAATCCACATCCTTGTTCACCACGGCCACATCCTTGCCTCCCAATTCAAGGACACATGGTGTCAGATTCGCAGCGGCTGTTGTAGCAATCTTGATGCCCACCTGAGGTGAACCAATGAACGTAATCCCATCCACACCACTCTTCACAACAGCCTCTCCACATTCTTGAAAACCCACCAAAAACTGAACCAATTCCGGATCATGTCCACAAGCAGCCAAACAAGTCTGAGCAATCTTGGCGAAATACGTGGTCGTGGACCATGCAACCTGTTCTGAAGCCTTGATCAAAATACCATTGCCTGCAAACAAGGAGGTGATCAAGGGTCCAAATGTGTTGTGGAATGGATAGTTCCAGGAGACCAATGCTGCTACAACTCCCATGGGTCGATATTCCACTTTGGCTTCCTTGTAAAACATGAGCAGACCTGGGTCTCGACATTCGTCCTGAAGAGCTGCCTCTCCATGAGCCAACGTCCATCGGATTCGTTCGCAGGTGACGAGGATCTCTCCAAATTTTCCATCTACCATGGTCTTGCCCGTATCTCTCGAGGCAACACGACAGATGGATTCCTGGTTTTCGAGAATAAAGTCGAGCATGGATTGGAGGACGATTTTACGTTGTTCAAAGGTGGTTTGGGCCCATTTCTGTTGAGCCTGACGAGCTCTTTTGAGAGCTGCTTGGACATCATCCTTGGTATGGGCTCGAATGGTGGCGAGGTGTCGTCCTGTGGAGGGGTCGTAGCAAATGATCTGATCGGGATGAGCAGGGTCCTGTTGATGAGAAAGAGAGAGAGAAGGGGAGAGAGAGAGAAGAGTGAGTTACTTTGCATTGGGGATCAAGGACTCGAGTTGACTAACGTATCGAAAAGTCAGGTCGAACAAGAAGGAGACGAAAAAAAAAAAAAAAAAAAGAAAGAAAGAAAAAAAAAGAGTTGCCTACCAGGATGCTGGGGTTGGGAAGGATCGCTCCACCCTTCCAACCAGGCTTGGCCTCTATAAAAGTCGCAAGGGGATTCCAAGAAGAAGAAAAAAAGTTAAGAGAGCAATCCACTTGAAAGACAGAGATGCAGACCACCATGAAATAGAGATTTTTTTTTTTTTACCTTCGGGAAGTGGGACCTGGAAGGGAATGGAAGGGATGGGTCTGATCCGGTTCCAGATGGGTCGAACCACCACAGCCACGGTGGTCACGCCCAGGATGGCGAGCACAGCTGGATGAGCGAG
This sequence comes from Mortierella sp. BCC40632, assembly GCA_011634665.1. NCBI lineage: Eukaryota > Fungi > Mortierellomycota > Mortierellomycetes > Mortierellales > Mortierellaceae > Mortierella > Mortierella sp. BCC40632. The sequence continues at coordinate 95,375 of WAEK01000009.1, forward strand.
TGCGGGGTGGATGGCGGATGGACACCAGTCGACAGACCAAGCCAATGCCATTGTTGGTGAAGAGTGAAATGGAGAGGAGTGGAGTGGAGAGAACAGAGAGATGATATGTGTGTGTGTGCAAAAAGTACTTCTTGCTCGTTCAACGCGAAAGACAGTCTTCTCTCTCTCTACCCGTTTCTCCTGTGCGCGTTTCCTGTGTTATCGGTGCGACCTCCCCAGCAAAAAAAAATATCGGATGATTCTTGGAAAATGGACGGTTGAGAAGGAGGTCTGGGTGTCTGCGCCCAAAGCCCGAAAAAAAAAAAAAAAAAAAAAAAATAGGTTCTCTCTCTCCCTCTCTCTACACTACTCGCTCCTAGTCTTTTGATTCTATATTTGGTGAAGTCGGTGTAAAAGAGAAAAAGAACAAGGATGTCAAAGATACCTTCGCGTTCTCACTCCAGTATACGCTCTAACCATTGGTCCGTGCATTCTCCAGCTTTGACTCCATCCATATCATCTCGCCTAATTCGCTCTTTCTACAGTCACTTGCTTTTTTCTCTCGATGTTTTAAAGACTCGGTTCGGAAATACCCAGAGTCCTCGATACGCACCTCATAACCTCAATACGCTCCTCTATCCTTGCTACGGATCACCGAGACTCGACAAAGGTCACCTCAGCAGGATTTTTTTTGATTCGTAACCTCCTTTCATACCAACGCTGCAATGTTGCCCACCATGTCAGCATGTCTTTTACTGTTGGGCAAGCATTAGAATGGTTCCCTAGGTAGTCTGCATAGAAACGTCTCTTCAGACTGGACGTATTAGCAAGAATGACCTGAATACATAAACTATTCCCAATGAGCAGAAAGTACTGAGAATGGACAAAGAAGGATAAGGATAAGAAGAAGACGAAGACAAAGACGAAGAAGAAGAAGAAGAAAAGAGGTGTAATCGAGCTTGAAAGAAACAATACAAGATGACGGACGGACGAAGCGTCTTTCAGCTGGGACTGGGACAGAGACTAAATTGGGATTTGCGCATATTTTAGATGGGCTGGATAGACTATCCATCAACAACTTTTCTTTCCATAGTTGACGTACCTCTCCTTATCGCAGTCATACATTTTCTCTCTCTCTTTCTCTCTCTCTCTCTCTCTCTCTCTCTCTCGCATATAGTCTTAGAAAGCAACTACGAAAAGGACATCTCTTTTTCACTTTTCTTTCTTTTTTTCTAAATATTATTAAAGGACGAATTGATGGTACTATCTACTTGAATGGGGCATTGCATCTACTAGACTTGGAGTTACACCTTCGCTTTACCAGTGGGTGATGGCGATGGCGATGGCTCAACAGTTGGCGATGGCCCAGCAGTTGAGGTAGAAGCCCGAGTGGTAGATGTAGTAGAAGTTTGGCCGGGGTTGGGAGTGCGAGTGGTAACTGGAGGAGGTGGAGGTGGAGGTGGAAGACTGGAACAAACTGTCGAACCACGGTTGTTGGCATCCTTGGGGATCCAACCACCATCAACACCATCAAAGTACGACCAAAGTGGGTTCGACTCGGTCTTAAAGTTCCAATAGAACCATCCAGCACCTTGCTCATAGGCATCAATCTGAGCATTGAAGAAATCTTGCAAAAACTTCTTGTACTCGGCATCATAGGTCGAGGGCTTATTCTCATTCGTGCAGGTACTGTTGGGCGACTTTGCAGGTTGTCCGTTATAGGTACCGTCCCAACGGTAACCAGCACCAATTCCGTTCAAATAGGTCGCGCAGTCATTGACGGCCACAGAGAACTCGCCTACAATCGTAGGACCAAAGCTCTTGGTACTTTCGGAAATCTTGCCTCCCCAAGTCTGACAAGCAAACTCGATTTGCTTTGCCCGCTCCATGCGCATCAGTCCATCGTCAAACATGATGTACAAGTGAGCATCTGTCCACCAAGAAAATAAAGGAGAAAAAAAAAAAAAAAAGAATAAAAAGAAGACCAATTTTCAGGTGTTAGAGCATTAGCATGCCGGATGAATTTGAGCAAGCAAGCTTGTTTTCGGTTGTTGCTACTACTGTTGCCTTTTCTTTTACAAATCATTTTCGTAAAAGTGTCACTTACCAAGGACAAGACCGCCATCTTGAGGCATAAAGCTGGCCCAAGGCGCCAACTCGATAAAGGCATCGTGCAGAACCAACCAGGGACCCTTCGCAGGTGCAGCGGCCTTGCGCACAGCGTTGACTGCCTCAGTGTACCAAGACCGGATCTTTTCAGGTTCAATCAACATACCAGCCGGCTCATTCAAAGCTCCAAGCATAGGTGTGACATGAACATAGTCGGGGTTGGTAAAGAAGGTCGTGAGCTTTTGAAGGTATTGAAGCGTACGGTCCGCATTCGCCTTGCCATTTGGACCATCGATCCAGTCAATTTTACCAACGCGACCCGAATGGTTCCAGCCATTCTGTGAGCCGGGTGCTGCGTGGATCTCGACCAACACACGGATACCATACTTGCGGGCCCATTCAATGGCTCGGAGCAGATAGTTCCAAGAGACATCCGACACATAGGGCTCGTCCGCCAACAGACCTCCCATGGACCAGAAACCGATCGGGATACGAACATGGTTGAGTCCCAAGTCCCGAATACGGATGAACGTTTCCTCGGTCACCCAAGAGGCGTAGTGCTTCTCGAGCAGAGCCTTGGAAGCCTCGGGGCCAAGATGTTTGCAGAGCGTGTACTCATCGACGACACCATTCTTGATATAAGGATCAAAGAGTGATGGAGTGATGAAAGGCTCAAGCACCAACCAACCACCGAGGTTGACGCCTCTGATCTTGACAGAGCCACCGGCATAGTCAAAGGGCTGATCCAGAGCAGGGGTGTAAGCGTTTGGCTTTGCGGAATTATCCTTGGAGGGGGTGGGGACGGGGATAGATGGGGACGAGGTAGAACCGGGACGGGTGCCAGTGCCATTGTTGTTGTTGTTGTTGTTCAAGGATTTACTAGACGAGGAGTTGTCCTTGTCCCAGGGTCGAACGACGACAAGAGGAATGACGACCGCGGCGACGATGAGGATGAAAGCGAGAAAGATGAGTTTGCCCCGATGCCGACGCATGCATGAGCGTTCATTCATTTGCGCTGCGCCCATGGTTTAGTAGTAGTTGTAGTAGTTTTGAAAAGGGGTACGGTATGTAGGAGGGGGTACAGAGGAAGAGGAGGAGGAGGAGGAGGAAGGGGACGTTAGAGGAGAGGAAGGGGGCATAAACGTGTGCGAGAGAGAAGGAGAAAGAGAAAAAGAGAGAGAGAGAGAGAGAGACAGGGCGCGTTATGAAGAAAAGAAAAAAGACATTGCTGTGGGCAAGTACTACGAGACATTAACAGGGCGCAAAAGCAGGGAAAGGAATGGGCGCCCGACAGAAAAAAAGGGATTGAATTATTGGTCGGATCGCCCAGGACAGAGCCAGGGCCTGTTGGTGTTGTTGTCGTCTGCGATTTCTTTTTTTTTTTTTTTTTTTTTTTTTTTGAGAGCCAGAACCAGAAGAATAATTCTCGAGGAACATGCGACTCTCATCTGCTCCACGCATCCTCGTGTCTTTTTCTTCTCCTCTCGAGACAATCAAAGAGACTGAGAGAGAAAACTGGTCGGGATAAAAACAGATCCGCTGGGTTCTCTCTGCGAGATAGTACATTCGATCGCCCATCTCTTTCTACGTGCCGCTACTCGAACAAAGAGGAGGTAGCTGGTGTCTACTGGTTGTTGTTGTTGTTGTTGTTGTTGTTGTGTGCCCGCGATCCCATACTTGTCTTGTCTAACTCCCGCTTCATTTCTTTATCCGCTCACTCGAATAGCTCAGCACCCTGTGTAGGGGTAGGCTAATTTTATCGCTCTCTCTCACTCACTCAATCTCTCACTCTCTCATTTCTCCTTTTTCTCCAAGCTTGTTTTTCCTACCCAGCGCAAACCCACTTACCAGGATTCGACTTTGGTTACACCTAGCTCTGGCCTGGCTCTGACTTGGCTCTGACCTGGAGGAAGAGACTCGAGAGAGTGAGGCAGGCGTGACCCCAGCGGATGAGACAAGAGACACTGGTTCAGGATGGTCTTGTAGGCGGGTCCTGAGGAGTAGGAGTGAGGTCAGTTTGTTTCGATGACTAAGAGTTGTGGCAGTCCATTGTTCCTGATCCAGATGGTCGTTGAGTGTTGGCTCATTTTCCTAGGTGGGGATGGGTGGATGAATGATTGTTCTCAGTCTCTCTCTCACCTCCAAGTAACTGGGCTCTACTCCTGTTGCATAGGATTGGAAAGGAGAGTGGCCAAAAAGCTTAAAAAAAAAACTGATAGAAGAGGATTGGTGAGTGGAGATAAGGGAAACGTGGGCTATGGCAGAGGAGATCTGGGAATGGATATAAGACCTGTCCAGTCCTGTCCACGCGCCACAAAGGATACGAGGACACACATCCACATCTCTCTCTCTACAGCAAAGGGGGACACAAAGCAGGCGGTGAAGAAAGGACGCATCAGCCCGCCCGCGCCTTTGGGTAGGACAGAACCGAGCAAGTGCGGTCTAATACCAGCGAGAGAGGACTATTTTTGTAGTGCGACTCTCTCTCAGAGTTCTCCTCTTTCATTCAGAGTCTCGCCCCATAATAGAATCCGATCATCGCCCAGCGCCTCCTGTTTGTCGGTCTTGTTCACCCCTACTTTTTTTCTTCTTCTTTCCTTTTTTTTTCCATCCTCTTTCTCTTTCTCTTTTTCTTTTTCTTTTTTTCTGATTCCGCTGCGTCCGATCACCTCTGATTACCTTCATCTCTCTCTCCCCCCCCCCTCCTCCTCCATCCCATCTGTGCATCTGCACTGCATAGTGCCACTCCATCTCACCTAGCGTATTTCGCTCTGCATATCGGACCTTTCTTTCTCTATTTCTACCTCCATCTCTACATCTCCCCTCTAAAAACAGCAACACCAACCACAACAACAACAACAACAGCAGCAACTACAAAATCGGAAAGAAAAAAGGCCAGGCACCATGTCGGCCATTATGCCCACTATCGGCGGGATTCCGCTCAAGTACATCTCATTGGTCGTCCTTGCCGTCCAAAACTCTTGTCTCATCATCGTCATGGCCCTTGCCCAGAGCCCGGGCCGCAAAGTCTTTTACTCGTCTACAGCCGTCTTTATTAACGAAATTGTCAAGCTTATTGTCTGCACCATCATGACCATTCGTGAAACGATCCAGGACACGGGTCGATTCTACCCTCAGGAGTTTTTAAACGATGTCTTTGGCGGAGATGCCTGGAAGCTGGCTATCCCGGCTATGCTCTATGCTATCCAGAATAACCTTCAATATGTTGCCTCGCATGCCCTTGATCCCTCGACCTTCCAAGTCACTTATCAGCTCAAGATTCTTACGACCGCTTTGTTCTCCGTCTTGCTCCTCAACAAGGCTTTGCCAGCACTCAAGTGGATGTCGCTCGTCATGCTGACCGCAGGAATCGGTCTTGTGAGTATGGAAGAATCCAGCAACAGGGCCTCTCGTGGATCTCGATCGAGCCAGGACGCCGACAATTCACCTTCCGCGCTCTCTCCCCTTCTTGAAAAGGCGCCGCTCGCTCCTGTGTCTTCAAATGAGCGCCCAGATGTGATGGTGGGTCTGATGGCTGTGCTCGTGGCGTGTATCCTCTCTGGATTGGCAGGCGTCTACTTTGAAAAGATCCTCAAGAACACACAAGGCTCGATCTGGCTCAGGAATATTCAGCTCTCTTTCTTTTCATTGCCCTTTTCGCTCCTGGCTGTGTACCTCAAGGATGGTGAGGGTGTGACAGAGCAGGGATTCTTTGCAGGATACGATATGCTCGTCATTACTGCCATTGCCTGTCAGTCTGCTGGCGGCCTGATTGTTGCTGTGGTCGTCAAGTATGCCGATAATATCCTCAAGGGTTTTGCCACCAGTATTTCTATTGTCATCAGTGCCATTGCCAGTGTCGCTCTCTTTGGCTCCAAGATCGGATCTGTGTTTTTGCTAGGAACAATCCTTGTCCTGGGCGCCACCTACATGTACTCTCTTCCCGACAAGCCTGTGGTCAAGTATGTACCTTTTGCTTATGATACTCAATATCCTAGCCGTAAACGTCACCCATGCTCCTTTCTTTCTTCCCAAAAGAGAAAAGACTCTTAACTATTTCGTGCGCTCTCTCTCTCTCTCTCTTACTTTTATGTTTTTAGGTACGTGGACCTGGGTAGCCAGATGGACACTTTCCGTGCAGAGGAGGGCCAACTCGGATCTCCGAACCACGGTAGCAATGACACACTCTCATCACCGACCGTCAGACTAGACCGAATCCGATCTCAGTCATGACCAAACTTTCTCTCTTTCTCCTTCTCTCTATCATACATTCACACACTTGCACTCTCACACATACAACACTTACGCACGCACTGAGGGGAGTGAGCATTTTTTTTTTTTTTGCTGCCGTCCGGCTTTTTTGTCTCCGAGGGACATATTTTTTTTTTCTTTTCTTTTTCCAAAAGGCGAATGGCGCAGACGGCGCAATACCTCGCCACCCAGCATGCCGTTGTTCGTTTATTGTTGTTTTTGAATAGTCTTATTTTTATTCTGTCTTTTTCTTTTTTTCAATTGCTTTTGCTTTTTCCTTTTGCTTTTTTTTCTTTTTTTTTCTTCCTTTCTTTCTTTCTACACCCACAACCCCATTACTTTTCTTTTTTTTTTTTTTTTTTTTTTTTTTCCCCGGTGCCTCCTTTTCACCTCCCCTCTCTCTTCCAAATAGTTGTCAGTTGGCCCCAAAGAATTCATACCCAATACAGTAGAGGACTCATGACTTTCTCTCCTCCCCCCCTCCCCTCCCCCCCCTCCTCCCCCTCCCCCCCTAAGAGCTCCTGAAAGGATGAGCCCTAGGCACCGCATTTGACTAAGAGAGAGAGAGAGAGAGAGAGAGAGAGATTGACTGTGAGAAAGAAAAGAGAATGAAAGAGTGAGAGAGTGAGGGCGTCATGCAGCATGGACTGAGCACTCTCTCTTGACGTCCTCTCGCCTCTTCTTTGTCCCCCTCCTCCTTCTCCTCCTCCCACTGCGCCTCTCCAAGGCGTCCTCGTGGGGCGGGATCAGTGTGGGCCGTGGCTGAGATTGAGATTAAAAAGATAGATAGAGAGAGAGAGAGAGAGAGAGAGAGAGAGAGAGAGAGAGAGTGAAGGAGAAAGGAGTTTATATATAATTCCGGCTGTGAGAGAGAGAAAGAGAGAGGTATTCTCCCCACTCGTAAGCAAGGCGTTCAACGAGCGGGTTGGTCGGATCAATTTTCTCTGCAGAGGAGAGAGGAGAGAGAGAGAGAGCAAAGCAGAGAAATAGTGCTCCAGACCAAAAGCAGACCAGGCCAGGCAAAGAATAGACTTGCTCCTCTCCCTCCTCCTCACCGGTGCTTTTTTTTTTAAGAGTCCCCTTCTATTTCTCTCTGCCCTTTTGGATTACACTTCTACTCTTAGACAGGGAGTAATAATAACAATCTTTGCCCTGGGGCTGGGCCTTTTTTTGTTTCCTGAGTGGTTCAGGGCTGTCTCTGATTACAGTTCACACACACACACACACACACACACACATACACACATACATTCTCTCTTTCATCTCTTCTCTTTCTTTTCCATCATTCTCTCATCTCCTTTTGCTTCTTTTCTTTTTTCTCTCTTGTAGTAGAATCAGCGACATCATCTCTCATTCTTTCGAGTTGACTGCTCTTCTTTTCTTATCTTTTTTTTTTCTCGCGCACGCAGTTGCATCATCTCAAGGAGCCCATCGCCTTTTTTATTACCACTTTTTTTTTTTTTTCTCTTATTGAATTTGCCGCCACCCTTCTCTAGCATTTTCTTCTTCTTTGGAAATCGTCTTCTCTACCTCATCCCTACTCCCCCCTTACAGCCAGGAGCCAGGGCGCAGACAATCAAGGAAACTTTACAGGACCACCACAGTCAGACACACAGACACACAGGCAGGCCCCGACGTCTGTACAGGATCAGAAAGGGAAAAGAAAAAACGATTCGCAAGGGGGTGAAGAAATACAGACACAAGGAGTCGGCGCCTCATCGAGCCATTTCATACAGCAAACTCTCGCGAGCTTTTTTTTCCCCCTCCCTCTCTCTCTCTCTTTCTTTTTCTTTCTTTTCCCCGGAGAGAGGCAAGCGAGCGAGTGAGTGAGTGAGTGAGTGAGTGAACGAGTGAATGAGAGCGAGTGAGAAGAGAAAGGAACAAACGACTCCCCAAAAAAAAACCGCCTATATTACCCTGCAAGGGGGAGAGTCCTAGCAAAGATGTCTTCCACACCCATTCGACCTCTTTCCAATCACCTTGTGATCAACACTCACAACCTCTCGCAGGCACACAACCGAGGCTCGCCCAGAAGTGCCAATGCCAACAGCGCTTCCATGGTCTTTAAAGATCCCCTGCGACCCACCATGGAGAAACGACATAGTTATGGACCCAGTGCCCTTGGTCCCAACAGTGCTCATGTCGGCAATGGAAGTAGTCATCTTCATCACAGTTCGACATTTCATGGTCATCTCGGTCATGCCCATGCTCGATCCCGTCAAAGTCTTGCCTTGACCCTTTTACGACTCTCGGCAGCTGCTCCTGGGTTTCTGGGTCTGGTTTATAGTCTTTCAGTTGCATGGGAGAACAAGCTGGACCAAGGACCATTCCAAAACCTTCCTGAAGAACTGGCTCTCACTCGTTCAGACTTTTGGGTTGCTGCAATGTAGGACGCTATATTTTTTTCTCTTTTTTCTTTTTTTCTTTTTTACCATGTGGTGTTTGTGGTTGTTGTTGCTGTTTGTACTTTTGCAAACATTCGTTTAGGCTAACCATTCTTATACAAAATCTCTCTCTTTTTTGACACTCTTTTTCCCCTGGGATGGTCCCAACTTAGGTGGGCAAGTATTTCATATTTTTTTTTTCTTTTTCTGTGTGACACACATCCAAATGGAGTGACAGGAAAAACATAAACTCTCCCGGGGATGTTTATCCTTGGAAACTCGTCTGCTCCCCTGTAAGAGAAAGATGAGATGGGGAAGGGACCTGTTCATGGACTAATTCTCTTCTCTCTTCTATTCTTGATAAACAACAACAACATCATCGTTGTTATCATCACATCCATCATTACAATCAACATAGTGTGGTCTCTCCATCTACTGGAGCTTTCTCCTCACAACTGCTCTGATCCAACGACTTCTTCAGACCTATCGACCACCAAACGTTGTTCTCCGGGTGGCTCTGGCCCATCTGGTGAGCTGGACCCTGATCGCCTTATTTGTACAGTCTCGGCCTGTGACAGAGCCCACACGGCCCTGGGTCCTGATCACTTTTATCCAGGCCCTTCTTCTCCTCCTTGTCGTCTATCTCCCCTGGCTCAAGACTCAGCTACAGGCTCTGGGACTCTCACCAAAGTTGTCGGAGAAATTAACCCACCACGCTCTTGAAGATGGCTTTATGGGTCGAGACATTGATGGCCATTCAGCAACCCGATTCTTAATCGTACCTCTCCTGGTTGTCGGTCTATGCTCATGGATGCTCATCATTACACGGGGTCATACATCCAACTTTCAGGGACCAGGACAAGGTCTAGTTCAGGAACCTGTTCAGCTACCCAACAATGGCCGTTCTTCCTCCAACATGGCTGGTTCATTCTTGGGTGATGGAGAACATCGAGCAGATGGACGGATGGTGATCTCGATGATTGTTCTCTCCTCGGCAACTCCTCAGGGATACCGGAACAGAAAGCTCTTCCGAGAGACGACTCTGAAACTCTTTCCGAGTGCACGGAACAAGGCGGTGATGGTCAATTATCGGTTCATTATTGGAGACACGCTCTCGGCCGAGGTTGATCGAGAGATTCGACAAGAGTACAAGCTGATGGAAGACCTGTTGATTGTCTCGGCCCCAGATTCGTCGGATAGCAAGAGTCAGAAGCTGTACAAGGCGATCGAGTGGGCAAATCAGTTTGATTTTGATTATCTGGTCAAGACAGAGGACGATGTCCTTGTGCGGATGGATATTTTGTCAGGCGAGCTCTACAAGCAGGGCAAGCGACCATATTTCTGGAAGGGACTTGTCTTTAAGTATGTATTTACATCTGGTGATTCTTTCTTCTTTTTCTTCTTTTTTCCTCGACAGTGATGGGATCTGGTTCTAACAACCATGCCTCTCTCTCTCTCTCTCTCTCTCTCTCTCTTTCTCTCTCTCTTATTTACTGCGTGGCGTTCGATGCAAACATCAGGAATGTACCCAACACTCGTTTGGATGACATGGATTTGAAAGAAATACCCAAGTTTACAGATGGAACTCTGACTACTCTTTCTCGAGATATTGTCCGACTACTTGCTGTGCCTGCACCCCGATATTTTATAGCCAGCAATGCTCAAGCTCTTGGTGTCTGGCTTCATGGCTATGGTATTCAACCAATCCACGACACTCGGATTCAACCTGGTGCCTTTGTCTGTGAAGATGATCTCATTGCGAAACACTTTGACAATGAACCAAGTCTTGAAAATTATCCTCGTGATGACCCAGTCAAGATGGTGGAACGTATCAACCTGATTCGTGCTGAAATCAAACGGAACAAGGGTAATCGCAACTACAAGACTTCGATCGATATTTGTGATTCCTTGGTTCAGAAACGATGTGCCATGTGTTATTCATGTCAAGGACGAGCCTCCAACTGGAAATTGATGGGTTTTGATTGCAAGTCGGGAGGAATTGTGGTGGGTGACAAGTATCGGAAACCAGAGTTGTTGGATGCCAAGCAGATGGATGAACTGTTGAACCGTCCACCAAGTGGAGTGTCTGACGAGATTGAGACGACCCCCTTGAAGGATTATCGTCCGGGATCCCGATCACGACAGCAACAGTACCAGAACACTCCTATCTCCCAGAACGATGCCCCTGAAAACGATGGCTCTGCAGGAGAGGACTCTGTGGATGTCCCTGAGGAGCCCTCAATGGGGACTCGTGTGATGGAGGGCTCTTCTGAGGAGACAGAGAATGAAGAAGAGCTGATTGTGGCACAGGACGAGGATGAAGCACTGGATGAGGCCGAGAGTCGTCAAGAGACGACCGATTCAGAATCTGGGGAAGTAGGTGAAGAAGAAGAAGACGAGGAGGATATGGAGGGAGGAGAAGAGTCGAGTGAGGACCATCATGACGAGTCAGAAATGTCGATCTCGGACAAAGAAGTTGAATATCTGGATCGGCGTCATGACGAAGAAACGCTTCCAACTCTTTTGCAAAAGCGAACCAAGTCCAAGAAGGCCAAGCGGTAGTTTTTTTTTTTTTTTAATATTTTTTTTTCTCTCTTTCTTTCTTTTTTTTTTTTTTCATATGTATTTTTGTTTCACTAAAAAAAAAAAAATCGTCAATAGCATTGTGTGCTTTTTTCTCTCTCTTTCTTTTTCTTTTGTTGATTGGTCCTTTGGGAAGTGGTTGGCAAAAGTTCATTCTTCTTCTTCTTTCTTTCGTAAAAATGTCAGATTCAGCCATCCAAGACGAGGACGATGATGTCACACAGCAATGCCCCATCTGTCTAGGGCCCTTCCAATCCCGGACATATTTGTCTCCATGTCTTCATTCCTTTTGTGCCTCCTGTCTTTCTCAATGGCTCCAACTCACCCTGGCCTGTCCCATGTGCAAAGCTCGACCGAAACAACTTCATGCTAATGTGGACACGACCCTGGGTTCTGTCACTACCATCCCTATCCCTGGCCCATCCTTATCCATACCAGAGTCTGAACCAAGGACAACAACAACAACAACAACCTCGAGATACCCCGCCGCGGTTCCCTTACGGGATCCTCCTTCCTGGAAAGTCTTTTTGAAGCAACTCGCCTCTAAGAACGACCGAGACAAGGATGGCAACACACAGAGTCCTGCCACAGCAGCTGCTATTGCTGGTATAGTTTCTTCTTCGTCTGCTGCCGCTGCTGTTGGATCATCTTCGTCACCGTCTTCTATAGCTCTGCTTCAAGGACGGGAAAAGACATCAAGAGGACGATCTCGATCCAGATCTAGGTCTCGTTCTCCCTCCGGGACCGAAGCCTCTCGATCCCGATCCCAATCCCGATCTCGATCCGTCACCCCAATTGATAGTTATCATCACCAATACGCCTCCGAAACTACTCTTCTCCAACATCAACAGCAGTCTGAACCCACCGATCTTCTTCATAAAAGTACGCGTCAAGAGATTTATGTCTTTGGATTGGAGCCCATCCCAAAGGAAGATTATCCAATGAAGGATCGATTGGATAGGATACGAGATGAACCTTTGATCACTCCGTTTCTGGAACGGGATTTGGCTGTGTTGACCCAGGTGGCACCCGAGGCTGCAGATCCGATTGTAGTGGCTCATGTCCGTAGTGTCCTCTTTCAGGCCTCTTCTTCTTCTTCTTCTTCTTCTCCTTCTTCTTTTTCCACTGCCTTGTCGGATCCAGTCTCACCCACTTCCAGACAACCACGAGCAACCAAAAGGGCTCGGACAGAAAAGAAGGAAGAAAAAGAACAAGAGGTATCAAAGGATACCATCAAGGATCCTTGGGAAAAAGTCGCCAAAGAGATTGAACAATGGATCATGTTGGACTCGGCAGTCGGCGAAACCAGTCTTTCGATGGCCCAACAATTTGTCCGCGAGATGAGACGAGTAGGGTTCAGGCGGTGGAAGATGAATGAATGGGATAAACATGTACAATACTCCGATATACCCTCTCCTAGCTCTTCTTCACTAGGCTAGATAACCCTTTCATTTGAGAATGAGAGAGAGAGAGAGAGAGAGAGAGAGAGAGAGGAGGGAAAAAAAACTAGTAAGAATAGATCCGATGAGACCTTTGACATAAGGAGTATCTTCCTAGACATTACTACTACTACTACTGCTCTCTCTTTTAACCTTTTTCTTTTTTTCTTGCCCCCCTTGGGTATCGATCATTACTAAAGTCGGGCACGTCCTGCTTGGATCAATCCATGCTCAACTTCTCGAAACGGTTGATACCGACCTTGAGGGGTCCACCAAAAGAGTCGTTCTTTGACCTGACTCAAATCAAATCCTTCATTACGAAGTGTTACTTTCTTGTTCTTGAACGTTCCCGTCATCTCCAACTCTTGTTCACAAATCCGAACAAACCTTGGAATCGCATAGGATGGCAATCGCTTTTGAGCATGACAACTCAGTCGCTCCATAAATGCTTCCAACATTCCTTCATCCGCTCGAACGGCATACCGGACCTCTTCTTCTTCTCCTTCTTCGTGCTTCCTTTTCTCTTTTTCTAAAGGATCCTCCCCTCCTCGGAAAATACTGGGTTGTGTAGAATGTTCCCTGAGTACAATAGCTGCCATCCCTGCTCGTCCATCCTGTCCAGGCACCAAGACCCCATAGACAGCACATGAAGCAACCTCCTCTAAATGACATAATGTATCCGCCACTTCAGCAGTCGAAACATTCTCTCCTTTCCATCGAAACGTATCTCCGGCTCGATCAGCAAAATACCAGAAATGATCTTTGTTTCGATACAAGAGATCTCCTGTACGCATGTATTGATCTCCTTTTACAAAGACATTTTGAATGAGTTTGGCATTTGACATCTTGGGTTGGTTGTAATAGCCGACAAAACGAGAAAGACTACTGTTGTTATCCGCAGTCGTGATCATCTCGCCTGTTTCTCCCAGGGCACACTATTAAGAGGTAGAATAAGATGGACAAGTCAGAGAGAGCGAGAGAGCGAGCGAGCGAGACCTGATTAGAGAGACAGGCGGCGGGCAAGGATGAGTTGCTCATTTCTCGCTATCTCTTTTTTTTTTTTTTTTTTTTTTTTTTTTTCTTTACCTCGATACAGAATCCGTTTTCATCTTTGATGAGCTCTTCAGTTTCGAAATTTATCTTGACCAAGTGCATGGGAGGTTGAAATGCTCTGTTTGAATCATGGATCCCCCCCCCAGGTACGTGTATGAGTATCCCCATATCAATGGAAAAAGGTTATTCAAGGTATCTTCTCTTTAGTAACTCTTAGTCACCGAGTCTTTGCACATGAAAAAAAAATGCAAAATGCAAAATGTAAAATACAGTAAGAGGTACTTACCGGACAATGGGACCTCGGAAACTATAGTTTCACGGGATTATGTTAGTACAAGAGATAGGGATAAAATAAAGACGCGACTTCAAAATATGATTGATAGAAAGTCAAAACTACATTCTTCGTTGGTGCCTCAACTCACCCAACAGCTCCTGCGCCATCGTCACCGCATGCCCTATTAAAGAGGGCTCCAGTAGCTTGAAAAAACAAGTATCAGATATCCACGAGAAAAAGAGAGAGAGAGAGAGAAAAAAGTATTACATAGAAAAAGAGGAAGAGAAGGACAGAGCTCTCGTAAATAAAGATTGAGTGAAATGTAGAAAAGACCTCCATAGTTCGATTTGCCTTTCTCCTTCCGTTTTCTTGCATTCCTCCGCATTTTTTTTTTTTTGTTTTCTTACCTTCGCTCATGGCATAGCATTCAAAGATCTCACCGATCCCAAAGCGTTCCTGAAACTTTAGCCAAATATCGGGTCGTAATCCGTTGCCAAACATGATCCGGACCTTGTTCTCCTTGTCCAGCGGATGTTCAGGTGCATTCAAGAGGTAGCGACACAACTCACCAATGTACTGGATCAACGTTACATCTTGTTCTCGGACTATTTTTTTTTTTTTTTTTTTTTTTTCATAAAAGAAAAAAGTCAAAGTGTTCATCCCCCATATCCCATCCAAGACATTGGTTAGAGATTCCTTCTCCTTCTTTGCTTCACATATATTTCATCGAAACGAGCTTTCTCTCTCTCTCTCTCACATTCTCTCTCTTCTCAATACTACAAAAAAAAAAAAAAAAAATTACCTTCTCTCCAGAATGTTAATGTCGAGAACTTGCGTGCGAGGACGACAGTGCATCCCGAGATCCAGCTCTGGCCAATACCAAGAATAGCTTTTTTTTTTTTTTTTTTTTTTATAGAATAGAAAACACAATAATATTTCGTTCTCAGCACCGTTACAGACCGAGTCAGGAGAAGTCCACTTTTTTTTAAGGGGGTTGGGAGAGGGAGGAAGATAGAAGTGCAGGGAGGGAAGAAGAAAGGGAGATATAGCACACCTTCATCTTTTTTTCTTTTCTTTGCCTCTGTCAAGAGATCAACTTACCTCCCGCAGAGTGATAAAGAGGCAGGCAGTTATAGGATCGATCCTTCTCAGTAATGTTACAGGCATTAGACCAGACACCTGTCCCCACTACAGCAGTCAAAAGACAAGCAAAGAATAGAAAGAAAAAAAATAAGGGCCTCTGTTTGTTAGAAATCGACAGAGATCTTCTTCTTCTAGAAAGAATGCAGGAAAACAAACCACACTCCTTCTCCCTTCCCATGTGAATCATCCTTCCATGACTTACGTGTGCACCGTCCATGATCCATGACCACAGCCTTGGGGAACCCCGTGGTTCCACTGGTGTAGATCAAAGCTGCCGCGTCATTGATCAACACGTCCTGTCGAGTCTCTTTCGAGAACCCCTCAGTACTCAACTGTCTCCATTGAATCACTTCAAAGAACCGTGTTCTCGAATCCCGTAAACGCTCCTGATGCATGACCAACCCGATGGGTGTGATTGTATAGAGCTCATAACCCAATTCTTGGATTGCGTCTTTGGATTCAAAGAGTGGTTCCACCAGTTCATAATCAAAGACCAACAATCGAGCGTTGGCGATTTTGAGAGAATGCAATAACGGGGAACCATTGAGTTGATTGTTGATAAATGCAGCGACGGCCTTGATTTTCAACAGGGCCAGCCAAGAAATGATAAAGAGTGGAGAGTTGTTCATGTACATGGCGACACGGTCCCTGGGCTGGATACCCTTGGATCGATACCAATGAGCGAGTCGATTGGATTGTAGTTCGAGATCTCTCCAGGTGTATGATTGACTCTCAAAGACAAGGGCTACTTTGAAGGGCCGTTGGAGACATTGTTCTTCGAATCGGTTGTAGAGACTGATGTTGTTGTTGGCGACTAATCGTTCATACCTAGAGACCAGCAAGAAAGATAGAAGGGAATAGAGTCGCAAGAATGTAGGATCAGGGGCTATGCTATTATCACAACTGTCCTTTTCTTCTTGTTGAAAGCGATACGCGTTTTTCTTAGACTAGGCTTTTTTTTTTTTTTTTTGTACAAGTGTTACCAGATTTTGGTTCGAGCACCTGGGATAGCGAGCTTCAAGTCTCGTGAGAGCCTTGTCCGCCCATCGATATAGCCAGCCAAGCCGGCGACTGTCAAGGCAGCTGCAAAGGAGATCATAGGGATAGGGCTTTTTTTTTTTTTATCTTTTTATTATTAGTGAAATGGGTGTGAGAGTAGGTGAGTGAGGGTGAGAAAAAAAAAAGATGAAGAGAAAGCAAAGACAAGGAGGATACAGGGATTAAAGAGTGAGAGAGTGAGAGGGTGAGAACGAGAGAGTAGCTGTGTGGAAAGAGTGGGCCGAGAGGCTTTGTAGGCACTTTCAAAGAAACAGTCCTCTCCTCCTCTCTCGAGGACAGCTGCTCTGCCAGGGGTTCATTAAGTTTTTTTTTTTTCTTGAGTGATTTCTTTTTTCCGCCACCATCTCCAGGATTCTCCTTTTCCTTGGACTACCAAAAGGGTTCGGTTCGCAACCACATCTCTCTCTCTCTCTCTCTCTCTCTCTCTCTCTCTCTCTCTCTCTCTCTCTCTCTCTCTCTCTCTCTCTGGGGAGAACTCGAGGACTGCCTGGACTTTGGCTCGGCACGTTGCATGCACATGACACCAATCATCGATGCAAACACCTCGTCTGCCCTTTACTCTGGGAGGCTATAGATTTTATTTGCTTCGAACTTTGCCACAAGCGCGTTCGTGAAGAGTCTCTTGCCTCAATCATAATCCTTTGCTCAAATCGGCTGTTGAGGATAAAAGGGAAGTTCCTGTGCAAGAATGGCGGCAACCAAGGGAGAGAGAGAGAGAGAGAGAAAGAGAGAGAGAGAGATAGCAATGACAGACTATCCGCGGCTATAGGCGAGGATCGCAGCACGGAACACAGTGTTTTTTTTTCAAAAGACATTGACGCGCCTCTTCTAGACGAATAAAAAAAGGGAGCCAGGGAATCATCTCCCAGTTTACGACAACCGCTCGGACTCTCCTCGTTGCTAGCACGGACTTGCTTCTTTCTTTCTCTGGGAGAGTGAGGCGAGGGTGGCCACTGGACTCTTTGGAGTGAGCAAGTGGCTGTGTGGCGCAGACTCAGAGACGAGGGCGAAGGAGAGGATGGGTCTGGGTTCTTTGCCACAAAGTTTTGTCGCACAATCGCCATCTCGCTCATCATCAGAAGAGTCAGAGAGAGAGAGAGAAAAAGAAGACGAATGTCGATTCTTGTCATCTAGTTCATCGCATCTTTTTTTATTTTTCCAGCAATGTCCAGCACACACTCGCAACCCACACTATTGTTGGAATGTCTCCAACATGTTCTTTCTTACCTACAGTACAATCACCTACCCACCCTCTGTGCCTTGATGCGCGTCAACAGCACTTTATTTGCTTTGACTGCACCTATTCTGTACAGCAGCCCTTTTGCAGCCGTCCGTGTCAATGCAGGTGTCTGGAAGGATCCAACTGACCGACTTCAGAGACAGGTCCAGCTCTTGTGTCTCTTTTTCAACGAGTTGGATCCCTCTCTTAGAGAGCAACTTCCACACTATTCGACACGTTACTTTTTTGACGAGGACAGCGATGATGAGAACGACGACGACCAAGACGGCCAACTACACGAACAAGGGGTTGTGGCAAAGGATCAGTCGACCAAACCCAAGGCCACACAACAGTATTTTCGCCATTACCGTCATCATGACCACGCGACTCTGGCAGAGGAGGTGATCCCACGTCTTTTTGAGACGAGCACTCGGGCCCAAAGTTACAAGGTGCTTGCTCTGTTGGACACGCTCTTTTTGGAACATTGTGGCCATCGTATCATGTCCATGTGTATCCCCTCGACCGAAATTCAACAGTTTGCACGGTTTCTTCCAATGCTCTCTTGTCTTCGTCGGATCGAAATCCATCGTATCCAATATATTACGGAGCCTATACTCGAGGATCTTGTCAAATGGATCCAAGAACATAACCAACTTCATGGAACGCTGAGAGATCTTCGCATTGGAGGCATCACGGAATTTGGAGATTATGATACGAGTAACCTTAAGGCCTTGGTTCGTCTTCCTCAAGCTTTTAAACATCTGACCGTGTTGGATACACGGTCCTGGGGCGCAGCATGGACCATGATCGATCAAATCCCGATGGAAGAACTTGAGCGACTTGTCATGGACTATGGAGAAGTAGACGAGTCGATGGAGACAAAGCCACAGTTCCTACGACAATGTCATCGACTCAAGGTCTTGGATCTTTTAGTACCTCGATCCGATACGTTTAGTGAACTGGCTCGGATCTCTTCCGAGAGAAACGATTTTGGAAATGCTCATTCTTCTGGTATGGATACCTTTTTGAATGAATCATTATCGGTTCTTCCCCCTGTGGAACGGCTCTATCTGTCGGGGGATCACGTCAGCCTTCGGAATGCAGTTCAGGATGGTGTCATTGGTCTCTGTCGGACTCTACGGATCTTGAAGGCCACCTCTATTGAGCGCCACACCGTGGATAGACCCAGTTTGACCTGGGGAATATCACCCCGCCAGGCGTATTTACCATTTTTACAAGAACTTCAACTTCAGGGGGATATTGCTCTTGAATTTCGGTTTAGTTTACTTGAATGTTGTCCTCAACTCTTGGTTCTCAAGTTGGTGGTCAATGGTTTGGACTCGTGTGCTCAAGAGGATAATCCTTTGGATCCGATTTTGACTCTCAAGCAACTCCAAACACTTCAATTGTTGGGTAAATGGACCCTTTCGCAATTGTTTATCCGACGGATGGCCAGTCAGCTGACGGGGCTCAAGATTCTGGACATAGCACGATGTGATGGTGTAAGATTGAGGGATGTATTGGAAGAGGTGGATTCGATGGAGTATCTTTGGCGACTGGGGTGGGATATGGAAGAAGATGAAGGTGCGGACGAAATTGTGGAGCAATGGAAAGAACGTAGATCCAAGATTCGTGTTGGGTTTATTCAATGGGAAGAGTTTTACGTGTGAACTGGATGGATGCATGGGCGAATGGTCACTTTTTCCTCCTTTGGGTGACTTTTCTCTCTCTCTCTCTCTCTCTCTCTCTCTCTCTTTCTCACTCTTTCTCACTCCTATTCATTCTCGCCTTGGGTACAAATATCCTGGGCAAGCGACAGTAGTAATAATAATAAAAAAAAAATAGGGCCCAAAAGGCAAAATAGAAGCAGCGAGGCTACTTCATTGTTGTTTTGTTTGTAAAGAAAATAAGAATGACAAAGCAAAGGAAGTGGCGCTCAGGGACACGATCTCGCGAATCCAATAGGCAACGGGCAATCGGAGCTTGGACCCTCAGCGCCACATTGGCAAACATACATTCGTACCCAATGCATGCAACAGGTGTACAAAAAAAAAAAAAAAAAAAAGATCCAAAAAGCACATGCATACTATTTTTTTTTTTTTTTTTTTACCCATTCACTAGCTTTTGAACACTTTGGAAAATCCCACGCAAAAAACAATTGTATTTACAAAGTCTTTTTGGCTATACAAAAGGGATCGGGATAGAGATAGGATAGATACAATATGCTCATTTTTTATAAGACTCCATGTAAAAGAGGAGGTGGAACAAGGAGCTGGAGGAAGGGTGCTAATGTAACAGGGTAAACAATATTAAATGGGGGAAAGGCATTTAAGCAGAGACCTGCTTCATAGCATTCTTCTCATCCTGAGCAGTGTAGCTGGGCAAGGACTGCTCCATGGCCTTGGCCTTGGCAGCAGCGCGGCGGCGGCGGACAAAGAGGAAGGCACCGGCGGCGAGGAGGACAACGACGGCGGCAGAGACACCTCCGGCAATACCTCCGACCTGGGAAGGAGAGAGACCCGAGGAAGGCTCCTCGACGTTGGCCTGGATGTTGCCGTGAGGGACGGACTCGTAGCAAATGATCTGATCGCGCTGGAGACCCATGCACTTGTCCACGTTGCCGTTCTTGCAGGCAGTCTCGGCCGAAGTGCACTTCTTCAAGAAGCAGACATCACCGTGGCAGTCCTCCCACTTCTCGCATCCAAGAGGGCACTTGGTGGTCTGGGCATGGATGGACTCGGGCATGTCACAGAAATAGGTGTAGACGTTGTCGATACGGGCAACAAAGGGAGCGACGGTGTCTTTGGGATCGACGCACTTCTCACCCTCCTTGAGCTCGGGGATACAGTACTTGCCATAGTGGCAAGAGTAACCAGGGAGAGGGCATCCCTTCTCTTCGCTGCAGTAGTACTGCTTCCAGGGGGTGGTGTTGGTGACGTTGGCAGACATCTTTAACAACTGTGGATTTTTTGAGTGCGAGTGGGAGAGAGAGAGGGAAGGGCAGAGGCCGTGAAGGAACTGAACTGGATAAGAGTTAGGCAATTAGCAACGATTCCAGAGTGGGGGAAGGGCCAGGCTTTTATAGACGAATGAAGATGGAGAGAAGGAAGAAAGAAAACCGCGCGATCCTTTGTTGGTATGTGGAAGAACGATGACTACAATGAAATAACTACAAAAATGACTCTGTTGCCTGACGGTTGATGCAGGCAAGATCGTGGGAGGTTGCGGAGGCGGAAGAAGGGCAATGGCGCGCGGCCCGATGTTATGCCTCCGTGTCAACAGTCCTGATCAGTGCAGCAGGCCAGAAGGTTTATTCTCTCTCCTTTCTCTCTCTTTTTTTTCAGCACCCGTCGCCCAGCGGAATAGCCAGGTTGCGGACCCGTGGTGGGGTGACACAGGAAGAGAGTGGGCCCGCGTTTTGGTGCGGGTGCGGTGTGTGTAAGTGTCTCCCAGGCATTGGCGTCAGCACACCCGGTTATTTCTTTGAGACGGACGACGGAGAACCAATAGAATCAGATAAGACTCTGACTTGCACTTTCAAGTCTCTTTCTCCCTTTCACTCTCCATACTAGACAGGCGACTGTTTATCAGATGGATTATGATGGAGTTGATATTCAGTTTGCCCGGTAACAGTCAGTCAAAAAAATGGAGTGAACTCTGTTTGACCACACATACAAACAGAAGATGACCAGCGAGCGGAGGAAAAAAACAACACACGACAGAGTTTGGAAGCGCAGGAAAAGAAAAGAAAAAAAGGAGCACAACAAGCGGGGCTGGAGACCAAAACGACAGGCGGTTAACCAAATGGAGTCTAAGGTTTTTGACGGGCGATCCAAGCAGGAGGCCTCTGTGTCAACAATGAGCAGAGGATCAGATAACCCCTGGACAGCATGAGAAAGAGGACTTGCGCTTTTTGGGCAGCCTGCATGTGTCTCTCTCTCATGTCGGAGAGAGTGTAGTGGATACCTAGAGCTTCTTGTGCGCCCTCAAAGAAGGACACAAACAAGAAAAAAAATCTGATAAACAAGCGAGGTACTTGCTGATGGTACCATTCTACACAGAGTCTTCTCTCTCTCTCTTTCTCTCTCTTCCTCTCTTGGTTCTGCTACGTACCGTACCATTCACGTTGGTTGTAGAGATGGCATGCACTCCATGGAACACAAACGCGCATGTGCCTTTCCTCTCTTGTTTTGTACACACCTGTTGTTCTCGTTTTGTATGTAGTATGTTCTCGATCTCATCCTTTTCATGCCGCTGTCCTTTCCTTCGGACAAGCGAGGGTCCGAGGAAGTGAAAAGAACATTCCTTTTTTTTTTTTTTTTTTTTTTTTCATGTTCGTGGTCATCCTTCACCGATCGGCTCCGAGCCACGCCATACAATGCCGTGTCATGTCTGAACGGACGAACCTCGCGTTTTTTCATGCCGGTGCCAATGGCATCATCGCCCCAAAACAACAAAGTCAACAACAAAGAGAGAGAGAGAGAGAAAGAGATAGATAGAGAGAGAAAGTGATCGTAAGCCATTGTTTACTCACCATGCCATGTGGTCCCCCATCTTGTCCATGCAGATCTCAACCATGCACATCTCTCTTCTCTCTTTCTCTCTCTCTTCTAGCCTTCATACGCGCTTTCCTTCTTTTGTAAATGCAACCGACGTATTGGGCCTAGGAGAGGGCAAAAGGAGGGAGTATCTTAAGACCCGGTCCTTGATCAGACTGGGCGCATTCGTGGTCCCGTGTCGGCCCACAGAAAAGAAGAAAAAGAAAAATAAAAGGGATGCATGGGATCCCGACCATCGGGGTCATAATGTTCCGTAAGCAGTTGGAGCTGAGAAAATAAACTGGGGACTGGCAACTGAGCTTCCAAGCTCAGCCTTAGCGCCATGTCCAGCCTGGTCAGCCGAAGGGGGGGGGGGAGGTCGGGTGCTGTTGAGAAAGAGAAAAATGAGAGAATGAGAATTGCATCTGAATGAGAGAAAAAAAAAAAAAAAAATGGGCGGGGCTGTTCAACGACGTCAAGAAGAAGGATACAAGGGTAGACTATACATTAGGAAGCACAAACACAAAAAAAAACAAGGGAAGAGGAGCCAGAAACATTGGTGCTGCAAGGTGGCCATCCTTTGCAGTCATCCATCGCGGGGTAAAAAAGAGTTGAGTCGGAAGGGGCATTGTGCGTGGAGCGGACTTGAGAAGGGGAGGAGCCACAGGCAAGGAGCGTGGATATGAACGGGCGATACTCCATCATCACTGGTGAGAGCAAGAGAGAATGTGGATGGGAGAGAATGAGAGCCTTGCTCGTGCTCTGTTGGGCTGGCGCTGTCTCCCGAGACACTCCATCTGATAAGCAGCGGTGGGTAAGGGAAGGGGCGGGACTGCGGTCTTTTGTCTTTTGTCTTTGCTGCTGGTTTTTGCTTCTCTCTCTGGCGCTTCTAACCACCCGGGCTGGGAAGGGGCGGAGGGGGGGAGAGAACGGCACCCCGTCTCTCACTTTTTCTTTGCTATTTGCTTGTGTTCAGGGGACAAAGGAAAACGGACCCGGAGGCGTAATTAGTACATCCGTGCCAGCCATTCTCCATCCTCTCCAATATCCCTGTCCCTATCATCATTCGCGTGGACATTTTCCGCGTCTCCTCCTTTTCCGAACATCTCATTTCCTGCGTTCAATATGCGAAGACCAGGTCCTGTTGGGTGCCATTTTATTTTATTCTTCATGTCCGGCCTGGCCGAGAGAGGCAACCAAAACCAACGAATGTCTGGACACGACCTTTTAGGGGTGTTTGTATGTTTGGCCTACAGGGCAAGCCGGCCGGCTGGAGCCGAATGCGGGTCCAGCCCAATTCTTTTGTTTGTTTCCAACGAACTGCCCGTATTCTCTCTCTCTCTCTCTCTCTCTCTCTCTCTCTCTCTCACGCTCTCTCTTTTGCAGTCTTTTTTTTTTTTTTTTTTTTTTTTTTTTTTCTTCTTCTACTTCTTCTTGTCTTTCTCTCTTTTCGCTCTTTTCTCTCTTTTTCTCATTTACCCGCCATTGACATCTCATCCCAAGCTTCTTCATCTCCATTTCCATTTTCCATCATGCCTTCCATTCGTTCGTGCCTTGCATTGTCCTTGACACTGCTGGCTACCTTTGCCATGGCTCGCCCTACTGCTGGCTGCCACGACGAGTCTCCAGTCCAGACCAAGGGCGAGACCCGTGCCCAGGCTGCTGGTCTGGCCCGTGACTTGGTGAAGAACACTAGTGTCGGCACCTTGATGACAGTGATGAACGACCAGCACGATGGTCTCGTCTCGTCGAAGGTCGTCCTTTTTTTTTTTTTCATGCCTTTTCCTTTTTTTTTTTTTTTTTTTTTAAAAAAAAAAAAAACATCATCGTCGTGGTGGTGGTTGTCTTCAGAAAGGAAAATATTCGACCCTTTTTTTTTGGGCACATGGAGCTGACGTTATTTTTCTCTCTCTCCTTCCTATCTCCTGTTGCTTTCCTTTTTGCATAAAAAAAAAATCCTGTTTGGATCGTTTTTTTTTTTTTTTTTCTAGGCTATCCCTTTGGTAGCATGGATTACTATGTTGACGATTGCGATGACTCTGGCACGCCATTGATGTTGCTTTCGCACCTCCAGATCAATATCCAGAACGCCCGTTCAGACAACCTTGTCTCTCTGGCCGTGCGCAAGTATGATAATGCGTCTTTCTCTCTCTACTCCTCTTCTCCTGAGTCTGTGCTGCAACCATCTGCAGAAAGAAAAAAAAAATATGCTAACCTTTTTCTCCCTCCCATTTAAAAGGCTCCCTGGCCCCGGTGAGCGTGGGAACCCAATGGTCGATCCCCGCGTGACTTTGATGGGACACCTGAGAGTTCTTCCCGCCGAAAAGGTATCTTTTTTTTTCGCAAAAGTTAGAACAGGAGCTACGTCTCCTCCATTCTCTCTGGCCTGTTTATTGAAATGACTCCTGGGCCAATGTTTCTCACGGTTTTCTATTGGTTTCTGTCTCCTTTATAGCACGCCCGCGCTGAGGCCTGCTTTGTTGCCAAGCACCCTGAGGCCAAATGTAAGTCGTTTGGTTTTTTATTATTATTTTCCCTGCTGTATCTCATGTTCCTGGCTTAGCTAGCGTGGGATTGATAAAGAGTCTCACCATTGTTTCTCTCTCTTTCTCCTTTCTCGGCATTGTAGGGTGGTTGCCTGGAGCTGGCTTCCATGATTTCCAGTGGTACACGCTTGAGATCAAAGACCTTTACTACATTGGTGGTTTTGGCGGGTAAGTGACCACTGTTGGCTATGAAACTGTGCTCTCTCTCTCTCTCTCTCTCTCTCTCTCTCTCTCTCTCTCTCTCTCTCTCTCTCTCTCTCTCTATCTGCGACGGTTGTACTTGTGATTGCAATGAGAATTATGTGTCTTAACGGCTTTCTTGTTAAAACTGTCTTTGATATGGGATAAACTTGTGTGTGTTATAGCATCCACTATATCGGTTGGCTCGATGTTGATACCTACTACCAGTCGCGTCCTCGCATTGCCTCGCAGCCTGCCAAGGCTGGCCGTCAGCCATTCAAGCTCCAGCTCGATGATTCGCAGGATACTCTCTAAACGAGAGAGAGATAGAAACGAGAGAACCTTTCTCTCTCTTTCTCTCTTGCTTTCTTAACTGCATCCCCATATTTTTTGTTGTTGTAAATATAAAATAAAAAAAACCCTCCATTGCATCTCATCCTATCAAGTCCAGATCTCTGCATGGGTCCTTTCTTTCACTTTTTTGAAGAGAGGTCGAGAGAGAAATAGCAGGAGAGTGATCTTTCGGGCAAAGTGGTTTGTTTGCTTCGAGGTCCACAAGAGGTGGATGATGCCCGAAGGTCCTTCAAGTGATCGTAGATGGGACCATAAAATGTCATCATGCCCTCCTGTTCCCCAATCTTCATCGTTAGTATTGAAGTAGAATCCCTAGTGCTGAGAAGGTCGATCACAACACGGGTCTTGCCCACAACCTATGTCGGTACAAAGAGTGATTAATGTTGGTCAGAATGTGTAATCGGAGTGATGGTGGTTGTCCACAGACTGCGTGTTGTTGAAGCCAACTTAATAGAGACACCGAAGACGAGTATATCAAGGCCCCTTTTTTTTTTTTTTTTTTTTTTTTGGTGCCTGATATTTGGGGAGCTTGCCTAGTAGAAGGAGAGCACACGCACTGAGTTCGCATGTCTGCCCAAGACCTATTTCAAGGTACGAGAACTAATCGGCTTCTTTCTTGATTGCGATTCCAGTAAGGACATAATGTCAGTCTCTGTCCTTGGTCACATTCCGGGATCTTCGGTCTGTACCCCCTTACCCTCCCCAGTCGTGGTTGAGGTTTAACGGTTCTGTGAGCCTGTCAAAATTCAGACATTTCAACTTTGCGGCTTTGCAGCGCGCGGGCCAGTCTCCTCTTCTTTTCATGACCTCCACCAATCATCATTGCACTCATTGTATACTAATCTGGCTGGCCCAGCAAAGGTAAAGGGTCCCTTTTCATTTCTACCTCCCTTCCTCTCTGTCAGCCTATCTTTGCCTCCTCATGACTTCCTTTGGTTACGAATAGAAGGAAGGAACTCAGCAGGTATGTGGAGATCGGGTTAATATTCTGTGACCATTGCCCGCTCTGTGGCCCGTTCTCCCTAGTTAACCGCCAATGTTTGCGACTGGCTAGGAAAACCATACCATGCACTTGCTTCATTTTTAGTTTGAATAATGTGTAGTCTTATGTACATATCTGGTTCCTTTCCGTTTGCATTTGGAGCTATTCTAAGGTTATTATTTTTATTTTTATTATTTTTTTTAAAGTGTAAACTTAGAAACGTCGTGCAATGGAAAAACGGAAAGGAGCCAGGTTACTTTCTGGCGCGCATCTCCTTCAGTCCTATCCAATACGAAAAATCGCCAGGGATATACCACGAGGACAATCCTCGTCTTTAGTAGATGAGCGGTAACCGCTGGGTGCTCGAATTTTTTTTTTTTTTTAAAAAAAAAGGGCGGAGATGAGGCCATTCGAAGGACTACAAGTTACTGTATTGTCATTGACCCAAGATGACATAGATAGGTATTATCAGGATCGAATCGGTTCTTGCTCGGCCCGGATTTGGCTCGATATAAATTTCAGTCAAAAAGAAAACATGCGACTGTAAGTTGAGAACAAACACGGTACTTGACCAAAATCTCTCACCGCTTTCGACCAACGATTTCTCACCGACTTCAATGTACTAGCAATTTGATTGCCAACCATTTAAACACGCTTAGACGTTGACTATACATTTCATCTCAAGACACGAGGAGGCTATGAAACGCCGTGCTAATAAAACGAAACGGGGCAGATTCAAGCTCCTATCTGGAGGAGGGCATTGCTAGAACCAAAGTCCTCAAGACCAGCACCTCTCCAGCGGTTACCATAAGCTCTCAGATCCCCCCCTTGCTCACCATGATATTTAAATTAATAAGTCCGCAACCTTTTTCAAGAAACATCACTTCAATGAATGTCAATACACATTCATTCTCGGGGACTGGGAGGTATTCAGTTAGTACCACTCCACAATGTCATTTTCCCAATCATTCTACTGTTTATCTCGATCGCCTTTACTTCATTGACTTGCAAATAAAACCTCTTTCTATTTGCACTCAAAGATAAGAGTTTTTCAAGAACACTAGGAGAGGGCATACTCTATACAGTAGACTACCCAAGAATAAGTGGCGACCAGTAACCGATGGAACAATAAAGGTTGAGTTACTGATAAGCCATTGATGCACCATGGTTCTATGGTACTGGCCCGCGAAAAGTCGTACTAGTACATGACAACACCAGTGTTTGCCCCTGAGACAGTGTGTGTGAGTGAGAGAGAAAGAAAGATTGAAAAGTGTCAGAAAAGCTCCAAGGGATTTGTTTTTTAATATTTTCTCACCACAAACATAATTTTCTTCACCCTCATCCCATCTTTTCTCTCACCATAGGGAAACTATGCTCGCGTGGACAAAATAAAATAATAAATACTAGGACAGATCAAGGCACTGTACGTCAGGAAAACGAAGGGGGGGAGGCGTCTGACGCGAATTGAGACTTTGGCGATCGCTCAAAGCTCCGCTAGTCTTTGGTGAACTTGGGCGAATACGGTTAGGAATCATGCTTCAAGAACCCTAAGAAAGCATGGAAGTGTTGTTGGAGGTGGGGTGGAGAAACAGACTAAAAAAAAAAAAAATCCAGAGAAAATAGAGAAACAGAAAAGACTCTCACAACCCCATCTTGCCACACACATCCACGCATTTGTCCTCCATAGCATCTGGGGAGTCTACATGGCAATCCATAAGCTCCAACCTGGTCAGATCTCCGAGGGTTGTAAAGCAGACGACTTGCTCCGACTCACTAACAATACTCTAAAGCAGAGGGCGCAGCAGGCGCTCTTCCACGCCAACCTCAAAGACAAACGGAGAAACTCTCGGACTCCCAACGCCGAATCCTACACCTAAAGCTACCAGCAGACGAGCAAGATCTGGCACCACTCCCCCCCCCCACACACATAAACATTGTGGTGTCTAAGACGGAGGTATTTGTTCTCTCTCATTTTTCTCTCTCTCCCCTCTCCTCCCCCTGCACCCTTCCACTTTTTACTTTTGGGTAAGGGGGGGGGGTCACAGCGCCCTGGGAAACATCTGCTTGATTCTCTCACTTTTTTTACTCTTTGCTCTCTCCCGCGAGGACTGGACTGAAGTGTGGTCTGGCACCCGCCCTCCCCTCCAATCCCGTGCAAGCCTCGCTCCTAACCCCCAGCACGTGTCTCTCGAGTCAGGAACAGAAAAGGAGAGAGCCAGGAACAAAGACATTGAAAACGCGTCACGGGAGAGGCCCGTCATGGTAGATGAGAAATGCGCGAGTAAGACGTTAGGTCGCATCTGTCTGTTGTTTGCGAGAGAGAAGAAGAAGAAGAGAGAGAGAGAGAGAGAGAGAGAGAGAGAGAGAGAGAGAGAGAAAAAAGAGTTCAGCTGTCTGTTGCCCAACAATGGCGGAGACTCCTGGACCAAAAATGGTTGGCTGGGTCGAGACACGCGTCTTTTCTGTCCTAGACAAATGAGAGAGAAAGAGAAAGAGAAAGAGACGCGCCCTTTTTTTTTTTTTTTTTTAGCATACATGGGTCATCACACGCACTCTTTATTATTATTTTTTTTTCCCTGTCTGTCCCTGTCTGTATGTTTTTTGCCTGCTTTTTGATATCATCGGGATCCTTTTTTTTTTTTGATGCGATTTTGTCCCGCGTCTTTCTCTCTCTTTCAGTCTCTCCTTGAGTGGCCTCCCCTCGCTTGTTGCTGCAGTCTTTGTATCTGTCTCCCCACCACGTTGTTTTCTCTCTCTCGCTCTCTCGCTATTGCTTCAGTTCTCCCACTCTCCCCTTTGTCTCTTCCAGATCGATTTCTTTTTTTTTTTTTTTTTTTTTTTTTTTCCCCGATCCTGCCTACATCCATTGTTTCTTTAGCCCTTGTTTTTATTTTTTAACACCGCCCATTCGCCTCTCTCTCTATTGAGGCTCTTTGGCTGCTGATCAGTGGACAGCAATCCGGCCATTACGTTCTGTCTTTGTACACACGACCTTTACCTTTACCTTTTACTACTACTGCTACTACTACTACTTCGACCACTACTGCTACCATTACCACTTCTACCACTACTACATACTTCAATCGCCACTGCATTACAGCATCTGGATTTCAGGAAACTGGATGTCTCGCAACCCACGTGGAAGCAGAGAGACGCGTTCATCCATTTTTTTTTCTTCGCCGAGGTGAGTTTTTTTTTTTTCTTTCCCCTTCCTTTGACCGCTTCACTTTTCTCCTTTTTTTTTTTTTTTTTGTTGTTGTTGTTTGTGCTGCCGCACTCTCTTTACACAACGTATTCTAGCCGTTGTCTTTTTTTTTTTCTCTCTCTCTCTTTCTATTTCATTTTTTTCGGATGGATGACTGGCTGGTTGCATTGATAGATAGATGGATGGACGGCTGGCTGGCTGGAGAGATGGAGATGAATCAGCGAATGGATAAAAAAAAAAAAAAAAAAAAAAAAAAGAATGGATCGAGGATTGAGAGAGAGAGAGAGTGTGTGTGTGTGTGAGTAGGAGAGAAAGAGCATACTACGGATTAGATAGAAGTTGAGCCGACTTATCAAATCATTTGAGACTCGTGTAGGTGTGTGTGTCTGATCCCGCCTGGCACCTGTTCCTGACTGATCTCACATGGCTCTCTCACTCTCTCGTACCCCCTTGCTCAATCTCTCACTCTCTCACTCTCTCGCTCTCGCTCTCGCTCTATCTCTCTCATTCTCTCATGATGTGTACTAGTACGTACACCACCCATTTTATATTTCTTACTCCAACGACTTTTTACTTTCCCCACCCACTCAACACACTCACACCCACAAAGAGAGAGCGAGAGAGAGAGAGGCCGGATTGGGTCCGAGGATGGAACATGAATATACACACCCACACACACCACCCTCCTTTCCTGTTCCTACTCCTACTCCTCTTCCTCCTCCTCCTCCTTTCACTTCTCAATGCGCTCTCTTGACTCTTGACTCTCTCTCTCTCTCTCTCTCCTCTCTGTCCTACACGTTTCCTCTCTCTCTCTCCCCTTTGCTCTTCCCTAGTCTGAACTCGTGCTACGGAACCATGTGGGTACCCCTTTTACGGTCTTTTTTTTTTATGCCTCTTCTCTACCTCTCTCTCTTTCTCTCTTTCTCTCTCTCTTTCTCTCTCTTTCTCTTTCTCTTTCTCTTTCTCTTTCTCTCTTTCTCTTTGCCCCGTTCTGCTCTATCCTGCTCTGCTCTAACTCTGCTCTGCTCCGCTCTACTGCTCGCGTAAGAAAGAGAAAGAGAAGGAAAGAGACAGACACCACAGAGCAGAGAACAGACACATCAACAGACATGACAGACACGACAGACAGAGAGTAAGGGAAAAAAGGGGACAGACGAACAGTCGTAGCGGCAGGAGAGCAACGATACAAGAGAGAAGGAAAGACAGAGAGAAAGACTGGAGAGAGTGTATGTGTCCAGGGGGAGAGAGAAAAAGAAAGAGGAGGAGAGAGGAGAAAGAAAGACCTGTGTTGTTGTTGTTGTTGTTGTTGTTGTTGTTGCTGTTGCTGCTGTTGTTGTTGTTGAGTATTGTAGGGTTTGGAACCATTACTTGGTCTGGACAACCATGGGTTCTCCTCCTCTTCTCCTTCTCCTTCCTCCTCTTTCACCCCACCCCCCACCCCCCAACCCCATCTCCCATCCCAATTGAGATCTACTCCAAGATGCACTCGCGATCCACACATACTCTCTTTCTCTTCTTTTTGTCTTTTGTTGCTCCGCCCAGTCCCTCCTCTCCCACATCTGGCTACCCAGGCACCACAGGACAGCTGTTGTGCGTGTGGCCCATGCGAGCAGGGGAGAAGAGGAGAATAAGAACAAGAAAGAGGACCCCGCGTAATGAGCCGAGCAGGCGACTGTGAGAGAGAGAGAGAAAAAAAAAAAAAAAAAAAAAAAGAGAGAGAGAGAGGTAGAGAAAGCTGGCTGGTCCCATGCAAGTCGTGCATGAATGTGTGTGTGCGACTATGACCCGAGATGGGAGGCCAATGCCCACGCCAGACTGCAACCCAGTGGTGGTAAACAGAGCGAGCACATGGTCCTGCTTTTCCGGCTCTCTTTCTCTCTTTCTCTCTTTCTCTCTCTCTCTCTCTCTTTCTCATTTTCTCTTTTTGCTCTCTCTTCTTTCTCTCTTTCACTCGCTTGGCCTTCTTCTTGGGGCATATCTACTCCTCGTACTCCTTGGAGACGTCCTGCTCGGCAACTTCAAGGCAGCGGCGCTGCTCGGGCCACATGGCTTCCTGACGGCATGGCTTTGTTAGGCGGCTTGGCACTAGGATGCAGACCGCAAGAGGCTGTCCCCGGGGTAGTCTCCGGAAGCAGCAGGAGAGAAGGGCCTGGTGATGGGGATTTGCAGGCGGTCTGACCTGGGACAAAAAAGATATTCGGAGAAAGCGAGAACCAAAGGAGAGCGAGCTGCACATCCTGCGGACTCTCTTTTTTTTTTTTTTTTTTTTTTTTTTTTTTTTTTTGGGCGGGGTCGTACCCTTGGAGAAGCTAACAGCGCCGGCCTGGCCTGGGATGGGGTGACCGAGGCAGGGACTCGCATGAACTTGGGCCCGCAAGAGTGGAGCAGGGACACTTTGCTCAGGTGCAGCCCATTTGGGTCGAGAGAGAAAGAGAAAGAGAGAGCATCGGCTTGCATATGTATCATGCGGCAAGATATTAATACCCGTCTGTGGCAAGGCCCCGTTTGGTCCAAATGGCTGGGGGAAAGAGAGCAAGCGAGAAAAAAGAGAGTGCGGCTGCAGGCGCCCCTTGGGCTAGAGAGAACGAGAAAGAGTATGTGTGTAAGTGGGTCTTGAGGCTCCTGGACCCCGACACACTAAAAGCACATGCTCCCACGCGCGGGCGCACACCCGTCGTCACTCTTTGTTGTTGTTGTTTTTTTTTTTTTTTTTTTTGCTGTACCTCACGAACCTGCTCTCGGCACCTGTCCACACACCACACACCCAAGCACAGACACCGCAAAGAACACACCAATCGCGCAAAGGGTCGAGAGACAGCGAGATTGGGAGAGAGATTGAGAGATAGAGACGAGAGAGAGAGAGAGAGAGAGAGAGAGAGAGAGAGAGAGAGAGAGAGAGAGAGAGAGAGAGAGAGAGAGAGAGAGAGAGAGAGAGAGAGAGGAGAGAAGAGAGAGAAAAGACCATTGGAATGACCTTCTTTTTTATTTTTTCTGCATGGAGTGAAGAGAGAGAGTTCATGGACCTTTTTATTTTTCATCATCCGCTTTCTTTCATCCCAACCAACCCACTCACTCACCCACCAGCCCACCATCCCTTTCACAGACAGACACAGACAGACAGACACACACACGCACATTCACCTACACTCCAACTCTTTCTCTCCACCAACTTCTCCACCAACTCTTTTTTCCAACCGACCTTCCTCTCTCCTGTTCCATTTTTTCCATTTACTAGATATTTTTTTTCTTATCCTTTTCTATTTTCTATCCATGCCGCCTTGCCCGCCATTTTCTGACCCCGCCCCGTTTTTTTTTGGATTTGTTTTCTTCCTTGGCGTCATCATATGAGGGATCTTTGGCGGCTCAGGACCATCGCCACCAGGGGATTAAATTTTGACTTTTTTTGCTTTGTCTGCTGATTTGTTTTGAATCAATGATTTTTCGTTTCCCCATCCGTTTCCCGTCTGTGTCTATCTCTCTCTATATCTATATATATATATATATATATATATATATATATATATATATATATATATATATATATATATATATATATATATATATATATATATATATATATATATATTATATATATATAATAATATATCTTTTCTCTCTTTTTTTTTTTAAATTCTCATCCGGGTCCGGGATCAAATCCATCATCCAGCTCTCCTTGCCCTCCTCCTTTGGAGTCAAAACAAATCTCCATCTCCAGCCCCCCTGGGCCCCTGGGCCGGCCGGTCCTCTCGATCGCTCCCGCAACCTGCATTCCACATCCTCCGCACCCACTCTTCCATCGGCGGATTCCAGTTCGGCTGCCTTTTGCCGTGACCCTTCTTCTTTTTTCGTCTTCTTCTCTGCCCGTGTCCGGCGTGCCAAACCAGCCAACCAGTGTGTGCGTTGTTGTGCAGCCGCTATTTTTCACTCTTACTCTCACTCTTTTCTCTCTCTCTCTCACCCTCTGGACTTTTTATCCGTTTATCCTTTTCACCCGTCCCCGTCTTCATCTCTCCGACTCTTTTTTTTTTTTTTTTTTTATTTTCATCATCATCCATCATCTTTCATCTTTCATCTTTCATCATCATCCTTCATCATCCTTCATCACTCCTTCTTCTTCCATCATCTCATCTTCTCCACTCATTCGCTCTCCTTCATCCCCATCTCCTACGCTCATCCACATTGACACCGTTATCGACCCTTCTGCTACCAACTTGTCCTCGCTCGCTGACCACAATTCCCCTCCCAATCTCTTCATGCCCCAATAGCAATGGCGATGCCGAGCGTGCCCAACACGAGTCCGTCATCTGCAGATCATCTCACGTCAGCCAAAGTACTCCGGACAGACACTCAGCCTAGTTACGACAAGGACTTGCCCCCGACCCCAACCTCCTCGAGCCATCTGGCGCCCCCTGAGGCTTCTGCTGCTGTTGCCTCTGCTGCCTCTGCAGCTTCCGATCCTATCTCGTCTCTCTCCTCTTCCTCTCCACACAACCACCACGGCAACAACGACAACGACATTATGCCCGCTGTTGCCTCCCTTCCTTCCTCGCACGCTGCACTCGAGCCCACACCCGACAGCTCCACGCTCCGTCTCACTCCCTCGCCCACACCATCTTCTTCTTCATCCTCCACAGGTGTCCCCGCGCCCATCCAGGCCTCGGCCAGCTCGGACCATCATCTCCGATCTAAAGTCCTTACCACTCCATCCGCTTCATCTTCCCCTGCCCCTACCTCGGCCCCTGTCCCTGTCCCTGTCCCTGCCTCAGCATTTGCCTCTACCTCGGCCTCGGCCTCCACCTCAGTCCCTACACGACGTCTCTTGGACCGACCTCAGAGCATGCACATGGCCACCGCTGCCACGGGCACCTTTGAGCAGGAAGAGTTGTTATTGACACTGCCCTCTTCACCCACTCCTGACCGGGCCACTGCCAAAAGGGTCACGCTCATGGGTCCCTTGACCGCTACCCCCCGCCAGGAGCGACCTCTGCCACAACCTGGCTCGAGCGACGATGACCGTGCCGAACGGGAGAACTCCTTCATCTTGCCCAAAGATAATACCCCGTCCTCTTCCCGGACCACCACCACTACGACCACCACCCGCACCACCACCACTCCCGAGCCTGCGCTCGGTTCCCTCGAGCCTTCTGATCCCATGAATGGCGCTCACGCAAATATGAAGCGGACTGGGCTCGCCGAGGGTAACAATAACAATAGTGCCTCTCATCCTCACTCTTCACGACAACACTCTCATCCTGCTCACTCGATGCCCCAACAGCCACAGTCGATCAGTCGCACCAACAGTTATAGCGAGCAATATTCCAGTTATGACCCAGCCATGCGTGATGAGCAGTCTGGACAACATGGTCATAGCCACAGTCTCAGTACCAGTGCCAGTAGTGGTGCTGCTGCCTCTAGTGGTCCATCGGGTACAATGGATCCCAACGCAGAGGACCCATCGCGTATTAAACCCCGTCGTGTCCTCGGAAACTATCACATGTCCAAGACCTTGGGTGCGGGAAGTATGGGCAAAGTCAAGCTCGGAGTACACAGCCGCACACGGGATAAGGTAAAGAAGAAGAAGAAGAAGAAGGAATGAAAAAGAAATGAAAAAAAAAAATAGAGATAGAAACAGAGAGATCCAAACGTTCTATTTCATTTGTGCGCGTGTCTCTCTCTCTCTTTTTTTTATGTGAAATGGCGTAAAAAAAAAAAAAAAAAAGAGACTCGTACTAATCATGTAGAAACACCTATCTTTCTCTCTTCCTTACCAATAGGTCGCTATCAAGATCATCCCCCGCGTGCAGCCTTATCCAAACATGACGGTAGCTCAGCAGGAGAAGGAGGACAATCGAGAGACACGGACGATCCGTGAGGCGTCCATCATGATGGTGCTTCATCACCCTTATATTGTCCGATTATATGAGGCCATGGTCCTACCCCACCACTACTACATGGTGTTAGAACATGTGGGCGGAGGCCAGATGCTGGACTATATCATCTCTCACGGGAAACTCAAGGAGAAGCATGCACGAAAATTCGCCCGACAAATTGCCTCTGCACTTGGTACGTACTTTATGCATCTCTTTCTCTCCATCATCTTCTCTGTGCTCCGCCTTGTGTCCGGTTTAGGCCGCTCCGGCATTATCGCCTTTTTTTCTCTCTCTTTCTCTCTTGTATTTGCTCTCTCTCTCTCTCTCTCTCTCTCTCTCTTTTGCTCTGTCTCTGTATTGCCGGACAAAGAGAGAAGAAAGGGGGTGTGAGTGAGCGAGTGAGCGAGTGGGGGGGGAGAGAGAGAGGTGTTGCGCCAAGGATTATTCTCCTTTCATATATTTTTATATATATTTCTATATTCTGCTTCGGATGGCTAACACACTTTTGTCGCGCGTCTGTCTCCTTTGATCTTCACTGGATGGGTTTTACTCAATCATCGGCTACCCTGCTCGGTTTCGGCACTCCTTCAGACTATTGCCATCGCAACTCAATCGTCCACCGCGACCTCAAGATCGAAAACATCCTCATCTCCAAGACGGGCGACATCAAGATCATCGACTTTGGACTCTCAAATCTCTACTCTCAGAGATCCCACCTATCCACCTTCTGCGGGTCCCTCTACTTTGCCGCCCCAGAACTCTTGAATGCAAAGGTCTACACTGGCCCCGAGGTCGATGTCTGGAGCTTTGGTATCGTCTTGTATGTGCTCGTCTGTGGAAAGGTCCCATTCGATGACCAATCCATGCCAGCACTTCACGCAAAGATCAAGCGGGGCTTTGTCGAGTATCCCGCTTGGCTCAGCAATGGTAAGGAGTGTGTTTCGTCCATCGGTTCGATCGCTCAATAGCGCGTCCTTTCTCTCTTTTTCCTTTTCCTTTTCTTTCTTTTTTCTCTTTTTGTGTTTCTCTCTGTCCGTCTGTCTGCTCCTTTCCTCATGCTCCTCCCCCCTACTACCCCCCTCCTCCCTTCCTGACCCCGTTTCTTACTTGCCTTGGCTCATCATGCTCACTCATCTGAATGTGCTCGAAAAAAAAAATCGTTCTGAAATAGACTGCCGGCATCTGCTCTCGCGGATGCTTGTGACGGTACCCAGCCAACGGGCTACCATGGCCGAGGTAATAGCACATCCATGGATGAACAAGTCCCATGACATGCCCCAGCCAAGCTATTGTCCCCAGCGAAGCCCATTGACAGAGCCACTGGACATGAATGTGATTCGAGGCATGACAGGATTCGAGTTTGGTACAGAGCAAGAGATTGAGCAGCGATTGTTGACCCAAATCCGGAGTGAGGCATATCAGGTCGCGGCCAAAAACTGGCATGCGCTCAACATGTCCGTAAGCGGGACGCTGTCGCACAAGAAAAAGATGCAAAGCTATGCAATCCGTGAAGCAGAGCTCCAGATACCCCTGACGACGCCCTTGACGTCGATTTACCACCTTGTTCGAGAGAAGCAGGCACGCGAGGCCATGCAAAGAATGTCCCAACAGGGTCTTTCCGACTCTTCTGTTCCTTCCATCACGAATGGCGCCAACCCCTGGACAGACGCAACGCCCAACATGGGCCAGCCTTTTGCACATGCGAGCGCCCCGACCATGTCTCCTCCACGACCTCAGGCTCCACAGCACCGTCACAGCATGGGCCAGGTCGCGAATGAGCAGTCCCGCGTAGGCACCGACATGACTGGTTCGAATGATCACCACAGCGCTCATGGTCACAGCAATAGCAATACGCTTGGACCCAGTAGTGCCCTTTCCTCAGCACGGTCTACACTGAGTGGATTTGCCTCCTTTGGAAAGAGGACACTCCGGCCACGGGCGAAATCAATCGCCGGGGACTTGTTACGATCCAACACGACGAACCACGGCAATGGAAGCACGAATGGCAACAACAGCAGTCACCAATATAGCAATAGCATGGGCAACAGTTCTCATGGTCATGGCACGATGAGTGGTCAGAGTCGGGAGGGTTCTGTCAAGAGTGGCAAGGGTTCTGAGCGAGGCTTGGGACACTCGGCAGCAGCGCATGCGGCTCGATCACTCTTTGGTAGCGTACGAGAGTCGAGTGGAGGTGTTCTCCGAAGACTGAGTCTTGTGTTTAACCATGGTGACAAGGACAAGGACAAGGAGCGGGAAAAGGATCGAGTGGAGAATGGCAGTGCGACCGTCCGTGAGTCCTCACATGCTCGACATCATTCCGCCAAGCTGGAGCGAGCGTCGACCTCACCTCGGTTTAGTTTCCGGCCTGGATCGTTGCGAGCTCGACCAATCTCGATGGCCGAGTCGTTGGACCGGCCCTTACCACCGATGCCTAAGGAGGCCTATGAGCCCTCGTTCACATCTATTCCATGATTCTTTTTTGTCCTTTCTCTGAGGGGAAAGGAAGGGGGGGATGGCTCTCACGCTCAAATGACCACTTTATATTTTATTGCTATATATTTCACACACGTTTCTTTTCCTTTTTTTTTTTTCGAACTCCTTTTGTCTCTAGTTTATTTTTCCGTCCTCCTCTACACCTCTTTTGTCATGGTAGCTGAGGCCAGAGCCAGCTCTCTCTCTCTCTCTTTTTTTTTTTTTTTTTTTTTTTTTTTTTTTTTTTTTTTTTTTTTTTTTAACCAAAAGGTTCCTCTTTGGAAGAAAAGAAAAAGGGCAAAACAAAAAAACAAACAAAAAGGGAAAAAAAAAAAAAACAAAATCAGCACTCCTTACCTCACACTCTCTCTCTCTCTCTCTCTCTTTTCTCTCTCTCTATCTCTCTCTCTCCTTCTCTCTCCCTTATCTTAAACTCTCCCAAACCAAACCATCTTTCCTCTCTTCTCTCTCTCTCTCTCTCTCTCTCTCTCTCTCTCTCTCTTCTCTCCTTTTTTTTACCCTTCAAAAGAAGAAGAAAAAAAAAATCGTCGTTTTGCACTCAATATTTTTTTTGGATACTTATCTTAATTTACAAAGAAGAATGAAGAAAACAATTTAACCCTGAGTCGTGTAAACTGTCACTTCACTTTTTTTAGTTTGTTTGTTGGCTGGTTGGATCAACCCTATTTCCGAAGAAGAGAAAGACGAGGGAAAGAGAGAGAGAGAGAGAGAGAGAGAGAGAGAGAGAGAGAGAGAGAGAGAGAGGGAGCATGTATATATGTTTTGATGTGTGTGTGTGTGTGTGTGTGTGGGCGAGTGAGTGAGTGAGTGAGACAAATAGTCCTCGAGTTTGGTCTCTCTTTGTTTGATTTGTTTAAAGACGGGTTCACCCACACGCACACGTGTTGCCCAAAGAAGACGAAAAGAACTGTTCTTTTTTACTCTCTCTCTCTCTCTCTCTCTCTCTCTCTCTCTCTCTCTCTCTCTCTCTCTCTCTCTCTCTCTCTCTCTCTCTCTCTCTCTTTCCATTTTTCATTTCCCATTTTTTCTATATCACTCTCTATCCATTTCCTTGAATAGATTTGTACGGCGCTAGAGGCTGTTTGCTTGATGAAACGGCTCCTTCCCAATCCCTGCCAAGGGAAGGAAATACTAGAGACAGAGAGTGAAGGATAGAATGCAACAATTGAGATACGATTATTACTTATAGGATTAATTTGACCCATTATCCATCGCTCCGAAAAAAAAAAAAAAAAACAAAACATAAACCATATTACAAAGGATAAATAGAGAAAGAGAGAAAGAGGGGAGAAAAAAAAAGGTATATGGAAGAAGAAAGGAGAAGAGGGGTGTAAGAGAATAAGTTGGTTGAAATTTAATAAAACAGAAATGATCGTTTTTTTTTGGGGGGGGGGAGGGAGGGAAGAAAAGGAGAACAGAGTCCGGTGCTGTATACACGGACGAAAGAAAGAAAGAAAAAGATAAAGAGATTAAGGATGGTGCTTACTAATGAATCCGTCAATCCGAAATCCCTGAATAGGGCTGCGGAGAGCTGGAGAGAGAGAGAGAGAGAGAGCAATGTTAGGGCCTCGTATTTGCTACAAAAGGAGTGTAAGGAGAAGGGGGAAGTGTGGACATTATAGTACGATGCGGAGCAAATTCATTGCCGAGAGAGGCAAACATTTGAACCTCTCGGGAACAGAACAAAAAAACAAAAAATAAAAAAAGAGCATTTTGGCGTACATGATGTACATGTACTACATCATATCAAGCAAGTAGTTCCTCGCTCCTCTTTCTCTCCCTCCCCCCTCCTCCCCTGGCAGTCACAATTTCGTTGTGGGGGGTGAGAATTAAATAGAGAGAGAGAGAGAGAGAGTCAAGTTTCCCCTGCCTGGTCTGAGCTGGCTTGGTCTGGGCTGGGCTTGAAGGCTGCTGTAACCGGGGATTGGAAATCGTCGGTACCCCCTAGATGATCGACAAAAGCCGGGCACAGACATATATTTTTAGAGATCGCGTGAGAGTGACCAAGAACCGGGAATGAACACGAACGCTACAGCCAAAAAAAAAAAAAAAAAAAAGGATGAGAGACTCAGTATGACATCCACTTCAATGGGACCCCGATGGACAATGCTCCAATCCCCAGCTTTACCCCCTGTCCCTGGAGACCCCGATTGCGCCCAAAATGCTCATGAAGTGAATTGGACAGGGCTGCAGGGACTGCAATGATGTGGCGTCAATGCTGCAGCCTGGATGGAAAAAAAAGAGGGCCATCATCATCCACAAACGCTCATTCAAGCTCAAGGTTTTGCGCCCGCACACGAGCAGGTTGAAAGAAAGGTCAAGAGAGAAAGAAAGCCCATCCCAACTGCCAAGACCTCCCTTTTTGTTTTCTCTCCGGAGCCGTGGCTGCAGTGCAGGATAGTTGCTGCGGGAAGGTGGAGTGGAGTGAAGTGGAGGGGAGAGCCGTGATTGTTCGGAACCAAGACGCCCAGAGGACAGCACAAACAGAGAGAGAGAGAGAGAGAGAGAGAGATAGGGTTGTCAGGGACACAATGACAGGCAAAGAGAAGGCTAGGAGGCACAGTGCAGAGCGCGTGGACACCCTTTCGCTTTCCTTTCACCCCTGGAAGCGTTTACCTATTTAAGCTCATGCGAATCCCACTCTCTAGACCTTTGTATTTTTTGTCTGTCTCTGTTTGTCTGTCAGCTCTGTCTGTTCTGTTCGTCATTGCCATTTAGCCCAAAAAAGTCCGCATCCCAATTCGCTCATTTCTTGCTAGCCAGCCAGGGGCATTGCCTTATTATTATTTTTTTTTCTCTCCTAAGCACACACACCTTTTTTTTTTTTTTTTTTTTTTTTTTTTTCCTCTCCCCCTTTTCTTTTTCCCCATCTTTCCCCCATCACAGTTTTTTCAAGCTGCTCGCCCTGGAAGAGATTCCATCTGGGGGGACTTCCGCCGCCATGAACTCGCCGCCCCCCATCACCTCTCGTGCCAACCGTCGACGTGCTCACAGTCTCGACACCCCTGCCACGCCCCTCTTAACCAACATTGGTCGCCGGCGGAGTGACCGACGCGTTCGGGATGAAGTCGCCCTTCAGATCCAACGACTCTATTCCGTCCCACGACTGCAATGCTTGTCCATCTATGCAGTCCTCGCCTTGCTTTATGCATGTGTCATCGTCGTAGTTTTTTATTATCGCCGCCCGACTTATTTTGTCCCGGCTCTACCTCGCATGGACTTGCATGAGACTCGACCTGGCAAGTGACTTTTTTTTTTTTTTTTTTTTTTTTGCCTCGCAGGCTCATTGTTAAATGGCAATCCCTGTCACTCTTGACCTGACCTGACCTGGCCTGACCTGACTTGACTAATGCTTTGGACTCTTGTTATTTTCTTTTGTTTTCTCTCTTTCTCTCTCTCTCTCTCTCTCTTTCTCCCATACTCCTCTGACAGACACCTTTAACCCATTCACGGCATGGGAACATCTGGCCGCATTCACCACTACCCCTCACCCTTTCAACTCCCCAGCCAACATCAACATCAACAAGGCATATCTTCGGGAACAGTTCAAGATTTTTATGACGGAGGCTCAGGCTGCGGGACGAAAGAATGTTCGATTTGACGATGACGATAAATCAACCTGGACCTATCGTGTCGTCGAAAGTGACGACGATGATGAAGAAGAGTCAGGAGAAGGCAGCAAGGCTCTATCAG
This sequence comes from Mortierella sp. BCC40632, assembly GCA_011634665.1. Classification (NCBI taxonomy): domain Eukaryota; kingdom Fungi; phylum Mortierellomycota; class Mortierellomycetes; order Mortierellales; family Mortierellaceae; genus Mortierella; species Mortierella sp. BCC40632. The sequence goes on from WAEK01000009.1 coordinate 136,729, forward strand.
AAAGTTACAATTATATCCATGGTGACAATATGATCTTTTGGGTCGGTGGTGTCGTCCAGTCAGTCGAGAGTGGTGTTCCTGTACAGAGAGAAATTGACTTTGATCAAGAAAGTCAACCAGCTTTGTTATTGTCTGCCCACTTTGGTAAGTCGGTTCTTTCTCTTTCTCTTTTGGTAGTGGTGAGGATAGGAGGTAGTCCAAGGTCCATTTGTAGGAGCTCAGAAAAAAAAAAGCTTACCTCTAACTCTCAACCTTCTTCTACAAATTCCATAGACTCGGTCCCAACAAGCTATGGATCCACAGACAATGGTGGCGGTGTTGCCATCTTGCTGGCCCTGATACGTCATTTCATCCATCATCCCGTCCAACATACCCTCATCTTCAACATCAACAATGGCGAGGAGAATGGAATGTTTGGCGCCAGTTCATTTATGGGCCCACCTCCCAACAGCACCACCTCAACTGGAAAGCCACATCCTTGGGCAAAATATGTCAAGGCGTTTTTGAACCTCGGTAAGAGGTCGTCTTCAAGGGGGAAGGAGGATATGGACTAGTAGATGCTGTTGTTTGTATTGATGACTGACAGGGATCTCTTTTTTTTTCTTCTTTCTATTGTTTGGCTGGTTCGAATAGATGGAGCGGGATCAGGAGGACCGTCACTTGTGTTCAGAGCCACTGATCACAACATCGTCAAGCAATACACCAACAGTGCTCCCTTCCCGCACGCCTCTGTGATCGCCAATGACGTCTTCAAGTTTGGACTCGTTGAGAGGTAACGGTCACAAAGAGAAAGAAAGAGAGAGTACAAGTTCCTTGTGTACCGTTTGCTGTTGACGCCCATGCTTACCTGCTGCATCTACACTGTCTGTGCTGCGCATGTGTGTGCATGCACGTTTTTAGTGATACCGATTATTCAGCCTACATTGAACATGGAATCCCAGGCATGGACTTTGCTTTCTACAGACGTCGCGCTTTCTATCATACCTCGGCTGATCACCATTCGATCGAGTCACTCTACCACATGGGCTCCAATGTCCAGGCCACCGCCAAGGGCATTTGCAACAGTGACTATTTGAACACACTCTCAGCTTCCTCCAAAGACTCGCCTCCCATTCGATCGTGGTTTGCAGGCAAGAGTGTCTATTTCGACGTGCTCGGCCGAATCATGATTATCGAGGAGCAATTGAGCTATGTCCTGATCAACACCATTGCTCTTGGCCTTGGTATCCCTGTGCTTGCCCTTGTCATCATCTATACGGGCAGAGCATTGAAAAAACGCAAGTCCCTTCAGGGACCTACTGAACCCTCTCAAGAGACCCCCAAGCCTGGCCATTCTCTTCGCAGTGTCCTCGACTCGTCCATGACACAAGAGCCTTCAGAAGACGGACAGATCCCCCTTGCCGCCTCTTCATCGACCCCAGCCCCGAGACGTCGTTTTGGTTCGATTCGCCGACGTGAGGTTAATCTCGATAAGCCTCTACTGCAACCAAGTCGGAATGCTGTGTTGCGAACGACTGGCTTGGTGATGCTGGTTGCGGGCTTGGATGCAGCGGCAGTGGCGTTGATGGCACTCTGGATGGCACATGCCAACCCTTTTGTACGCAACGCTAGCCCTTGGGTTGTCTTGACTTGCTTTGGACTCTTGATTTTGTTTGTCCAGAGTACCTTTGTCTGGGTGACGACGGTGGTAGAGACTAAGTTACGGGGGCCTGTGCCTACGTTGTACATGGTGGCAAAATGGACGTTGGCCCTTGGAGTGTGGTGGTGGTTCATTATGTTGGTTGTGGGTACGATTGTGGCGGCCAGTTTAAGGATGGGAGCCCTCTATGGAGCGGTGGTCATGGCAGTGTTTTCATCGGCCGCCGCGCTGATCCATTTGGTGATCAGTCATTGGAGGTCGAATGAGCCCAGCCTAGCGTTTCAGTGCCTGGAATGGGTGTTGGTGGTCGGAGTGAGCATTGTCTTTCCCTGCATTGTCCTCTTGGACCAGGCTGTGCTTGTGGTCTACATGACGAACCAGAGTCTTTCGAGCAAAGGACACGCCACCAGTAAGTCTATGTTCTCTGTGTAACCCCAGCACGTTTTGAAGGCATCAATAACCATTATCAATGGATAGCTAAAGGACTATGCACCTTTTTATATATGTAATATGCTTTCTAGTGTATATCTTTTATGGTATCCTTTTGATCCCCATCATGCTTCAGTCACTCCCAGTCGTGTCAAGGGCCCGAAACTTTAAAATGGTGGTGTTCTTGGAGCTACTGGCATTGATCCTGGTGGCCCAGATCCTGACCTGGGCTGACCCTTTTACACCAGAGGCTCCTACCAACATTTTCTTTAAACAGGTCTACCACCAAGACTTGCGAACCTCCAAGGTAGTTCTCGAAGATGGATTGGATAATGGTATTATTTTTGATGTTATCAAGAAAATACCTTTGTTTGATCCTGCGTCGCCCAACAAGACAACCTGTGAACGGATTCATGCTAGTAGCTGTGAGTACCGACCGAGTCGACAGGTGTTTGAAGATGTTGGACAAGAGCCACCACTCAAGGTCGAATGGAGTCTCGTCAAGGATCCTGAGGAGAATCTTTGGAAGCGGGGTCGCCTCCAGGTCTCTGCAGTAGGATCGAGGCATTGCTCGATCCAAATTACAGATCCCAATCCAAGTCAAGAGTGGGAAGCCTGGGTTGATGTTGAAAATGGGCTCTTTTCTCCACTGCCTCCAACTCCCAAAGAAGTGTCTGGAGAAGGGACTAAGCCGTTGATATCGACAAGGACTTTAGAGTTATACCCACGTGAGATGAACCAGACGCTGGTCGTCCATGTCCGTGTCCGTAACTTGGAGCAGAAGCAAATGACGATTCGGGCAGCATGTGGGTATACGGATTGGGCATCGCGACCCGGGTATGCTCAAGCTTTTCTGGACGTGATAACACATCTCCCAGAATGGGCCAAGCTTAGTGGTGGAGGGGAAGATCTTTTTGACGTGAGCGTGGATCGCCAAGTGACATTTTCGTAATAAAGGAGAAATTATGTGCTTTTTTTTTTTTTTTTTTTTTATTTGTTTGTTTGTTTGTTTGTTTGTTTTTTTTTAGAAGAAAAATTGTCTAAAGTTGTTAGAGGGGTGTGTGTGTGAGTTGATTATGGTGAATGGGGGTACTGTGGGGGATAGCAGCTGCAATCATGCTGCTGTGCAAACTAATCGATATCGCAACTACTTTTAAATAAATGTGCGGACAAAAAAAGTATCCAAAGAAAAGAAACGCAAAAAAGAAAAGAAGGAAAAGAAGGAACAGAGTGTATCTTCTGGATAGAGCAGGTTTGTAATGTCTTGTGTTAAGACGACTGTTTGGTGTTGGAGGAGAATCCGTCAAGATCGATACTTGTGACACTATTTTTTCCCTCTTTCTTATGGTCTGTTCGAAGAAGTCTTTGAGATTTTTGGACTCGATGAGAGGGAAGGGAGGGGGGAAGAGCGGCATCGACTCATCAAGGCGCAACAACCAGGACAGGCCTTCCGATCAGAGCAATATAACAACAACAAAAACGAATCGGTTGAGTACAGGAAGACGAGAAAAGAAAGTAAGAAGGAAAAAAATTGACTTGGTTGCCTCTGCGATTTGCTTGACAAGAAGTCCCAGGCAAACATTTATGTTTGGAATAAAAAGGTGGAGAGAATTCATACACAGGAGCTATAGACAAAATCACTTTTCTTGCTCGAACAACCCTGGGGTTAGCTTTGTACGACGTAGCTGTCATTATCATCCTACGAAACCGTGGGCAAAAAAGTTCAAATTTCAGAGTCATATCTAGAGCGGTCATGTACAATCGAGGTGAATGGTCCAACTAACTTCAGTCGATTTTTGAGATACATTTGTTCAGTGCAAGACGACTGTCCTCAGTTGTCGCTTGCCACTGCGGAGGATTTTACGAAGGAGCATCAACTCTGAATGGTCTCGGATTTCATTTGAATACAATAGTCCAAGCTAGTCACCTATTAAACCAGGGTATTTTCCCCCTAACCACCAATATGCGGTTGCGAAAAGGAGAGGAGAGAGAGATAGAGAGAAGGAGAGTCGAATAAAGGTGGATCGAAGAGACGTTCTTGGATGCAAAGCATTGGGAGAGACAACTGTCCATGAACCTGCTCTTTTTGGTAAGCGTAGACCAGACTATCTTGGACACCAATGAACCAAGCTGTCTCTCATTCCTGGATACAGTCCTGAGCTGTTTTATATATAAAGTATTTTATCTTAAAAAAGAGTGATCGCACATCACCGAAGCATCCATGCTTTCCCTTTTCTTTCGTGAAGATTGACACGAAATGGCAAGTTCAGGATATGATAATAAAATTCAAGTCAGAGAGGAGTAGGAGTGTTGGTTGCGCCATTAACAGTCCCTTCTATAAGCCTATGAAAGTATACATCCTCCCTTTCTCTCTCTTCTTTTTTTGTGTGCATGGATCTAGAGTCAGTCCATCGAGTCTCAGAAGGTCTCCTTTTAGGTACAAACATTCTGTGTAGAGCAGAAAAAAAAAAAAAAAAAAAAGCTGTTTAGGGACAACAAACAATGAATCCATGGATGAATACACTTGCTCTTCTGGTTCACAGGAACAATGTTAACACGGAGTCCACAGGGCTAAAAGGCGCACAGTGCTCTAGCTCCCCCCCCTCTCCTTTCCCTTTCCTTGGTAACAAACTGAATTCTTCAAAAAAAAAAAAAAAAAAAATCGAATCACCCCTGCCTAACAGTGAGCCCAAGCACAGCAGAAGAAAGGGTTGTCTTTCATCCCTGGCCTTGTCTTTGTCCAATCGAGATGAGTCTCAAAAAAAAAAAAAAAAAGAGAGACAGCAGACTGGCAGTACCGACAGCAAAGGAAAAAAAAACGAAAGCTGGATTAGGAGAGTGAAAGGATGTCATTGCTGTGCTTGGGCTCTCAGACGGGACCGGAACCGGCCGATGAGATTCTGGGTAGCCTAAAAAACTTGCACTCCGTCCTCTGAGCGCTCTATTTTTTTTTTTTTTTTTTATTTATTTTTTTCTCTCTTGGAAGAAGGTTAATCTTTGCTATGATCCAAGACAAACAGGGAAACCCTTCCTAGGATTCACCGTCACCAAAATGGATTCGCTTCAGGTCATCCGTACACATTCCTGGACACTGCCACAACACAAAGTGCCTAGCCTGTTTGCTTTTTTGTTTTTTTTCTCTTTACATTTTCCAAGTTACACAGAGCCCGAACCCTAGGCGAGAACGTGTCGGATCAACGGTTCTCATACAAGCCGAGCAATACTATCAGATGCAGTTGGGCGTTTCGGTTCAGTCTCCAGGTAGGGGATGAAAGAGAGAGAGAGAGGAGGATCGGACTGAAAAAAGTATGTAGGTTTACGCGAGAAATCTCATCCCCTCCCTCCTCCCCTACTAGTCTACCTCTCATCGGCAACGTAAACCGAAGTGTGAAGAAAAATAAATTATCGAACCAGAACTACTTTGGGTAGGCGCCTGAAAGGATATACGAGAGCTTTTCTAACGGAGGGCATAAAGTCAAGACATAACTCTTCATGGACAAGTATTTAAACAGATGGTCCAAGGTACCACAATCCACTCGTCAGCTTATTCCCTATCTCGTATCCTCCATCCACCTATCCCTCTTTCCCTCCCACTTTATTCACCTTCTCTTCTACGATGAAGGTGACCCTAGCTCTTTCTCTCGCACTAGTTGCGACGACTCATGCTCTTCCTGTACTCGAGGTCGTCAACCAAGTCGCCAACATCTTGACCATCATCACCAGTATCATTTCTCTTACAGCTCCTGCCGAGCCCAACCTGATCTCCCTGTCCACGGCTATCGGTTTTAACGGTGTCAATGCCTCGAACGAAGTCGTCGGAGGAGAAGGCACGACCTCAGGAATGGATGGACCCTTCCCTCTGTTCTATATCACTGCAGACGACAGAAGCTCCATCATTAGCTATACCTATGGCTCTTATATCGACAGTGGAGACAAGGTTGTCCATCAGACAAACGCCAAAGACAACAAAATCCATAAAAAGGCCAGCATCTATGCAGGTGATTCCAAGCTTGTGGGAACCGGAAACACTTTTTACATTCGAAATGCCATCTGTTTCAAGTACATCACCGTTACGCCCGATCAAACTCGATCCGATTCAAGACCTTACTTGATCACGGCAGAATTGTTGATCAAGTATTTCAATGCCCCTTGGTATTACTCAGGCGATTATCTCCGTCACTATACTGATGATGGCAAATGTGATATCATCCGGGATCCACTTCCATGTGTGTGGTTGTCAGCCTTTAACCACGAGGGAGTTAATTTCGTGCGGAGGATGACGATCAATAGTGTCGCAGACTACAAGATGACAATTAACACAGGTCCCATTAATGAGGCCTCACTCAAGAAATATTTGAATGTTGAGTGGTCCAATCTTCCAGACAAGCCTAGTGTGTTCGTGGGTGGTGGTAAACCTCCCGGTCTTCCAAAGCGTGCCGACAAGGAGGATGATAACTCGGTCATCATCGACTCGGAGCTCCCTGCTACTACTCTCTGTAACGACAAGTCGTCTTATGGTCCTTCGTTTGTCTCGGAACGTGAAAAGTTGTTCTGTAACATGAAGACAAAGAAGCTGTATCCTCAGTGTGGAGGCAAGGTCACCAGTTCCTGCTATCAGATCAAGAACAACACGCTCTCCCTCGAGTTGGATGGTCCTCGACGAAACGGAGTTGCTCCTCCTGCCAAGATCTCTCTTCCCCTCCGACGATTCCCAAAGAACAAGTTGGCCAAGCGTGTCGATCTCGAGGTACCAGATTGCAAGAGAAAGGACCCCATTGTGAGCTGGACACCTACCATCACTGGTTCCTTCAAGGGTGATCAGGTCGCTCAGGGATCAGATTATGACCGTATTGGTCAGCGTCTTGGATGGATGAATGACCTCAGCACCAGACAGTTTGAGGGTACTTGGGTCGATTACCAGAATGGTCATGATGCCCGATTCCAATGTAAAAAGGACTTTGTTCAAGATCTTGCCGGTTGTCAACGATGCATCCGATTTGCTACGGATTCGGTCTGGACTGTCCTTCAGAGTCGTACGGTCGGTAGACTCGACCTTAACTGTGGTTCGATCCAATACTCACTCAAGCGTGGCGGTGGCGGTGGCGGTGGCGGCAGCAAGTGTTCTCGCAAGTTGGGTCGCGGTGACGGCAAGTCTGGTGAATGCTGCGAATCCAGTGATGATTGTCTGCTTATCTGCGATAACAGTGCCAATAAGTGCCGACCTGGAAACACCATGTGCGTTGGACTGAATCCCTTCAAGTATGGCCGCGGCAAAGGCGATGGTGTTCCGGGTGACTGCTGCGACAACAGCGATGATTGTGTCAAGAGCTGTGTCAACAAGCAGTGTAGCAGCACCAGCAGTGGTGGTGGTGGTGGTGGAGGTGGTGGTGGTGGCAAGTGTTCTCGCAAGTTGGGTCGTGGCGATGGTCGCTCAGGTGAATGCTGCGAGTCCAGTGATGATTGTCTGCTTATCTGTGATAACTTCAACAAGAAATGCCGACCTGGAAACACCATGTGCGTCGGTTTGAATCCTTTCAAGTATGGTCGTGGTAAGGGCGATGGTGTTATCGGTGACTGTTGCGACACCAGCGACGACTGTGTCAAGAGTTGTGTAAACAAACAGTGCAACAGCAGCGGTAGTGGCGGTAGCGGCGGCAGCGGCGGCAATGGTGGCAATGGCAAGTGCAGTGGTGGCCGACCTGGTCTCAAGGATGGCTCTGGTGCTGAAGGAGCATGCTGTGTCACCGAGGCTGACTGCAAGGTGTGCTGTTCCAAGGCTGGTGTGTGCAATGCTGCATGCAGGGACTGAGGATAAGTCGCCAGGCTGGCCTTGGCTTTATTAGCCTCAGTTAGATCCCTGCTTCATAGAAAGATATGATCACCAATAAATACGAATTAATATGAACTCTGGTCAACCAGTGTGAGTTTGGGAGACTCTTGGCGCAGTGGTGTCACAAAAGCGAATACAGTTATTAAGTCAACTTTTTCTCCATTCTATTTTATCCGGTTTGCCACCTTGCTACTGCTGCTATGGCTGGAGATGGTTTTCCATCTTTCACGGTTGTCTTCCTAGCTAGGCTCATAACGCGAGTCTCTGAGACTTTTCGTCCCTTATTTCACTTGTAGAATGATCAAAGGAGCAATAGACCTGCTCCCTGCCTCAGTATTCCCTGTGTCGATAGGAAAAAAGAAGTCAGACCAAGGACAACAACTGCATCGGTTAAGAAAATACCACTCTGCTGGCACACAGGAACATTGTTAACACGAAATCGTGAGGCATGGAGGCACACAGTGTTCTGGATCCTCTTTCCCTGGTAGAAACAAACCTCGAATTCTCACAACTAGATCCATTATCCTCGACTAACAGTGAGCCCAAGCACAGCAGAAGGAATGACTTTCTCACACTCCTGACCTTGTCTTTGTCTGAACGGAATGTGCCACAACAGACAGGTGGCAGCAAACATTAACAAAAAATGAATGCAGGATTAGGAGAGACAAAGGAATGTCGTTGCTATGCTTGGGCTCTTACATAGGACTGGCGACGATCTGCATTTGCACCATCTGAGCGTCAGCGTGAAAAGGCCCACTAGTAGGGATCCAGCCTATGGGGGAGAGGGGAAGGCATACAGGGTTGTTTGGAGCCCAAATCAGGCGATAAAAAGAAGAGTGTCTATGCTGCAAAGCATGTTGCACAAAGAGAGAACCGATTCCTCTGGAGAGTCCCTTACCTTTTCCCTTTCGTGAGTTACCAAAGTAGTACCACACTGCCACTAAACAACTGAAATGACCAGAGTTACACAGAACCGAGAATCCATGGCAAGGACGTGCTGGACCAACGGCTATTACACAAACTGAGCAACACCATCTGCTGCAGTCGAACGTTTTTAGTTTGATGTCTAGGTAGGGAGGAGAGAGAGGAGCATCGAGTCTTAAGTACGCGGGTTGACTCTAGGAAACTCTTTTCCCTTCTCTTCCCCCATGAGCAACGTAATGGAAGCGTGGAAGAGAGTCTGGTAGGAAGAACAAAGAAAAATCAACCTAGAATCTCTTTCTGTACGCGGTCAACTAGATGGATGGGTACTGCTTGAGGTTTGAGAGGGAAAGCACCAGGTCAAGACACAACTCATCATGGACAAGTATTTAAACAAATGATCCAGGGTACTATTCCACTCTTCAACCCCTCATCCTTCATTTCCTATCCTCTCCCTTTTTCTTCCTCTTCATTCATCTTCTCTTCCACGATGAAGGTGACCTTAGCTCTCTTCCTCGCATTAGCTGCGACGACTCATGCTCTTCCTATACTCGGGGTCATCAGCCAGGTCTCCAACATCATGACCATCATCACCACTATCATTTCTGCTACAGCTCCTGCCGAGCCTAATCTAGTCGCCTTGTCCACGGCAGTCGGTTTCAACGGTGTCAATGAAAATAACGAGATCGTCGGAGGACCAGGCACGAGCTCAGGAATGGATGGACCTTTCCCTCTGGTCTACATCACTGCAATTAACAGAAAATCCATCATCACCTTCACTGATGCTCCCTATATCAACAGTGGAGAAAAGGCTGTCCGTCAACCAAACACAGTTCAAAACCATGTTCATTACAGGACTAACATCTATGCAGGCGATGCCAGGCTTCAGGGAGGCGACCACACCTATTTTGCTCGCAATGCCATCTGTCTGAAGTATATCGCCATTACTCCCGACCAATCTCAATCCGATACAAAACCCTATGTGGTCACGGCGGAACTGTTGATCAAGTATTACAATGTTCCTTGGTACTATTCAGGCGACACTTTCCGTCATTATAGTACCGATGGCAAATGCGATATCATCTGGGATCCACTCCCATGTGTGTGGTTGTCGGCCTTTAACCACGAGGGGGTTAATTTCGTGGGGAGTATCTCGATCAATAATGTCCCAGAATACAACGCGACAATTAGGACAAGCCCCTTGAATGAGGCCGATCTCAAGAAATATATGAGCATTGAGTGGTCCCATCTCCCAGACAAGCCTAGTGTGTATGCAGAAGGCGGTTTGCCCCCAGGTCTTCCAAAGCGTGCCGACAAGGAGGATGATAACTCGGTCATCATTGACTCGGAGTTCCCTGCTTCTACTCTCTGTAACGACAAGTCGTCTTATGGTCCTTCATTTGTCTCGGAACGTGAAAAGTTGTTCTGTAACATGAAGACAAAGAAGCTGTATCCTCAATGTGGAGGCAAGGTCACTACCTCTTGTTATCAGATCAAGAACAATACGCTCTCGCTTGAGTTGGATGGTCCTCGACGAAACAGAATTGCTCCTCCTGCCAAGATCTCTCTTCCCCTGCGACGATTCCCAAAGAACAAGTTGGCCAAGCGTGGGGTCCTGAAAGGACCAGAATGCATCAAGAAGGATCCCGTTGGAGACTGGACACCTACCATCACTGGCTCCTTCAAGGGTGATCAGGTCGCTCAAGGTTCAGATTTTGACCGCATTGGTCAGCGTCTTGCATGGATGAGTGACCGCAGTGCCAAGGAGTTCGAAGGTACTTGGGTCGATTACCAGAATGGTCATGACGCCCGATTCGAATGTAAAAAGGCCCTCGTTCAAGATCTTGCCGGTTGTCAACGGTGTATCCGATTCGCTACGGATTCGGTCTGGACTGTCCTTCAGAGTCGTACAGTTGGCAGACTCGACCTTAACTGTGGTTCGATCCAATTCTCGTTCAAACGTAGCGGCAGTGGCGGTGGTGGTGATGGTAGCAGTGGCGGCAGCAAGTGTTCTCGCAAGTTGGGTCGCGGTGACGGCAAGTCTGGTGAATGCTGTGAGTCTAGCAAGGATTGTCTGCTTATCTGCGATAACAGTGCCAATAAGTGCCGACCTGGAAATACCATGTGTGTTGGACTGAATCCCTTCAAGTATGGCCGCGGCAAGGGCGATGGTGTTCCGGGTGACTGTTGCGACACCAGCAGTGATTGTGTCAAGAGCTGTGTCAACAAGCAGTGCAGCAGTACCAGCAGTGGTGGTGGTGGAGGAGGTGGTGGTGGCAAGTGTTCTCGCACACTGGGTCGTGCAGATGGTCGTTCAGGTGAATGCTGCGATACAAGTGAGGACTGTCTGCTTGTCTGTGATAGCAGTACCAAGAAATGCCGACCTGGAAGCTTGGCTTGTGGGTCCTTGAACCCCTACAAGTATGGTCGTGGAAAGGGTGATGGTGTTATCGGTGACTGCTGCGATACCAGCAGTGACTGTGTCAAGAGTTGTGTCAACAGACAGTGCAACAGCAGTAGCAGTGGTGGTAGTAGCAAGTGTAGCGGTGGCCGACCTGGTCTCAAGGATGGCTCTGGTGCCGAAGGAGCGTGCTGTGTCACTCAGGCTGACTGCAAGGTGTGCTGTTCCAAGGCTGGTGTGTGCAATGCTGCCTGCAGAGATTGAGGATAGGATAAGTCGCCAGGCTGGCCTTGGCTTTAGTATCTTCAGTTAGATTCCTGCTTCATAGAAAGATATGATCATCAATATATACGAATTAATATGAATTCTAGTCAACGAGTGCGAGTTTTGGAGGCTCTTGGTATCATGGTGTCACAGAAGCGAATGTGGTTATGAAATTGACCTTTCTCTTTTCTATTCTTCTCCAGTCTGCCAACATTGTCACTGCTATTGTGGACAGGGATTGGTTTGCCATCTTTCACGATCATCTCCCTAGCTAGGTTCAGCATGTGAGTCTCACAGACTGTCTGTCTTTTATTTCCAATGAACAGAGTAACCAAAGTGACAATAGGGTTAGTACGCGCTCTGGTATACTATAAGCTCATCATGCCCATGCAAGGCCCTCGTTTACAAAAAAAAAGGCAGGCCAGGGACAACAAATGCATCCGATAGACAAAATCCACAACCTTCTGGTACACAGGAACATTGTTAACACGGAATCATGAAGCAGGAAGGCCCACAGCGTTCTGGATCTCCATTCCCCAGTAAGCAAACTTCAAATCCTCATAGCTGGATTCATTATCCCCGCCTATAGTGAGCCCAAGCACAGCAGATTGGGAGGATCTCTCTCACTCCTGGCTTTGTCTTTGTCTGAACGAAATATGCCACCACAAGCAAATGATAGCAAATACCAGACAAAACATGACATAAAAAACGAATGCTGGGTTAGGAGAACAGAAGGATGCTATTGCTATGCCCGGGCTCTCGACCGAGACCGGTGCCAATCTGATGGGAAGCTTTTATCAAAACTGTATCTGCATTCCACCCTCTGAGCTTTTTTTTTTGTCTAATAAGGATTCAACCCATGGAGGAGGGGAAAAATTCAGAACAGGGTTGTTTAAGACCCATATCATAATCGAGGAAGTATGCTTTCTGTGTTGCAAAGTATGTTGCACGAAATAAGAAACTTCCTGGTAAGTCCTTTTCATTTTTGTTTTCGCGAGCTACCAAGGTGGTACCGCACTGCCACTAAACAACCGAAATGATTATAAGTTACACAGATCCGAGGATCCAAGGCTAGGACATGTTGGATCTACACTTGTTGTGCAAGCTGAGTAATGCTACCTGCTGCATGTCAATCATTTCGGTTCAATCTATAGGTAGGAAGGAGAGAGAGGAGGATCGGACTGAAAAAAATGCAGGTCTGATCTAGGAATCATTTTGCCTCTCTTCCTTCCTTCATTGGCAATGCAACCAAAACGTGGAAACACAGTCTGCTAGAAAAAACAAACAAACAAAAAAAAAGGCAAAACAATCAAGCCAGAACATATTTCGGTAGGCATTTGGCAGGATGGATGAGTGCTGTATGAGAGTAGAGGGGGAAACACCAAGTCAAGACACAACTCATCACGGACAAGTATTTAAAAAGATGATTCATGGTACGATTTTCACTCTTCAACTCATCCTCTATCTCCTATCCCCCTCCCCCATCGACTCATCACTCGCCCTCTTCCCTTTCATTCATCTTTTCTTCTACGATGAAGGCGAACCCAGTCCTTTGTCTCGCACTAGCCGCGACGGCTCAAGCTCTTCCTTTTCTCGAGGTCATCAATCAAGTTGCCAATATTTTGACCATTCTCACTAGTGCCATCTCTCTTTCGACCCCTGCCGTATCCAGTCAAGTCGGCTTCTCCACGGCAATCGGATACAATGGCGTCAATGACAAGAATGAGGTCGTTGGAGGGCCAGGCACAACCTCAGGAATGGATGGACCTTTCCCTTTGTTCAATATCGTTGCCGACGATAGCAGCTCTATCGTCTACTACGGAAATGGTCCCTATATCAACAGTGGAGACAAAGCTGTCCGCCAGGCAAACATCAACAACAACAGAAAGCACCGAAAGATCACTATCTATGCAGGTGATTCCAAGCCTACGGCAGGTGGTCCCCTTCCCAGTTTCGTCCGCAATGCCATTTGTTTCAAGTATATTGCCATTACTCCCGACAGTGCTCAATCCGATACGAAACCCTACGTGATCTCGGCAGAACTGTTGATCAAGTATTTCGGTGGTAGTTGGTATTATTCAGGTGACAATTTCCACTACTTTAGCGAAGACGGCAAATGCACTATCCTCAAAGATCCACTCCCGTGTGTTTGGTTGTCGGCCTTTAACCATGACGGAGTCGACTTCATCGAGAAAATCATTATCAAAGATGTCGAAGACTACAAGATGGCAGTCAAGACAAGTCCCATGAATGAGGCTTCGATCAAGAACACTCTGAGCGTTGCATGGTCCCATCTCCCAGACAAGCCTAGTGTAATCGCACTTCGTAATTCACTCGCTGGTTCTCCAAAGCGTGCCGACAAGGAGGATGATAACTCGGTCATCATCGATTCGGAGCTCCCTGCTACTACTCTCTGTAACGACAAGTCGTCTTATGGTCCTTCATTTGTCTCGGAACGTGAAAAGTTGTTCTGTAACATGAAGACAAAGAAGCTGTATCCTCAATGTGGAGGCAAGGTCACTACCTCTTGTTATCAAATCAAGAACAATACGCTCTCGCTTGAGATGGATGCCCCTCGACGAAACAGAATTGCTCCTCCTGCCAAGATCTCTCTTCCCCTCCGACGATTCCCAAAGAAAAAGCTGGCCAAACGTGTCGACCTAGAAGCACCAGATTGCAAGAGAAAGGACCCCATTGTGAGTTGGACACCTACCATCACTGGCTCCTTCAAGGGTGATCAGGTCGCTCAGGGAGCAGATTACGACCGTATTGGTCAGCGTCTTGGATGGATGAGTGACCGCAGTGCCAAGGAGTTTGAGGGTACTTGGGTCGATTACCAGAATGGTCATGACGCCCGATTCGAATGTAAAAAGGCCTTTGTTCAAGATCTTGCTGGTTGTCAACGATGCATCCGATTCGCTACGGATTCGGTCTGGACTGTCCTTCAGAGTCGTACGGTTGGCAGACTCGACCTTAACTGTGGTTCGATCCAATACTCACTCAAGCGTGGCAGCAGTGGTGGTGGCGGCAGCAAGTGTTCTCGCACACTGGGTCGTGCAGATGGTCGTTCAGGCGAGTGCTGCGAAACAAGCGATGACTGTGAACTTATCTGTGATAGTAGTACCAAGAAGTGCCGACCTGGAAGTATGGTTTGTGGCTCACTGAACCCCTACAAATTTGGTCGTGGCAAGGGCGATGGCGTTGTCGGTGACTGCTGCGATACCAGCAGTGACTGTGTCAAGAGTTGTGTCAACAGACAGTGCAACAGCAGTAGCAGTGGTGGTAGTAGCAAGTGCAAAGGTGGCCGACCTGGTCTCAAGGATGGTTCTGGTGCCGAAGGAGCATGCTGTGTCACCGAGGCTGACTGCAAGGTGTGCTGTTCCAAGGCTGGTGTGTGCAATGCTGCCTGTAGAGATTGAGGATTTGACGCCAGGCTGGCCTTGGCTTTAGTATCTTCAGTTAGATTCCTGCTTCATAGAAAGATATGATCATCAATATATACGAATTAATATGAATTCTAGTCAACGAGTGCGAGTTTTGGAGGCTCTTGGTATCATGGTGTCACAGAAGCGAATGTGGTTATGAAATTGACCTTTCTCTTTTCTATTCTTCTCCAGTCTGCCAACATTGTCACTGCTATTGTGGACAGGGATTGGTTTGCCATCTTTCACGATCATCCCCCTAGCTAGGTTCAGCATGTGAGTCTCACAGACTGTCTGTCTTTTATTTCCAATGAACAGAGTAACCAAAGTGACAGTATGGTTAGTATGCGCTCTGGCATACCATAAGCTCATCATGCCCATGCGGGGCCTTTGCTTACAAAAAAAAAAAAAAAAAAAAAAAAAATGGCAGGCAGGCAGGCAGGTAGGTAGGTAGGCAGGCAGGCAGGTAGGCAGGCAGGCCAGGGACAACAAATGCATCTGATAGACGAGAAGACACTACCATACTGGGTATACAGGAATATTGTTAACACGGAATCGTGAGGCAAGAAGGTAGTACAGTGCTCTGGATCCTTTTTCTCTAGTATCTAAATAAACTTCAAATCCTCATAGCTGGATTCAATATCCCCGCCTAATGGTGAGCCCAAGCACAGCAGAAGGGATGGTTCATTCTCGCTCCTTACTTTGTCCTTGTCCGAAAAAATATGCCGCCACAAGCAAATGCCAGCAAATATCAAACAAAAAAAAAAATCTTGGGTTTAGTGAGACAAAGGGATGTCATTGCTGTGCTTGGGCTCTCGGATGGGACCAGCACCGGACTGGATGAAGGTTTTTTTTATTTTTTTTTTTTTATCAACACCGCACCTGCATTCGACTAGTAAGGATCCAGCCAATGGTAAACTCCACAGCAGGATTTTTTTTTTGGAGCCCAAATCAGATTGGTGTTGGAGAATGTCTGTGCTGCAAGGAATGTTGCACAAAAAGAGAACCAATTCCTGGTAAGCCCTTTTTCTTGCACCTTTTATTATATTTTTTAGCGAGTTACCAAGGTTGTACCGCACTGCCACTAAACAACCGAGATGATCTGAGTTACACGGAGCCGAGAATCTTAGGCAAGGGCGTGTCGGATCAACGGCTATCGTTCAAGCTGAGCAATATGTACCTGCTGCAGTCGAACGTCTCGGCTAGATTTCTAGGTAATGAGGGATAGTGGGGGATGGGGCAGAAAAGTATGCAAGTTAACTCTAGGATACATACTCCACTCCTCTTCTCCCTTTATCAGCAAAGTAATCAAAGTATGGAAAAAACTTTGGCAGGGAGAAAACTAGAATTTCTCTCGGCACTCGCTCAACAAGATGGACGAGAGTTGTTTGAGGGCAGGGATGGAAAGCACCAAGTCAAGACACAACTCATCATGGACGAGTATTTAAACAGATGGTCAAAGGCACCATTCCACCCTTCAACCCATCCTCCATCTCCTATTCTTCCTCTTCATTTCCACTTCCTTCCTCTCCCTTCTTCTCTTCTACAATGAAGGTGAACCCAGCCCTATGCCTCGCACTAGCTGCGACGGCTCAAGCCCTTCCTGCACTCGAGGTCATTAACCAAGTCGCCAACATTTTGACCATCATCACCAGTGCCATCTCTCTTTCGACCCCTGCCGTATCCAGTCAAGTTGGTCTGTCCACGGCAATCGGTTATAACGGTGTCAATGACAAGAACGAAGTCGTCGGAGGAGCTGGCACGACTTCAGGAATGGATGGACCCTTCCCTCTGGTCTACATCTCTGCAGACGACAGGAGCTCCATCATCAGCTACACCTACGGACCTTATATCGACAGTGGAGACAAGGCTGTCCGTCAGACCAACATCAAAAGTAACAGAAATCACCTGAAGACCGATATCTATGCTGGCGATTTGAAGCTTGTGGGAACCGGAAACACTTTCTACATTCGAAACGCCATCTGCTTCAAGTATATCGCCATTACTCCCGACAGTGCTCAATCCGATACAAAGCCCTACGTGATCTCGGCAGAACTGTTGATCAAGTATTTCAATGTTCCCTGGTATTATTCAGGCGATAATTACCGCTACTACAGTGATGATGGCAAATGTTCCATCGTCAGGAGTCCACTTCCATGTGTGTGGTTGTCCGCCTTTAAACACGATGGACTCGATTTCGTCGAAAAGATCTCGATCAGTAATGTGGCAGAGTACAAGATGGCGGTTAAGACGAGCCCCATTAATGAAGCCTCGATCAAGAATTATGTGAAAATTACAATGTCCCATCTCCCAGACAAGGCCAGCGTGCTTGTAGGCCGTGATAGGCCCCCCGGTCTTCCTAAGCGTGCCGACAAGGAGGATGATAACTCGGTCATCATCGACTCGGAGCTCCCTGCTTCTACTCTCTGTAACGACAAGTCGTCTTATGGTCCTTCATTTGTCTCGGAACGTGAAAAGTTGTTCTGTAACATGAAGACAAAGAAGCTTTATCGTCAGTGTGGAGGCAAGGTCACTACCTCTTGTTATCAGATCAAGAACAATACGCTCTCGCTTGAGATGGATGCCCCTCGACGAAACGGAATTGCTCCTCCTACCAAGATCTCTCTTCCCCTGCGACGATTTCCAAAGAACAAGTTGGCCAAGCGTGTCGATCTAGAAGAACCAGACTGCAAGAGAAAGGACCCCATTGTGAGCTGGACACCTACCATTACTGGCTCCTACAAGGGTGATCAGGCTGCTCAGGGTTCAGATTATGACCGCATTAACCAGCGCCTTGCATGGATGAATGCCGGCAGTACCAAGGATTTCGAGGGTGTCTGGATCGATTATGCTAATGGACACGATGCCCGATTCGAATGTAAAAAGAATATTGTCCAAGATCTTGCCGGTTGTCAACGATGCATCAAGTTCGCTACTGACTCGGCTTCGAGTGTCCTTCAGAGTCGTACGGTCGGCAGAATCGACCTCAACTGTGGTTCGATCCAATACTTCCTCAAGCGTGGCGCTGGCGGCAGCAAGTGTACTCGCAAGCTGGGTCGTGGTGATGGCAAATCTGGCGAATGCTGCGAAACCAGCGATGATTGTGTGCTTGTCTGTGATAACAGTGCCAAGAAATGCCGACCTGGAAGTACGGTTTGTGGCTCACTGAACCCTTTCAAGTTTGGTCGCGGCAAGGGTGATGGTGTTCCTGGTGACTGCTGTGAGAGCAGCAGCGACTGTGTCAAGAGCTGTGTCAACAAGCAGTGTAGCAGCACCAGCAGTGGTGGTGGCAGTGGTGGCAAGTGTACTCGCAAGCTGGGTCGTGGTGATGGTCGCACAAACGACTGCTGCGAAACAAGCGATGACTGTGAACTTATCTGTGATAGCAGTGCCAAGAAATGCCGACCTGGAAGTATGGTTTGTGGCTCACTGAACCCTTTCAAGTTTGGTCGTGGCAAGGGTGATGGTGTTATCGGTGACTGCTGCGATACCAGCAATGACTGTGTCAAGAGTTGTGTCAACAAACAGTGCAACAGCAGTAGCAGTGGCGGTAGTAGCAAGTGCAAAGGTGGTCGACCTGGTCTCAAGGATGGCTCTGGTGCCGAAGGAGCATGCTGTGTCACCCAAGCTGACTGCAAGGTGTGCTGTTCCAAGGCTGGTGTGTGTAATGCTGCCTGCAGAGATTGAGGATAAGTCGCCAGGCTGGCCTTGGCTTAAGTAGCATCAACTAGATTCCTGCTTCATAAAAAGATGTGATCAACAATAAACACGAGTTAACATAATTTCTGGTCAATGAATGCGAATGTAAAAGACTCTTAGTATCATGGTGTCACAGAAGCTGATGCGGCAGTATTGACATTAACCTTTTCTTTCTACAGTTCCTCTAGTTCCTCTGGTCTGCCAACCATGTAACTGCTGTAAGGGGCAGGGCTGATTTGCCTTTGCCCACCAACATCTTCCTAGCTAGGTTCAGAAAGCGAATCTTAGAGGCTACTTTTCTCTCATTTCACTTTTTGAGTAACCAAAGGGACAATATAGCTGCTCCCTGTCCTAGCATTCTTTGCTGGCAAAAAAAAACAGACTGGAGACAACGACTGCATCCAAAATGAAGACACCTCCCTGCCGATACGCAGGAACATTGTTAACACGAATTCCATAAGGCAAAAAGGCACTCAGGGTTCGTTCTGGCCCCTCTCTCTCCCCTGATTATAGGCTGAATTTTCACACATGGATCCTTTATCCCCGCCAATGATGAGCCCAAGCACAGCAGGAGGAAGGGTTCTTTTTCGTCCCTGGCATTGTCTTAGTCTGGTCGAAATGCGCCACTTCAAGCAAGTAGGTAGTAAAAAATGGGTGCTGGATTAGGTTAAGAGATATGTCATTGCTGTGCTTGGGCTCTTTGACGGGACCGGTGCCGATCCGGATGAGGATTTTTATCAAATCTTGCACCTACATTCTGTCCTCTGAGCCCTTTTGTGGAAGGCTAACCAGGATGGGAACCAACCCATGGAAAAAGGGTAAAACCCAGAACTGCACTGTTAGGAGTCCGACTCTGACTAGAAAGAACAGTTCCTTGGCTTGCCCATGTTAAGGAATGGGGAGGAAAATTTTGCAAGTCACCCAGACAAACAACAGAAATGCTGGGCTTCTTTTTTTTTTTTTATTTTTTTTATGGTTCACAGAGCCCAAGCCCAAGGAAAGAACGTGTTGGATTAACGGCTATTGAACAAGCTGAGCAACACTATCAGATGCAGTTGGGCGTTTCGGTTCGATCAGACTGAGGGTATGTAGGTTTACGCGAGTAGTCTCATCCCCTCCCTTCTCCCCTCCTCCTCTATTAGTCTATCTCATCGGTAACGTACCAAAGCGTGAACGGTTTTCTAGTACGTACATAGGAAGAAAGAAATATATATCTCGAACCAGAGTTACTTTTAGTAGGCGCCAGAAAGGGTATTTATGAGAGCTTCTTGAGGAGAAGGCATCAAGTCAAGACAAAACTCTTTATGGATGCGTGTTTAAATAGATGCCCTAAGATACCAAATTACCCTTCTACCCATACTCTTATTCCCCTATCCTCTGTCTGTTCTCCTTCCTTCCTTCAGCTTTTCTTTTACGATGAAGGTGGCTCCTGCCCTCTGTCTCGTACTAGCTACGACGGCTTATGCTCTTCCTCCACTCGAGGTCATCGGACAAATCTCCAACATTTTGACCATCATCACCGGTACTCTCTCTCTTACAGCTCCCTCCGTGTCCAACCAAGTTGGTCTAGCCACAGCAATCGGCTATAACGGTGTCAACGACAACAATGAAGTTGTTGGAGGGCCGGGTACGACCTCAGGAATGGATGGACCCTTCCCACTCTTTCACATCACGGCAAACGACAGAAGCTCTATCGTCACATATACCCATGGTCCTTACATCGACAGTGGGGTCAAAGGTGTCCATCAGCCAACCGTCAATAACAACAGAAAGCACCACAGAGCTAACATCTATGCGGGTGATTCCAAGCTTGTGGGAACCGGGAAAACTTTTTACATTCGAAATGCCATCTGTTTCAAGTACATCGCCATTACTCCCGACAAAGCTCAATCCGACACAGAACCCTACCTGATCACGGCAGAGTTGTTGATCAAGTATTTCAATGCTCCTTGGTACTATTCAGGAGACTATTACCGCTTCTATAGTGAAGACGGTAAGTGTGATACTTACAAGAACCCACTCCCATGTGTGTGGTTGTCGGCCTTTAACCACGATGGAGTTAATTTCATCGAGAAGATCTCGATCAAGGATACCCCAGAGTACAAGATGACAGTCCTGACAAGCCCCATAAATGAAGCCGCACTCAAGAACTATCTGAGCATTGAGTGGTCTCATCTACCAGACAAGGCCAGTGTGCTCGTAGATCCTGGTAGACCCCCAGGCCTTCCAAAGCGTGCCGACAAGGAGGATGATAACTCGGTCATCATCGACTCGGAGCTCCCTGCCACTACTCTCTGTAACGACAAGTCGTCTTATGGTCCTTCATTTGTCTCGGAACGTGAAAAGTTGTTCTGTAACATGAAGACAAAGAAGCTGTACCCTCAGTGTGGAGGCAAGGTCACCAGTTCCTGCTATCAGATCAAGAACAACACGCTCTCGCTTGAGATGGATGCCCCTCGACGAAACGGAATTGCTCCTCCTACCAAGATCTCTCTTCCTCTCCGACGATTCCCAAAGAACAAATTGGCCAAACGTGTCGATGTGGTGGAGCCAAAATGCATACAGAAGGATCCTAATGGAGGCTGGACGCCTATTATCACTGGTTCCTACATGGGTGATCAGGTTGCTCAAGGTTCAGATTTTGACCGCATTGGTCAGCGTCTTTCATGGATGAATGATCGCAGCACCAAGGAGTTCGAAGGTACTTGGGTTGATTACCAGAATGGTCATGACGCCCGATTCCAATGTAAAAAGGCTCTCGTTCAAGATCTTGCCGGTTGTCAACGGTGTATCCGATTTGCTACAGATTCGGTTTGGACTGTCCTTCAGAGTCGTACGGTTGGCAGACTCGACCTTAACTGTGGTTCGATCCAGTTCTCATTTAAACGCAGTGGCGGAGGCGGTGGTGATGGCAGTGGCGGCGGCGGCGGCAGCAAGTGTTCTCGCAAGTTGGGTCGCGGTGACGGCAAGTCTGGTGAATGCTGCGAATCCAGTGATGATTGTCTGCTTATCTGCGATAACAGTGCCAATAAGTGCCGACCTGGAAACACCATGTGCGTTGGACTGAATCCCTTCAAGTATGGCCGCGGCAAAGGCGATGGTGTTCCAGGTGACTGTTGCGACAACAGCGATGATTGTGTCAAGAGCTGTGTCAACCAACAGTGCAGCAGCACCAGCAGTGGCGGTGGTGGTGGCAAGTGTTCTCGCAAGTTGGGTCGCGGCGACGGCAAGTCTGGTGAATGCTGTGAGTCCAGCGATGATTGTGTCAAGAGCTGTGTCAACAAGCAGTGTAGCAGCAGCAGTGGTGGTGGTGGTGGTGGTGGTGGAGGTGGTGGTGGCAAGTGTTCTCGCAAGTTGGGTCGTGCAGATGGTCGCTCAGGTGAATGCTGCGAGTCCAGTGATGATTGTCTGCTTATCTGTGATAACTTCACCAAGAAATGCCGACCTGGAAACACCATGTGCGTCGGTTTGAACCCCTACAAGTACGGTCGTGGTAAGGGCGATGGTGTTATTGGTGACTGTTGCGACACCAGCGATGACTGTGTCAAGAGTTGTGTCAACAAACAGTGCAACAGCAGCGGTAGCGGCGGCAGCGGTGGCAATGGTGGCAATGGCAAGTGCAGTGGTGGCCGACCTGGTCTCAAGGATGGCTCTGGTGCCGAAGGAGCATGCTGTGTCACCGAGGCTGACTGCAAGGTGTGCTGTTCCAAGGCTGGTGTGTGCAATGCTGCATGCAGGGACTGAGGATAAGTCGCCAGGCTGGCCTTGGCTTTATTAGCCTCAGTTAGATCCCTGCTTCATAGAAAGATATGATCACCAATAAATACGAATTAATATGAACTCTGGTCAACCAGTGTGAGTTTGGGAGACTCTTGGCGCAGTGGTGTCACAAAAGCGAATACAGTTATTAAGTCAACTTTTTTTTCTCCATTCTATTTTATCCGGTTTGCCACCTTGCTACTGCTGCTATGGCTGGAGATGGTTTTCCATCTTTCACGGTTGTCTTCCTAGCTAGGCTCATAACGCGAGTCTCTGAGACTTTTCGTCCCTTATTTCACTTGTAGAATGATCAAAGGAGCAATAGACCTGCTCCCTGCCTCAGTATTCCCTGTGTCGATAGGAAAAAAGAAGTCAGACCAAGGACAACAACTGCATCGGTTAAGAAAATACCACTCTGCTGGCACACAGGAACATTGTTAACACGAAATCGTGAGGCATGGAGGCACACAGTGTTCTGGATCCTCTTTCCCTGGTAGAAACAAACCTCGAATTCTCACAACTAGATCCATTATCCTCGACTAACAGTGAGCCCAAGCACAGCAGAAGGAATGACTTTCTCACACTCCTGACCTTGTCTTTGTCTGAACGGAATGTGCCACAACAGACAGGTGGCAGCAAACATTAACAAAAAATGAATGCAGGATTAGGAGAGACAAAGGAATGTCGTTGCTATGCTTGGGCTCTTACATAGGACTGGCGACGATCTGCATTTGCACCGTCTGAGCGTCAGCGTGAAAAAGGCCCACTAGTAGGGATCCAGCCTATGGGGGAGAGGGAAGGCATACAGGGTTGTTTGGAGCCCAAATCAGGCGATAAAAAAGAAGAGTGTCTATGCTGCAAAGCATGTTGCACAAAGAGAGAACCGATTCCTCTGGAAAGTCCCTTACCTTTTCCCTTTCGTGAGTTACCAAAGTAGTACCACACTGCCACTAAACAACTGAAATGACCAGAGTTACACAGAACCGAGAATCCATGGCAAGGACGTGCTGGACCAACGGCTATTACACAAACTGAGCAACACCATCTGCTGCAGTCGAACGTTTTTAGTTTGATGTCTAGGTAGGGAGGAGAGAGAGGAGCATCGAGTCTTAAGTACGCGGGTTGACTCTAGGAAACTCTTTTCCCTTCTCTTCCCCCATGAGCAACGTAATGGAAGCGTGGAAGAGAGTCTGGTAGGAAGAACAAAGAAAAATCAACCTAGAATCTCTTTCTGTGCACGCTCAGCAAGATAGTGAGATGGATGAGTGCTGCTAGAGGGTAAGGGGAAAAGCGCAAAGTCAAGACACAACTCATCTTGGACAAGTATTTAAACAGATGGTCAAAGGCACCATTCCACTCTTCAACCCCTCATCCTTCATCTCCTACCCCCCATCTACACATATACATACACTTTCCTCTTTATTCCGCCTCTTTTCTACGATGAAGGTGAACCCAGTCCTTTGCCTCACGCTAGCTGCAGTGACTCAAGCTCTTCCTCCACTCGAAGTTGTCAACCAAGTCGCCAACATCATGACTATCATCACCAGTTCTATCTTTTTTTCGACTCCTTCCGAGCCCAATAAAGTGATCTTGTCCACAGCAATCGGCTACAACGGCGTCAATGAAAAGAATGAGGTCGTCGGAGGACCAGGCACAACCTCAGGAATGGATGGACCCTTCCCTTTTTTCACTGTCACTGGAGATGACGGTGGCACTATCCTCGACTCCTCGACTGGCTCTTATATCGACAGTGGAGTCAAGGGTATCAGTCAACCGAATGTCAAAAGTAACCTAAAGCACCGCAGTATCAACATCCAAGCGGGAGATATCAAGGTTCAGAGAACTGGACTTCGCGTTCAAGTTCGCAATGCCATTTGCTTCAAGTATATCTCCATTTCTCCTGACAGTTCTCAATCTGATACAAAGCCCTATGTGGTCACGGCGGAACTGTTGATCAAGTATTTCAATGTCCCTTGGTACTATTCAGGCGACACTTTCCACTATTATAGTACTGATGGCAAATGCACTGGACTCAAGAACCCACTCCCATGTGTGTGGTTGTCGGCCTTTAACCACGAAGGGGTTGATTTCGTCGGGAGTATCTCGATCAGTAAAATCCCAGAGTACAAAATGACAGTATTGACAAGTCCCATCGATGAGGCTGAGCTCAAGAAGTATCTGAGCATCAAAATGTCCCATCTCCCAGACAAGGCCGCTATACAAGTACCTCTTCAAAAGCGTGCGGATAAGGAGAGTGATGACTCTGTCATCATCGACTCGGAGCTCCCTGCTACTACTCTCTGTAACGACAAGTCGTCTTATGGCCCTTCGTTTGTCTCGGAACGTGAAAAGTTGTTCTGTAACATGAAGACAAAGAAGTTGTACCCTCAGTGTGGAGGCAAGGTCACTACCTCTTGTTATCAGATCAAGAACAATACGCTCTCGCTTGAGATGGATGCCCCTCGACGAAACGGAATTGCTCCTCCTGCCAAGATCTCTCTTCCCCTCCGACGATTCCCAAAGAACAAGTTGGCCAAGCGTCTCGATCTGCATTCGCCAGCTTGCATCAAGAAGGACCCTCTTGTGAACTGGACACCTACTATCACTGGTTCCTTCAAGGGTGATCAGGCTGCTCAAGGTTCAGATTATGACCGTATTGGGGAGCGTCTTGCATGGATGAGTGACCGCAGTGCCAAGGAGTTTGAGGGTACTTGGGTCGATTACCAGAATGGTCATGACGCCCGATTCGAATGTAAAAAGGCCTTTGTTCAAAATCTTGCTGGTTGTCAACGATGCATCCGATTCGCTACGGATTCGGTTTGGACTGTCCTTCAGAGTCGTACGGTCGGCAGACTCAACCTCAACTGTGGCTCGATCCAATACTCGTTCAAGCGTGGCGGCAGCGGTGGCGGAGGCAGCAAATGTACTCGCAAGCTGGGTCGCGGCGATGGTCGTTCAGGTGAATGCTGCGAGTCTAGCGATGATTGTCTGCTTGTCTGTGATAGCACTGCCAAGAAGTGCCGACCTGGAAGTTTGGCTTGTGGTTCCCTGAACCCCTACAAGTATGGTCGTAGAAAGGGCGATGGTGTTATTGGTGACTGTTGCGACACAAGCGATGACTGTGTCAAGAGTTGTGTTAACAAGCAGTGCAACAGCAGGTAGTTGTGGTAGTAGTGGTAATAGTAGCAAGTGCAAGGGCAGCCAATCCAGTCTTGGGGGTGGCTTTGGTGCCGAAGGAGCATGCTGTGTCACCAAGGCTGACTGCAAGGTGTGTTGTTCCAAGGCTGGTGTGTGCAATGCTGCCTGCAGAGATTGAGGATTTGACGCCAGGCTGGCCTTGGCTTTAGTAGCACCAACTGGACTCTCGCTTCAAGAAAGATATGGTCAACAATAAACACTAGTTAACATGAATTCTGGTCAACGAGTGCGAGTTTTGGAGGCTCTTGGTATCATGGTGTCACAGAAGCAGATGCAGCAATGGCATTAACACTTTCTTTCTGATTTCCTTCCCAACTCCTCTCGTCTGCCAACCATGCAATTGCTGTTGGAGAAGAGTTGGCTTGTCGTCGTCCATGAGCATCTTCCTAGCTAGGTTTAGAACGCGAGCCTTTGAGGCTGCTTTCTCTTTTTTTAGTTATGAAGTAACCAAATAGACAACAGAGCTGTTCCCCACCCTGGCATACCTGTGTTGAGCAAGAAAAAAAATCAGGTCGGAGACAACAGCTGTATCCAAAATGAAGACACCACTCGGCTGGCTGGTACACAGGAACATTGTTAACACGAAATCGTTGGGCTAAAAGGCATACAACGTTCTGGCTCCTCCTCCCCTCTCGTAGCAATAAGCTGAATTTTCACGCATGGATCCTTTATCCCCGACAATGATGAGCCCAAACACAGCAGGAGGAAGGGTTCTTTTTCATCCCTGGCTTTGTCTTTGTCTGTTCGAAATGCGCCACTTCAGGCAGGCAGATAATAAAGATGGATGCTGGATTAGGTTAGGAGGGATGTCACTGCTGTGTCTGGGCTCTCAGATGGGGCCGGCACCGATCTGGACAAGGATTTTTATCCGTCCTCTGAGCCCCTTTGTCAGAGCCCATACCTTAATCTTTACCGGTTTTAACGCCGTGGCTTGTCATGGTCTTGTCTTCTTTCAAGGAGTTGTCTTCTCTCCCCTATCCCTATCGACCAAAATGGAAAGTCCACCCGTCTCTAGTGACTCCACCCACTATGATGTCCTGGCAGATGCAATGCACAAGGTCCTTCAAGCTGCGCAGCCAGTCTGTGGTGGGAGTCCCTGAGCAAGTTTTTATTCCTGTCAATACCATCTCAGTTGGAACAGTAATCTTGCACCAAGTTCGCTGGAGGTGCCGGGCAACGCCCCCCCCCCCACTTTGCATTTCGTGCAGCAGTTGTTGCTTCGTTTACAAGATTCGTCTCTCAAGGCGACAACAACTTTTAGAATTATGTGGATGGAGCGGTCAGCAGAAACTCAGTTGCGAAGTAGGAAGCCCATAACAAGAAGATCAAGCTTGGCTTTCAACTTCACCTTGGTTCCAAGAGCAAACTCTCATCAGAAGAGGATGCGGTGCTACGCTATATCGATGAGTCCATCCTTCCAATGGATCGAAAGTATGCGGGAAGAAGGCTTTCCTTTTATTGAGCATTAGTTTAGTCATACTACTAAAGACTTGTGTTTTGTTCTTACCAACAGTTGCATCATCATTCTCATCATCTTGGTGTGATGGCGTAAAGCCGCAATAGGAAATGGCTTCTTTCAGGCGGAGAGGGCAAGTAGTCCCGACTGACACAAACAGTCATGATTTCGGAAAGAGAATGGACGAGATCAGGGAGGATCTGCAAACAACTATGATCTTTGCTAGCGTTTGCCACTTTCACGAGAAGAGACTGGATCTGACAGAGCTCCTCAACTCCACCTACACTATCAAATTTATGACAACCGTCATCAATCCCAAAAGCTGAGGCCGAGTTTTCATCTTCCTTTGCGTCAATGCTTCCGGGCCATCCATTTTTACAAAGTCGGCATATTACAACACTGTGATCTCTTGTCTTGAGTGAGTGGATATTATCAATCAGCAGAGTCTGCTTGTCGTGTGTGAGAGAGTCCACCTCAAAGCATTGTTTTTGGCCAGCGGGGTATCTTTCACCAAAGAAGCTTGAAGAAGCAGAGAAACTAAACTTGTGGCCGCGAGCCGAGGAGGAAAAGCGATGGCCTATTTGGCCAACCACGCAGGTAAATGAGGAAGATTTGGATGACAGAAATGATATCTACGCTTGATTGCACCGACGCCTACTGATGGTCAGGTCAGCAACCATGAACAAAAAGACGAGCAAGAGTTGGTGGCAGACGTTGGCAAGTGCCAGTTTACACGAGGAAAAAAAAAATGGTCGCAATGCAAGCATGGTATCTCATTCAGGAGAGTTAGGCAGGGCACTAAATCCACACAAAATATACTATCCTATTTGGAGAATGAAGATTAGCCCCATGGAAAGGGTAAACCCAGAACAGGGTTGGTTGGAGCCCGAGTCGGACTAAAAAAGAAGAGAGTATGTGCTGCATGCTTTGCGCCTCACAAACAAGGAAATCAAATCCTGGGATTCTCGCAGTAAGGTTTTTTTTTTCTTTTTGTGGGTCGCCAAGGCGGGTACTCTTCTGATCATCCATTTCACATTCCTGGACACTGCCACAAAACAGTGCTCAGCTTGATTTTTTTTTTTTTTTTTTTTTTTTTTTCTCAGTTACACAGAGCCCGAGTCCGAGTCAAAAACGCGTTGGATCAGCGGTCATTTTACAAACAGAGCAACACTATCCGCTGCAATCGGGAGTTCGGCTCCGTCCCCAGGTGGAGAGGAGAGGGATCGAACTGAAAGTAAGTAGGTTTGCTCGAGCAATCGCTCTCCCCCTTCTCTCTTCTCCTCTCATCGGCAAGGTATCCGTAGCGTGGCCGATGGTCTGGTAGAAAAAGAAATAACCGAACTAGTTTTTTTTTTTTTGGCAGGCGCCTGAAAGGATGTGCTGAGAGCTTTCTGAGGGGAGCATGGTATCAAGTCAATTACAGCTGTTCTTGAACGAGTATTTAAACCGATGTCCAAGGTACTATTTCGCCCTTCACTTTCATCTTCTATCTTCTATCTCTCCCCCACCCCCCTCCCCTCTCCTCCCCTCCTCTCCTCCTTACGATGAAGGTGACCCCAGCCCTTTGCCTCGCACTGGCTGCGACGACTCAAGCTCTCCCTGCACTCGAGGTCATTAACCAAGTCGCCAACATTTTGACCATCATCACCAGCGCCATCTCTCTTTCGGATCCCGCCGTATCCAGTCAGGTCACCCTGTCCACAGCAATCGGTTACAACGGTGTCAATGAGAGGAATGAGGTCGTTGGAGGAGAAGGTACGACCTCAGGAATGGATGGACCCTTCCCTCTGATCGGTATCGTTGCGGACGACAAGAGTCCTGTTGTCACCTACACAAGTCGTCCTTATATCGACAGTGGAGACAAAGTGGTCCGTCAAGCCAAAACCAACAAAAACAGAAAGCACTTCAAGACCAACATCTATGCGGGTGATGCCAAGCTTACAGGAAACCCAATTCCTTTTTACGTTCGCAATGCCATTTGTTTCAAGTACATTGCCATCACCCCCGATACTTCTCAATCTGATACCGACCCTTATGTGATCTCGTCGGAATTGTTGATCAAGTATTACAATGCCCCTTGGTATTATTCAGGCGACAACTTCTACCACTATAGTGACGATGGTCAATGCACTATCCTCAAGGACCCACTCCCATGTGTGTGGTTGTCAGCCTTTAACCATGACGGAGTCAACTTTATCGAGAAGATCACGGTCAAGGATATCACCGAGTACAAGATGGCAGTTAAGACAAGCCCTTTGAACCAAGAGCAAATCATGAGCTATCTGGACATTGGCTGGTCTCATTTCCCGGACAAGCCCACGCTGTCCCTCTATGATGGTTATGATCCAGATCTGACCAAGCGTGCCGACAAGGAGAATGATGACTCTGTCATCATCGACTCGG
Source organism: Mortierella sp. BCC40632 (assembly GCA_011634665.1). NCBI lineage: Eukaryota > Fungi > Mortierellomycota > Mortierellomycetes > Mortierellales > Mortierellaceae > Mortierella > Mortierella sp. BCC40632. The sequence goes on from WAEK01000009.1 coordinate 166,150, forward strand.
ATCTCTCTGCTTCTATCCTCTGTAACGACAAGTCGTCTTATGGTCCTTCGTTTGTCTCGGAACGTGAAAGGATGTTCTGTCATATGAAGACAAAGAAGCTGTATCCTCAGTGTGGAGGCAATGTCTCTAGCTCCTGCTATCAGATCAAGAACAACACGCTCTCCCTCGAGTTGGATGGTCCTCGACGAAATGGAATTGCTCCTCCTGCCAAGATCTCTCTCCCCTTGCGACGATTCCCTAAGCAGAGATTGGCCAAGCGTGTCGATCTGAAAGAACCAGACTGCAAGAGAAAGGACCCCATTGTGAGCTGGACACCTACCATCACTGGTTCCTACATGGGTGATCAGGTCGCTCAAGCTTCGGATTTGGACCGCATTAACCAGCGCCTTGCATGGATGAATGAGCGCAGTACCAAGGAGTTTGAGGGTGTCTGGGTCGATTATGAGAATGGGCATGACGCCCGATTCGAATGCAAAAAGGCTTTTGTTCAAGATCTTGCCGGCTGTCAACGCTGCATCAAGTTCGCTACCGATTCCGCTTTGGGTGTCCTTCAGAGTCGTACGGTCGGCAGACTCGACCTCAACTGTGGTTCGATCCAATACTCGTTCAAGCGTGGTGCTGGCGGCAGCAAGTGCACTCGCAAGTTGGGTCGTGGTGATGGAAAGTCCGGCGAATGCTGTGAGTCCAGCGATGACTGTGTACTTATCTGTGATACCGGTGCCAAAATGTGCCGACCTGGAAACACAATGTGTGTTGGTCTGAACCCTTTCAAGTTTGGTCGCGGCAAAGGTGACGGTGTCCCTGGAGACTGTTGCGATAGCAGTGATGACTGTGTCAAGAGCTGTGTCAACAAGCAGTGTAGCAGCACCAGCGGCGGCGGCGGTGGTGGTGATGGCAAATGTTCTCGCAAGCTGGGTCGTGGTGATGGTCGTTCAGGCGAATGTTGCGAAACCAGCGATGACTGTGAGCTTATCTGTGATGCCAGCGCCAAGAAGTGCCGACCTGGAAACACCATGTGTGTCGGTCTGAACCCTTTCAAGTTTGGTCGCGGCAAGGGTGATGGTGTTCCTGGAGACTGTTGCGATAGCAGTGATGACTGTGTCAAGAGCTGTGTCAACAAGCAGTGTAGCAGCACCAGCGGCGGCGGTGGTGGTGGTGATGGCAAGTGTTCTCGCAAGTTGGGTCGTGGTGATGGTCGTTCAGGTGAATGTTGCGAAACCAGCGATGACTGTGAGCTTATCTGTGATGCCAGCGCCAAGAAGTGCCGACCTGGAAACACCATGTGCGTCGGTCTGAACCCTTTCAAGTTTGGTCGCGGCAAGGGCGATGGTGTTATCGGTGACTGTTGCGACACCAGCAATGACTGTGTCAAGAGTTGTGTCAACAAACAGTGCAACAGCAGCGGTAGTGGCGGTAACGGCGGCAATGGTGGCAATGGCAAGTGCAGTGGTGGTCGACCTGGTCTCAAGGATGGCTCTGGTGCCGAAGGAGCGTGCTGTGTCACCGAGGCTGACTGCAAGGTGTGCTGTTCCAAGGCTGGTGTGTGCAATGCTGCCTGCAGAGATTGAGTAAAAGTCACCAGGCTGGCCTTGGCTTTTGTAGCATCAATTAGATTCCCACTTCAAAGAAAAATTTAAAAACGAGTTAATATGAATTCTGGTCAATGGGTATAGGCGTAAGAGACTCTTGGTGTTGAAGGAGCCAATGCAACAAGGACTTTTACCTTGTATTTCATTTTTTTTTCTTGACCCCTCAAATATGCAGATTATCCTGCGACAACCATCAATAGCGCACCTTTCCGCCATCTCTCTGCGTCCAAAATCCTGCGCATTTTTTTTGTTTTGTTTTGTTTTGTGGTTTTCTGTCCTGCCTTGTCTCGGTTCCACACAACTTAACAAAAAGAAAACAAGATCTATGTAGTGTCCACACTCCTTGGACGGGAAGAGACCAAAAGACCAAAAGACCAAAAGACCGGAATAGCAATGGGTGAGAAGGGTTGGGAGGGAGGAGAGGATGGGAGACAAAAGAAGGAAGACAGATCTCTCCACTCCACTCCCATACACCCACCTCTGAAAGGATTAAAAGAGTTTGAATCCACGATAGTTGGATCCCCCCCCAACCTCCTTATTCGGAAAGAAAGAAAGAAAAAAACAGGTTTTTTTTTTTTTTTTTTTTTTATGTATTCTTTTAAAAGATTTTTTTTTTTTCTTGTCTTCATTATTTGATTGGGTTTGGAAGTGTGTTTGTGTGTCTGGGTAAGCGATGGGAATGGGTAAAGGGAGCTGCTGTGTAGTTTGTGTTAGGAAAAAAGCTTTCGCAAAAAAAAAAGAGGAAAAAAGAAGAGAGAAAAAAAAAAAAAGAAAAAATTACTTAAAATGCTTTATGGTACGGCGCATAGCTATAAAGACGATTCTCCATCATCTTGCCATGCGGTGACGACGTAGATGGTGGGGAATCATTCGAAAGAGGTCCTCCCAACTGCAATTGATGTTGGTTGGGATGAAGCATCGAATCTTGATACTTGGGTTGAACATGCGCTGCTGCTGCCGCTCCATAATAGGGTCCTGGGCTTGCTTGGTGGCTATTGTAATAAGCTGCATGATGACCTCCTGATCGAAGATCTGGAATCGGTGCTCCTCCAGAGGGTATACCAATCAGCCCGGTGGGCATCGACGACTGCACACGATATTCGAAAGGCGACACCAGGTTGGGATCTTCATCTAGCCGGAAAAAAGGGGATGCATCGAAAAAATAAGCATAGGAATCCGCGAGTTAGTTTGGACTGAGCTTCATCATCATCAAGAAGGGACCCAAAGAAAAGGGAACGAGGGATGAGGGAGATGGGAAAAGAAAGGGTAAAATAGCGACGAGAAAGAGAAAAAGAATAGTGGAGAGATCCGTGGTCGCATGTGCTCTGAATGAGACACAGGGCTAAAGATCCTGTTCGGCATCGACCAAAGATGGCATTTTTTTTTTTTTTTTTTTTTTTTTTTGCTGCCATGGCCATACCTCCAGAAACCGACCCGTTACTTCCATGAGGAGAGCCATGTGGACTGTTGCCACTGTGGCTACGAAAAACGGGATGATGTTGTTGTGAATAATAATCCCCGTGCACACCTTGGGTAAAATGATGATTGGAATGAAGATCCGAATGCCGAGCCTTGGGCGAGTCCGACTCGTGGTAGGCTGCATGTGGAGGCTGTGGTTGCGACTGTGCTGACCACCTCATATCTAGTGAGAGGAATAGAACAGAACCGATGGAGAAGGGGTTAGTCTTTGTTGTTGTTGTTGTTTTTTGTCAGCATTGACATCTCAAATGAAAAAAGACTTACCAGGAGCCATGGCGGCAGTGTGAGGGTGTTGGTAAAGAAAAGCCGAAGGGTCTTCGACGAGCAATGGGTAGAGGCTCTCCTCAATGTTATGAGCCTTGGCATGGTGGACAGCACGTTCCAATGGAATCCTTTTTGGTAAAATAATAATAATAAAAGGTACAAGAAAAAAAAATGTGTTTCGAGAGCCGTGTCAGCAAAATGGTACGAGTACATCTGGGGAAAGAAGAGAGACGGAGTGAAACGGGATCCCCGTATCACGGATCGGCTGCAACCACATCACACAAAGACACAGACACAAAACAGAGGGCCTGTGCTCAGAAAAAAAAACAGTTTCCCAAAACGCAAAGAGAAGGAGAAAGAGAGCTTACCAAACGCCCTTGAGATGCATTGCGCCAACCTTTACTACGACACGCCCCTTTTCATTCTTGAGGATACCATCACGCTTGCCACGCGACATGCCAACGACATTCAGCAACTTGGTGCCGTTCACCATATGGTTATCTAAAGAGTCATTTCATAAAGGATGAGCAAAAGTAAAGAGACAAAAAACAAAACTAAAAGCAAGAAAACCCCCCAACGTAAACACACCTGCTCGGCGAGCAACACAGACGCCCTTGACATCAACTTGGAAACAGAAGGTACGTTCATCTTCCCAGATCGTATTAGTCAACCGTGTACGGAGAGGTGGCAGGTCATGTTGAGGCACAGGTGCCGATGGAGGTGGAGTCAGAGCTGCCATGTCCTGAGGAGAATGACCATACGAGTGACCGACAAGGCCTCCACCATGCGTGCGATCGCCATGATCGTAGGGATCGTGCTGCTCAGGGTCCGTATAGTAGTGAGCAGAGGGGTATGCTGCATGCTGAGGTGGGAACGTCGACTGGTCGTGCTGCGAGAGCTCATGCGGGTGTGCCTGCGGGTGGTGGTATTGCGAGTGCGCATGGTGCAGGTGTAGGTGTGGCGGCTGCTGTTGCTGTGGCTGTTGTGGCTGTTGGTTGCCGTGGTGGGGATGTGAAGGATGGTGAAAGTCATTACGGGACGAAGGTGGAGTCGCCCGCAGTTGAAGATCGCCCTGGCCGGGCAAGCCCTGTGGGAGAGACTGGATCAACGAGTCACCTCCGATACCATTCTCGCCGAGATGACCGTGTGAGACGGCGGCGGCAGCGACGCCGGGGCCGGCCATGGGTGCAGAAGACGTTGGCTGACCGTGGACGACACCATTCCCGTTCCCGCTACCGCCGTTGTTGCTGCTACCATTCTGGTTAGGCGCTGTGTGGAATGCATTCGGGAGACCGATAGAGCGCGCTGTAGATTCCGGCGTCGACAGATTCTGATCCCGCGACCACTCAAAACCCATTGGAATCGAGCCCACTGCTTGGTGTGCGGATGGGGCGCCTGTCCAGGAGGTGGTATCCATGCCGGAGGAGTGGGGGGAAAGGAAAGAGAAAGAGAGAGAAAGATATAGAGAAAGGAAAAGAGGAGTGTGCTTAGGTGCCTCGGATACAAGAGACGGGGAATAGAGAGCGAGGCGGATGAAACGTGGTTAGCGCCCTGCCCTGGAGGAGACGAGGGTCGCAGGAGAAAGAGAAGAAAGAGGGAGCGTGGGAGAGGCCTCGGGTGAGTGCGGGGAAGAGGAGAGGCAAACGGCAAAGAGTAGGGACGCTACTGGAGGAGAGAGAGAGAGTAACGAGAACAAGAGTAAGAGTGAGTAAGAGAGACGTGAGCAAAGTGAGCAAGACCGTTGGGTGCCGAGCCGGTGAAGAAAGGGGAAAAGAAAAAGGAGAGAAAGAGACAGAAGAGAAAAGAAGAGGAAGACACTGCCCAAGACAAGATGACCAGGTTGGGTCCAACCCAGAAGAGAGAAAAAAAAAAGAGAGAGAGAAAGAGAGCAGGGCGCAAAAGAGCGCAGAGGCCCACATCATGGCTTCCTAAAACAGCAGGCAAGCCTCGGGCAGAGCGCCCGATTCCGTGCCAGTCAATAAGGACCCGAGACGGGGGAGGGGAGACCAAGGTTGATAGACAGGTAGTGCACCCGTGGCCGTGGCCCGTGGTATTTGAAAGAGACACCAGGGCAGACAAAAAAGACAAACAGACGAGAGAGAAAGAAACAAAAGACATCGGACGGAGCTCGGGGCGAGGCGGAGGCAAAAGGACGAGGCTGAGTCGCAGGCGAATCAGATCCCAGCGCCGTGTATGTTCTTGCAGACACAGGCACAGCGGGGACTCCACACGGTACATCCACATTAGGAGAGAGTCAAGAAAGTCCGGGGAGCAGGACAAGGAGGAGAGAGAGGGAGTAAAAGGAGGAAGTGGAGGGGTGGGAGACCAGCCAGGGGAGAGAGAGCACAAAGAGAGAGAGAGAGCTGCCTGTCGGGACAAGACAGCAAGGGGAGAGAGAGAAAAAGAGAGAGAGAGAGAAAGAGAGAAGAGATAGCCCAAGGAGGACAACGGCACAGGAGACGGACGATCGAGAAAAGAAAAGAGCGATGGATGCAGGCGCGGTATTTCCTGTCCCCGCCAGGACCAGCCTTGTTCCCGCGTGTCTCTCTGAATGCGTGTTGTGTGTGTGTGTGTGTGTGTGTGTGTGTGTGTGTGTGTGTGTGTGTCGTCTCAAAAACATCGAGGGGAGAGGAAAAAGAAAAGAAAAAGAAAAAGAGAGAGAGGAGAGAGGAGAACTGGGCGAGATAGTGTCCCACAGTGAGGGAGAGAGAGAGAGAGAGAGAGAGAGAGAGAGAGAGAGAGAGAGAGAGAGAGAGAGAGAGAGAGAGAGAAGAAAGCGGAGCCGGAGTGATGGATGATGTCCGGGGAGATGATGGGGAGTTATTCAAATATTAAGACCCGCTTAACGAGACCTTTAACCTTTTTCTTTTTGATGGTAACCGATGGGTCTCTGATGGGGATGGGAAGAGGGAGCGAGGGAAGGGGAACGGATCAGTGACTTACCGCGGTAGTGGCAGAGAGCGGCTTGTCAGGCAGGTTAGGACTGGCGCATAGCAAGGACGGACAGAGAACGATTGGAGAGAGGAGGACAAGACAAGGAGCGAGATAGAGAGGACAACAACGGTTAGGGCGCGTGGAAGATGGATCGCAGGGACAGGGGGACAGGGCAACAAGACGAGGGGGAGAGGATATGTGAACGTGTGTGTGTGTGGTTGGGGGGTGTATGAGAGAGAGAGAGAGAGAAGGTGAGGCGAGTAGGAAAAAAAAGGCCCTGTGTGTGGTGGAATTGGAGTGGATGCAGGATGGCGCAGTGAAGGGAACAAAGAGGGTAGAGAGATTACAGGAAAAATAAAAATATAAGAGAAAAGAAGAAAAGAAAAAGATAAAAGGGAACTAGGTCGTGAACAGAATGAAGAGGATGACGGGAGATGAAGAAGAAAAAAGAAGAAAGAGATGATGAAGAGAGGAAGAGAGAAAGAAAGAGAAGAAAAAAGAGAAAAAAAAAAAAAAAGAGAGAGAGAGAGAGAGAGAGAGAAAGAAAGAAAGAATGGAATGGGAATCAAATGGGATGGGATGGGAGAACAGACAGAGCAAAGACCACATCCCGTCCCATACACAGACACATACACACAGACACCACCTCGTACGGTCACCTCTGCTCGTACGTGCACAACCATCTCACTTCTCGTCCCACCTCTGTATCTCTGTATCTCTGTATCTCTCTCTCTCTCTCTCTTCCTCGCCTCGACCCCCTCCTCATTTCTCCTTCTCTCCTTCTCCCCTTTCCTCCCTCCCCCACTTTCTCCGCCGGGAACCGGGCGCCATGGCCTCCTACGCAGGGGGTAGGGCAAAGACCGCATGCGCACCGCAAGACATTTTTGTTCCTCATTCAGCTGCACCATCGGTCTGTCTTCCCCGATGCGGAATGCGGGAACACTCAGGAGCGGCGCGAACCGCGTTGCAGGATGTATGTGTGCGTGTGCGTATGTGAGTGTGAATGTGTGTGTCTATGCGTGCGTGTGTGTGCGTATGTGTGCGTATGTGTGTAGTGTGCATGTGTGTATGTGTGTAGAGGCGGCAGCGGCGAGGAGGAACAAAAAGAGGAAGGGGTGGTGGAGGTGGTGGAAAAAAAAGGTGGTGGTGCCTGCTTTGCTCCCTGCCTACTGGTAGGTATGCGAGCCTGCAGTATGTTGTGTATGTGTGTGCGTGTTGTGCGTGTGCGTGCGTGCGTCTTGCAGCTGCGTGCAGGAGCTGCCAGTGCGATGCATGTTGTACATGCTGCAAAGCCGATGTTGGTCGGTGGGAGAGAAAGTGCACTGCACCTGCGACTCATTCCTTTTTTTTTTTTTTTTTTTTTTTTTTTTTCAGTGCTCCGGGGAGAGACGAACTGGATCGGACCACAAGTGTCAACGAGCCTAACAAACAACAGCCGCTCCGTTCGCCCGCTTTGCTCCCATCTCTTTTCTTTTCTCATTGCGGAGCAAATACCTTCTCCCCATGCTACACCCGACCTGTCTCTGACGTTGGCGCTCACTCATTCACTCTTTTGTTCGCTCTCCCATTCCCGTCAAATCTCCACCCACTCGTTTCTCCCTTGGAGAACGGCTGCAACACACCCAAATGTCCTATTGTTCCTGCAGGGAGAGAGCCTCCGACATGTCGATCTCACTTTTTTTTTTACCTCCAAAGTTAAATCGAATGGGAATGGCCTCACGGATCCACAGGGGGGGACAATGTCGGGCGGAAGGGACCTGCAGGCACATGCACAGAGACGGAATGGGAGAGGAACCGTGTTGTACAGCGAGCGGACCGTAAAACAATGGGTATGCAAGGGAAGCAAGCGAACAAAGGAGAAAAAGAGAGAGAAGCGGTCATGAGCAACCTTCAGATAAAAAAAAAAAAAGGCCGGGCACAGAGTACTCTACGCGATTTGACTATTATTTGGAAGTTGGAGAGAAGAGGGGAAAAGAAAGAGGAAGAGGAGAGGAGGGGGAGAGAGGAACGACACCATGGTTGCCTCATCCCGCTCAGTCCCATCCCAATCTCATCCTACGCCAACACAATAACAATAACAATAACAACAAAAGAGAGAAGAAAGAAAAGAAAGAGAGAGAGAGAGAGAGAGAGAGAGAGAGAGAGAGAGAGAGAGAGAGAGAGAGAGAGAGAGAGAGAGAGAGAGAGAGAGAGAGAGAGAGAGAGAGAAAGAGAGAGAGAGAGAGAGAGAGAAAGAGAGAGAGAGAGAGTAGGAAAATCCTTCTCCGACGCAGGCTAGTGCGATAATATAGAAGAAAAAAGCAAGACCGGCCAAGGCGGACACCAGGAGGAGATGGTGGGAGGAAGAGGAAGAAGCGGGGCTTGCTCAGCCCATCCCATCCCATCTCTGTCTGTCCTTGCCCACATTGGTCCGTCCCTCTGGGTCAAGACTAGCCCTCCATACAAGCCATGAATGTAGACTTGGAGGAAAGAGAAAGAGAGGAGCAAGGGCCTTGCTCACCCGAGTCTTTGCTCTTTTGCTCCATCTGCCTTTGCCCATCGATTTCCCAGCCCAGCCCCGCCCGGGCAGAGGCGGCCAATCGCAATAACTGAGAGCCAGGGGAAAAAAAAAAAAAAAAGAGGGGGTGGGGGAGAGGAGGAGAAAAAAGGAAAGGGAGAGAGGATCTCTGGCACATGCATGATGGATTATGGATGGATGGGCGATCTCTCCTCTGTTGTACGCACTGTGTGTCGCCAAGTCTCCAGACGGTACTCTCGGGCGGGTACTGTCTTGTCTTCGTCTGTGATATATATACGTGTGTGTGTTTGTATGTGTTTGTGTGTGTGTGTGTGATTTTGAGAGCGCGGAATCGAGTCGCTTCCTTGGGCGCTTGGCCCGCCCCGGCTGCCACATGGTCGGACGTGGGTGAAAGGCCAAGAGGACAGGGAGCGAACAGGAGAAAAGGAAGGAGAAAGAAAGAGAGGGAGGTGGGGGACAAGGACGGAGAGGGAAGGGAGAGAAGAGAAGAGAGAGAGAGAGAGAGAGAGAGAGAGAGAGAGAGAGAGAGAGAGAGAGAGAGAGAGAACGAAAGAGGGCATGTTTGTGTGTGGGCCGATGGGCCTCCCTTGGCCCTCCCTCATCGTCCCTGCTCCCTCACGCTCCCCTCTCTGGAACAGTGCATGGCTGGAGAGTGGGACGGGAAGCAGAAAATGGAAAGGCGGAACGCGCGGAAAAGGGACAGGGGACGGGTGGAGGGACGCTGCCAGTGGGGTGTGTTGGGTTGGTGGGACAGCGGCATTAGGCCCTGGAAAAAAATTAAGGTACCAAGAGTGTACATACCTCGGGACGGGCTTGGACGACGCCGTCAGTGCTGATTTCCCTGGTCGTGCAAGAATGAACGGGCAGTCCTGTACCACAGACAAAGAGTCAAAATATAAAAAAAAAGCGTGGCAATAGCTGTCACCAACGATGAGGGGATTCTGACGGAGCAAATAAGAAAGTGTGGCAGAGACAAAGAGGCCGTGTTTCCGGGTTAGTGACTGGATGACAAGGTCGAGTAGTGGCTGCACCTGCTGTCGGTTGGTTGGTCTGCGCGGATGCTCCCTTTCCTTGGCCGCTCTGTCGAGGAAGGCAGGGGCATGCAACGTGCATACTAACCGGCCGACAAGCGAGGCAGCGAGAAAATATGCCAAACTCCACCTTGGTGCCACGAGACACAGAAAGAATCTCCTCCCAGGCGAAACAGATAATAAAGCGAGCGATCGCACGCGTAAAGGATAAGATGGTGGACAGAGAAACAGAGGGTAGAGAAGAGTGCGGGACAGGGGCGTAGAGGGGAGAAACACTTTAAGAGAGTCTGGAAGGAAAATAAAGAGACCTGCGCAACTGCTGTAACAACAAAAAGAAAAAAAAAGAAAACCACTCGTCGTCTGGACAAAAAGACCTCAAGCCGCTATGCGACGAGCCGCAAGCATCAAGATGATGTTCAGAAAAAAAAAAAAAAAAAAAAAAGTAGGGAGGTAGGCCTTCAAAAATAAGGAAAGCGTGGTGCATGATAGCGCAGAGCTCAGAGCGTGGAGCATAGAGCATGGGAGCATGCAGCATGGGGTCGCAAAAGGAGCTCAGAGACCCGAGGCACCGTCAATTTCGTAGCAATTGAAGCGAGGAAATCGAGACAGTTATCTCATCCCGCCCAATGGGTGGTGGGGCGAATCGGGATAGGAATTACTTCCAGACCCGCCTTGGTCCACACGGCAAGGAGACGGTACCTGATACTAGGCCCGAGGATGTAAAAGGAGTCTGCCAAAGAGGGCGAGAATTATCCAAAAAAAAAAAAAAACAACGGAGACAATAACCATGTGTTGGAAGGAGCATGAACGAGGTAACAGTGGCCGAATAGAGTCAATGGGGTGAGAGAAAAGAGGAGAGTGGCGAGGGAGAAAGAAGGAAGCACAAGCCAAAAGGAGGTCCCAAGTTGGTGATAACAGGGTTGTCCGTTCCTATGGAAAGTGTGCAACAATAGGTGGAGCACGACATATTTGGGGAGAGGCAAGCAAACACGAAGCGAGATTCAGAGCGACCTTGTTCCTTACATGGATTCTCAGAACCTATGCAGCCTAAAGCAGCTTTCTTCAAATGGCAGGCGGACGATGGAGACCAGGCGCGATGAGAGCGAGTGGGAGGAGGACCAGGCTGGAGCAGGGCGATATTATTATACAGGGATATATTTATACATGTACTTGTGTGTGTGTGTATGTGTGTGTTTTCCTTTTTTGTTTTTTTTTTTTTTTTGTGTGTGTGCGTATGTGCGTGTGTGAAGGGAGGTCGACTGACAAAAGATGCTTGGGGCCAACGGGCTTCTGTTGGTTTATGAATGCCTGGATGGAAAAAGACGGAAGCGCGAATACAAAGGGTGATTGGGTTGGTCAGAGAGTAACAGAGTGTCGGCGAGGACGAGAGAGCAATTGATCCAGTCCAACTGAAAGGAAGGAGAGGAAAGGGCAAGACCAAGGTCAAAAGTCAAGGCAGAGGACAAGGAAGAAAGGGAAAGGGAAAGGAAGGGAAGGGAAAAGGGAAAGGAAAAGAAGGGGAATAAATTATACGAGATTGGGTGAGGGAGAAAAATAAAAGAGAGAGAGAGACAGACAGAGAGAGACAGAGAGAAGAGAGAAAAAGAGCAAAAATAAGAGAAGCGTACAGAAATAAGCAATACAAGAGGAATCGAGCAAGAGGGGGGAAAAAAAAAAAAAAAAAAAAAAAAAAAAAAAAAAAAAAAGAGAAAGAGAGAGAAAAGGAAAGAGAAGAGTGTTTGCATCTTTTTATAGTGCTAGGAGCAATGTCTGCCCAAAAAAGAGTTCTCTCTCCATTGAATGACCCTTGTCCACCCCATTGGGCTGAGGCTGTAGCTCGTCCCACTGCCTGTTGAGAGGCACCATGTTTCCTGTCTCTTATTGAATCTCGGACTACCTACTCTCTCAATCGTGTGAGGACACACAATGCTCTCGAGATGGTTTCTCGGTGCCATGTCCGCGCAGATGGCTCGGAATGGGACCTGCTCGAAAACTGGTCCAGAGTGTCCAAGTGTTGAAATGCAGGGACAGTTTCTTCTTCTTCTTCTTCTTCTTCTTCTTCTTCCTTCAGTGAAACGGAAGAGGTCGTCGAGATTCAAGGAGTGGTTTTCTTTCAGGGTGGGTTGTGGTGGTGTTCATGCAAAGCAAAAAAAAAAAAAAAAAAAAAATGAGGCCACGAACAGAACTCGTCGTCTCTTTATCCCTCCAACCCTGTGTGGACAACAAAAACGACAGTAAATTTGGCTCAAGGAGGCAATCCAGGCCCGAATGGTTGCGGATAAGACAGGATGGAATCACATAGTAGGCCGACCGCAAGAGAACAAAGAGTTTGCGACCGACAGTTCCCAAGTTGGCCGCGAAAATCCTCGTCCTTAGCATGAACAAGCACTCCTCTCGACTTTGTCGCATTGACACTGCCAGGGCAGATGCTGTGTTCCCTCTGTGCAGCGGGGACTGCATTGATGTGGACATGCGAGTAAGGCAAGGGCGAGGAGTAACAAAAGTCCTATTGTTGTTTGTCCTGGGTATTTTGACATTCATTCGTATTAGGACGGCATTTAAAAAAGGAAAAGAACAAGAGTACGATTGAATTGATTAGGTTGAGCTTTTGCCCGGCCCACAAAGTTCTTTGCTAACCATTTTGATGTTGGCCATGCAACCTTTTTTACAAAAAAAAAAAAAAAAAAAAAAAAAAAAAAAAAAAGGTCGCAAAGGAGGAGATTGAGGGCGAGAAAGGGGTAGAGGGGGGGGGGGGAAGGGGAGGATGGGGGGGAAGGACAAGGCGAGGGACCACCGAGGCATGATTGACAGAACACAGGACACTGTGCAAAGGAGGGGAACGACTGGCAGGAAGGAGGACCGAACAAAAGGAGGACATGACAGACCGGGATGGTATGCATTCGACCATGATATTTTACCGATGGGTGGGATGGATAACCATGAATAGGCGATGGGCGATGGGCGATGGGCGATGAGGTGTTTGAGCGGAAAGGTTTGTTTGTCAGAAGAGGGAGAGAGAGAGAGGGAAGGAGAAGAGAGGGAGAAAACGAAGGAGAGCCAGGGACGCAGACCATTGGTCGATAACCCTCTGAGCATGTCCATGGCCCATGGTCTATGGTCAAAGGCCAATGGTCCACGGCCCATGGTCAGCAATGATCCCCGAGTGACAATGCCACACATGCTCTCATTCAGTCCTGTCTTTCTCGGCACACATTCAACCATACCATTTACGCTCACTCGAACCTATACTTGATCGTTCTCTCCTCCGTTTCTTTATTATTATTATTTTTTCCTCTCCCTCTTTTCTCTATTTCTTACATCGAGAATCCTGATTAAGTTCTCAGTGAAAAAAAAAAAAAAAAAAAAAAAAGAAAAAAAAAAGAAAGTGCCCTGGAGGTTGCGACGCGTGCTGGATGGTAAGAGTCGTACTAGTAGCCGAGCAAGCAGGTAGAGATGGACATGATGCTGCCTACTGCCGGATTCACTCGTTGCAAGATCTCCAACCTATACTTTTCTTTTCTTTGCTTTTCATGTTTGCTTTTGCATACATCCATGGACAGCAAGGAATTCGCGGAGCCAACCTTGTTTTTCCATACTGCATTCGTGTGCAGGAACCAGCACCTTGGAAGTCCCATCCTTGACAAAAAGGGCCAGTATGCTCTCACCTCGTTGCCCTCCCTACTACCGTTAATACATTAGCCGCGTTCGCCAGTCAACGTTATCGAGCAGCTGTGAGGATCGACCTGTGCAAAGGTGCGAACGTATGCGCTCTCAATGGGTCCGAGGCTCGTACATGCACCTTGCTGTATGTCAGATATCCTATTCTATCGACAATACTAACATTAGTACTTTCGATGCATAAAAGTTGCAGCGCTCCTTCACCCAGCAAACATGAAGTCAGACCGGGAAGAGTGCGCAGGGAAACGTGCCTGTTGCATGTGTGAGTGAGGTAAATATGGCTAGGGTAGGGTATGTCGGCTTCTGCGTGTTTTGTCAATCGGTTCTTTTTTACTCTTTTGCTCGCTTCCTTTTGGCGCTTTTTTTCTTTCTTTCTTTTTCTTTTGCTTCTCTCCTGATCTCTTATCCTTGGCACCGAGGACCCGGCGTGTGTGTGTGTGTGTGTGTGTGTGTGTGTGTGTGTGTGTGTGTTGTCTGTGTAGCGTTCTCTTGTACGCTCTGGGAAGTAATGATACCAGCCATGGAAAAGAGAGGTTGATATGCACAAGAGATACTTGAGAGCATATCATCTGTAGAGGACCAACTGTGATCCCTTCGACTCATCCAAGTAGAGCTCCTTCCTCGCCCCATGCTCGATCTGCGGTCGAATTCCTTGGATAGACTGGACAGACAGGGGGAGAGAGGAAGAAGAAGAGTGGGATCATATTCAGCCCAATTTCTCAGTAATGGACTTTTGATCGATGAAAGGGGACCTGATTAGATATCGGACTCTTTTGAACCAACGACAACACTCTCGGCACTCATGACCACGAAGAGCCTTCCAATACGATTAAGACAGCCATTGAGAGAGCGGGAGAGTATAAAAAAAAAAATAATAATAAAAACGAACAAGCTCAGTCCTAAAGAGCAGTCGGAATGGCGACTGTTGTGAATGGGACAGGTAGAGTTGCAGTGACCAGAAGAGTTTCTTGCTGCATTGTGGACAAGCAAGGCACAGGCCAGCACGGAGATGTGTCCTCGAAGCAACTGTAATTTGGCTGTCTCCTCCGTCTCCGTCTCCGTGTCTTTTTTTTGTCTGTCCGTGTGAATGACCTGTGCGTGTGTGCATAGAGCCGCAGCGAACACATGGCGGCAGACCATCGTTACGGGCTCCTGTGCCCATTACCCAGCAGTATCCAGCAGTATCCAGCAGGTCTCCAGAATCCATCGTCGAGCCATCATCAACTCGTCCGACTGTCTCCGCATGAAATGCGCATACGATAGAGTATTACTTTGAGTTGGGCTACTAACCCCAAAGCGACTTGGATGGATATACCATGGATCGGTCCAATTGATGAATGGCCCAAAGTGCCACGTCCTGGAGGGAACTAAGCGAGAAGAGAAACAGGACAGACCAGGGTCGCGCGAATGCCCGTTCGCCCCTTTGCCAATTCTGAACAGTGTGATGCAGCATCTCTTTGGGCCCGTCCGTCGTCTCCCCTTGATCCATCCATGGGTACACACACAAACACACACGGCACACTCACACATAGACGAAAAAAGACGATGGTTTGCGCATTCCACCGATGTCTGAGCTCTTTTTTTCAGACTTGCGCCATTTTTCCCTTTCCTGCTGCCCTTTTTTTTTTTTTTTTTTTTGTTCCCTCAGGTCAGTCCGGGTTTGACAGCAGACGGCCGTGGAGTACAGACACGGTCCTTCGGTGACGCCCATTCCATCCTTTTGCGACTCTCCTTTCGCTTTTCCCTTTGGTCCTGTCCAGATCCTTTTTTGCTTCCTTGTCGCTCTCTCTCTCTTTTTTTTTTTTTCCATCCCCTCCCAGGACATTTCACTCGCTCTGTCCTTCCCTCTCTCCTGTGCTACATACCCCCCGCTTCATGCTTTTTCCTGCGGAGCTTCAAACAAAGTGCTGGGGAGAGAAGAGAGAGAAGAGAGACATAGTGAAGACAATCAAGGCGTCAATTGTGTAACATGAGATCCCCCCTGCCCTTTGCTCACGCTTGACCATCGTGGTACAGAATATGCATGAGCACAATATGTACGCTGTACGTGCCTGTTGGTAGAGTGCTTCCTCTTGTCCACACCAGGCTACCCACACGCAGGGGTCTACAGGCATTGACATAGCCCTCACGATGTCATGACGAATGAGTGGTGGAGTGTAAAAAAGTGAGGTGCAAGAGTAAGCATCGAAAATGAAAGAGAGAACGAAAGAGAGAATGAGAATGAGAATAAGAATGAGAAGATTGTAAAAGAGGAGAGAGAGAGAGAGAGAGAGAGAGAGAGAGAGAGAGAGAGAGAGAGAGAGAGAGAGAGAAAAGAGGACTAAAAAGATCCGATTATTTGACCACTAGTCGCAAAATGCAAATGCTCGCTAGTCAGCGACAATGCTCATGTCAGCCATCAAAACGGCAAGCGAACAATACCCCTGGGTGGTGGGGAGCTTCAACTCTATCGACAGTGTTAACATGTCCAAGGCCTAAGAAAGTATGCAATTGGGGTGTGTGCGCACACAGACCCACAAGCTCCTGGGACGGGTTTGAAAGTCATTTTTGGCTTACATGGCAGCAGTGCAAGGTGGGACAAAGGAGTCGTCTACGTCCTTGTCGTACGGCTGCTGTGTTCTTTTCTGTGTTGTACGTCAACGAACCCAACTGACCGGTTCAATAACTGATAGTGAAGCTGTCCAGGAAATAGAGAGAGAGAGATATAGATTTCGATAGAGAGAGAGAGAAAGAGAGAGAAAGTGAAAGAGAGAGATGTCTGTAGAGAGTCGTTGGCGGTTCCTTCCCCCTTTCGTGCGATTAGCAGGCGGAGCCATGCGACGAGCCAAAGATGCAGAGTAGTTGTCCAAAGATCACTGCTCCTGCTTTTCTGCATCTGCTCAAGAAAGCCCTTCTGCACTTTGCTGCAAAGCTCAGTTCTTGCCTCAACTGGGATGGGATGTGTGTGTCCACGGATGAGCTAGCCTTTTCCCGCACTGTTGTGCCGACACTCTCTTCTTTTCTTTCTCTCTTTTTGGGATAAGCGAGAAAACAAAGACGCATTCGACTTTTGGTACTTTTGGTGCAGAGCAACTGTCCTGCATTATCTGCCTAGCTGTACCCCCTTGCCTCTGTCCTACCAGCAGGTCTGCTGTCGAACCCCCCCTCTTTTCTTCTCCCTTTGCTGCACAGCTGTGTTTGGGCGACACAACCTGTCTGACACCTTTTGGCTGTGTGTAGTCTTGGACAAACGCGTGTGATGACCTCGAAGAGGTCGAACTAGCATCAGCCAGAGTGATGGATTGGTTCAACCAGATCTGACAAACACTAGCCAATCATGAAGAATTGAAAGGACAGAAACAAGTCTGATAGGCGAACCAGACTGAATTGCCCAGACGGAGTGATGAGAAAGATAAAAACATCAACAGAGAAGGAGAGGGAGAGAGAGAGAGAGAGAGAGAGAGAGAGAGAGAGAACATATCCCTGGAGAAGTGGACAAAAAAAAAAAGGTGAACATCGAGCACATACACTACACTGACACTGCGCCATACATAGCCTGCACTCAGTTCTGTCCCTTTTTGGTCCAATGTGGATGTGACGGCGACATATGGTGGGGTCGATGAAGTCTGTGCATTCTCTGGACTTTTGGCCATGCAAAGCGACTTCAAGATGCGCATAAAGGGCTGCGGGAGAGAAAAAAATGAGAGAGGGATGGAGGGGATAAATATGTGTGAAGGTGGAAAGCAGGGGCGATGACGGCAATGATAGGGTCCCCGGGGATGCAAATAGGTGGAAACGCAAGCAAGTAGTCAGCCGACACGGTTGGGTGTGTACAGTACTTTCTCTGCGGCAGACAAAGGAAGAGAGAGAGTGCATGTGTATGCGATAGAAAGAACGAGAAGATAGAAGTGAGATAGAAATGAGAGAGAGAGCCCAGTCAGCCTCCCCCCGCACCTGCACTTGTTGTCACGGATGAGCACAAAATGACTCGGTCCACACAAACACCTGTGTCTACCAGGGGTAAGGTGAGTAACCACCACAGTTGGGGGCGCCAAGAATACAAGGGGCCGCGCCTTCTTGGCTGCTAGGTGTCATGTCATGGATTGGTGGCGGGAAACAGTCGAAGAGCTACCAGGCATGTGCTGTGCCACCCCGTGGTCCATTGTCTCCAAGTTGTCTAAGAAGGGCCGCAGGTCGCAGCCCGCCGAGCTGCGGGCTGGAGGGGCGCAGGATGCCAGCGCAGTATTGGTAAGAGGAGAGGGGGATGCGGATGTGAATATGAAAATAGATGTACTTGTGGAGGTGGAAATGGATGCAGATGCAGATGCAGATGCAGATGCGGATGTGGATGCGGATGCGGATGCGGATGAGCCAAAATCAATGCCGATACCCGATACCCGATACCCGATGCCGATGAAGAAACCCGTCACCTCCCCTCCTCTTCCTCTCTTTCCCACTGAGCCAGTCTATCATCAGTCGTAGTCAGTTGGTTGCCGCAGAAGAAGACAAGTCGTGAGAGAGAGAGAGAGAGTGAGAGTGAGAGAAAGAGAGAGAAAGAAAAGAGAGAAAGGCGTGGATTATCCAGTGGATCATCTCTTTGGTGGTCAGTCGCACGTCTTTCCTGCGACAGACAGACAGTCAGTCAGACAGGCGGACAGATAGACAGGCAGACAGGTAGACCAACAGACACAGACAGACAGAGAGGAAAGACGACTCATCCAGTCGAGTCATAGACGTCGCTGCTCGCCTCATCGCCCTACAGTCGAGCTGAATCACCGACACCGTCACATGACCCTATTATTTTCGGCTGACTCAAAAAAACTACCTCTCCACCCTCCCCCCTCTTTTGATATATAGCCTCCAACCTGCCCATGTCACCACACCTTCTCTCTCTTTTTTCCATCAGTTAGTCTCCGCTCTTCCCGCCCGTCGTCTTTCTCACTCACCGTTCCATTCTCTTTCTCTCTCTCTCTCTCTCTCTCTCACACATATACTCTTTGTCGCCATGACCACCATCAACTCTTCTGCGCATGCCGCCCTTTCCTCTTCCATCGCTTCCTCCTATTCATCGTCTCACGCTCTCTCTTCCCTTCCCGCGGGCCTGTCCTGGCTCATGCCAGTGACTGAGTCCGCCGCGCCCCGCTCGCACAAATACCGTACTCTCGCCTCTATCCAGGCCCAAACTCTTCAGCTTCAACTTGTTCATTCTCTCAACGCTCAGTCGATCCCGCCTCTTTCCCCCTCCTCCCCTTCTACTTCTCTCAAGCCCTCTCCTTTTGACTCGCTTCAGCAACAGTACCAGCAACAGCAACAACAGCAGCAGCAGCAGCAGAGTCTCCAAACCTCCGCCCGTTCGGGATCCGATCCAACGGTCGTCGGCTCGTCAATCACGGATGCTATCCAGGATATGGATGGGCGTTACGGCACCTGCTTCCTCAGCTGGATCCACAACCCCGCCAACCTTGACTACATTTCGCTGCGCCTGCGACCTCTTTGTCTCGAATATCCACTTGTTGACGTGGCCAATGTTCTTCGTTGGATCGGTGCTGACTGGTCATCGAGCGATTGTAAAGCTCTGTTCCGTGCCGTCACTCAGTCTTGGGACCAAGGCAAACGTCGCATGTTGGCGTTTTTGTTGATCCGTGACGAGGAGATGCGCCAAAAAGCAAAGTCAAAGTTGGTAGAATTTGCTCAGCGATCGCGTTCAAAGGCTGCTGCTGCTGCCGCTGCCGCTGCTGCCACCTCTGTCGCAGCGACAACAACAGCAACAGCGTCTGCGGCGGCGTCAGGTTCATCAACCGTGCACGGCTCACATCCCTGTCACTTGCGTCCGCAGCAAAATCAACTTTCTTTGTCTGCTGAGCTCCAACCTCTCCAGCAGCGGAACCGCCCTCATGTCCACAGTCCAGCTGCCGTCGTTCATTCTAATAACGTCCGTGCCGCAGTGCCTGCCGCCTCCACCCCCTCCACTGTCGTCGTACCTTCAGGAGTATCCGTACCTGTTTTACAGGCTCCAACTTGCTCCACTTCCTCCTACAGTTCCAGCTCCAGCTCCAGTCTTTGCTCCAATGCCACCAACGAGACCAAGCCACAACCCGCAGTCACATTGTCTTCCCTCAGTGCCATGGTGGCCGCCTCGCTCATCACGGGCGAGTTTGATATGGATTTGGACTCTTGGCCAACCACGACCGCTACGACTACTTCTACCACTACTGTTGCTGCTGCTGCTGCTGCTGCTGCTGCTTTGTCTACTCCAGTGGGTCCAGTCCACAGAAATACCCCGTCTACTGGGATTCCTCCCTTCAGACGTTATTCGCCCTATTCTCGTACTCGATATGTTGCTGCCGTCTAGAGAAGACTATTCTTTTCTTTTCTTTTCTTTTTTCTTTCTTTCTTTTCTCTCTTTTTTTGAGGAAAAGAAAGGAAGAAGAAGAAGAAAAAGAAAAAGAAAAGAAACGATCACGACCCTCTTTTTTGATGTTCAGGAAAAAAAAAAAAGGAAAAAAGGGAAAAAAAAAAAAAAAAAAGAAAAAGTTAAAAGAACAAAAAAAAAAAAGCTGAATTAATAAAAGTTACCCCAAAAATTTTTAGTCTCTCTCTCTCTCTCTCTCTTGTAAAATAAATGTCTTTTCTGAACCCTTTCTATCCTATTTTGGGGGGACATGGGGGGGGAGGAGAGTCCTCCCTAATATGCCAAATATCCAAACTATCCCATCAACAACTACCAAAAGAACAAAGACAAAGAGAAATAGATAAAACGGTCAGAACCCCTATCAATCAATCAAAAAAAAAAAAAAAAATGACGAAAATGAACCATTTCTTCTTTCTCCAATTCATCTGCACCAATGATGACACAAATACGACAAAAAAAAAAAAAAAAAAACCTCCCCCAAGGGCTCGGGGCCCATTGAGTCATATTTATTGGCCCATTCTCTATCTGTTTGTGTTAGGTGTCTGGGGAGGGGGGGATATGTCGGGACAAAAAAAAAAAAAAAAAAAAAAAAAAAAAAGGGCAAAGGAACAATTTTCATGCAAGGCTGGAGAGAGAGAGAGAGAGAGAGAGAGAGAGATTGACCTTTTAAAAAAAGACATATTCCGTCTCATGCTTAACCAACATGGAACAAGATCTTCTTCTTGTTCTTCTTCTTCTTTCCACTCGAGGTTTCCTCCTCGGGCTCGTCCTGGAAGGCGTTCGTCCAACCAGATACCCATCCGTTCAATGGCTCCTCCTGTCCTGTCTGACTCTTGGTCTTTTGCATCGGAGGAAGCAGCCCGAGCGAAGGTTTCGCACCCAAGGTCGATTGACTCACCAACGATGGGAACTGCTCCGATGACGACACTCTACCGGCTCCTCGGTGGCCAGTTCCTGTCGAGGGTCGGAATTGAGCAGTCGAACTAGAGCTGGCCCATGAACCCGATCCCGTGCTTGGGGTTCCTGATCCTGCTGCACTCGAGGTGGTCACCGAGTTGGCCATCGACTGGATATTTCCACTGCTGCCACTCTTGGGAAGAGATGGCGAAGAACTCTCTGCCCAAGCAGAGTTAGAAGACGAGTTCAGTTGAGGGGTTGGGTAAAAGATGGGCGTACCCGATGACTTTGAGCCAGCAGGCGAGCCAGACCGCTTCAACGACGCTGCTGCGGCCGCAGCCCTGTCCCAGGTCGCGGTCGACCGTGGCTTGACATGACCATGACCTCCTCGAGTCGTTCCTGACGATTTGATCACTAACACGCGTCGCGTCGAGGGCGTCACGAGGTCGGCCATGGTCGGGTTCGAAACCACTGTCGACTCAAGTGTCGGGAACTGGTTCTGAACCGCCTTGTAATCGTTCCAGGCCCGTATCAGTTCGTTCTTCTTGGTCTCAGTATCCATTACTTCATACAGTCCCTGAACGATCTTGCCAGTCTTGTCCATATCAGATCCAAAGAGCGAGAACAACGAGACAACGAATTGGTTACCGGGAATTTGAGAGTTGCGGAATTGAGTGGTTAGTGTCCTAAATTGAGACAGGCTTCCAGAGGTCCCTTGGAGATATTGTTGGACCCTTTCTTGTAATGCCGCATGTTTGCTACCAAAGATAATAATAGTAATAATGGCATCCGTCATAATGCAGAAAGACGAAAAAAAAATTAGAACATGCAGCTCTTTCAAGTCGACTTTTCTCCCTCCCTCTCCAATGCAACCCAAATCGATAACAATAATAATAATAAATTGAGTAATGAATGGCAGCAATAGACCCTTACCCAACGGTTTCTGGTGTGGCATTAGCAAGCGGCTTGGATGGGGTAGGACGGACAGGTGCCGCAGAGGACATGGCAGGCCAGTCCGAGGTCGACTGGGAAATAGTGGCTGGCGAGGAAGGCCGGGGGCTGGAGGTACGTTGGATGCCTGCCGCTACACGAGAAGCCACGGTTGCCGTGGGAGCAGATGTACGAGCCGAGGATGCAGAAGCGGATGCAGGCGTGGGATCGGATTCCGTAAGGGTAGATCCAAAGCCTACAGGTGGCCGAGTACGGAGCATGGACTGTGGAGCTGGGCTTGAGACAGGGGGCTCTTCAGTGGAGGCACCGATAGAGAGATTCGAGACACCCGTCTGGACCGCTTCTGTTGCCTCGTTATTATTGCGCCTCTCTTGCTCGAGGGCAAGCTGCTGTTGCAATGCAATCTGTTGGATCTGATGAGGTGTGAGCTGGGGTTGAGATGACTCGGAATCCTGCGAAGGAGCATGTCGTTGGTGATCACGACCTCCTTGACGACCTCCACGGCCGCGACGAGAGTTTGAGCTTTCGGAGGTAGAGTTGTAACTAAAGCTAATGTCGATCTTGCGAGCATCCCGGAGTCTGTGTCGTTGACCATGGATCATATTGGGATGTTGCTCAGCCTCGTGTGCCTTTAGATCCAGATCCGAGTCAAAGACGACAAACTTCTTTTCCAGACACTCTGGATCCATACAGGAATAGTGCTCTGCATGGAAATGTTGTTCCTGTAAAGGGGATACATAAGAGCGTATTAGTAAACTGAGTTGATCAATTATCACGAATATAATCAAAGAACAATTGAACAACAAAGGGTAAAGGATCTTACGAGGTCCAAATACTTGTTGTAATATTGATGTCGAACGTTTCTTCGAAGACAAAGGAAACATTGCTCGTGACTCTTTTTACAGTGCTCGAACAACTCATCGTCACCAAAGAAGCTCTCTCGGCAAAAGCCGCACTCGGGATGTCCCTTGAATCCAGAAGGCTCGGCCGAGTTCTGGTTGGTTAGGGTTGCATCTCCACTCTTGAAGTGTCGCATCAGTTGTTGAGCAGTCATCAGGTTGTGCTCGTGCGCAAACACCTTCTTGTGACGGACACAGAGATCGCTAAAGTGTATCCAATGATAGTAGAAATTGATGGCGACTAGTGTGAATAAAAGAGAATAAAGCGATACAATGCCTTGGTCCTGTCTCATCCGCCACCTTTTTGTTCTTCAGTCTTCTTACCAGAGCAGCAGCTTATGGACCTTTTTGACATGAGATTTGAGCTGGTTCCAGCCATCAGGGCAGGCAGTATCACATGTGGGGTCAGGGCAGTTGAACCGCAGCAGCACCATAGTATCCTCGTACATCTCCTGATCCTCAAAGTACAAATTGAGCTTGCGATCAAAGTAGGCCATCGACTTGAGATCATAGTCCTCAAATGGCTTTTCTGGGTCCCGTGTGAAGAGCATAATTCCTTGGTCCGCCTAAATCGCCATCAAATATCCAACATTGGATGAGGAGTAAAAAGGGTCTGTTAGTCCTGAGAAGAAATCACAGAGAACTGCTCCGATCGGGCTAAACACTGGTGCAGACATCAGATAGCGCATAGCAATGACAATAGAGTTGTACCTTGCAGTAGGCACAGTTCCTGGTTTTGTAAAGCGCTCGCAGGCGAAGTGAGCATAGATGGCAGGTGCGGTGGTTGCAATCCGAGACGGCAAAGATCACAACATCTTCCGTGCAAATGAAGCAAGAGTGCTGTTCTCCAGGATCCTCGGCTACTTCAGACGGCTTGGCAATAGTATCTGCGGCTGGATCCGCTCCTTCAGGCCGGAGGCTGATCGGATCAGTGGCAGCAATGGTTCTAGGTGCGCGTGCAGGAGTTGTTGTCTCCTGTGACTCTGCTGACTTTGCTTTCCTATTGTTATGGTGGTGATGGTGGTGGTTGTTGTTGTTGCTGTTGTTGTTGCCTTGGGATGACGAGGCCGCAGGGGCCTTTGCCTTGTTGTCTGAGGAACGAGCCTTTTGACCTTGCTGCCGCTGCTGTCCGGAACGAGGACCAGATCTCCGCGTCTGGTTGCCACCTCCTCTAGCGCGACCAGAATCATCTCGGGTGGAGGCAGGAGTAGAAGCCGAGGAAGAAGATGCAGGGGCTGCAGTCTCGGGAAGATTATCCATTGGAGAGGGAGGAGAAAGATGCGAATG
The DNA here is from genome assembly GCA_011634665.1 of Mortierella sp. BCC40632. Lineage (NCBI taxonomy): Eukaryota > Fungi > Mortierellomycota > Mortierellomycetes > Mortierellales > Mortierellaceae > Mortierella > Mortierella sp. BCC40632. The sequence continues at coordinate 190,068 of WAEK01000009.1, forward strand.
AAGGGTGGTGGTGGTGATGATGAATCCGCAGTTGGAGCAATTGGAGCAGATGGAGATGGGAGGAGGATGGAGCAAAGAACGATGTAGAGCAAGCTATGTAAATGCGAACAGGGGAAAAGGGGAAGGGAGAAGTGAATTGAGAAAGAGAAAAAAAGAGTGTGATATGGAAAGAGAGAGAGAAAGATAAAAGTGAGAAAAGAGTGATCAGGATGGATCCGATCCCATTGGAGCTGATGATTCTCGGCCGCAAAGCAAAAGGGAGAGGCTGCGGCCACTCTCTCTCTCTCTCTCTCTCTCCCACACTCTCAACTCTCGCATACAGACTCTCAACTCTCCATTTTCTTTAACTCTCTCGCAGTCCAACATCAGAAAAATTTTCGCCCTCCCCCTCCCTCCTCCTCTTCCCTCTCTTCCCTCTCTTCCTCCTCTTCTTCCTCTCTCGTGCCGCAGCCCCGCAGCTCTCATACGCGCCCTTCCACGCCGCACTGCGTCTCTTGCTCTTGCCCAATCCGGACTGTTCCTGATGCTACCCGACAGGGACAAAGGACACGAACCACCAAAACCCATGATTGCACGCACGATCCATTCGACTGAACGTCTCAGCAGAATATGGGTGTGCCATATCGGGTTACTCTCTCTCCTCTAGGCTTCAGAGCTGCTGTCCAACTCTCAAGGGCATCCATTTTGATACACCTGGGTTGCCGCACAGACAGCAAGGTCTGCTATGACAATCACAGCTCCCGAATGCTGACTAACTATTAAACAGCACCTGTTTCAATTGATAAACGAATGGCGGGAGACATTCGTACTTTCTTTCTTTCCTTTTTTATTTCGGCTTGCTTCTCTTTAACAAGTTCCGTTTCCGCTCAAGGGATGCATCCACACTTGAAAGACTCGATTTGTAAGTGTGCGAGATTCCCTTGGATGACACGGATGGCTCCATATTCTCATGTTGTTGTAGAGACGCCTCACGGGAGAGTAATGGCAGAGTAGTTTGGGTTGAAATAGAGTCCTGATCCCACTCGGTGGACTCTGGGCCAACTCCATCAACAGAATAATTGACTTTTGAGTGACTCTTCGCATGCGGTCCATCAAGGACCCCAGATTTACTCGTCCTTGTCACAGAATCAACGCAATCACGACTCCCTAGTCGATTCTTGATCTCTAAGATACCTCGAGTAAGATCCTGGAGTGGAAGAGGAGCCGCTTGGCTATCCAAAATGTTTGGAGATAGTCGACCGCACAGCTCAGTTGTTCGTAACGTTGGGTTGTGTGTCTGAAGGTGCTCTCGTTGCTCTTGTTGGGTCATGTCCGTCCTGTCGTCCGCTGAACTGCCACTTGATTGCGATCGAGACCTGTCCAAGGAAAGTGTTGTTCGATCTTGATTCGATTGCTCCACTGCCTTTTTAGACGCTGCAAAGTCCGTTGGTGGTACTACACAGTTACGCTTGGTTGTACCTATCTTGGTGGCTGGAGAAGCATCTCTTTTTGATCTAGTGGAGAATAAAGTACTCGCCCCACTTTTTTGAATTCCAGGACTGAGATCTACTCCCAATTTTGAGCCAACTCTGAAAGAAGTCCCAACTTCAGTAGTTGGCAGTGTCTGTTGAGATTGCTGTGCAATTACTTTTGCATCCTTGTGTTCAGAGTCCTTCACAACTGATGGCCCAGTATCCTTGATCTGGATTTTCGATCTCTTTTCAGATGTATCATCGCCCGTTGATATACCAGAGTCGATTTTCTTGTTAGGCAACACCTTGGTGTCTACTTCTCCTAACATCGGCTCTGACTTGGCTAGGCCTGCCACCACTCGTTTTCTTTTACGATTGGCTTCATTGCCTAGATTTGGTTTCTGAGGTCTTGGGAGGGACTGGTCTCGACCGTTCCCATTGAATTTTCTAGAAGATAGATCTGCTGATGGATCCAAGGATTGGTCCGCTTGATGGTTCTCATCTCGTTTCAAGTCCTGCTTATCGCCAAGTTGAGTAGGGCATGTATCGTCTCTCGTAGGTCGGCTTAATCCAGTCAACAAGTTAGAGCTAGGTTGAGTATCTGGTATCATTGGTGCTGAAATGGTTGTTGCCGGTCCTTCCACATGCGATCCTTTTGTCAATGGCACCTCCGAACTAGTTTCCGGGCCTTGTTTTGCTGCCTTCATTTCCAATGACTTGGTTGCCATAGACGGCTTGCGAGTCATTAGACTAGATTTCTTCAACTGGGGTCTTGAAAGGGATCTCTGAAACCCGCTTGGGTTTCGTGGTAGTTGTGGCCTACTAGTGATCTCAGATGATGATGGCTCGGGATTGGAAACTGCTTGGTCATGCGCGCTATCGGTTGCTGGATTTATTGCTGTTGCTGGTGCCGGAGTCAATTTGTCGCCAGAGTCGAGATACTTTGGTGATGTACTCGATAAAGCTGTTGGGGTTGAGGGTTGACTATGTGAGGACTCTGCCATTGACAGAGATGTCAAGGTAGGGTGAACATCAGAGATCGCCTGGGGTCTGCTGTCTGTTATATCCTAGTTTGGCAGCATTGAGAGGGATGGAAGGCGTAATGAAGGTATAAGTCAAGCATATTCATAAACTGTTGACCGTGTACTTCATTTCTTGCAAATGACGTGTTTTAATGAGAGATATTTGTGCACAGACGACATTGCTTACATTGTTGGCCTCCAGGTTTGTATTGCAATCAGAGTTGGCTGACGCATATCGACGAGTGTACTCTCGAGCCTTGTGCGTAAAGAGTGTTGTATTGTCCTTAAACTCCTTGGCCTAACAGGTGGCATCCAATAGGTATAGAAAATCCAATTTTCTCATCAGTATGCGGTAGACAATCGCGATCATTCCACATCAGATATCGTTTCAAATGTTATAGGAAGAATTGCACCAACAATGATCGTACCACGTCGGCCAGTAGTGGGTCATAAGGGTTTGGGTTTGCAAGCAACAAACGGAGAGACATTAGGACTGCAGCAATAGTGAGGGACGGAGTCCATACACCCTATTTAGGAGAATAAGCTGTTTAGATATGTCATCCCCAAAAACGAGAGTTTGACCGTGACTATGCTTTCGAATCCATGGGACCTAGAACCGCAAACTTTGGCTTACATTTGGTGGCGTTTTTTTCAAAATATCAAGACAAATCCTTCCTTGGTCATCAATGTTGGGGTGGTACACTTTTGTCAAGAATAGACAATTGGGTGGATCCAACGGGTAACTGCCAGGAACAACGGGTAAAAGAAACAAAACAATTAGACCAACATTCATTCCGGTTCTGTTTTTTCTTTGAAAATAGTGTCAATAAGACATACTCAAGAAGACTCACTTGTCAGGAATTTGGATATCGAGCTTGAATACTCCCCCTTCGTATGGCGTTTCACTAGGTCCTGTAATTTCTATGGTCGACATTCCATAGTATCAGAAAGGTGAGTAGTGGGCAAGCTGGGGTTTCCCTTCATAGATATCGGGATATTTTTCATGTGTTGGCGTAGAATAGGTGGTTTGGCCAAAGTTTCCCTGACAAGGAATAAATATCAAGGCTGCCTCTGAGTACCCTACCTGCATGAAGGTGAACAATGTTGTCTTCCAAAGGATGGCAAATCACTCCATCCGGTGGCGAGGTTTCTAACTCTCGTAGCTCCTTTGTCATTCGGAGAACAATTCTTTTGTTGATGTTTGCCATTGCATGATGAACAGTGCCTGCACGTTTTCTTTGTATTTCTGTATCGATTCGTCTTGTCGATGCTTGGTCTAGATTCCGACGAGTCAAGATGCATTGTCCAGCCCTTTTTTTTCTTTTTCTTTTTAAATACTTTTTACTCCCACTCACGTGCACTCTCTAGAGTTCATAGGATATTTGCTGGTGCTACTGTATCCAGACTGACTTACAGTCAACTCCCCAAAGACCAAGCCCAGATAGAAACCGTCTCCAGCTTTTCTACAATTCTCATAGGGGACAAACTCCATCCTAGCTTACTCTCCCTCTTTAACTTCTTATTGTCTAGAATGCTGCGTTTATTCTTTTAGGGGGGACCGAGGTTGTATTGGTGTCATCTCTATTGTGTTCAAAGATTCAAAGCACTCAAATCATAGAGTGCACGCCTCTGAGCCATCTGCGCTGCCTGGGCCTTAGCAGGAGCAGGGACCGCTTTAGTCGAGCTTTTCTTGTCTTGTGCCTTGGTATTACCCTTGGTTGAACTCGCTGGGTTTCCCTTGACATTGAACTCTCCAGTGAAGGTCTCGACGTTGGACTTGTCAATGGCCGAGAATGAATACCTTCCTTCTTTGGTTGGTTTAAACATACAGCTGGTTGCGCTCGCCTCCGTGACCTTGCAGGCAGCTGCCTTCATCTCTGAGAGGTTTTTTGGGTCACCGTGGCGGACCTTGATATCAAATGGACCTTGACAGTTGGAAAAGGTGATCTTCTCTTCCTTTCCAACATGCAGGTCGTTCTGGGGGGTTGCAATCACACAGGCGGAGGCAGGTGCAAGTGGTGCTGCAGCATCGTCAGCTGATACGAGAATGGCAATGGCGCTGAGAAGCAATAGGACGGTGGTTGAGAAGCGGGCCATGATGTGGATAGAGTGGTGGTAGAGAATGAGAAGTGGGAAGGGTGGAGTCGTTATTAAGTAAGGCTAAGAACTCTCATGGGGCGATCTTTTATAACAAGAAAAAGGGTGCCCTTTCTTCCTTCATCATCTTGCAAGCGACGGTCCAGGAAAAAAAAACGTGCATGCTATGTCTCCTTTTGTCTCATGATCTCTCTGGAGGACTGTAGTACTCTCGTCTTGCTGTATTAAGGTCAAGGTCAAGGCTTCATTCTGCTCAAAATCCTGATGCTCAGGAGAAGTGCGCGGAGACAGACCCAGAGAGAAGTAAGCAAGAGAGCCAGCAGGAGAACTCCATGATTTTAAGGCTCATTGAGCTGTATATGCTCAGTCACTGCGCTGCATCGCGCCTCCTCTATCTCACGCTAGCCATGGCGGCGTCTCCTGGATACCTGCAACATTTAGATGAGCATAAAGTTGTGGTTGTGGGACTGGGAGGCAAATGTGAACATATCAATGCCTGAGCCGACTAAACGCCTTTTGCTCATTCGAGTGAATCTCTAAGACAGTCCAATCAAATCCAAAGATACCTGACGCCGAAGCATATTTATAATTGGTAGTGACAGGTAGACTTGTAAAGCAGAGGAGTTACCAGGTACCATGAGGGGTGAACAAAAAAAAAAAAAAAAAAAAAAAAAAAAAAAAGGGAGAGGGAGAAAAAGGGGAGGGGGAGAGTAGAGAATTTGATAGAGCCAGGCTTTACTGAATGCAACATTTTTTGAAAGGGTGGTCAGGGGTAGAAGGAGTTTTATACACTGGGGATATGAGTTCATAAGTGGCTGCTGACGACCGTCTTTAGCAGAAGGAGATGTGTAAAAAGTCTCAGCAGTGGGAGGCATGCGTAGAGAAGCAGGCAGACGACAATCGGAGAATGTCCCAGGAAAAAAAAAAAAAAAAAAAAAAAAAAGACAGAGAATTGACCAGGACAATTTGCCTGGGTTCATTACAAAAAGTATTGGTTTCCGCCTGCACCGGAAGATGACTGGGTATGCTGAACCTCGACTGCGTGGAAAATCTTAAAATTGGACTCGTCTACTGTGGGTCCATCAAGCTTCAAAATCGCTGCCACATTGCCGCATCGATAACAGTAGTTAGGTGCGGACCATACTGACAAAGCAGAGGGAGGAGGAGTTGTAAATGAAGAGCATGTCAGTTAGTGCTTTCTTATCGCGGCACTAGGCCAAAATCATAGAAGCATCGGTTTGGCCATATCCAAGGGTTTACCTGTAACAAGATTATCATCTGGGAACATATACTTGTATCCTTCCTGGACAAGTTGATGAGCGCGTGCAATCAAGTTGAGTCCATTGACATGGTTAAACTCGCTTGTTACTTTAGCTCCAAACAACCATCCTGCTCCACGTGGACTCACGCCCCAGCCGTCAATTTCATCAGGGTCCGACCACATAAGATCTAATCAGACAAACATCCATGAATAGTAGATTGTCAGTTCCACAAATCATCGTTCCACAACACTGAATCATTCTCTCTCTAGGGGGTTTCTAGAGATCGTTGCATGTGCTTCCACGGATGAATAGCCAAAATGATCAACATACCACAGAAGGCGCCTTCGTGTGGGATTTCCTGGCATCGCTGAATAGTGCGGATCTGATCCAATGTCCTAACGTCTGGCGAGAGTCCTCCATGAACACACAACACACGTCCATCAACAATCTATCGGAATTGATCGGGTATGGACATTTGCAGAGATAAGCACCAATCAGTATGCAAATGCAGAAAGCAAACGACCGATTCTACTAAAATAATAATAATAAAGAGAGTCATACCGCTGCTAAGGTCAGATAGTCAAAGACTTGACAACAGTACTTCCAGACGTTTGCGTTGCCGTATTTTGTCTGGCATTCGTCTATTCAGAGTGAGTCAGCACATGAGAAAAGGAGTAGGTTGTCGTTTTTGTTTTTGTAAGCGAAACTGCATCTCGTCCTTTGATATCAGCATTGACCAGTGTCCAAGTACTCTACTCCAAAAAAAATCCCTCTCCCTCAACTTGCCATAAAATCCATAGACCTGTGTGATCTGTCTGCTCTCATGGTTACCGCGAAGAAGCGTAATCTTGTCAGGCCATCTAAAACGGAGTTTTTCGTTGTTGTGTCGTGTGTGTGTGTTGTGTGTGCGTGTTTGGGGCAAACAGAGTCAAGAACCACATGTCCCGTCAGATAAAAAAATTCCTGCACAACTTTGGGAAGGAGGAGGCGCGCTCGCCATCATCCAAATAAGACTCACACGAGTCCCGCTTTTTTGTATATGTGTGCGTGTTTGTGTGTGTGTGTGTGTGTTGAAGGGGGAGTCTAGTCCTTTTCAATGAGAAAAAAAAAAGCTTCAAGCGGGTGTCTCCACTCGACAATGTACCTTGCTTTCAGAACCATCAACATTGTAAAGGTCTCCAGACTGTTGAATCCTCGATCGACGAAATCGCCCTGCACGAGAAGAATAAAACCAAGAACCAGAGAGTGGTCAGGAGACATTGCAATAAAGGTTATTTCGGCATCGCCTCTTCTGTCCTCGAACCGCAATCAGTTGATGCCATCCGTGGCACTTCTTTTCATTTCTTTTTTTCCGTCCTTTTCTCTTTCTCTCTCTCCCTCTCTCTCTTTAAGTAGCGTTGGAAATGATGAAGCGGGTCCAGTGATTACCATAAAGATATAATTGGTCTCTGGGATTTCGCCTCCGGTCCTGAAGAGTTCCATCAGGTCGAAGAACTGGCCATGGATATCTCCGCAGACAGTGACGGGTGAGCGGACGGGCTGAATGTTGGACTCCTCCATCAACAATTCCTTGACCTATTTTTTTTTTCAAAGCGATTTGATGTCAGTAGAATAGAACGATCCTCAAGTCAATTATGGATAATAGGACCAGCTCGAGCTCTTGGCGGATGGTACCATCTCACAGAGCTTTTTAATCTCTAGCTCCGGCAGGGGCTGGCATTGGCGGACAATCTCGAGCCATTCATCTGGGCCAGGCATGATAGGTTGGACAAAAGCGTGTGGGTAGAAGGCGGTGGGATGCAGATGCGGATGTAGATGTCGATGCGGATGTGAATGCAGTTGTAGTTGCAGATGCGGATTCAATCAATGGCCCTGGAGAGATGGAAGAATGGAAAGATGCAAGGAGGATTCTCTCTCTGTGTGTGGGGTGACGTCGGCTTTTCCTCTCTTTTCCTCGTTGGTGCTAGCCACCCAACTCGCCTGGCCGGTTGGCAAAAATAGGGTAATATAGATTGAGAATGTACCAACACCTACTATCAGAAAGGAGCTATGGGGGCCCGAGGGCCAGCGTCCGGTCAGCGAAATGAAGGTATCCAGAATCTGGTGCTCTTCGCAGCGAATCAAGTTCTCGAGGATTATTCACTGAAGACACGGGTAAAGAGTCTTGCAGGGCATCTTCCTCGTGCGGTGCTTTTTTTTTTTTTTTTTTTTCCCTCCCCTCTCTCTCTCCCAGCCTAGAACCGCTCCCCTTGTATCGGGGAACGAACCTAGACCCTGTTTCCACGTCTCTCACGTTTAACCAACTCTTCCAAAAAAGCTTGCATTTGAATTTGGCAGAATCTCAGAGCCGTGCCGTTCTTATTGATAACATCTAAAGGTACCAGGCTGGCGCCCAGCACGGTCCAATTGCTCCTACCAGACCTGCATCCGGCGCAATGGCCATGGTATAGTACGCGCACTTGATTAAAGTTGGAAAGAGCCCTGGTGTGATTCTATGAGGGAAAAAAATGAGAGAGAGAGAGAGAGAGAGAGAGAGAGAGAGAGAGAGAGAGAAAGGAATGACCCTGTGGCGCTTGGCAAGGCATGTCTTGAAGAAGAGTAGGTCAGAAGCCTGCTGGAACCTTTGGGAAGCTGACTCCCTCCAGCGCTCGGCGTCCATTCTTCTTTTTGGCCTCATTCTGCCTCAAGAAGAAAATATCCCTGTGAAGAACCCAGTATGAAGGGGTCCTCAGTATTTCTGCCTGGCGCCGTTCCTGCTCCTGGGCAGCTATCCGTGCCCTGGTCTCCTCCTCATCGTTAATAAAGGCCGAGACCGAGGCTATTGTCTTGGTGGCCATCGATCCTAGACCCGAAAAGACAGCCGAGCCCAGCTGTGATGCAGCTGAGGTCTTCTTCTCTTCTTGGTTGGTAGATGCTGTCGTGTCCGTCTTCTCAGCCCCAGCCTTTTTCTTTTCCTCTGCCTCGGTTCTCCTTTTCTTGGCGGCTGCTACGGCAGCAAGTGCCTCGGGGGTGGGCACAGTCTGGTATCCTTCTCCCTTGGCGAATCCTGGGTCCAGGAGATGTGAAGGACAGACAAAGAACCAGTCGCCACCATCTTTGGCCGTCAACACCTTGGTCGTAATCCTCATGCAAACAAAGCTTGAGAGATCATGTCAGGATGGAGACCAAAAACGCCGCCAATTGTGAAGTCGGCAGAGTCAAAGTACGAATGAGTAGGGAAAAGGGAGACAGCGAAAGGATGGATGGAAAATCAGTCAGCGGTGTTGGATATGAATAGGGAAATGAATCCGGTCTAGCCTAGGAGAAGCTCTCATGTACCATGGGCGTTCGGTAGTCGCCGTCTTTTCCACGTAGGCATTGCGCAGGGGAGCCGCAGACATTCCTTGTTCTGGCAAAGGGGGAGAAGTGAGAGGGATTGAGACGGAGAGAGAGAGACGGAGAGACAGAGAGACGGAGAAGGAGAGAGTGAGTGAGTGAGAGAAATGGATGGAAAGACAGTAGAGAGGAGGGGTGCGTGAGAGAGAGATGGGGAAAATTGAAGTGGTGACTGGCGTTGTCGAGATGGAAGACTGATCGTGGCAAAAAAGAGCCAATGGGCTTTTTTATTTTATTTTATTTTCTCCATTCATCGTTTTTTTTTTTTATACTTTGACCATTCACTCACCCATTCACATCTACTCACCCATGCTCAAGGATAGATTCAAAAGCGCATCTGCTTTCATGGCTGCTAGCAAGCAGCTTAACCTGCCTTCGTCTACTAAGCTTGCCGTATGTGCCTCATCGTTGGCTACTCTTTTTTTTTTTTTTTTTTTTTTTTTGACCAGCTTTTACCCAAACTGCGTTTTTTTTCTTTGGCGCTTAGATCTATGCAGACTTCAAACTTGCTACCGAAGGGCTTTGCACACAGTCTCGTCCATCTTTGATCGAATTTGAAAAGTCTGCCAAATGGAAAGCCTGGAAGGAAACTGGCGACCAATATTCCAAGGAACTTGACAACAACCCAACATCCGACATGGACCTACAGACAAAGGCCATGATCTCCTATATTCAAAGAGTGGAGGAGGGACAATGGGGCTGGAAATTCGATCCTGAGATGTCTCCAGCTCCCGCAGCTTTAACTGGTGACCAAGACCTGGACGAACTTCAGGCCTATCTCGGCGTTGACAAGGATGAAATTTCAGCAGAGGAACTGCTTGCACGGCCCTACGTTCCCAGCAAGGACATGATTGAAGGTGCGACCATGACCGCTTCTGGGATTAGTACAATGGCCAGAGAAGATGATGAGTAAGTTAGCCACGTGGCACATCCTCCTTTGACGCCCTCCCCCCCTCTGACCCTGGAGATCGTCTTTGAAACAAGTAGATTATCTCGAGTCTTTGCCACGTTCGATGTTTACGTGGCCTAATATTTTTCTAATCCTCTCTTAATAGGGGTGATCACGGGGATGATCCATTCGAAGCTGTCAAGTCAGGATCTGTGGCGTCACTAAAGGCTGCTATTGAGGCGAGCCCTGGCCTTGTCACACTCAGAGACGACATGGTAACTGTCATGATCCTTTCTCTTGACCTTTTTTCCCCAGTTACTTCCTGACCACTGACTGATGCCTGTCAATTGAATTTTGGTATCGTAGGGCACGACTCTTCTTCATTGGGCTTGCGACTGTGGCGATCTCGAAAAGGTTCAGCTGTTGGTTAAAAAATACGACGCGGATGTCAACGCCCAGGACAATGAAGGCTCAACACCTCTGCATTTCGCATATCTAGCAGAGTGGCCAGAGATCATTTCATATCTAAAGACCGTGTCATCGATCGATACTACCATCAAAGATCACTCTGGCATGACAGCAGAGGATTATGCCGAGCAATAAATACTATTGAAAGATATCATCATCTCTTTATTGGGCCTTCTCTTGTCCCTCTAACTGAGTCGATTACAAAAATCTTCTACAATAGAAGTAATCTTTTCTCTATTGTCGTTCTTGTTCTCAATAGAATGCGTCTCCATCTCCTTTTGAATTTGCTTGATCATCTCTCCCAGCGCTTTCCCACTTACTGGCTCCTTCCCACCGGCGGACGAAATCTCTTTGATAATATTGGCAATGCTCACCTCTGCTTTGACAACAACGGCGTTATGGCCATGCTTGGATTTCATCCCCAAAAGTTGCTTCTTGCCAATCTTCCCTACAAGGATCAGTCGTTTCCATGGCCCAGAAAATCGTACTGGTTCCCAAGCTGTTATCTTTGCTGAATCTGTCGGTCGAGTTCCCTTGAATCGGTCATGAGCCATGGTGATATACATTTCAGAGTTTGGTGTTTGAGGATGGATATTGGCCAGATTTGATAGATCCACAATATCTTTTTTCCTTGACATGGTCTTGGCATCCTCTGCACACGCTTTCCTGAACGATTCCACTGATTCATGAATAGCGCCATTAGGTGTGACAATGCCAATAGGACCGTTGTCTGATCCGTCGTCTTCCAAGGATTCCAAAGTGATAGGCTTGACTTTAAGTGCCCAAATCCGATTCTGTAGCTCGCCTACAGCAATGATCTCAAGCAGAGCTGTTGCACCACTCCCTCCTAGGTCAGTCATATAATTCTGTGGTGCAGATCCAGGGCAGAGAGACATATGTGGATCATGCGATACAACCCACTTTAAAAGATCCACATCCTCTAAACTCAAAGGTCGCTCAAGCAAAGGTTGGTCAAGATACTCCCTGGCCCCGACCGCAATTCCCTGTAAAAGCGTTTGTACAGGTTCAGAAAAGACGACACCTGTGTACTGGACAATATTGGTCACTTCAATAATGCTCCGTTTCCGTGGTGAATACGTTTCATAAGGGTCCCAAATTCCCTTTCCTTCTAGTTCGGGTCGTGTCTGTGGCATTGGTCCGACACCCGAAACCAGAAAAGGACCACCCTTCTGCTCTACTTCAACTTGTTGGTTATGCACATCGACCATAGCCAGCACAATTTCTCGTTCCCGATTAAAGTCCAGGTATCTGTGCGGTATTTCTACGGTGGTGACTTCAAAAGACTTTAACATTTTGGAATCAAGCCATTCCTGTCCTGCTTCGCGAAACTTGAAGATCTGCTGTGGGCGGTCATCCCAAACATGCATATGTTGGATAGAAGGGTATTGGAAAAGGATATGATAGAGGACATCATTCTTGGTACTAAACGTATGAATCTTGAGATACGTCTCCTTATTGTTGTTGGCTGTTTCCTTCAAGTGATCCATCCGGGCCACAGTTGCTGGCTTGGTGGCCATGAGATCGAACTGAACTCCCGAGCCTTGAACTATGCGACAGAGCTGTTGGTTGAATACAGGCCCATTCCGCCCTGTCAGGAGCATTGTCAGACATCCTGGGTCATCGAAAGACTCTTTAACTTTTTGGACCTTTTTTAAAAAAAATGTGATAGAAGAGTTAATGCTCTATCATTTGGGTGAACAAAGATATCCAAAAAAAAAAAAAAAAAAAACATACAAACAAACAAAGAGGCAATCTCATTATCCCATACCAGTTCATCGTTCCACCATCCATGCCACCGAGCAGCCTCGGCTTCAGGTCCAAGATCGAGAGTCTCAGGAGTATGCCACCATCCAGGACCAAAGTTATTCCAAGAGATCAGCTGGCCAATAAAAGATGGATCCCAAAGGACTGGATTGGGAAGAGGAGACTTGAACAGGGTTTGGTCAAAGTCAAAGACATGAAGCGTATGTATCTTGGCTGTAGCATGTGTATCCTTGAGTCGGTCTGCGATATAGACCACTGCAGGATGGTTCAGAAGAGTGTAGGGTGACTCAGCATCGAGCTCAGTGACTGCGGCAGTGGTCGCAGATAGGTCGCTCAAGAGACTCATAATTGAGTTACAAAGACTGAACAAAGAACTCTCAGGGTCTGAATCCGGTCCGACGCACGTTTGGGTTTGAATGAGTGGGATGTAGGGGAAAAAGGTACAGCTGTGGGATGTGATGGAAAGAAGGAAAAGGATGGAATGTAAAATGAAATGGACATTGCAACTGCTGACAGGGAATAAAAAAGAAATGAAAGAAAGAGTCACACAGCAAGCAAGCAAGAAGGCATGGCGGATTATTTATTAGTACATGGCGGAGTGGTATAGTAGATGAGCTGGTGCAACCAAATTTCTGCCTTGCCCAGGTTCAAGCCCTGGACCCAGAGAGTGAGCGGAGTGGACCTGGCAAAAGAGTGGCTGCATTCTGAAGAGACCATCGCAAAGGAGTGTTGATATTTCGATGACAATGAAGAGGGAGTGTAATCCGAGTGGGTGCCCATAGTCAGATGCGTTGCGTTCTCTGGTCTTGACTAGAGCTCTTTTCTCTGCGATGGCTCAACCGAGGACGAATTCTCAAAGCTTGAACCATATCCTTCTGTAGACCGTCGGGATCCTCGCGTTAACTCTAGACTGGCATCGTCGGGAATACACTCAATAAACTCCTCCAGAGCTGTGCGCTCTGGTGTTCCTTCGCCCTGAGTCCACATCATCATCCAATCCTCGGTCTTCATGACCGCTCCACAATGCATAAAGATAAATTCTTGAGTAAGTTTCTTGAGTCCATACTCTTGTGAAACACATGCCGCTTGGAAAATCCGAACACAGGTGTCAACTTGGAGGTGCTGTTGATGCAGGATTGATGCACACAACTTCTTGAGCCTCTCCAGTAAGTAAATATTAGCCATGATCATAACGTCGCAGACAACAAAGTAGTCAAGATCGGGATCGACCTTGTCCGTGTATAGAAAAGTAAGGAAAGCATAGACGACAGGATAGGGTTCTGGCAGCTCGATGGAACGCCTTGTAGACTCGATCATTCCTGATGCGTGCATGTTCCTAAAATGTGGCCAGCGTGTGGAAAGTACCATTCGATGAACATGGATCACTCGCGAAGAGCCCTTGGGATTGATAGTGAAATCCGAGAATTCTTCGTTGTTGAGCATCATACCCATGTGGGTCTGGAGGGTGGAGGGAGGTATTTGAAAAATACCCAGATACTCAGCATTGATGGAAAGTACGTCCCGGAAATGGTCATATGGCTGGGGTCGATCCTTTTCCGTATTTCCGAGAAAGACCAGCCTCGAAACACATTTGCCATCGTCCAGGTCTGGGTCCAGCAGCTCGCCAGGCCTTTGTGGTTGGGGTTTCTTTGACACGATCGTGAAATAGTTCCATACGCTGTCACCAAGGCAGTGGTCAACGTCTAGCTTTCGCCATTCAAGCTGATCCAGATCCATGATCCAGAGTCCAAAGACACTTGTGTTGGTTGCCTCATTCAGATACTTGCCAAACACAACAAGGTGATTGCCAATGGACTCTGAAAAGTGCTGTGATTTTAGCAACACTACTTTTCCCGTAATCCCTGGGTGTGGGAGGACCTTGAGTGTGTTTAAATCGATCGAATGAAGATCAGACACAGTCTGGCCTTCTTCGTCCTTGCCTGCATAGATCCAGAGTTTTGATCCAATCAGGCTAGCAGAATGATTGTACCTCGCTGGTACGCTATATGGTTCTGACCATGTCCATGTTTCGAGATTCAATATTCTCATCTCCTGCAAAACATAAGTGCCTGTTGAAAGATGACTAGAAGTCAGCGTCTGGTGTATATCTCTAAATGTGTGTGTGTGTGTGTGTGTGTGTGACAATAATAGTGATATATATTTTTATACGACGACAAGGACGCTTACATTTGGAATTCTTTGCAAAGCCGCCATAGACATACATCCTGTTCTTGTAGACTGTGGCCGAGTGAAGGTATCTTGCTGGGACCTCGCCTCGGATCTCTGGTCGAAACCAAGTTCTGTTTGACAATGAAAACACAATAACGTCGTCTCTGTATTCCAGATACTCGTTTGATCCACCTGTGTTGAAAGGAAGACTAGGCGTTCAATGACCCACTTTAAATGACCACAATAGCAGCACCAACAATGAAAGCAACTTTACGGCTTTCGCCAGGCATACCAAAGATGATGATATTGTCTTTCCAGAGAACTGCCGTGTGCCCGTATCGTTTTGTGGGTGGAACACCTTCTCTGGCCTAAATTGGAGGAGAGAAAGAAGGAAAGGAAAATGGTCGGTTAGAATGGTCGGTGTTGGGTACTGTCAGTCTAGGTCCATCTGGCCGGCTTGGGGTCACCGAATGAGTAATGGTTAATCGTTCGTCGATTGCGCTCTTGGCATAAGCAAGCCCGCCTGGCAAACAGACTCACAAGGAAAGCAACCCTCGGTTGTACGCCATACACAACTCAGGTTCCTTGTCGATAGACATTCACCGATGGAGCGGATACTTTTTTAACCACTGTTGTGTTTCCATTGGTATGTTCCTCTCCTTCTCTTGATGCGCTCCCATTTTCTCCGTCTGCCCGTTCGTCTCCTCCCCCCCCCCCCGTTCCCTTTGTTTGCGTCTTCTGACATCTTGGTTGCCCCTTCCTTTTCTCTTTCTCTCTTTCTCTCTCTCTCTACCACCCCACCCCTCAATAATTGTCTCTCGGACCACTGTGCTCCACTCCAGACAGACGAGTGTGAGCATCGGATAGCTTTCACAAAGATCAGCTTGTGTGTGTCATGAACAAGGGGTGGAAGGAGGGTGGTAGAGTGCGTCTCGTCTGTGCTGTGTATGTTTGGGGTCTGGCATGTTGCACGGTTTCTTTTTGCGTCGGCAAGTTGCCCCAACACACGTCCGACGCAGCTCTTGACGAGCCTCTTGGCAAGCAGACAAAAGGATACAGGGGACGGTAGGGGAGGACGAAAGGAGGTGAAGGACAAGGGGGAAGGAAAAGAGAGATAGATAGATAGAGAGAGAGAGAGAGAAAGATAGGTAGATAGAGCGAGTGGACGAACGAGAGCAAGAGAGAGAAAAGGGAAGACAGTGAAGGGCAGGTTGGAACAGAGACAAAGACAATGAAGAAAAAAAAAGTGGGTCGAGGCGATCAGGCCAGATGGGAGATGTCTCTCCTTCTTCTTCTTCTTCTCTCTCTCTCTCTCTCTCTTTCTTGTTCTTCTTCATCCCATCCCTGTCTCGCCGAGATGATAATGTGGATTTGGGTGCACTTACATGAACACAGTCCCAGTTCATGGTCTCGAGATCGAGTACATGGAGATCATTCGTGACATGACCACCGCCGCCATAGAGATAGAGCTTTTGGTCGACACGAGTAAAGGACGGGCGCCAGAGACCGACCAGGTTCTGCCCAGTCGTCCCACAAGGTTTCGCGAACTTTATCATTGGCTCGCCCTTTGCTGAGTGTGCTGCGTGCAGCCTGCCTTTGAGGAGCGTGCCTTGGAGTGAATATGTTCGTGCGCCGATGCCTTCGAAACGGATAACCCGCAATAGTCAAAAGAGCCTGAATAGCCTGTTGCTGTCTCTGCGTTAGAGTCGCGCTATTTGTGCCAGGCGGAGAAGTCGCTGTGTTGGTCGTTGAGGAACAGAAGGGGGTCCTTGGGGCAGAGCCTTTTCCTGCAGATGAAAGGAGCACGCTCAACAGAAGCGGGTGAGAAGCAGTGAGCAACGATGGATAGCGAGACAGTTCGAAGATGACAGTAGACCCGTCCACAGGACGACAAGGAAGAGCAAGGAGGGAGTACTCTGAGGATGAAAGAGAACAGGAAGAACGTAGCAGGGACAAAAAGATAGAGAAAGAGAAAGAGAAAGAGAAAGAGAGAGAGAGCGTGCGTCAGGTGTGGCGGTTTGCGCGTGAGAGAGAGCGCGAGCGAGCGAGCGGGATGAAAAAAGAGAGAGGATAGAGATAGATATATATATATATATATATATATATATATATATATATATATATAATATATATATATTATTATATAGGAGTGTGTTAGAAAGAGAAGGTGAAAAAGAGCGATGTGAGATGGAGTGTGGAATGGAGCTGATGGTCAGAGATGGAATGGATGGAATCGACGATGGAGAGTAAGAGGAAGAGAAAGAAAAAGAGAGTAAAAAAGAGAGAGAGAGAGAGAAGAGAGAGAGAAGGAGAGAAAGAGAGAAAGAGAGAAAGAAAAAGAGAAAGACACACGCAAAGACACACACAGACAAAAGGAGGATCCAAATAAAAAAAAAAAAAAAAAAAAAAAAAAATGCCAGAGAAAGTAAAAAGAGACAGGCTACAGTAGCATTGTCCAGTCAGTCACTGTCTCTCCTCGAACTCTGCGACTGCGATGACCACGGCGAAAAGGGGAGAGACGAGGGGGTAAAAGAAGTGAAGAAGGAGGAAGAGGGGTGTGTGTGTGTGTGGGGTGGATGGGGGGACGACGACGACGACGAAAGCAACATCACCAACAGTTGCAAGCAGACAAGACAAGCAATCAAGCCGCTCTCCCTTCGTTGTACCGCCGCTGTCGTCTGCAATCCTACCCGTCGGCCCCCAGGAGAGCCAAGGCCACGCGTCTGCAAGGGCCTGCGGGAGCAAGCAGCTCATAGCTTCTTCCCGGTCCTTGGTTGCCTGCGGGAGCTCCTTGGTCTTGTCCCTGTTGCAGCTGCCAGTGTGTGGTTTCCACACGGATTGGCCCTTCATATCGGAGCCTTCTCCTGTCACTCCCCTTTGCTCCTCCCTTCCTGCCTTTCTCCTCTTCCTCTTCCCCCCCCCTAACACCCCTCTCTCTCCGATCTGGAAATGGCTCCATCCACACTCGTCCGTTTCATCCCACACCCCCCAACGTTCTCAACGGTCGCGTCCTTGTTGTGTGGTCTCGGTCTCTCCGCAGGATGAAGCCGAACCCCATCCTTCCTTGTGTAATTTCTTGCCATGGGGAGAGGACGCTCGCGTATTCCAACATGTATTCTGGAGTGTATTCCAACTGCCTCTGGACCTTGTGTCCCATGGGATGACCTCTTCCAGAGCCTCTGTAACGATCCAGCACCGGCAGTAGACCAACAAAGGTACAACGGCCCGGCTTGTCGTCTTTTGCTCATCACAATCTCGACTAGAGCACCACTGGATCGACAATAGGAATAGGATAAGAATAGGACAAGACTTGACAGGGTATGGCGTAGAATGACTTTTCCGAGGCAGGAAGTATATTCCATCAAGGTTGCGGGATGGTTGTTGCTCAGGGCAGCTGGGTCTGGTTTCAAAAAGGATCGCCAGGAACCTGTCGCAGATCTCATCAGTCTTCAGCACACATAAGCGTCTCAAAGAGAGTTGATTGTACCGGGTATCCAAACCTTTCGCCTTCAGGTGTACCATTGTAAAGAAGAAAAAATGTCCGAAAGGCTTTATTGTTGAAGTTTTGTCGAGGAAAAAAAAAAGAAAAAAAAGAAAAAAAGAAAATAATAATATAATAATAAAAAAAAAAAACGTGTTGCTTCGCTCAGAATCCTGCTGAGCAAATGCTGGGTTGACTTTTCGGTAATCCCTGCAGAGCGGATCTCATCGGTCATATTGCTTCGAGGCATCTGTCAGAGGTACATACTTTGAACAGAAGAATCATAAACTCGGGGTTAGCAGGCCCATGCATTTACTTCCAAACAACATAACCTACTGCTACTGTTTCTCCCCCCCTACTTACCCAAACATCCATCGACTTGCTCTTACTGACATGACCATCTTTATCCTTGTCAACAACATATATCGCCTGACCACCATGACTACCTACAGGGATAAACATCCTTCCTGGAGCTTTGAGCTGTTCGACCAGTTCATCGTGTAGTGAGTCCGCTGCCGCTCCGACATGACTTTACACAGAACACAAAAAAAGATTAGTTGTCACGAGACTTTTATCATTGAGAACCTTTGGCGTCAACGGCACACACAGTTGACATACATGCAGTCATAGGGCGCTCCTTGTGGGAAGCCTACGCGACCGTCAGCAGTATGATATTCAATTCGGCCTTCTTGAAGATACTCTGGATGATCCTTTCGAGTATTTGCTTTGGCCAGTTCAACCAACTCTGGGATATGATCAACTGAGTAAAAAAAAAAAAAAGAAAGAGATAGAAATAGAAAATGGAAAAGAAAAAGGAAAAGGAAAAAAAAAATCTCAGTAAGTATAGAAGCGCATTACTCGCTTCGTGTACACACCTTGGCCAAAGGAGTGACATGGCATTACAACTACACGTCTAGACGTTTTTACTTGCCTCCAATCACCTTTCCTTCTGGGCCTACCATCTCTGCTAGGCAGGAAGTCAAATAGCCGCTGCCGCTTCCGACATCCAGGACTATCATAAACGAGAAGAACTCGGTCAGCACAGCTTTCTTGGAAGATGCAGACGTTTTACTTTTTACATGATCTCTAGTTGCTTGAAAGCCATTCTCCTCTACCTTTTGATCCTGGAGACAGGTATGGCGCCAAGCTCTCCAAAGCTGCAGCATGCATATGTGGTGCCGAGATTGTAGCGCCATATCCAATTGTTTGAGGAGAGTCCTAGAGAGCCATAGTTGTCAGCGGCACATGGTTAGTTGGGCCAAAAAGGACAGGATAGAGCAAATAGTCTGTTGTCGATGTCGGGTAACGAAAAGCCAAAATGCGACAATGTGCCTCGTATGGTTTGAATCGTGAGTAATGGCCTCTGTCGACGTTGAGCATGGCGGTTTTCACGGCCTGTTTCGAGATGAGGTTTGCCTGACTGAGCCGCTCCACGAGGTCAGCATTAGTAGTTCCGGAGCATCGCCAGGCCATTGTTGAGCGGAATAGGAATCTGAAGGGTAGTGTGGAATTCAGGAGGGGGCGGGTAAAAAGCATGGGTCTCGAGCATGGGACGGTCTTCTCTCTAAAAAAGGTGAGTGGTGGGGTGCGGAGGGGTTTTTCTCTTATTCCATGCAGACGCATGTACGTCACAGTCGCTTCGTTGAAGTAGGTTACTGGTTCGCTGTTCTCGTTTAGTGTTCCATTCATCTCTTTATCTCACAACTAACCAAAATCGGCTCATCATATCCTACCAGCGAAAGAAGACCTGATTCTGGACAAAGCATCCATCTCGGAACTCTCGCTATCCTCAGGACATTTTGGACATGGACACCTTGGACAGCTTAACTACCGACCAGAAGGCAGCCCTTGAGAAGTACCTGGTATGCTACTCGTACTGCTCATGCTGTCTGACCCAATGTTCGAACAATGAAAGCTTGGGACGGAAATGCAACCCAACGCTGATAGGATACACCTCTAAATGATGCTGTAAATATACATTGTGTAGGACGTAACAGGACAAAGTGATCTCGAGGTAGCCATTCTTGCCCTCGAGAGTCACTCCTGGCAACTGGAGGCAAGTGCTGCAATGTCCATGAGCTGCCATTTAACCCAAACTGTTCGCTTCGCCATGGCACCATGCCAATACTGAGCCGAGATGAATTCTTTACTGACAGTGCATGTCTTTCGACCTTTGCCATCATAGAGAGCGGTGCAGGCGCAGTTCGGCGATACTGGCCCTACCTCTCACGCAGACGACTCCTTTGCCGATGAAGTCTATGATGATACAGATGGTGTATCTGCTGCGACCACAACTGCGCCTCCACCACCACCTCCGCCCCCAGTACCTAATCGAGAACCCGACGCTCCAAGGTAGCATATGCCTCACCGCTGGAGTGATCTCTTAGTCTTGAGGTGTGAGGCTTTCTCGTGACCAACCAAACTGATATTTTCTTCATTGTTCACCTCTCCCCCTCCTCCTTACTTGTTCATGACCATTTTAGGCCACAAATTTCCTTTGTAAGTCAGGCAGATTTTTTTTTCTCTTCAACCACCAGATTCACGCTTCAATCAGCCGTTGTTGACCTGTGGTGATCTTGAATCGGCTACTTTTAATAGACCCGAAGCATATTCACTGCACTCAGATGGCCCTTCAACACTTTCTGGAATGTAACTTGGTCACTTTTGATGTATTTCTGTAAGTTATCTTTGATGTCTCCAAGGATGCTTCAGTCACTCGGGAAGGTCTCTTGAAAGAAGGGAGGGAAAAGGAAAGAAAAAAAAAGGAAAAAAACTCAATTGCTAACGCATCTTACCTACCATCCTAGATACCATTTTCCCTCAGTCATTTCGTTTGGCCATCACAGGGCAGTCGGCTCGCTCGGGTCCGACTCGACCTCCTCAGGACTCAGCATCAGTCGCTGCTCGTTTTTTGAGAGAATACGAGGAGAGCTATGGCACAACTCACCCCAACTTTTATGCTGGCGGATACTCGGCTGTAAGCACATATCTTTGTCGCCAAAGCAGAAAAAAAAAATCCAGATATCTTGGAAGAGGCTAACATGATTGATAATTTTTTTTTATCTGGGACTTGTCAAAACAAAAAGGCCCTGAATCGTGCCAAGAATGAACTAAAGTTCCTTCTCGTGTATCTTCATTCCGACGAGCATGATGCTACTGACAAGTTTTGTAAGGAGACACTATCTGACAGTGACTTGCTGTCATACCTTCGCTCTAACGAATTTCTTGTCTGGGGAGGAGATGTAAAAGAAACAGAGGGATATCAAGGTAAGATGACTTTCCAAAGATGCAGTAGACACGCCCGAAGTTGCATAAAAAAAAATAGGGTTCTTACAAAAGATTGGCTTCATCTCTCTACAAACTTTGCACAAACAGTGGCGACAACTTTGCAGGCCGTGAAGTATCCTTTCATCGGTCTCATTGCCTTGTCGCAGTCCTCTCCTAGCTCTTCCTCCACCAAAATGGTCCTGATCGACAGAATTGAGGGCTCCTACACAGCGGAACAAATTGTTCAGCGGCTCACTCAACAAACCGCACGCCACTCTGCCTCATTGGAGCGCCTAAGGGCCGAGAGACGTGAGCGGGAAATGGCTCGCGAGATTCGTCAGCAACAGGATGATGCTTACCAACAGTCACTTCGGGCTGATAGGGAGAAGGCTCGCCAGCAACGCGAGGCGCGTGAGGCACTGGAACGACAGAGGCTAGAGGAAGAGCGGATCGAGGCCGAGCGGGTTGCAGCTTTGGAGCGCAAGGAGCGTCATTTGAAGTTCTTGTTTGAGAACCTGCCTGACGAGCCCTCTGCTTCCGAGTCGGATTGTGCTCGATTGAGCTTCAAGCTTTGGGATGGTGAGCGGGTTATGCGACGATTCAGAGGATCAGAACCTGTTGAGCATGTGTACATCTTTATCGAGACAATTGAGTTCCGTGAGAATGGATCCAAGGCAGAGCTCAGCTTGAAAGCCGAGGAACACGTTGGGTACAAGCACAAGTACGACTTTGTTCTGATCTCACCCTTCCCTCGCACAAAGATTGTTAATCGCGAGAAACGGATCAAGGATGAGCCTGCACTGTGGCCAAGCGCTAGCTTAGTTGTTGAGCTCACTGATGAGGCTGCTGAAGACGAGTCCTCATAAATGCCATCCTGCTCTTGACTCTTAACTCGAGTGTCTGCGTCGTTTTGAGTCCATTGCTTAATATTGGATAGCTGTAATCTACACACTCACCCCCCACACACACACACACACACACACAAAAAAAAAAAAGTATGACCTCTATAGGGTCATTGCAGCCAGGAACGGGAGTGGGTGGATACACCTCGCGCTTTATTAGAAGTACATTAAAAACACAATGACCGTTGTATCTTTTCTCTCTCTTAAAAGTCCATGTCAACCTGGTGAGAAGACATGTCCTCTCCTTCACCGTTGTCCGCTTTAGCATTGTCAGATCTTGCGCGGATCAAATCCATCTGATGACAAACGAAAGAGAGATAGAGAGAGAAAAAAGGATATGTGAGAAACAATACAAGGTATACAGAAGATCGGTATGAGACTTTTCTCTTTTTCTCCTGATTCTATTCCAAGCACACATACCTCAAATTTGTTCTTCATGCTTCCAACGTTTTGAATGAGTTCGGTGACAGCATTGCCAAGAACATGTGCTGGTGTTGTGTCTGGAGTGGTCTGGACTTTGAGAATAAAGTAGTGATCCAGCGGATGTGGCATCTTGTATCCTGCAAACAGAACCTTTGGGTCATCAAGCAGTTGCCTATTTTTGTTTATCGAGGAGACGGACAGAAAGATATAGGAGGAAAGAGAAGAAGAGA
Organism: Mortierella sp. BCC40632; assembly: GCA_011634665.1. Lineage (NCBI taxonomy): Eukaryota > Fungi > Mortierellomycota > Mortierellomycetes > Mortierellales > Mortierellaceae > Mortierella > Mortierella sp. BCC40632. The sequence continues at coordinate 212,889 of WAEK01000009.1, forward strand.
TACAGTTGACCACAAATTGTTAACATCCACACTTCCTGTTTCTTTGTCCTAATGAAGGCCTGTCCGTTAAGTGCTTCGCAAAAAGAAAGTAGAAGGTAATCGCTTCTCTGATCCCCTATGAAAACTGGGTAAGGAAGCCTTTCAGAGCCTTACATTCTCAGCATGTTTGCCAGGGTGTGGTCTTCCTTCTCGACTTTGAACGTGGCAGCGTTGGGGATCTTTGTGTCCGGTGTGATAGTGAGTCTAGATGGACAAGCTTGGGCTTGTTAAAAAAAAAAGAAAAAAGAAAAGGAAAGAACCCAAGAGAGATGCCCCCTGATGAAGATGTCTCTCTCTTTCTCTCACTCTCTCTCTCTCACTCTCATCTCTCATAAAATGTCCATGCTAGCCAGTTCCATACTTTTTCACTCCATCAGGCAAGACAAAGAGTTCGAAGCGGTCGGGGGCGTTCATGCTGAGGATCCGGTTGCTGTCAGTCCTCGAAAAGCGTTTGGCTGATTCCTGTTCAAAAAGAACATGAGAAAGAGCATTCTTCTTGACATGACAAAAAAAAAAGAAGCAGCTACTTTTGGTTTTTCTAATACGTCACCCCCTTTTTTTTTCGGCCGTCCGTCGCGGACGCGTCGTCGAGACGACGCATACTCCTCGCACCCCTCTTTATTTCGCCCATTTCACAGGCATCACCTTTCGACATCCACATCGTCAAGTTGCAGTCTTGCCTTTCAATCAGTCTCACTTCTCAGCTCCCAGCGCGATAATTATTTGTTCTTGTTTTCTTCCCCGAGTCTTTCACCATGTCTCGCCGCTACGATGCTCGCACAACCATCTTCTCACCTGAAGGCAAGTGCATCTGCCCTTTTTTTTTTATTATTATTATTTATCCAACCTTCAGCTGTTGACTATGGTTCTCAGGGACGTCTGGAAGAGACTGGCATATTCCACTGTATCAAGGATATTACACCAAGACTAACGTTTCCACGTTCAAACCGATGCTTGGTAAACTTCCACTTTCTTCCTCTCTGTTTATATATTCTAGGAAGACTCTATCAGGTCGAATATGCTATGGAGGCTATCTCTCATGCCAGCACGACCCTCGGGATCCTGGCCAAGGATGGCCTTGTAATCGCAGCAGAGAAGAAGGTTGCCTCAAAGCTGTTGGACGAAAGCAAGAGTGGCGAGAAGATCTACATTATCCACGAGTAAGACCAGCACGTTCTTCTCAACCATCTATATCTTTTATCAGGAGACAGTAAAAAAAAAAAAGTGCGCCACCAGCCAGATCGCCAGATCCATCATGACGACAACTACATCGCCAATTGGAAAAAGAAAAAGAAAAAGAAAAAGAAAGAAAAAACCAGCACATCAAGCACCCTACTGAAAAGAAAATCGGGGATGTGGAGAGAACATGCTCTAATGTGGACCTATTGCTATATTTTTTCCTCCCTTCTACTTTTTCGTAGCAACATGATCTGCGGAGTGGCTGGTATCACCTCAGACGCCAATATTCTCATCAATTACGTGCAGACAGCGGCACAGCAGTTCCTGTACACATTTAACGAAGACATGCCCTGTGAACAGCTTGTCCAGAAGCTTTGCGATCTGAAGCAAGGATACACCCAATACGGAGGTAATCAGTGCTGCAGAGGATGCTTTCGATACCATCAGCCCTTTGAATATTCAGGAAGAGAGGGAGAATATGCGATCGGAGCAGCGTTTTGTTGACAGGAACCTCTTCTCTTGGATTTTTTTTTTTTTTTTTTTTTTTTTGTTTGTTTGTTTATTGATAGGTCTCCGCCCATTCGGTGTGTCGTTTATCTATGGAGGATGGGATGAGCACCACGGATTCCAGCTCTATCACTCAGACCCATCGGGTAACTACTCTGGCTGGAAGGCAACATGCATTGGCGCCAACACAGCAAGTGCCCAGGGCATCTTGAGACAAGAATACAAGGAAGACGGAATGTCACTCCAGGAGGCCAAGAACTTGGCTATCAAGGTCCTCAGCAAGACAATGGATACCACGTCATTGGGTGCCGACAAACGTAAGTAATTGTATCATTGAAGATCGTTCCTGTCAAATAGATAGTCCATACTGAACAAAAGGGTCTCGTGATTCACCTTTTTCACTTTCTATCTTCTTTTTGATGGCTAGTCGAGTTTGCGACTTTGGAGCTAGTGGACGGAAAGGTTGAGCGTAGGATTTTCAATCAGACAGAGATTGAGACTCTGCTGAAGGAAAACAATTTGTTCAACAAGACAGAGGAAGCCAAGTAAAAGCCAACAAAACTATTTGTTGCTACTTTGCTCCTCCTCCTTCCCCTCCCCCACTTCACACCCTGTATAACCGATCGGATCATTAAAGCGAGACGTCACTCGACTTGGGTCGGATCCTAGGCAGGAGTGGGATGAATTGATGCGCGCTAACTGATGTATAAATCGCAGAGTGGAAGAGAGAAAGAGAGAGCGCGAGCGAGAGAGCAAGAGAGAAACAAGAGAGAGAGAGGAGGAGGATGATTGCACTTTGATGCTTCAGTTAGAGATATATGCTTTATGCATAATTTTTCATAGGCCAAATGGTAGTTAACAGATCGGTATCATGATCAAGCGGAGCCACAGGGGGGGAGGGGGCTCGAACCAAGGCTCTAGAGTCTGAGTTTAGCGATATTTGGAAAGAAGACTGGGCAAAGAGTGTAGACCCAGTGAAGTGAAATCAACGATCCTATCAACCATGATGCATGGAGGAGAGTAACTTTGCAAGTCAAGTCTATTGTCTAAAAAGACATGGGCCGTAAAACAAAAAATAATGTAGTCCCCAATAGTCATGATGGCATTGATGTCCCGAGTAGGACATTCTTCAGTGAGCTTTGTCGGACACCAATACCATGTAACCAATATGAATAGGAAGACTGTTGACTTTTGAGAAGGAGTTCTGAGTTCTCCGCGGCTCATGTTTATCAAAGCATCATGCCCTTGTTACCCAAAAAGTCACCGCACCACACAACGCACTCCTTTCAACTTCTGTGGAACCAAGCCACGTCTGGACATTCTTTGTCTGCGCTCAATCGCATCGTTTGGGTTACAATTGTCCTTCTTCCCCCTGCGACAGAGCGACATGGCATGGAGTGGCCCTTTTCTTTTTTTTTCTTTCTCTTTCTTTTTTCCTTTAATTTATTTATTTATTTATTCATGTTCAGGTGTTCGGCGTCTCTTACATGCGTGTGTCGGAGCAAGGCGTGTTTCTGGCCATCTGCAGGAGAACAACTCAGAAGACCTCTGGCCATTTGTGCCTTTGTTCCTGAGAACCGAGCGCCTCTTTTGCTTAAGAGAAACAAGACTAAAGATTACAGCAAGGTCTGCCCCACCATCGGAAGAGAGGGGGAAGAAGAGGAGGAAGGAGTTGGAACCAATGGGTCAAAAGCATAGCATGGCCCGCAGGCTCTTCTCGCCCTTTTCTCTTGGCAGTTTTTATTCCACTGAGAAGATTGCATGTTTAAACCGAGCAAAGGCTGTGATGGATGACGGGGAACTTTTACTCTCCTTTGTCCACTGCCTCTTGGCGATTGTGCAAAGCGAAATATTCCCACTCGGCTCCTTCAAAGATGCACCTCGATGACCTATCTAGTTCTGGACCTTTTCCTTAATCCCTATCAACCCCTCTCTTTCCCCTTCTCTTCCTTTCCTCGGCATGAGATTGAGAGGGTGAGAAGAGAGCGAGTGAACGGAAGAGTAGAGTAGAGTAAAGGCGAGAAGGAGATGGTTTCACTCAGGACCTTAATCTGATTGATAGCCCTTCATATTCAGAAGTGAACGATCGAGTGTGATGCCAAAGGACGTTCAAGAGTGCAGATCCATGACTTGACTCAACGGTGAAAGCTTTGGGTTTTTGGAGAGTAATGGATGAGAGGAGTAATTGGGAGGATACTGCATTGAGTCAGATTTAATTGAGAAGCAAAGTGTAGAGGGTTTTCCAACAGGGAAAGAAAAAGCAAAGAGGAAGTAAAAATGAGGATTGCCAAGGATGAAGAGAATAAAGAACCAAACAGCAAGCTAAGACGGCACGAGACACGCTTGAGTGACCTGTGGATGGTTGGGAAAGAGGATGATATTTATATGTTGGCGTGCGGGCCAAATATGGGATTCCTTTTGCTGGGCATGGATCTCGTCCACTTGTCGTCATCGCTTGGCTGGCACCTGTCAGCATTGTTTCTTGACATTAGGGTCCCTGACTAGTATTTGCCCTAGTGAAGAAGACGATGGAAGGTGGTGGAAGCGACGATAAACAAAGGTAAAAGCGACCTCATCTGCCGAGCAGTGGAATGTTCAACTGCTTGAGAGCACCAGCGATGGTACTCCTTCCCTTTCGGACGCAAGAATCCGGGAACAGGTGCATGTCAGAGCTACCATGTATTGAAGAGAAATAGGCATACGGAACGCACACTCGAACTGCAGTGTTCTTAATCTTAACAGCGGCCCCGGTGAGGACTTTTTTTTTTGGGGGGGGGGAGGGAGGAAGGTGATGTGAGGCTCGCCAACAGAGAGGGAGCGACTTACATGGGACAACAGCACCAGCAGCCCGCCATATATATTAAACCTGTCTTCATTCGTCAACTTTCCTCCCTCTTTTGTTTCCTCAATCACCACTTGTTTTCTCTTTTCTTTCCTCACCTGTCTGTCGTCTGAACAAGCACTCTTTCTTCTGTCTCTTTTCCTCCATCGGCTATCCACCTCCCTCTGTTTACACCACTGTTCTCGCATCGGTCGTGAGCCTGCCCGTGGTTCGGCAGCGTCTCAGAACGTCGACGATCACAACAGGCAAGTAGTCAGCTCTGTTCCTGATGGCCAGTCTACTCGGTTCACCTCCCTTAGCCCCATCCAGACAGCTTCTTCTCATTGCAGATACCCATGTGGAAGATGGTCTATAGAGAAATCAATTGCCAGAGGACAGGCGTTTTTGAGAGGACGACCATGGTTGCTGCAGTACACATTACCTGTCCAACACCGCTCACCCTCCAAAAAAATCTTCCCCTTTTCAACTCACAAACCAACTTGCGCCGAGACGAAAATACAGCTTTCTCCGGGTCTACTCCCACCAAATGTCTCGAGGTGCAGCCTTCCTCCTCCTGTTGCTCATCTTATCTATCCACAACGCAGTGTGTGCAAACTCTGCTGGACAGTCCAGCTGCTCCTCTCCTTCCTCCTGAGGGGAAAGCGAGCCTCGAGTCCGTTGGCCAATCATTGCTGCTGGCCGTAATGGCTCGACTGTACCTCCCGCATTACGTTCCATACCTTATCCCTCAAAGAGTCCTTGGTTATTGTTTCGTGGGACATGAAAAGACCACTGGTGCCAAGTCTCTCCCCCATTGTGTAGCCTGCTAACGAGAGAGTCGAGGAGAACAGCGGGGAAACGATATGGTACTGAATGCGCAACCGCGCAAGTGCGAATGGCTACTTTGTCCTGGGGACAACGTGTGAGATAAAGCATATCATCAAAGGTCCATGGGAGACACGACAGGCTGCGACCTTGTCGACATGCCGTCTCTTGGCTGGAACTCGCACCATCGGGAGTGGACCAAAGGCATCCAACCTGCTGATCTCAGCCCTGCCAGGGAAGCAGGCGGCCGTCTGAGTCCAAGGCTTGGTCAAAGAACCAAGGCAGAGGTCATCCCCATTCCTGCAGATAACAAAGGGAGGACCTTCTCTTTTCTTAAAACATGCATCACTATGGTCGATGGAACGCCATAGAACATCTTGACACTTCCCGTTGATCAAAGCCCTTCCTTGTCCACCCAATGCATTGAGTGTTTGGGCCACACCCTGACCATTGACTGTGTGATGAGAAGGCAAAAGGCTTCCCTCTTCCCGTCAAGCGTCAGAGCATGCACTTTGATTTGGCAGTGCCCATTGATGTCATTCCACGTACAGAGCCGTCCATCCCCTCCTCCCCCGATCTTGGATCACTCTGTTTCCTCTCCCTTAGCATTACACCATCTTCAGTGATGAAAATGCCACAGGGCCTGTTTCCTGTCCTGTGGGCGTCCGTTTGACGCCTTCCTATTTTATCCTAGCGCATTTCCGCGTCATGGCACCAACAGGTCAAGAGACCCCGGGGCTTTCTTTCCTTCCCAAACGATCTCTGCATGCTCGAGGATGTTATGAAGCACCCAGTTCTATATGCCTGGATGATTCTAAACGTTGGCTTGGTCACTGGCCAGTGAGAAAGTCGTTGACCTTATTATATTGTTGCTATTGAGGGCACCCGATCATGGTTGGATCACTACCCACAGCCTACTTCCGCTCCAATACTTGTCGTCTCAAAGCCCTATTTATTACAGCCATCCACCCATCCTAAAAGATAATAATTTTCTAACCATCGTTGGTGAACGCACCGTTTTGTCAAAACAAATAGCCTTGCAACCTCTGGAGCACCGAAATATATCCATCGAGAAGATTTTGCCACAATGATGCCCGAGTCTGAACAGTCGGGATCCAAGGCCACTTCTTCATCTTCTCTTCAGGATAATAACTTTGATAGTGCCCCTACTGGAGATAAGGGTGAGAACACAGCTCTCCAAGGATCTGGAAGCGAGCATGCAAGGTCAGTGTATTTTATTTCTTAGTAGATGGACAGAAGACACATCCACGCCTCACATCTCTGTCACCACCATCAGCACAAGTCGTTAGGCACCCAATACCGAGCGACCTCCGATAGAGGAGAGAGACCAGGGCCTTCACGATGCCTTCCTTGACTCTGCAATCTCTCCCTTTTGGTCCTCTCTTTCTCTATCTCGCTCACAATATCTACTTCTCTCCCCCTCGCCCCTGCTGTTGCTGGTTGGCCGATCTTACTTCAATTGACATACAATCCGATTAGTAGCGCCTTTCAGCTGGCGCCATGCACGACATCAACGTTACCATGGTCAACTTCCATGCTAAACAATGACAACATGCATGTTGGAGACATTGACCTGTGACCTTTTCGCTTCAAGAGCGGCGTACCCAACGGCAGTGCATTTAGACTCTACTGGAAACTCGACACTAACCGACATCTTCATGATCAACCCATTAGGGATCACTCACTTGATGTTAACCCTGATGGGCAAAGCGACAGAAACATCGGCGTGGGTGCTCCCCAAGGCCCAAATCAGTCGCCTTGTCCAGCACGTGGAATGACTGACATGACTGAGGTGAGCCAAAAGCTTTGGCCACCACCGCCACCCCGCACTGTCCAACCTGATCCTTCGCCTTTCCAAAACCAGTTTCCGTCGACTGTAATCCAGCCCAGTGGTGACCTACTGCCGCCCGTGGCGTCATCCACTGCACAATTGCCAAAGAGGTCGTCTCAGCAACCAAAGCAGAGAGTGCCATTGAATCAGAATCAGCTCCATGCTCAGACACATCCTTGGAGAATCAAAGTCTACAATGCCTGTCTTGCGTGCCGCAAGAAAAAGATCAAATGCGATGGTCTTCCGACCTGTAGTCGTTGTGAGCGACTAAAGTTTGAATGTTCCTATGTCGAGATGCCCCAAGTCTCTCCATCAAGAAATGTCCGAAGGAGGCTGTCAACCAAGAGTACAGGACCTGGTAGCGATACGCCCAATCTATCGGCTCAACAGGGTTCAGCTCCATCTAACTTTCTCCTTGCCACCAACTCGCCACAGCAGCAACTTCAAGAAACATCGGAACCTGACACTCAGACAACTTCTCAGAGCAATATCAAGTTGTCCATTGGACTCCATCCTCAACACTCTACCAACCCTTCGTTCGCCGATTCCCCTCACCAACAAAACGAAGAATCGCCGCCCATGGGTTCCATCCAATATTCTCGCGAGCAATTGGGCACAGGAAAACTGCAGCAAGAGAGTCCTCTGCCGTCTGAACCTTCATCTCTGTCAGGAACCAATACACAGGCTGCAATAACATCGTCCTCTTCAGGAAAGACTGCGACAATGCCTGATCTCTATCATATCCTTGTTAACTCTACCACTCTTCCGGGTGATACAAGGAATGTGCGATCCAATTCTTCGCTTTTTGGTACTGGTTTGTCTGAGATATCGCTTGCCTCTCTTGGTGTTGGCCAGTCTGGTCGTGCCTTGAGTTTGGGACAGGTAGATCCAAGGCAGCAACTGCCCTCCCAAAAAACCCTGAATCGAGATACTGCTGTAAGCCGATCTACGCCTCAAGGATATGTGATCACCAATAAGAGCGTCATTCAACACTTAGTCCATATCTACTTCGAGTGCTTTCATCCACATTGGATGATCATCGATAAGGAAAAGTTCCTAATCCAGCTAAAAGATGCGACCACCCCCCCGGATCCTCTTCTCCTCGTGGCAATATGTGCCGCAGGGGCCAAGTACTCGGACAATGAAGGCCTGTGTACAGTCCCTGGTAACCTGGCTACAGTTGGAGAGCAGTTCCTTACGCATTCTAGACTCCTTCTTCAGGACCGATTCGATGTGCCTTCCATGTCGACTCTTCAGGCTCTACTGATCTTGTACTGGTGTCAAGTCCAGACAGGTCGTGCTAGTCTTCGGTTTATGTATATTGGAATGGCAATTCGAATGGCACAGGAAATGGGCCTGAATAGGCCACTCGACCCCCGAAAAGCAAAAGAAGTAGGCGAGAAAGAGGTTCAGCTACGAAAAACAATTTGGTGGTCATGTTACCAGGCCGACCGATGGACATCTGCCGCCCTTGGAAAGCCAATGGCAGGTGAAATAAAGGAAAATAGGACTATCCATGCAAACTATCGAGTAAAAGGGTGTTCTGGACTAATCGCCTTCATGGCATTTACTCTTCTACAATAGATCATCAGCGACCTGGATTGCCTTGTGGATTATCCAACGAGTTTAGTTGAGAGCGAGGCACCCCAGATTCAGGCATTCCAGCTCACAACTGATCTCTCAAAGATACTTGGCAAGATTTTACTCAACCTTTACACATCTACTGGTGCAGCGACGTGTTCCTCCGCAACATTCTCACACCTGAGCCAGGCTTTGACATCATGGTACAAGTCGCTGCCACCGCTCGAGTTGGACACAACCACTCGTTCTTCTTCTACGCCACATGGCCCTGATACTACAGCAAGTGACGAGCCACTTTCCTCCCCTGATAATTCAGTCCCGGTCGCAAAAATTGATCCGGGTGCACTTGGCCTCTATACACTCTTGTACCACACCACCCGGATTATGCTCTACCGCCCATTTCTTCAATCCAATTCACTTTCCTCTCATCTTCCACTTACGCTCCATTCCCCACGTACCCGCTGTCGTGAGTCTGCAGCAGCCATTTCCGAAATTGTGGAAACCATGGTGGCTGACCCGCAGTGCTATCGACAGCTCTTCAACTCAATCCATGTCTCGCTATGCGCTGCGGCCACTATTCACCGGTTTATGATCGCCTCGCCTAGCACAGAAACAACGCATCCCATCGCACCAGGGTTGTTTGAAGGTATAAAGTCGCACTTCACCAGAATGTACACTTTGAAAAGCAAGAGTCTGCCATGCTGGGTATAGCCATCTCATTCTTTCATACTTGGGTATGTTGACTTGATAGGGAACTGGGATGACCCGCAAGCTCCAGATCATGGTGCGCAGACCGAAGGTCACGGAGCATCGACTCCTTCTGCAGCATCCGCGTCGCGAAAGCGAAATTCATTCGCGACTCCCGAAAAGTCAGACCTTTACCACCTCACTTTGCTTCTGCGTGTACTTCAGTATTGTTGCCGCTTTTCCATTGAGCGAACTGTCCTGAAAACGGTCATTGACAAATTTCTCCCACATGATCACCTTACTCCAGAGGAAATTATGTGGGCCAGAAACGAAATCAACACTGAGTGGAAGATTGGGGCTTTTATACTTCCTGTTTCTGACCAAGACACTGGTTCAACCAGTAGAGATTCTCAGACAAGTTGTCACTCCTCAGAGTCGCAACAGCCGAGACCCCAGACCCTTCACTTCCGGACGCCGCCTTCACAACAGCTACCCATGCATGATTTATACCAGCAATACCAAATGAGCATGCACCAGCACCACCAGCACGAGCAGCATCAGAGCCGACAGCAAGAGCTAGTTCGACGATTGAGTCATCCGTTGCCGCCCGCTGCTTCAGTAGATGAGCCCCTGAACTCTAGTGAAGAGGTTCAGCCGCCCTCAACAAATAGATCCACTAGCCGACCTATGTTGTTTGACGTGGCTAGATCCAGTGGAAACGACTACCATCCATCGTACGAGCTCTTCTCTCCTACAATGCTGGAGATGCGAGGAATGCCGCAGGGTCCATCAACCATGGATATATTACAGGAGCAGAATCGGACACAGTCACTTGAGCCGCCTCAACGCCCCTCTTATCCCCATCATTCTCACTATCAGTACGACTACCAACAGCAACAACAGAGGCTCGGATATCAGCAAAGCCAAACAGCGTATGCAGAGTTGTCTCAACAAAAACCTACAGGAGCCGAGCATGCTCGCTCAGAGCATACCGAAGACCCAATCCAATCTCGGCGGAAGAACGAGCCGACACTCAAGAAGAAGCGAGCTTCATATCTTCAGCGTCATTACCAGTCACCCTTTTATCAAGATGCCTCTCGACAGCCAACGATGATTCATCAGCAACAGGAGGTGTCTGGAGAAGTAACTGCCCAGCCATTGCCAGAAAACCTTCGTCGATCATCCGATAGTCAAATGGCGGAGGTGGCGTCAACTGTGACAGAGGCTAATCTTGCGCTACGGTCTATGCAAACATTTACAGGAAATGAAGGGACGCTGCAGAGTACACCAACTAGTACTGGTAAGCGCAGCACCAATCTGAATTCATTTTTTTTCCCCTAACTTTTCCCCCTGACTTTTTTCACACCTGAGGAATCATAATTCAGCGACTAACAATGAATAACACTGGCTCAATCTTGGGATAATAGCGGAAGTCCAGATATCAGGTTCTTCAAACTTTTCTGGAGATAGTACCATGACGGGCCTGAATGAGCTATTGGGACTTGAGCCTACGCAGTATTATAATGAATCGTTAGAAAGCGACAACAGAATGACCCAGATTACCACCGCAGGCCATGGGTACCCTATACAAGCTACTGCATCCTCGCAACTGGGCCTTGTGAACGCCAATCCAGTCCAAGGACATCCAAGTGGAGGGTATCATTATGATTACTCCCGCGACCGCGGCCAATACCAACAGTACCAACAATACCAACAATACCATCCTATGACTTCATCAGCAAGACATCCTAGCCATGCGCTGAGTGTGGAACCACCTCATGAAAGTTCATCAACTCAGAGTCTTGGCGGTGATGGAAGAAATGGTTCTGGGACTCTTAGTCGCCAGAGCACAGGTAGCTCGACTGTCGGAGGCTTGGTTGGAGCTGGAGCAGGAGGCAATAACAACCATCACAGTGAAGGCAACACTTCACCCTTTGGCGCTCAGACCGGCGGTTTTGTCTCGAACCAAACGGCACGTGAGATTCGGGTTCCTGGAGTTGATGCAGGCAATCCCTACGGTAATAACTTCTACCTTCCAGGTTCACCCGTTTTAGTTGCGCCTGTACATGTAGCAGGGATGTGGCCTACAGGCGGACTCAACAATTATGACCCCAGTACAGCACAGTTGCCACCCATTCGGGTTTTGAGGCCAGGACTTGGAGGTGTGAATCCAGTGGATCCATTACAGCGCTATACGTATCCAATTTCGAGTGCATCCTCCCCATCGCATCCTATTCAGTTTGCACAGTCCCATTCAGGAAGCATGCCCTTGATTGGATATCACCCACTTGTAAGACCACCCGCCTACGGAGCAGCGCCAGCTCATGTATACTTGGCAGATACCACAAGCATGTTCCATCCACAGCAACATAGCCATGTTGCACCAGGACAGACTCCGTTGACTGCGTTTGCTTGGCAAACACAGCCACAAGGTCCGCATTACCATGTTCCTGTACGTATCCCATTCGCCATTCCTGTACCTTATGGAGCAATGTTCTCGACCACGATGGGGCAGCTTATGGCTCCAGTCCATTCTATTCAGACACTGGTACATGTCACTGATCAATTTCCTGGACTCGTGCCCACATTGTCTTCTGAGCAGCCTATCCACGCAGGAAACACATCTTCTGCCACGGCAACTGCTTCATATGTTTCTCCTTCGGCAATGGATTCATCCCATTCCTCAACACAAGATCGATTGCAGTCATCTGTTCCCAACTTGCAGACAGCGTACTCGCCTGCTCATCATCAGATCCTTTTGCAGCCACAGCAATCATCTCAAGGACAAGTGTCTGCCCAAGCGCGGGTCCAAACACAAACACAAACTCAGCAGCAGGTACAAGCCCATGCCTCTCCAAGGGAACGTCGAGCTTCCCAAGTCGAGTTATCTGGACCCGTTCAAGAGCTCACTTTAAGTTCCCTTCGAAGACTTGAACAAGAGACTGAGACGATCCAAGAGGCCGTGATTTCAACACGCAATCCAACCGACACAGTTGCAACCCCACTTCCATCTCCTCAACGACTCTTGCAACCACCAGCACCAGCACCAGCGTCATCGCGAGATCCTGACGCGGTTCATGGAGTGGAGAAAGAAGAAGATTATGAAAAGATGTCACAACCGCCACGATCGCCTCCTCGAAACCTTTCCTACCAACAACATGTTCAGGAACAAAAGAGACAACAAAGGCGAAGGAATCCGCCATCACATCATCATGTGCGTCAACCTAACTCCACCTTGTTGCCACCATTGCCTCACAGTGTGTATTACCAAGAGGAGGATAGTATGGGGCGAACATTTTCACCGGCCTCCTCCAACTCGACTCTTGTGAATCCAGCCTCGGGATCTGGCGGCAGTCAGATGGAAAGTAGTCGTGGGGACAGTTCTGGACGAGAAATCGGATCTGGTCGAGAAGGAAGTTCAAGTCAAGAGTCCACGAGTGAAGAAGGAAACACGAGTAGTAGTACAGGGAATTTTCGGAGTAGTAGTGTTGCCAGTAGTAGTGGCATGGGAGGACTCTTGGACACGACAGGGGCTTCGAATTCTTCCCTGTCGTCTTCCTCGACTCGATTGTCCCAATCCATGGATACATCTATGGCGGGCTCGGTTGAGAATAGCAACAGCAGTGGAGGAAACAACAGTAGTAGTAGCAACGTTAATTCCGAGTCTTCCCCGATCTCGACAGAGGATTTGTCGATTTCAAACGATTCTGGGGATGCTTCGTTGACGAACGATGATGAATCAAGTTCACCTTCTGCGGATGGACAAGCAAGAGAACAGGAGAACGAGGATTGGAATAGAGGAGAAGGAGAAGGAGAAGTAGGAGCGGGATGTGATGAACCTGGTGGGGACAAGACTCGACAACGTCATAAGCAAGTTTCTGGGAAAAAGACTGTCGACGATTTGGAAAGAACTAAAGGTCATAGCCCCAGAGGAGGAAAAAAGAGCAAAGGAGCCAAAGGAAAGAGAAGCAAAGGAGGCAAGGAAGTCAATCCATCGCGACTTGGCGACACTTCCACCTCGCCTTCTGCATCGTCCGAATCCAGTGCAGAGGCGATCAGTAGCACGAGTGCACAGGCAGGAGGCTCAAGTAGTGGAAGTGGCGACAATGGCGATCGCAGTAATAGTAACAGTGCAGAGGATATGGAGGCCGTGCCGATGGACCGACGTCGAGGTGGGAAGGGTAAACACCGGACTTCTGGTTATAGAGCCGGGTCTGGATTCACAGCAATGGATACAGGATCGGACGATGCTGGGAAGAGTAACAAGCCATCGCATCGAAGCCAGTCAACCTCTTCTCGGGACAGTAGCAGCAGTGGTAGTGGCAGGAGTTTTACTGAGCGTAGTCTACCCGGTCAAGGCACAGAGTTGGGAGGGACTGAAGCCGGTGGTCGTCAGACCATTGGCATGGGACATGGTCAGAGAGGAGTGACCAAACCGGACCGAGAAAGGACAAGTTCCTCCAGTCCTAAAGGACCCAAAAAGGACAAAGCTCATAAAAGGGGCCGAAAGACTGTTGGGAAAGGCGGGGGTGTTGGTAGTAACGATCAACAACATCAACGACCTCAACAACAACTACCGCCGCCGCCGCCGCCACCACAGCTACCTAAGCAGCAGCATAAGCTGCAAAAGCAGCAGCAAAAGCAGTGGCAAAAGCAGCAGCAGCAGCAGCAGCATATTCGTCATTCATCTCACTCACATTATCATCGTCGGATGGACCCAAGTCCCGAGACTGGCAAGAAGAATTCTGGACAGGTGGCAGCCACCGTAGATTCCAAGGAATCGGCTCAACCCATCAAGCTGGATTCTTCCCCAGAGCTGTAGACGAGAGTAGAGTGAGGTGACGAAAAAATTAGTAATAAAGGTGACAAAAATTCCGAGATAACGGTTGTGGAGCGGTGAAGGGATGAACTTTTAGGGAAAAAAAAAGGAAAAATAAAGGAGGGTCTCAATAGGATCCTTCTATGCGCAAAATCTGGGACTCTCTAGACAGGATTTTTTTTTTTCGAGTTCCCCAAGACTAGCGGGAATACGCCCTGCACAAGCCGAGCGGAGAGAGCAGACAGTCCGGGCCGAAAAAGATAGGGAACCCCCCAAATCCCCACTCTGACCGATCGAGGGAGGGTTCAGGCGGGGTCAAGATTTTTTTTTTTTTTTTTTTTTTTTTTTTTTGAACAAAACGTGATCGATCGGTCTTTTCTGCATGACTCTGCAGGGTCTAGGAAGGACCCGAGAAAGAGAAAAATAAAAAGTAACAGGAGGAGATGGAAATGGACGCGTGTATCACTGGGCGCCCGGATGCCACTAAAAAAATCCGTCTGAGAGCTGTCTGCGCTTTGAGAAGCTGACCGACCCGAGAAGGCCACAGCAGTGCCACAAGGCAAACGACAGACAAGGGGACCGAGAGGATGTGATAAGCTCATTGGCTCAATGAGTGAGGGGAGGAGGAGGAGGAGGAGGAGGAAGTGGAGTGGGAATGGAGGGGTGTAGTGCAGAGTGTACAACGAATCCACGGACACATGCTTGTGGTCTTTCGAGTAGTCTCTCTCTCTCTCTCTCTCTCTCTCTCTCTCTCTCTCTCTCTCTCTCTCTCTCTCTCTCTCTCTCTCTCTCTCTCTTTTTTTTTTTTTTTTTTCTATTTATCTCGCATTCTTTTTCCCACTCGACCTTTTTTTTTTTTTTTTTTTTCTCCAACATCTTTTAGATTTATTTCATAACTCGAGCTCATTCGTGTCTCTTTTTTTTATTCACATCCGCTTCCCCTTTATTCTTTTCACTCACTTTTGCCCCACACCCAACCACCTACCCACCCACCCACCCACACTCTCTCACACTCACAAACACATCGCAATATTTTACACCATGATGACTTCTAGCTTGCGCTTCAATACCATGCAAGAGATCGAGGAGGTATTTTGACCAAACTTTCCTTTCTCTCAGTCTGGGATATGTTTTGCTCTATCCATTCATTGTCGTGTTATCGCGTTCGAGACCCTTTGACCCTCCAAAAAAAGCCCTCTTGACTGATCTCCTCAACCAAATTTTCTGACTATTTTTTCTTTTTTCTTTTTTTTTTATTACTCAGTCTGTAACGGCCAACAGACAGACCTTCCAACGGGGTCATACTCGTCCTCTCAAATTCCGTCGTCGACAGTTGGAACAGCTTTGGCGATTGCTGGATGAAAACTCTACCCAGATCTCTGAAGCGCTTTACAAGGATCTGCATAAGCATCCGAACGAGGCCGTGTTGGGTGAACTGATTCCTTCAAAGGAAGAAGTGAACGATGCACTCGAACATTTGGATGAGTGGGTCAAAGACGAAACGGTCAGCCCATCTCTTGTTAACAAAATCGGCGTCACATGTGTCAAGCGCAAGGAGCCAAAAGGTAAAGAGATGGGAGAGGGAAAAAAAAAAAAAAAAAAGCTCTTTTTTCGTTTTAGTGCCATCCCACCATCCTTCCATCCATAATCTATTCTCTCTCCTCCTCTTCCCCTTTTCGCCTTGACAAAGGAGAACTACTTTTTCTATTCTCGCCTTGACTTGATCTTTGAGTCGGATCCTTTGTCGAGATTGCAAGCCGAGCCGCATTCCTGCTGGCACATGGAATTGTGGAGAGAGAATAAAGTCAACCCTGCATGTTGTGCGCTAAAGCGTACAAAGGCATGAGAGAGAGAGAGAGAGGACAAAGGACAGGAACAAAGGGGGAGGAGAAGGGGAGCCATCCACAAAGCACCAACTTTAATTTATCCAAAAGAAACGAGGGTGTAACAGGAAACAGGAAGGCACTTATTTTTTTTTTTTTTTTTTGAGCGCTCTCATTCATTCCAGTCAAGCGTGGTGCAACATCATTTGGTCGGGATTTTCCTGACTAACAGGAAATCGCTTTTGCAATTTGTAACCCTTGGATTTTTTTTTTTTTCTTTTCCTTTTTCGTATTTTTTTTTTTAGGATCTACGTTGATTATTGCACCATGGAATTACCCATTGTTCTTGACGGTCGGACCATTGGTCGGTGCCATCGCTGCTGGTTGCACTGCTGTGATCAAGCCTTCAGAGGTCGCTCCTCACTCAGCCAAGATCATGACAGATCTCTTTGCACGGTATCTGGACAGCAGTGCCTACCATGTCATTAACGGAGGTGTGGCCGAGACGACCAAGTTGCTTGAGTACAAGTGGGATCATATCTTTTATACAGGCAACGGTGCTGTTGCCAAGATCATCATGAAGGCTGCATCTACTCATTTGACGAGCTTGACTTTGGAACTTGGTGGCAAGAGCCCTGCATATATTGATGAAGATGCCAACATGAATATCGTGGCTAAGCGTGTTGCCTTTGGCAAGACCTTCAACGTTGGCCAGGTAAGAAAGAAAAAGGAAAAAAAAAATAGTCATTCGACACTGAACAGTTTGCAGGTCAACACGAGAGAGAAAGAGAGAGAGAGAGAGAGAGAGAAAACTAAAAATACTCATTTCTCTTCCTTTCTCTCAATCTTCCATTAGACTTGTGTGGCACCAGATTACCTTTTGATGACTTCCAAGGCCGAGGCCAAGTTTTTCCCTGCCTTGAAGAAGGCTCTCGAAGAAATGTACACGAACAACCCTCAGCAATCCAAGGACTATGGTCGCATCATCAACAACCGCCACTTCCACCGTCTGTGCAATGTCTTGGATGGCAACAAATCGGGCGAGGTTGTAATTGGAGGTCAGAGAGATGAGAAGGATCTGTATATTGCTCCAACAGTCGTGGCCAATGTGGAGCGTGACGACAAATTGATGGAAGATGAGATCTTTGGACCCTTGTTGCCCACTATTCGTGTCTCGGACTTGGATGATGCGATCGAGTACATCAACTCGCGGGATGACCCTCTTTCCTTGTATGTGTTCTCAAGCAACAAGAAGGTTGTCAAGAAGGTCTTGGACTCGACACGATCTGGAGGAGCTGTGGTCAATGACACCCTGATGCACGTCACGGAGGGTTCATTGCCCTTTGGAGGCATTGGTCCTTCGGGCATGGGATCATACCATGGCAAAAAGTCTTTTGACACGTTTACGCATGAGCGTTCGACCATGATCAAGGATTTGAACCCTGTTGCTGAGGCAGCTATGGGAGTCCGGTATGCACCCTATTCAAACGCGAATCTGAAGCTGGCTCGGGTTGTGCTCGAGTCGGTGCCACGGTTCAAGAAGAGCTTTTTGTTGAAGCATATCAAGTGGGTTCTTTTGATCCTAGTTCTTGGCGTTGGATACAAGCGTATTGCATAAAAAGGGGATGGAAAGAAGGAGAGAGGCCATGAGGGCCAATAGTTTGATCTACCCTTTTTTTTTTTTTTTTTCTTTTTTCTTTATTTTCTTTTTCCTTCCATATCAAGTCTACCTTTACCCCTTGATGGGGATTATGAATGATAGGGGTAAAAGTTGTGTTCATATATGTTGTTTTTTTTCATAGTTGAAGACTCATGATTAAATGTTCCAATAAACAAACAAACAAACAAACAAATAGACAAGCAAGAGAGAGAGGGATTTGTCCTGTTGGGCCGTGGGGGCCGTGGGGAAAAAAAAAAAAAAAAAAAAAAAAAAAAAAAAAGAGTATCTCTGACATGACAAATTATTTCTAAGCCCTTCCTTACAGGAGCATCGCTCAACTTTCTTCTTTATCTGGAGAACTCCGCTTGAGCCAACTTCAATTCAATCGTTTTCAAGTCACACAGTGATCTTTCTATTGTGCTATGCTTCCCTGGCGTGTGTCAAATGGAGTGTCTCAGAGTTCACAATATACCATAGGAGTTGTGGCTCCTGTAGACAAAAAAAAAAAAAAAAAAAAAAAATGCAGTGGGTGCCCTGGGGCAACTTGGGTGTGGGGAGAGTTCAGCTCCGTCTTGGTGTACGAGGTCTAGCTTTGGCTCATGGGGTTGAAAAGATCCTTCTGTTTTCTTGCGGACTTGGGCTGGCTGGTAAGTTTGTGGTGAAGGGCAGGGACGAAGGAGACACGTGTGGAATTGCTTTGACAGGAGAGGGAGACATCAAGAGTGGCACAGTCGGTCTTGGCGAACTGTCAGGTATGGATAAGGACGAAATCAATCATGGAGTATTCATAGAGTAATATCCATCCTGTACAGCTCTTTCAAGGAGTTGACTGGTAGCGTCAAGGATCTGCTTTCTCGTTCTTGGGGCGAGCTTTTTGGTTGTGCTATTAATTGTCGAGAGTAATGGGTCTTGTTCGGATGCCTCTGTAGATGGCATTACCGTGGCGCCAACTTGGTCTTGACATGAATTAGAAGTGAGTGTAATAGATGGTTGTTTTTCATATACTATTTCAGAGTCTGGCCTTCTAGTATGCATGACGCTCTATCTTGTTAGAACCAGAATTTTGAACCGCATGGCTGGTTTGCTTGGAACGGGCTACTCAGGGATGAATGGACTTCGTTTGTCTGATCCGATTGCGCTGCAACAGAACAGGGTCAATATACATGCACTACCAATAGCCCTCCGTCTTTGGTCTTCCCAGTGTAAATAGTCTTGTTGCTCACGACCCTGGATTACAAACGCATGTCGTCGCAATTTTATACGTTCTCAAGGCTGAACTTTTACTGCTTTTCTAAATCTCCACTTTCGCCATGTTCTATGGGCTGTGCAAGGCTTGATACAGCCCTGAAGTTGACAAGCCATCCATTTTAGAAAAAGAGACTTTCTGAAAGGTTATTGGAACCTTTGGAGACGTAAGTCACTTTTATCTCTTTCAGCAAAATAGCGATGGATCCTTGGATATGAGCATCGGTGACAGAGATACCTTGGGTTAGAGCGACACAGGAAAGAGTAATATAAACTATGGTTGATGTTGTGGCTATGGAGCAAATCCATCCTTTTTTCTAGAATGAGGGTAATCAGCATCTTCCTGGAAACACTGGATGAGTATTTTTACAACGAGTCCCATGGGCCGTTTTCTCTCTCTCGAACTCGGGAGTCTATCACTGCGGGCTGATGGAGTAATACTAAAGGAAGAGATTCTAAACCTGAGGAAAGTGAGTATAAATCCCGCCGCCTAAGTATGTACATCCCAGACGGAGGGCCGATACGAGAAAGCTTAAAGATGGAGGACTCGGAACAGAGAGAGAGTTGTTTTCCTTCTCTTTTTCAGCCTTTTCAATAATAGTAAGCTTGACTTGTAAAGTATATTGGGCGGATTTAGTTTTTTTTTTTTTTTTTTTTTTTTTATTCACTTTGATGATATCTTTACCTACTTGGGCGATATTTTTACCCAAATGATTTATCTAGTCTACGCAGATGACACCCTTGTTCTCGAGTGTAAAAGCAAGCTTTTTGGCCAAAAGTTCATGGCAGTATCTTCTCCTTTTCTCTTGATGTTGCAACACGAATATCACCCATCCAGTTGACAACTATACCATCCTAAACACTCACTGTTCAGCAACACCTAAACCACCAGCCCATCTAAATGGCCATCATTTGGATCACCACCGCCCATCATGCACAGTTATCCCCGCTACAAGAACAGCAACTAGATCCAAGCGCTCTACTCGAGCCCAAAAACAATATTCGATTGAAAAAAATATTCGAAACATTGAGATCGCATTCCAGAGGACAGAGGGCCAGGATTTACCGCTATGCAGTCACCTCTTCCGCACGAAGTCGACATTCCGCAAGCGCCTCAAGGACGAGGATGCCTGTCATGGACTACTCCTGGCTGACCAGGTCTTGAGCCCCAAAGGAGAAGTATGGCTATTAATGTATCGGGATCAAAGATCAGGAATGAACTACCGAACTGCCGTTCATTAGTGAGAGTGAGAGAGGCGGTATACTTATACTATTGCATCTTATCTGTAAAGCAAAAAAAAAAAAAAAAAAAAAAAATAGGAACCTATAATTGACAGCCTGCACCGCCTGGCCAAGTCATGCCAAGATCAAGTCAGCTTGAGTTTTAATCGACTTTTTTGAGTCGAGCCAGAATGTTCGCCCAGCTCGATAATTTCGATTAATTTTGAGAATCACTCACTCACAAAATATACGGATTTTCTTGAACCGAGAGAGTATGGAAGGAAGGGATAGGATCGACCTGGAGGATAATCTAGAGAGCTGGTGTGTCGACAAGGTCGGTATTGTGTATCAGCTGTGGCCGCTGAAGACAATTTCATGATCTGCCAACTTTTCTGTTTTGCCGTGCATCAGGACCGCTGACAAATATGCACTCAAGAATGCCTTACACCATCTTTACTGTTTTGACAAGATCAAGTCAAACGATGGGTGTGGACATGCAGTCCCTTGGGTAATTCCGTCTGATTGGCGAACAAATAGTCCCGTGCGGGACCAAGAAGCCCACCAAGCCCACCTTATCTGCGAGTCGTGTGAAGGAATTCAGGAAGCGTTGCAGGGTCACCGCACATTATGTCATCCAGCAGGCTCTTCGAGGCGTAGGGACGAAATGCGATCTAAAGCAAGAAGCCGCCCCATGACCTCGCTCGCGGAAAGAGGGATAGGACTTGAGAGTTTGTAGTGGCTATTTGAGGGTAAGGTCATAAGTTCAGAAGCGGATCAAATTGAATAGTTCTTGGTGACAGTGTTCTTCGGCTTAGGGAAGGACCTCTCGCCGTAATTGCTATCGGAATAATCGGCAACGAATAAACGCTTGAAACCGGCCATAGCTTTGCTTGAATTAGAAGTGTTTGTTCGTGACATCCTTTCAGCAGCATATGCCCAGACTATTTGTGGCAGGATATGGTTCTTGCATCAGACCCCATTTTGTCCTCCTAACGTGGGTGATCGAAGGAGGGGATTGTGGGGGTACTGTGACAAGGAAAAGGCTGATGCGTCTGAGACTGGGCTGAAGGAGTGAGAACGAGAGACGATAAGGAAAGAGACGGAGAGACTGAACGACAACAGAGCGATTCCAGCTCTCATTCTCGAAAAATATCGAGTTGGTACAAAAGTCTCTAAAGGAGCAGAGAGGATGAGCAAAGCCAGAGCAAGGGGCGAGATCAGGGCGACAAAGGCTCATCAAGCCAAAGGTTATTTGTGACTAAAGTTTATCAAATTAGATGAGGCCCATCAGGTGCCGAAAGATGCTCATGTTGCGATGCTAGAAAAAAAAAAGTCCATCAGGTCGAAAGAGGTCCACTAGGCCAAAAAGGTCCATCAGGCTGAGAGAGGTCCGTTAGGGCATCTCATGTTCATCAGCCTTTCCTCATTGCGCGTTCACCTTCTTGAATGTCAGTTCATTTTCCTTTCTGGGCAGCTTTTCCATCAAACCGAGTGTACTCCCATTTCTCCTTCTTACCTGCCCGCCTTTAGTATTTTCAATTTCTTCTCAAGCTCTTAGCACTGTAATGTGGTATCATCCATCCCAACAACTATGCCCTCGTTGTTCAGCAATATTTATATATATTTTTAAAAAAACCCCTACCTGATTTAATGTCCGTTATTGAATCACCACCGCTCATCATACATGCTTTCACTTGACTCGAGAAGATGGGTTGGGAAAGGGAAGAAAGAGGGTGCCTCCAAGAGGGGAGACGGGTCCAAGAGTGAGGATACGACCCAACATATGACTCTTCAAAATACAAAACCGCAAGGAAAGTAAACCCAGGAAAAAAAGGACCCATACGAACTTGTCGATAGACGGAGCCATCCCTCTGATGTGCAATCGAGTGGACTTACTCCAGACTAAGGACTAAGATTCGCGAAGTAAACCGTCAACTGACAGTCCCTGAGGATCAATCATTTGAAGAGGGCCGATTTCTATCTTCTACGCCATTGCGTATTCAGTAGGAAGCACAACGACGACCTTCGAGGCTCCAAATATGATGGACTTGCAGGATATTCGCCCAAGAGAGTGTTGAAGTAGAGACAGAGTCGATTTCATGAGCCGTGCGTCAAGACCTCTGACAAATTATGCGCCATGCATGCTACCACACGTTGTGTTCGCTGTCTTTGACAAGATAAAGTCGAGCAATGAGTGTATTCATGCAGGCGATGGGTTGTTCCGTCTGATTGGAAAAAAAAAGGTCTTGTGTGAAGCTAAGAAGTCGAAAAAGGCCCACCCTATCTGCGAGCCACGTGGAGGAGTTCAGGAAGCGATGCAAAGAAGGTGCTGCCATGGAAATACCTTTCAACCAAACCCTGGAGGTGTTCTCTATCAACCCCTAGAACAATATTTTAGAAAAGATCGCTGAGCTGATAGCGTCAACAATTACAATCTCCAACGAGACCATCCTCTCGGCATGTCAACCATCAGGCTCTTCATCGAGGCGCTAAGATGAATTAGTGTCAAGATGAGGAACTGCCCTCGACTCTGCTCGGAGAAAGAGGTATAGGCTTGGAGTTTTGCAGCGGAAATTTGAGGGTGGAGGTCATGAATTCATCCCTATCTACCTTAACTCGTCCTTTCTTAACCATCTCACCTCACTAGCATCCCAGCCATCCACGAATGCTTCTACCTACTCTAACTCACAGTAATTTTATACTTCGCCCTGGCAACGATCCTGGCAGATTATCCTATTCAGTTCCATGTCCAAACGTATTTTGTCATAGCACTGTACAGCAGAAATCAACGAATACTTGAACCAGGCAGACTCTTGGTAATAGGATACACTCTCTTCAAGCAATACTAGAATGGAAAGAATCGACCTCACTGCCGTGATGATTGATATCCCCCCCTCTGGCTCAACTAGAGCTTTCATGTCGGTATTGTATTGAAAGCTGGAATCATGACCCATGGAAAGAAGCAAAAGGTCAATCGAGGTCTATTCGGAAACTGAGCACAGACCAAGGAACTTTAAACTCAAACTCCAACGAGCCGGGCTGAAAGCAAAACTAGCGCCTTTTTTTTTTTTTTAACAGGTTCATTCTCTCTTCCTTTCTTCCTTGAATACCGAGTAAGACGCTTTCCTCCTTTTCCTGCTTGACCACATGGAATTGACAAGCGTGAGAACTCGCCAAGCATAAATAAGGAGGAATAAATGCAGGAGAGGTCCTCCTTTCTTCTCTTCTTCTCAACTCTCCTCCAATTTCCTCCACCTTCCTCCCCCCCTCCCCCTTCCCGCAATCCTCTCCATCTTTCCTCACTTCCTCCCCGTCCCTTCCTACAAGTTATCGTGAATTGCTTTACCCCACGCTCCTAGTCTTCAGGTATCATTTGACGACAGTTCTTACAAGAGCTTCCCATATAATCCTGTTCCTGTTCCAAGTAAAGCTCTGCTCCCAATCTCCTCATGCTCTAACTCCCTTCTCCCCTTCTCACCCAAAACTGTGATCTCAAAGGGAAAAGACAAAAAGAAAAAAAAATGCGTCATTGGATCGTGTTGGAAGCCATCGCGTTGGTTTCGTTGTTGAGTCTCCGATGTTCTGCAGAGCTCCGAGTCTACGGTGGCACAAGTTTCCGGGGAGAATGGGCCACTTGTGGTTATGGTTGTGCAGAAAACCAAATTTGCCCATTCGATTCAAAGCTTGACAATCGACAATTTTCTGTCAAGGCCGTCGATGGAGACCGTGTGTACCATGCTTGGAATATTGATGGTAAATTCTGTCGTTGTGTTGACAGTGAAGGGTTTGGTGATATTAACACTTGGCCAACTCTTAAATACTGTAAACAAGTTGCTTGGGGCAAGTGTCTGCACAATGGTTGCTGATCCTTCAGCTCTCCCAGCCCGCACACACACACACACACACACACACCTCTTCCTCGCCATTTTCTAATGAATGAAAAAAAAAAAAAAAAGAAAAGAAATCGATTAGTATTAGTTATCCCAGTGAGCCTATTTACTTGCGTTGCGACATGTATTCAAATGGCGTGTGCAAAAGTAAGAGGAAGAGAAAAGCATATCGAGTTAGTCACAATAAAAGAAAAGGACGAATGACATCTAGTCACCCCCTTTCTACTTTTTTTTTTTTTTTTTTTTCCTTTTCCCTTTTCCCTTTTTCCCTTTCGTTCAAAAGACTACAACAGCAAAGTAAACATTGTCTTAACACCTAGCAAAGGGACTGATGCCTTGTCATTTCACTCATGAGCAAACAATATTGACTGAAATGATACCTCCCGGAAAAAACACCCTACTTCGTGCTGCTCACTAGCGTCTCTGAGCAAAAAAGTAGGGGTCGGTGGTGTTACTGCGGGAGTGGCAAATATGAGGCGTCGAGCTGGCTTGATCTGATTTCTCAGATATTTTTTTTTTTTTGTTCCCCTTCTTCTTTTTCTTTCCCATCTAAAAGGTCGAGTACAGTTTGATTAGAAAGAAAGCAAACACTGTCATCGGGGCATCTGCTCTTCCCCCTGCCCTTGTCAACCCTCCCTCCTGCATAAATATATCCTTAGAACGTCCAATGGCAGAAAAGGAAGAAGAATGCTAGTCCTTGATGTTTAGGGATCATGTCACAGTTTGCTCCGCTGTATACAGACTGTTTTGATCCTGTTGGTCAAGTCCATGCTTATCGCAAAGGAACGCCCAAGAGTGGACTGTGTAGTGGGCTGCTGAGGAGTAGAAAACTCTCACTCTTTCACTCTCTCATGGAAAGAAAGAGATTGGCAAATTTGTTCAATGTGTCGACTGATCAAACCCGTCTCTGCCTTGAAGACTACTGGACACCCAGTTTTTTTTTGGCAGTAGGATTGGCTCTGATTTTTGTTCCAAGCAAAAGGTGCTAGTCTCTATATTATAGGATGGTAGGTGAAGGGGGTGGAGATAGAGGTGGAGAGTAGTATTGATTATCTGCCCGTGCACATGCATTCACGCAGTTTGAGTGCGAAAGGATGGAGGGGAGGGATAGAGGTATGTCCTCAAGGGATTGAAATCATACTGCCGATACTTTTTTTTTTTTTTTTTATTAGGCTCAAGCTCTGCAGCGTAGTAAATACATTAGTGTATCTTCCGGTGGGATAACATATCTGTGCTTTGCTTCGAGCGTGCCTATAACAGGTACCGACAAGTCCCTAGAACTTTGGCAGGGCCCACACCTCACTCCTTAACTCTCTCATACTAAGACCTATTACCTGCACTTTTCCTGAACAGATCTAAGGTCTAACTGTATATCTTCTTGATTCCTCACCATCGTGGAGGACAGGAGATAGTTATCCTGATCAAAGTTACGACGGTGTTTTTGGTACTTATGAGACTCGATTAGAAGGGTAAGAGCATCCAAGAAGGGTTTCCAAACTATGATCTTCTGACCATCATTTGGTTTATTATCCCCTCGGTCATGGTGCGTGGACTTCACGGACCCATCCTAGTTTGGTCCGCACCGGGTCAAGCGCCTCAAGCCCCATTATTGACAATCAATCCCGTCTTTCTACTGTTCCCCTATTAGTTAGGCTGTATATCAAGTATTCATTCCTGTGCCAGAGTGACTATCTTTGCCATTCAGAGTTGCCTTTTCCCTGTTCTTTGTAAGTTGGCCTATCCTACTTTCATTCCGGGACCCTATGAGAAGAACAGATGATAACCTGAGCCATGTTATCTAGACACTATTTCACAACACCACATTTGCTGGTTTCAGGAGCAGCATGATCACCTTGAGTCCCGGAGTACCGCCAACCTGAGCCCAAGGATACTGGTCTGATGGTGTGATGGGTGATGGCGAGGTGGAATTGATGGCCCATTGTTTCTTAACGAGACAGATTTCAGTTTGATAGTTCGTCTTGTTGAGATTCTCTACAGAGAGCTAGTGCGGCCTATGAGACGAAGTCGTGGCTCGTTCCTCTCGATAAGAAACACGGTGACAACAAGCGACAAGGTGGGGTTGGTGAGTGAAGGCGAGACTGATGATGGGGAAGACGAAGATGAAGGAAGAGTGCACCTTTGAGCCGCTGGTCATGATAATGATTGCCATCTTGCAGCGTAAGGATCGTTTTTTTTTTTTAATACTTATTCTGACCCTTGACCATGTTTCAACGAGTACATCCAGGTAAGATAGCGACGTTTGCCGCCGATACCGTGGTCGAGCTTGGGAGGCAAAAGACAAGAACAGGAGACCAACCACACCACAGTATGCCAGATGAGTCTGTCAGACAGTCCCCATCACTACAGATAAAAAAAAAAAAAAGAGGCGTAGCTCAACTCTTTGCCATGACTTGACCCAACCTTCAATGGACCTAGATTCTTTGCTTTACATAACACGTTTTGTCTTTCTTGATCCAGCACGGCCATCTTTTTTCTCGACTCGAAAAGTATTGTCGACGAATGACCCTCCCCCCTCCTCTCCAGAGTGGTGCTCAGAAAAAAAGGCTGTATCAAAAAAAAAAAAAAAAAAAAAAAAAAAAAGGAGTAATGGTTGACTTTATGTAAATGTTCTTTCACTCACAATAGTATACAGTCTTTGTATTGCAGAAGAAAACAGTAATAGTGGTAATAAAAGGCAGCCTATTTTAGCTCATCTCGCCTTGGGTAACTACTGGTGGAGGGTAAGGATATCCATAGAGCTGTTGTTGCTGTTGTTGCTGTTGTTGTTGCTGTTGTTGTTGTGGATGCTGAGGTGGTGGTGGTTGCTGCTGTGGCTGTTGTTGTTGTTGAAATGGTTGTTGTGGGCTATGAGGGCGAGTATGTTGGTGAGGGTGTACTTGTGGGTACGGGTGTGAGGGCATGTTTGCTCCACCAGGATGGTTGGGCTCATGTGGATATCTAAAGCTGCCACTTGGGGGACCCCCAGTGGGTCCAGATGCAGAGTAGGACCGTCCGTGATGGTGTTGTTGTGGATACACCGCAGTCGAAGCTTGTGTCAAAGAGGATGGAGGAGGCGGCTTCATCGGATCTTCGTGTTCCATAGATACCCGTCTTGACGCTGCACCAACTCCTCCTGGTCCATGTGGTTGTACTGGCGTCAACAGCGCACTGTTGCCACTGATCGAGTTTGGGTCCCTTGGTCCTTCCACATCAACATTACCCCCAGGACCATACTCATGAGGGTAGGCTGCTCCATGTGAATGAGCTTGAAGAGGGGCATAGGATGTAGACGCCCGTTTTCCACTTATTCTTGAGAACTGGCCTGTCGGTGTAGATGAAGAAGAAATCGATCCACTCAAATGGTATCCTGAATAACTTGTCTCGTGAACTGAGTGTCGATGTTGGATAGGATGATGAGATGCATTCCCACCTCCAGTAGTCGATGCTTTGGGCGCCCCATCGCTCTCTCTTCGTCCATGCAGATACCCGACAGATGCTAACGCTGCTGAGACTGGTGGGCCAGCAGCAAGAGCTGTCGTTCCTGGAGGGGCCGAAGCAGTATAGGAGCCTTCAGATGAGTGCGCTTGGCTCACAGGAAGCGAGCCTGTTGTGGAGGCAGATGATAGTGGGGGCCCTGGGTGTTGATATTGCTGTGCTGCTGAGAGCGAATAGCGGTGGTGGCCATGATCATGATAGGCTTCATAGTGTGGTCGATCCTGCTCTCGATCTTTGTCCCTATCTCTTTCGCGCTCTCGTGCACGATCCACATCTGTCACAGCCTCTTCTCGACTTCTTCCCCTTCCTTCAAACTCAAGAGGGGCCTGGGATGGACCTTGATGATAAGCGTTGCTATATCTCCCTGGGAACGGACCTTGGTGGTCATGATGGGGAGCACCATAATGCTGTGCGTGCGGCTGATGCTGCTGTGACAGTCGCACGGTTGAAGTGGCACTAGCCAAAGCTCCTCCAGACGTGGATGCAGAAGCCGAGGAGGAGGATGCAGAAGCACTCGCGGATTGTGACTTTTCGTATTGGCCAGTATAGTACTCCTGGGGAGGTGATGGATACTGGCGACTAGCTTGTCCTTGTCCTTGTCCCTGTCCCTGTCCCTGTCCCTGTCCTTGTCCCTGTCCTTGCCCCTGTGCAGGATGGTATCCTGCACCCGCGCTAGAGCTAGCTCCATAGTCCTGCCGGGAGTATGGTTGGTATGGATAACTACGTGTTGCTGGAGTATGATGAGGGTGCTCTTGTGGAGGGCCCGTGTATTGAGGTTTCTGACTATTGTCATGTCCGTGCCCATATCCATACCCATGGCCATGGCCATGCCCATGCTGTTGTTGCTGTTGCTGTGGCCGTTGGTGCTGCTCAGCCCGGTCATAGGCCCCGCTTACAGAGGCTCGATGATGTGGGTATGCAAAATTACGATGATCATGGTCAGGGGGTGCCCTTGCGTTTCCACCGCCATTTCCATTTGTAGAAGCTGTACCTCCATAGCTCTGACGCCGTGGTGGAGGTCCTGCATAGGATTCTTCGCCAACGTATTGCTGTGAATGAAACTGTGGGTGTGGCTGGGCTGGTGGCTGCTGTGTCCAGTTCCGAGAGGGCTCCTCTCCATGCTGGGGAGGTTGCTGATGTTGGGCATGGGGGCTTGATTTTGAAGACCATGGTGGTCGCCGATGAATGTCTGCGCTTGGAGGTTGTTGTTGCGGGTGCGGGTGTGGTTGCGGTGGATGGCGGGCTCCGTACTCTGCATACTGTGGCGCAGAGGGAGGAGCAACAGATTCATGGCCATGTCCGTGTAAAGGCTGCGGCTGGGGGGCGCGTTGGCCAGGGATGTTCCTTTCAGGTTCTGTTGTGCCGTACTCGTTCATGCTCCCTCCTTTGGGGTAAGGCACATACGCTGAATTGGGCATGGAAGGCCCAGAAGCGGTCGTGCGTGGGGTATCTGGATGGTACCCATACGAATCGGGTGGTACGGGTGCCCCTGTTGCGGCAGCAGGAGTTGGCATTGGCTGTGATGGAGGGTGATGAGGCTGTGGAGGCGACGAATGCGGTGGTCGGGCCTTGTGGACATCGTTCGAGTAGTCCGATACCCGGCGGTACGTTGGCGCATTGGGAGGAGGGCTGGTTCGATAGGTCTCTGATGTGGTCATCGACCAGTCACGGAAGTTCTGTGTTGGCGATGTTCGCGATGGGGCAGCATATCCAAGATTGGAGGCTTGTGGCCTATTCGGGAGAGGGTGCCCAGAAATACTAAGCTGTTCACGGCCCAAATGATGCTCCATCGTCACATCCATTGGTCCAACTCGGGCCTCATCTATCCTCGGCTCTTGTTGATGTCGACCTGGTGTATGTCCTCCCTGTACTTGATCTATGTACGACGCATGCTCCCCCAACCTGACCGAGGCAGATGATCGACGACTCACCAATGATTCTTCAGTGTAGCTGGTTGGAGGATACGTCTCTTGAGATGCCTCAATCCGGTCTGCATTCCTTGAAGGGATTCGCTCATCTTCAGCATCTACTCCAAAGCTCCCTCGTGATCGCACTATGACCATGTCCTGGTCTGTCGTCGTATGCGCGACCGCGTCGCCTAATTTTTTTTGGGGGTGAGGGCGGGAGAGGATTAAAATAAGGGACAAGAGCAGGGCTGAAGAACTTAAACAAGGGCCAGTACACAACGGATACATACCTCGTCTATTCTCTGTGTTCTTTGTTCCCGATGCTCGTCGTTTCGAGCTAGTGGATGCCCCACCTGAACTGGAGGGTGTTTTTGCGTCTTCATCTTGTTCATCGGATTGGTCAACTTGCTCCATCTGGGAGTCTGGTGGACTTTGTGAGGGTGCTGGAAGATAATCTCCTCGACTTCTCCTACAGAGTATTGTGTGATAATAGTCAAAATTCAGTATCTCTGAAAGTAAGTAGTTTAAGCCTATTTGGTTGTAAAATCTGGCTTACTTTTTGGGACGAACTTCCTTCCTTATCCGGATCTTGAGTCCCTGTTCTGCAAAATACTGGGACAACAGAGTAGATTCTAATATGATACCAAGCATTGAGCATGTGATGAGTATAGGCAAAAGAGGACCTTCAATTGACCAAGGTTGGGAACCGATTGCAGCCTGAGGAGCATGTAGCTTTACCCTCCATGCCAGGAAACTTTTTTGCAGAGTAAACAACTAGTGGTTCCGAAATGACCGAAGAGCAAAAGTATACATCCTTCCTGTTGAGATAAAATATGCAGGACGGTATTACGCCCATGCAAGGAATGAATGCCTTTTTTTAAGTGAACAGTTCAATTCGTTGACAAACAAAAACATGCAAAATGCATCATGCATACGAGGATCCGGGGAAGGGGAGACCGGGGGGGAAGGAGAGGCAGATGACGATGAATTGCGTACCCAACCATCTCATAGAGACAGAACTTGAGCCTATAGGTGCCTTCCATCCGGACAGAAAGGTCAGGAAAGACAAAGAAGCCGGATTCAGTGCCATTGTCTTCAAAGTCTTTGAGCGGGTAGAGGGAGGAGACAGAGGAGCCAGTGGTGGCCTTGGTACGGTTGTCTTTGAGTAGGTGGATGTCTTCTTTTGATCGTGTGTCCTTGATCAGCAGGACGTCCTCGCGCGTGTCCTTCTCCACCAAGGACGCATGCATGAAATAATAAGGGTTCTGCAGGTACGGGGTGAAGCCACCACTGGGATGGAAAAAAAAATGATAACGAGTGATTAATTGTGTTTGTCAGGGACCTATTCAATTGGCTATTGGGAGGAGGAGGATCGGATGGGAGATCTCTCTCTCTCTCTCTCTCTCTCTCTCTCTCTCTCTCCCAGACACACCACCAGACGGGCGACAGGATTCACAAAGGTGTGATCAAATGCCTTTCCACTCTGGGTTCACATCCTCAGACGTGCTCCACTCAGACAGACATAAAAACTTGCATTGACTGAAGGTACGAGTTAAACTGCCCCCTCTCAATGCAGCTGCACTCCCTAATCCCCGAGCCCAGCTTTCTCTCTCTCTCTTTCTCTTTCTCTATTTGTCTCTGTCTCTCTCTTCAGTCTCAGCTCCTCGCCCCCTTATGCTGGATCCATTTTCGGGTGACTTGGCTTACCTCTTGGAGCCATTTGAGGGCGGCGCCTTGACAACGAGCTGCACTATGGGCGGAGGGTCTATTGGACGTCTATCGGCTGCAGAAGCGGGGGACGAGAACGAAAAGAGAGACACGCAGAGCAATTAGAGTTGGGAATAAGGGAAAAAAAGGTTTGTGGAAAGGTACATGGCTATCGCGCATGGCAGGTTCCGTAAAAGCGGAGAGCTCTCTCTCTCTCTCCCAGTCACTCTCAATAATGTTTTCTAGGGACGTGCTTTGGGTAGAAAGAGAGAAAGGATGAAAGAGAAGGCGTGTGCGATGAGCGTGTTTCCCGTGGCGACATTGCTCCGATTCAATGGCTCGTCCTTTTTTCCTAACCCATAGGCCTTGTCCGTAAATAGGATCAATTCACTGGGAGAAAAAGAACACCTGTAATTCTTGCGACCCCTCTTTCTTTTTACATTAGATGCAGCTCTCCCTACAGCACCACGGAGCGAGTCATATCTCCAAGAAGCAAAAAAAAAAAAAAAAAAAAAAACAGAGTTGGTCGTTCTCTTCTCTTTCTTTCCCCTTCCCTCGTCATCCTCCCCTACCTCTCTCTCTCCACCTGGATGGAGGAGCACGAGGATATGAGGCAAGGTACTGGTCTATGTCATTGGTCAAACCACATCACTACCCAGGCGTGAAGCAAAAAGAAAGAAAGAAAGAAAAAAAGAGAGAGAGAGAGAGAGAGAGAGAAAAGAATGAATGAAGAAAAGAGCAATAACCGGTGGGAGGATGGAGCAAAAATTCTGGCCTATGAGACAGATGAGGAGAGAGAGAAAGAGAGAGAGAGGAGAGCCATTGAAGGGAAACTACTTTCTTCCCAAGCAAAAACAAATGAAGTCCAAAGAACCAAGGGTCTTCTTCTGCTGTGTTTGTTCCGTGATCAAAGCACCCCCGACGAGAATGAGATGCAGAGTTCACAGACGGACGGACGTCGGAAGGGGGAGAGAGAAGCCCCCCCCCTTCCCGCTTCCCCAAATGGACGAAGATCCTGCGGTCTGTTTCCAAACCAAATAAAAAAAGGCACAGGACACAGGGAGAGAGAAAGAGCAAAGAGGCGAAAAATAAAAAAAAAAAAAAAAGAAAGAGAGAGAGAGAGAGAGAGAGAGAGGCTTTGTACGCGGAAAGGGTCGCCCCGACAAAGTGGATTCGACCAAGACAGTTGATGAGCCAGCATAGGAGAGGGAGGAGAAAGAAGAGTACACACACAAACACACATACACAAAAATACACATATACACACACACGCGCACACACATCGCACCCAGGGAAAGGAAGAAAGAAAGAGAGAGGGTGGCGGAAAAAAAAATAATAAAAAAAAATAAAAATAATAAAGCTGCGTGGCGGGAAACACAGAACCTGGCCAGCGACGAGCCAGGACAGGTGAAGCGATGACATGGGGTGGCATGGGCCAGCATGACTGAGAAGAGTCAAGAGCCATTCGTAGTCGAGCAGGAGCCAAGTAAGGGTTGGTATGGGTCAAATAAGGGCTGGCATGAGTAAGGGTTGGTATGTGCTAGGCATAAAAAAAAAAAAAAACACAGACAGACAGACAGAGGAGAGAGAAAAAAGAAAGAGAAAAGGACGCCATCCTATATGACTAGATAGCAGAAAGTCTCCCTTGATGCAAGGACGTAACCGACAGAACCGAGGATAGGAGAGAGGGCAAGGCAGAGATAGGCCAAGCGGCAGACAGGCACACATACACACACACACACACACCCACTCTTACTCACTCAATCACTCACTCGCTCACACACACACATCCTCACACATCCTCACACATCCTCACACATCTTCACACATCTTCACCAACTCAAGCACACTCAAGAGATGAGGATAAGGGTTAGAAGAACCAGAACCAGGCGCCACAAACGACTAAAGTCAATGTTCACTGTGGCTCAGGGTATAAAATGGCGAGACTAGGGACTAGGGAAAGGGGAAAGGGACGGAGCTGACTTGCCTTTTTCTCCAACGCCACACATGCGTGATTGCTTGGGCTGCTGCCGGAGGATTAGTTCATATTTGCTATGCCGTTGGAAATGCGCGAAGGAGAAAGTATAGGAAGAGTCGGTTCATGGGTATCGATTTCCGTTCCATTGGTGTATCGGCAAAGGTCCGCAAGAGAGCGGGAAGGTGAGAGAGAGAGACAGACAGACAGACAGACAGACAGACAGACAGAGAGAGAGAGAGAGAGAGAAAGAAAGAAAGAAAGAAAAAAAAATAGAGAGAGAGACAGTGAGCTTCGGGTTCGGCAAATGCATTGGATTTCTCTGGCGGTCATCCTATTCCAACCTCTCATTCATTGGCAGGATTGGATGATGTCATCAATGAACCAAATGAGAACGACGTGGCGAAGACGCATTACACTTTTGCCCTTTGCTCAGGATTGAATCGCTGGCAAACAGGCGTGAACTGGTAGGAAGGTAGATCATCTGACGCGGGCATCTGAATGGAACTTGTATTTGTGGTGGTGGCGGGGCTTGTAGGGAATGAGCAGGATTGGGGAGAGGAGAGGATAAAGGTGGGGTGGGGTGAAGGGTGGATGAAGGAGAGGGGGGGGGAGATGCGAAACGAGCGAAACAACGTTAAACGGGTGAACGAAAAACCGAATTAATATTAAAAAGAGAAAAAAAATAAACAAAATAAACAAAAAAATTAAATATATTAAATGATAAAATAAACAAAAACAAATATATAGATAATAACGATATTATATATTATATTATTATATATATATATATTATTATTATTATATTATATATATATTATTATTATTATTATATTATTATTATTATATTATTATTATTATTATTATTATTATTATTATTATTATTATTATTATTATTATTATTTATTATATATTATTATATATAGAAATTATTATTAAAAGAGAGAGATTATTGAGATAGAGAGAGATATCTAGAGAAAGAGAGAGAGAGAGAGAAAGAGAAAAGAAAAAAGATAAAGAAGAGAAAAAGAGAGAGAGAGAAAGGAGAGAAAGAATGATGGAGAGAAGAGGGCGGGATCATGGGCGGGTTTGGCGAAGAGAGAAAGGATAAAAGCAAGGTGAAGAGAGAAAGGAGATCGAACGAGCCAAGAGTGAGCGAGCCAAGCGGGAGTGAGAGTGAATGAAGACGAGGAGATGAGAAAAGGGCGGAAAATATATTCCTCAAGAAACCGGAACGCGCGATCGATGGGGTTGGCCGAGGAGGCGAAGGGAAGATGGATGGGGATCCGATGAGGGTGAAGAAGATGGAATGGAGAGTTGAAATAAACAAAATATATATATATAAAAAAAAAAAATGGACCGAGAGGTTGGAGAGTAAGTGTATCTATTCTGTCTGTTCTGTCTGTTCTGTCCTGTCTTGGCTCTTGTCTCTTTGTCTCTTGTCTCTGAAAGAGAAAGATTAGAGAGAGAGAGTGTGGGTGTGTCTGTCTGCTGTCTGAGTGCGTCCGTGGCTCTCGGCTGCGCGGTCGGTCATGATCGATGAATCCCTCCTCCCCTCCTCTTCCTCATCCTAGAGAAAGTGAGGATCAATTCGTTTTCTCCTCTCTTTCTCTCTCTCTTTTCTCTCTCTCTCTCTCTCTCTCTCTCTCTCTCTCTCTCTCTCTCTCTCTCTCTCTCTCTCTCTCTCTCTCTCTCTCTCTCTCCTCTCTCTCTCTCTCTCTCTCCCCACTCTCTCCCACTCTTTCTTCCTCTCGTGTCCCTGTCCACCCTGCCCTCCCTCGCACTGTCATCGTCCTCTCTTGTCCCAGCCAGACCTCCTGCCGGTCTGTTGTTTGTTGTGCAGCAGTGATGGAGGGAGCAGAGACACCAGTACAAAGGAAGACGAAAGGGGCTAGTGAACATGAGCACTGCGTGAGCAAGCGATCCCACCGCTAAAGCGTCTGGAGGGCGAGAGGAAGAAGGGGTGGGGGGGAGGGGTGGACGCTTGCCTATGCTCTTTTCTTGTCTTCTTCCACAGATGTACGCCCAATTCGACCCTCGTTGCTTGCACTCGCATACTGCACTAGGCAGGCGGACAAGCAGGAAAGGAAGGAGAGCTGGCAGACTGACTAGACCCATCGTAACGGAGATCATCCTAGGACAGACTCGCCTCCATCCTTCTTACCGCTGCTCATCCCGCTCGAGCCGCCTCAAGACAGTGAAAACTGGCCTTCGCGGACAACCTTGATGGACAGTGAGTGGGCAGGGATGGGCTCAGCTGACCCGGCGATTCGGTCTCTTTGCTCACTCTATTTTTTTTTTTTTTTTTACTTGTCTGTCCTGTTTATGATTCTCTCAAACAATGCCCCTGCTTCAACTGCACCGTTCTTGGCCATGACCATGGCAATACCCCCTGTTTGGCCTAGCACACACCTGCCTCAGTCACTGTCCTTGCTTGTCCTCCCATCCAATTTCTCTCATTCTCATTTCTTCTCCGCCCCACCCTACATCGCCGCAATGCTATCTCAAGCTGCTCTATGATGGAGCGGAATAGGGTCGTCCCTCAGTCCTAGGATACGATACTGCTTCTTGAGCATTCTCCCTACATCTGTCACTCATCAGACCATGCGGGTAACCACATCGATGCACCTCGAGAGGGAGAGGGCTTATCAGGGAGTGTATTGTATGTAGTCAAATGAGAGAGAGAGAAAAGACCACTGAGAAGGAGAGAGGTGGTCGGAAAAGAGGACTCTGCAAAAATTCTCTCACACGCCGCACTGTTACTGCTTCTTGGTTGTTCCGCTCTGTTGGGAAGTTGCCTATTCAGGGAGAACAAAGCCCAGTTCTCGGCACTCCCTTTCTCTCACTCTCTCACTCTCTCTCACACACACAATCGCTCTTTTTATATTCCCTCTTGTTCTCCCGTCCTTTTTTTTTTTTTTTTTTTTTTTTTTTTAGGCCTCTCTCTCTCTCTCTCTCTCTCTCTCTCTCTCTCTCTTTCTTCTCTTTGCAACTGAAAGGGGATATGAAAAAAAGGAGCCAAGGTACATAAGAGTCTGGTGTGCTGTGTCATGGTCTCCCGCCGTGAGTGCATTCTGTGAGAGATGGAAAGATAGAGAGTGAGCTTGCTCTCGTACATCGACAGGAATGAATCCATATTGCCTCCTTCTTGATGTAATTACAGCAAAGTCGCCAAATCAGGGTCCATAGGGATTCAATGCCCCCCTCGCTCGATACGAGAGGGAGCCTTCACCTCTAGACATCTTTCACATTATGAGCTTTTTTTCTCATTTCTCTCTTCTCTATTGCAACTCAATTTACATGATCATCGTCCGAGATAAACAACCTTATCCTTCATAAGACTACTCTCCTGTATGTCCAAGGTTGGTCACCCTTGTTCTTGTACACCGTCCCGAACTAAGGCTGACTAAAGTAAACAAAATAGCTAGGGCAACATCACTACTTTCTCTCTCTCTCTCTCTCTCTCTCCCTCATCATTGGATTGGTTAGTGGTCAGGGCGTAATTGGAGCCAAGCTTATGGTGTAGGGTCCGACTTGTGGCGGCGACGGAGGGCGTAGTCGAGAATAGGAGCGAACCCCCAGAATCTATTTCAACCAACAAATCTTTGCGGAGGTAGGAGTCATTTCTGAGATTGTTGTTTAATTCACTGTTGCATCTCGTGCAACTACTATAAAGCATCTTTCTTGACCTAAATCCAATCCTCCTCCCTTTTTTTCGGTTTCTTTTGGCGAGCTGTTTATTTTCTTCAATCATTCGAAACTACCCTGACTTAAAGATGAGTCTGACGGTGATGTGTCTGGTATGGTAAGCCATGAAAGAAATGGCGGTGAGGGGAGGAGAGAGAGAGAGAGAGAGAGAGAGAGAAAGGAGGGGGCAGGGGAAAGGTGGAGAGGTGGAGAGGTGGAGGACGGGTTAGCGGGCGTCTGGTATGCTGGACAAACAAGGGTTGACAATTCCTCATCCCCTATTCTTCGCTCCTATTTCATTACCTCTCTCTCCTACGAGATCTAGAGGGTGCTTCTTTGTGGCTCTAATTTGATTGATGTTATTGCGGTCTGAGAGAGTCCTTAATTTATTGCGCTCAGGATCAGGGCTCTCACTCCCACTCAAACTACTCTCTCTCTCTCTCTCTTTCTATTTCTATTTCTCTTCCTCTTTGACATCCATCACTCCTCATCTCATCTACAACCGTTTCTTCGCAGCCGTCTCTTTCATCCAAGCAAGGAATTACAGAGGCATCTACAGGAGTGCTCATCCTACAAGTATGATCTCGTCTAAACACGATCACCACGTGTCCTTCATCATCCCATCCCATCCCATCCCATTCCAACAAGACCATGGCATCATCGAGGAGCTCTGCTCATGCCCGCGTTCATTTCACCTCGAAATGCTTAAAGTCCATGTTGAAATGAATGGTCTCAAAAACATCCTAACCCTTTGCCCCATCCCATCTATCTACAGTGGCAGGTCACTCAGAAAACTCGCTTCGGCAGCGGCCAGTCGCACAAAAGTCATCTGGACAATCATCAACCGAACATCATGAAATTGATCAACAGGATCTCAAGAAGGTACGCCTTGTCACATAATGGTGGCGTCAAGATGAGGTCGAGACGGATGGAATAACTTGCATCATCAGAGAACTGATGACATTTTATTTTCCTTTGGTAATCAGCCTATTAAGCAGGTCTTCTCGTCCAGGGAACAAGCCAACTCCAGACTGGCTCTGGCAGCATTGACTGTGATTGCCCTTTTTACGCGTTTCTACAAGATCTATGAACCGGATGAGGTCGTGTAAGTAGGAACCATGCGTGGTGGTGGCGCCTGTTGAGTTCAGACAAGGGAAAAGAAGGCTAATAGAACTCACGCTCACTTTAGCTTTGACGAGGTCCATTTCGGCAAGTTTGCATCGTATTACATCAGAGGCAGCTATTTCTTTGACGTTCACCCTCCACTGGCAAAGATGATGCTTGGCGCGATGGGTTACTTTATCGGATACGATGGCCACTTTCTCTTTGACACCATTGGCGACAATTATATCACCAACAATGTCCCTTATATTGGAATGCGAGCCCTCCCAGCGTTCTTGGGTGCAATGACCGTCCCCATTGTTTACCAGACTATGCGTGAAGCAGGATTTCCTATCTTGACCTGCGCCCTTGCTGGATTTTTTATCGCCCTTGGTACGAACTGACTTGGACATGAGACGTTGAACTGATAGAAATTTCCATCAGCACTAACAAGACTCCATTTTGAATACTATCTGCTGCTCGAACTATAGACAACATGATGGTCACACAGACCCGTTTGATCCTGCTGGACGCGATGCTTGTTTTCTTCATGGTGTGCTCCATCTTTTCCTATGTCAAGTTTTACAAGCTTAGAAATAAGTAATTTACAGTATGCGTGTTTGCTCGCTCGTCCATGCTATCCTGACAAACAAACAAGAATGACTGACGCGAGTGTTTTTTTTTTTTTTTTTTTTTACAATAGACCGTTCACGACAAGCTGGTGGGCTTGGCTAATCGCTACTGGTGCCTCCATTGGACTGACTCTAAGGTACTGTCAATATTTGATCAGCTGGCTACAGCGGTTTTAGTTTAGTCATGAGATCGTAGGCTCCTAGTATCAGCTGGAAAGACAAGGCCCAACTAACTCCTCTCATTTTCATTCATAGTGTCAAAATGGTTGGCCTTTTCACTGTAGCAACAATCGGAATGGCTGTGGTTTGGGATCTTTGGATTCTGCTGGACATTCGCCGTCGGTTGTCAATGCGGGAATTCATGCGTCATTTCTGGGCCCGCGCCCTCGGCCTTATCCTCGTTCCTATTCTTGTTTACCTGTTTTGGTTCTATGTGCACTTTGCTGTCCTGACCCACAGTGGTCCTGGAGATGACTTTATGAGCACAGAGTTCCAAGAGACTCTTCAGGGCAACAGCATGGCTGATGGAATATGTAAGCATCATAATGAATCCGCATGTTGTTTGTAAGCCTACATGGATTTGTACTGAGCCTTTGAGACCAAATACTAAAACTTATTTTCTCGTGATAAATAGTCATCAAGTATGGAGACAACATCACTGTCCGTCACAAGGATACGTCTATGTACCTCCATTCGCACTTTGCCAACTATCCACTAAGATATGAAGACGGACGTATCAGCTCTGCAGGCCAACAGGTGACGGGATACAAGTTTGCGGATGATAACAACATTTGGCAAATCCACAGCAATGACCCGAACAACCCCAGAACTGGAGAGCAAGTGAAGAGCAAGGATGTGATCCGTCTTTTACACACCTCGACCTCGTCCTGGCTGCTCGCTCATGATGTAGCCTCGCCTACAATGACAACCAACGAGGAAATCACGACCTATCCTATTGACTCAGATGGAGCTCGCTTCAATGAGACCACCTTCCAAATCATGATCGAGTCGGGCGGCGACAAATTCCGAACAATGGCGAGCCACTTTAAGCTGATTCATGTAGATACTAAGGTCGCGGTCTGGACACACTCTCAGGTACTGCCCGATTGGGGATTTGGACAACAAGAAGTCAATGGCAACAAGAATATCAACCAAAAATCCAACTTGTGGACATCGGATAGTATCCAGGGCAAGAATCGTAAGTCTTAGCGCAGGTCCAATGTCGCTACTCCATGTCTTGGGATAATGGAAAACTATTTCTAATGTCGCTTAAATTGATCTGGTGAATTGTCTTAGCATTGGAGATTGAACAAGAAGAGTTGACCAAGCCCGTGAAAAAGCGAGCATTCTTGCTCAAGTTCCTTGAGCTTCAGGGCAGGATGATTTCTCATAATGCAGGCTTGACTGCTTCTCACCCCTATCAAAGCAACCCTATCGAGTGGCCTTTCTTGCTGAGAGGAATTTCTTTCTGGACTCAGGACAGCACTCGTAAGCAGATTTACTTGCTGGGTAATCCCTTGGGCATGTGGATGGCTGCTGCAAGTCTTGCTATCATTGTTGGTATCGTCGGCGCTGATGTGTTGAGCCGCCGCCGAGGATTCTACCCCTTGAACGAAGGTATTTTTATTAACAGTCCAGTGAAAAAGATCAAGTTTACTCTATTTGGTTCCTATTGCTGATCGTGTTGAAGTGGCCTAATCATTCATGACGACCTCTTCTCTAATGGCTATTAGATGTCCATCGCCGATTCTACTATGCAACGGGCTTCTTCTTTGTTGGCTGGGCACTCCACTACTTCCCATTCTTTTTGATGGGCCGTGCTCTCTTCCTGCACCACTACATGCCTGCGCTCGTCTTTTCTTACATGATCCTCGCTGCAGTCCACGGCTTTATCTTTGTTGAGGGTGTGGATGGTCCCGTGTCAGAGCCTGGTCCAGAGATCACCACCGTCCGGCCAATCCGCAAGGCTACTGTGAACTTGCTTGCATATGGAACAGGTGCCATCTTGGTGGCAATCCATCTGGCGTCGTTCCTGTATTTCGCACCTCTTGCATATGGAACAACCGCAGTTGACGTCCCTGGACTGACGAACCGAAAGTTCCTCTCTCGATGGGAGTTCCATTTTGCAAAGTAATAAGGGGAGAGTCTTTTGCTCCCAGAGACTTTGTTTAATGCATAGAAAAAGAAGAAGAAGAAGAAGAAGAAAAAGTTAGTTCAAGGGTATAAAAAAAAAACTACGCTAAACCTTTTGTTCCTGAGAAAAATATCTTTGCCTCTGGCGTGTCTTTGCAGCCGTAAAAGGCAACATTCTCCCCCTATTGTCGCGAGGTTCTCACGCTGTCAGCGTACATTGCGATGAGAGCACTCAAAGGAAGGGATGGGAAAATAATGAGTCTTTTTTTTTTTTTTTTTTTTTGTCTATTGTGTACTTCGCATTTATCCGCGTTCTCCATCTTTTCCATTAGCCTCTTCTCTCCTCTCTATCTCTCTTTCCCGCTCGCTCGCTCGCTCGGCTCGCAGAACAAGAATCATTTACCAGATCCTCCTTCCCCAGGCACAACAATGGTAATTGTTGCTCGATGGGCTGCTGCACAGTCGCCATCATCTGTCCTTTCTAGCCGAATCTTTTCTTCTTCGGCAAGGCTGGTCGCGCCCATGCGAAATCAGCCACTCTGGCGGATGTCGGAGAGAATCTCTCGGCCCGCAGCGCCATCACTGGCCCTGTCACGGTCCATTCATTCTAGTGCCATGTTGACAGTGGGTGTCACGCATTCAGCACCTTTTAAATGGGATGTAATGCCTCGTTACCCTTCTCGCGTTCTCTTCTGTTTGCTCAACTTTTTTTTTTTTTTTCTTCCACAGTGAGAGAGAGAGAGAGAGAGAGAGAGGAAGCAGAAGAAAAAAATATATAAACATATCCTTCTCCACACTCCGGGACAGAGTTCGAGCACGACTGTGGTTGCAATCTCCGAGCTAACATTACACCTTTGTCCTCTCTTCTCCCCATAAATAGACCGAGATTCGCCCACCCCCAGTTGAAGCTCAAGACTTTCTCACCTTTGTCAACCAGGCCCAGTCGCCCTTCCACGCGACTGAGCAAGCGGTGATCCGTCTCCGTCGTGCTGGTTTTGAGGAGATCAAGGAAAAAGACAACTGGAATCATATTCTGAAGCGCAATGGCAAATACTTTTTCACTCGTAACAAGAGTGCTGTCATTGCCTTTGCCGTCGGAGGAAAGTATCAACCCGGAAATGGTTTCTCCGCCATCGGTGCTCATACGGATTCTCCATGCTTGAAGGTATTGAGATAGCTGGAATTGGTTTGAATATTGCATTTTTTTTTTTTTTTTTTTTTTTTTTTAGGCTTGCGTTCCTAAAATGTTGGCATGATTACTGGTCATTAGGTCAAGCCTGTATCCAAGAAAGAAAAGGTTGGATACCTGCAGGTTGGTGTCCAGCTCTATGGTGGTGGTTTGTGGTATGTATGGTGTGCAAGGCAATGCTCATGATCGCATCTCGGTTTTCTATGCTTGGCACTAACTAGTTCTCACGATTCTCTTTTTATTATTCTCTCTTCTTTTTCGACTGCGAACTGACTCTAGGCATACTTGGTTCGACCGCGATCTGAGGTAAGAACTCCCTACCTCCCGAAAGGATTTAGTCCGATTACACAAAAACCCTCTCTGGTTAGTGACAAAAGCTTGATTTGTAAAATACTGATTCAGAAGCCTTGTATCCACTCTTTCCATCTAGTGTCGCTGGTCGTGTCGTCGTCGAGACTGAGGATGGCAAGCTCGAGAGTCGTTTGGTTCGCATCGATCGGTAAGAACAAACTAGTCCATTCTATTATCTACCACACTTACAGCATCAAGAGGCCGACCCTAATACCCATTTGATGGAACCGTACTTTCTCTCTAGTCCAATTCTCCGTATCCCTACCCTCGCAATCCACTTGGATCGATCCACCAGCGCGGACGGATTCAAGTTCAACAATGAGACTCACTTGACGCCTCTTATCTCTACGGTCACAAAGAGGTAAGGCTATATTACGGTGCTTTGATCCCTTTGAGCTCCTCTTGGGTCTACTATAGGAGCTAGCGTCGCTCATCTAGTCTGTGTGCACTATGTACTAATACCGTATCCCATCTTTTTTGTTTAGCTTGACTGGTACTACTGATAAGCCTTTGAAGCCTGACACTGAGCTCAACGGCGATGTTCCTCTGGCAGATAAACACCACCCCATCCTCATGCACTTGCTTTCCCAGGAATTGAGTGTTAAAGGTACGTTAAACACATTTGTAGTACAGAGGTTATCTTGCTTGCTTGATTGAATAGAGAGCTTAGATTGGATCATTTGAACAGTGTTGAAAGGAATACTCCTCGCTGACGTTATGTTTTGTTACTGACTTCTAGTGGACAAGATCCTCGACTTCGAGCTCTGTTTGTATGACACTCAGCCTTCTGCCATTGGAGGTGCCTACAACGAATTCATCTTCTCGGGACGTCTTGACAACTTGATGATGACCTACTGCTCGGTCACGGTATGTTGAATTATTGATCAATTAAATTCCTTCAACCCAAATTGCAAAAGACGCGATGTATAACCATGATCAACAGCCACTAATTTCTTTTTCTTGTTGGTTAACGATAGGCTTTGATCAAGAGCTTGAATAACGAGAGCTCCCTTGCCAATGACCCCAACATCCGTTTGATCTGCCTTTTCGACAATGAGGAGGTTGGATCAATGACAGCACACGGTGCCGACTCGAACTTGTTGCCTAGCACATTTGAGCGTCTTAGCATGGCCACCTACGATAACGATGTCAACCCCAGGAAGGTAGGGAGACTTGCGCCACGTGCCTACCTCTGATTGTATTACCTTTCACTTGTCATGGTACTGATATGTTCTTGGGTGTGGGGGCTCTATTGTTGTTGTTATTTTAGTCTCAGACTCCCTACTTGGAGGCTCTTCCCAAGAGTTTCTTGATCAGTGCCGATATGGCCCATGCGGTCCACCCCAACTACTATGAGAAGCATGACGATGGACACCGCCCCCATATGCACAAGGGTGTCGTTGTGAAGGTCAATGCTAACCAGGTAAGCAAGATTTCTATTTTTCAGATGCAGGCTTTTTTTTTTTTTTTTTTTTTTTTTATTATCCTTATACGATACCCTAATAACATAATGGTCCTGCTTTTGGTATTTAGCGTTATGCAACTACTGCTCCCACAACTGTGGTGTTGCGCGAGGCTGCCAAGAAGTACCAGGTCCCTCTTCAAGAGTTTGTGGTTCGCAACGACAGCCCCTGCGGCTCCACCATTGGTCCCATGCTCTCTGCCAAGCTTGGTCTTCGCACTATCGGTAAGTACACTCTGCCCTCGTTAATGCTTAGATATTTTTTCAGCCGGGACTCTTTTTTTTGGGGGGGGGAGGGGAGAGAGAAAGAAGCGCTCTCGAGATGGAATAATGACTAAACAGATACCTTCCAACTTGA
The DNA here is from genome assembly GCA_011634665.1 of Mortierella sp. BCC40632. NCBI lineage: Eukaryota > Fungi > Mortierellomycota > Mortierellomycetes > Mortierellales > Mortierellaceae > Mortierella > Mortierella sp. BCC40632. The sequence continues at coordinate 257,035 of WAEK01000009.1, forward strand.
TGATGATGTGTCGATGCTATTTTAGATGTTGGTAATGCGCAATTGAGCATGCACTCTTGCCGTGAGGTCTGTGGCACAGAGGATGTCGCATTGGCCATTAAGTTGTTTGAGGTAACTTGATATCTATCTTTTGATCCTACCAGAGACCTGTGTGTTTATGTATTTTTTTTCTTCTTCTTCAAAAACACAAGCTAAAGGAAATCTCACTCACAACCTTTTTTATTTTATTTTATTTTATAAATCACATTATAGGGATTCTTTGAAGAGTTCCCCGCAGTGGATGCTCGCTTGACCGTCGACTAGAGGTCGATTTGAATAGTCGGTTCAGAGACACGATAGTGTGTGTTTGGAATTGCTCTTATTCTCTTCCATTTTTGGAGGCGGGGGAGAGAAGGCTACTCCCACAGACCTTGTATAGTTGCAGGAAGAAAGACAAGAAGAAAAAAAAAGTGCTTTTTTTTGGTTGAGTAGAAGTGACCAAAAACATTAAAAAGTTTGATTGTTCCTGTGATGAAAGTAGGATGAGATTGAGGATTTAACCGATATAGATGGTCGTCATTGGCTCAGTACTGAACCAAAAAAAAAAAAAAAAAAAAAAAAAAAAAAAAAAGAGTGAGAGAGAGAGAGATGTAGAGTACTAAAAGAGAAGACTAGAATCTACCGACTACAAGAAAGAGACGGCTGAATGACCAAAAGCGAATGTGTCTTGTATTCCATATATAGGTCTCTGAAAAAAAAACCCCCCCTGCGGATCAAATACATCATATCGAGTAGATACCACTTAGGACTCAAAGGCTGATTTCAGGACGACTACAACAACTAAAAAAAAAAAAAAAAAAAAAAAAAAAAAAAAAAAGCTCTGGTTGAGATAAAGTATGACCAACTGAATCCCATTTTACTAGTGAGCCACCAACTATTACTATTCTTATTTATTCATTTATTTTATTATTTTATTTTATTTTGTGTATTGGCCAGAGAGTGGATCCTGTGAGGTCTAGACGGAATCTCTCAGTAAAAACAAACCTCTCTGACATTTAGAGAGTGTAAGACGGGTTTAGTACAGCCTAATTCTGCTCAAAGGTTTTTGCTCCTGAGAGATGAGAACCCCTCCTCCCCCCTCAAAAAAAAAAAAAAAAAAAAAAAAAAAAAAAAAAAAAAAGTAAAAGGTAAAAGGTAAAAGGTAAAAGGTAAAAGAAAGAAAGAAAGAAAGAAAGAAAAGAAAGAGAGGGAGAAAGAAAAGTAAAGAGAAATGCTGAAGAAAGCTGCTCGAATTAATCGCTCCACCCAAAGTCCATCCGATATCCTCCAAAGATAAAAAAAAGGGGGGGGGGGGGAGAAGAAGAAGGAGGAAGAGAGAAGGGGGAGGGAGGGGGGTATGTAACTAACGACGTCCAAAGAACCAAAGAGCTACGTTCGCGTTTTGGCCTGTTTCTTAATTATAAAAATAAAAAAAAAAAAAAAAGGCCTAGACCTCTGATCTTCTATAGTTTACGAGACACGCCATCTAGAACTCTTTAATCCCATCGATTGATCGCACTGTTGATGGCTATTTTACAGTAATAGAGCGCCTACGCCTACTCTTCTGTGAGAAATGTCAAGGTAGCAGTGGAACATAAAAAATAAAAATAAGAAAATATCCAACTATTTCTTGTATCCAAAGGGGGCATCAATTCGTGCTCTTGCATGAATGTTGGCATTCAAGGCAAGCTTATTGGCAGCGCGTTCGCGCCTGCTGCTCTCAAAGTGCTGAGCATCAGCTACCTTGATCGCATTCAGACTGAGCTGACTCTCATTGACTGCCAGGATGGATCCAGAAAGCTTATTCTGCGAGGGCAAGAGGACATTAGAAGTCTTGATGGACGGATGGTGAATATCCAGACTCGTTGTTTGCTCCGAATCCTCCGTCGTCGCCGAGTCCTGGCCTTCAGTAGCACTCGTCGAATCCTGGAGTTGCTGTTGCCGGAGCTGAGCTCTAGAAGTCAGAGTGGCTGGTCGAGACTCAAGCTTTTGTCGACGAGCAGCTTCCTTGGGTGATAGCCTTCGGTTGTTGAGCACCAACTCGTTGGTGACAGGATCGACTCGGATCTGAGAATGCTCTACATCCTTCTCATCCAAGATCCAATTGCCTTCACTGTCCATCAAGACTGAATTCAATCTCTGTTGATCCTCATCCTCGTCAGCCACTGTTGACTCTGCGACTGGATGCTTGTCACCTTGGGCCTCGATCGTTTCGTCCTCATCACTCTCCCCACTGCCTTCTTTGACAAGGTAAAAATCGGCATATTCTCGCTCGGCTCCAAACTCCATACCGAGTTTGCAATGACCCTTGTCGAGCATATGTCGTCGAACACTTGCCAGATTCACAAACGAACCCTGCAATTCCTGGTCTGGGTTCAAGTTCCTGACAAAGACAGAATGCGTGCACCAAAGACAACTCAGGTCCTGAACTAACTTTTCAGAAAGATAAGTCAACATTCCTGAGAGATCGAATAGACGTTCAAAGGCTGGGAGGAAGAATCCATGAGATGATTTCATATGAGCATAGTTGGCTTGGGCATCCACGCTGGCAGTTCCACAGAAGAGACAGACTGTTTCGCTTGGTGGGATATCCAAGATTTTTGAGGCCACAGCAGTCGAGGCAGCGGCGGTGTTTGCCTCTTGCTTGTCCTTTGAATTCTGCTCTTGCTGTTGCTGCTTCTTCTCAAAGGCGATCATAGTCTGCTTGTGCTTCTTTGAGTTGAGATGGTTGTCAAATGCCTGGAAGGAAAGGTATTTCTTTCCGCAGGGCACACACACTGGCTGCTCTTGAGTTGATTCCTTCTCTGCTTGCTCGTGCGTTGCTGCATGTTGGAAATGACCAAGTTGGAGGTTGAAAGAGTTACTTTGCTTGATCTACAGATCGGTTGTGCAAGAGACTCAATTGGAGCGAAAGGAAGGTTGACCTTACCTGAGAGGAGTTGAGCAAAGGCATCGGCTGTGACGGGTGGAAGCCCGACGATCTTGCGTTTGAGGTTATAGGTGTGCCAGTCTGACTTGTGGTGCATTTGTTGAGTTTCCAGCGACGGCAAGCGGATCGAGCACGTCATACATGTAGTGCTTTGTCCTGTTGGGAGAAGAGAGTACCGAGAGAATAGGGGGCAAGAGGATTGGGATGAGGAAGAGAGTCTTCAAGAATACGCAGACCATGCTACTTTAGACAACAGCCTTGCAATGACTTACCGATGGACGCGGTTGGGATGTTGACAGCGTAGGCAGCCATGGTGTGGAGAATAAGAGAGAAGGAATGGAAAAGGAAAACTATTAAAGAGATAAATGAAAGGATGGATGGATGGAGAGTAAGGAAGAGGAGGAAGAGTAGCTATGAGATGTAAAGAAAGACGATGGAGCCGAGATGGAGATCGGACCTTTTATGAATTTACCATCCGTGGGCAGCCTCCCTGGTGGAGTAGGATTCCGCAGAAATGGGCGGGCACTCTTCTCTCCCCGCCCGCAGGCAGGACTGGGACTGCTTGCCCGCAGCAAAACCTTATCGCGTGCCTCCCTCAGTACTAATTAGGTGGCGTCGTTCGTCTCCTAGATTGCTGCGTCGCAACCCTCTGCTCTGGGCCACTCATCAGCCTTTTATACCTTTTTTCTTCTTTTTTGCCCCTATACGCGCCTCGTGATCCAGAGCAAAGAATAGCACGGATGACTTGGTCTCTGCTGACCACTAACGCGCCCCTGAGCCTCGATCGAGGATCGGCAGAACCCAGAAGAGAAGAGAATATTCAGCGCGCCATGGACAGCTGGTCGAACAGAGTGGGCCACACAGAGGGGGACCAACGCATTTCTAACTAAAGACGCGCGCCTTTTTTTTTCTCCTCTGCCCAAGGCGTGTGTTCACCAGGACAGGACAGCAACAGGGGCTGCAAACAAACGAGATGAGAAAGAGACAGAGCAACAGTCGTTCCTTCTCTTTCTCTCACTCTCACTCTCACTCTCTTCCTTTACCTCCTCTTTCTCCGGATTGCTCCATTTCGACATTTGACATTCGACATTCAACATCCTGACCTTCTCCAGTCCTCCTTACTCATTCTTCACCCTCATCTCATCTCTTTGCTTCCAACCAGACCTTGACCTACCCACCTCTTCCTCCACTTCCACCTTGACAGCTTTCCTCCTCAGAAGGGACATCGATTGCCCAGTCACAACAGAACAGACAGAGCCATCAGAGCAGCAACCTCAACCCTCTCTCTTCTATTCGCTACCGATCATACTTCACAGGCGATGAGGATTCAGTGGTCAGACCTCAAACGGTACGATATCATTGGCTCTGGCTCCTTTGGTAGAGTCTTTCATGGCGATCTCCTTGGGACTGAAGTCGCCATCAAGGAGTGTGTCCGTTCCGACTCGAGGGCCTTTGATGAAAAGTACTTTAAACGAGAGGTCGACATCCTCAAACAATCTCGACACCCCAACATTGTCCAGGTCAGTGCCAACGGGATGTTCCTTCTTCTTCGACAATCGGCCCTTGACATTGGAAATATATACAAAAAAAAAGAAACGATAATGTTAACCCTTGAGAGTCTTACTCTCTATTGACCCCACTTTGATAGTTTATGGGAATTTGTAAGCGCAAGAAACGTTTCTACATCATCACAGAGTTCCTTCCTCTCGGGAATCTGCGCCGTGTACGTCTTGACCCCCTCCCCCTCCTTCAGAACTCTACCATGACTCTACCCGTTACTATGGCTGTTCCCCTTGGCAGAGCCACAGACTAACTCTCCTCGAGACGAGGTCCGCCTTTGTTGTCCTTCCTCTTGACTTGAATAGTGGATTCAAGATGGAACAAAGGAGTTTGGATGGGACACACGGATCAGCTTTGCCATCGACATTTCACTCGCCCTTGCCTATCTTCACCACAAAAACATCATCCACAGGTGAGTGCAGCTATTTGCAGAAGGATGGAGAGGGGTTGGGGGGGGAGGGGTGAGAGTGGGGAGGAAGGCATCTTGTAACGACACAGGGGGGTTGGGGAGGAACAGAGGACGAACAAGAGTCTAATGATCTCTTTCTCTCTCCCCTATTTTTTTTTTTTTTTTTCTGTACCTGTCTCTGTGTTCATGGGGACATTGGCTGTTGGCCTAAAAAAAAAAAAACTCTAATGATGTTGGCGTGTCAATCCTTTCTAGAGACCTCAAGGGTGAGAACCCACTCATCTCGGAGAATATGCGGATTAAGGTACCAGAGTCGGTTGCCGCCAAAAAAAAGAAAAGAAAAGAAAAAAAAAAAAAAAAAAAAACTCCTTCTATGAGCGACAGGGGAGGAAACAGCTTTTTCTTTTACCAACACGAAAGTACATCTGAATAGGTCTGCGATTTTGGCTTCAGTCGACTGGAGGCCCGAGACGAAGACGAGATGCGACGGATAAGCTATTGTGGTACAGACGGATACATGGTAATCACAAAGTGCTGTTTCTCGCATGAATTCAAAGGTCTTGACTTTTCATTTCTGCCTCCCTGACCTTTTATCCATTTATTCACCGCATGGAATCCAACAGGCACCCGAGATTCTTTTGGGCGAAGACTTTGACTGTAGCGTGGACGTTTTCTCGTTCGGGATCGTGCTAGCAGAAATGATGGCCCGACATGTGGTCGATGCTCAACACTTTGTTCGAATCCCACCAGATATGGGAGTCTCGACTGACGAGATTCTTTTTCGAGCAGAGGAAGGCTGTCCTGTCGAATTGGGTGAACTCGCCGTTCATTGTGTTCATCCTTTGCCGGAACATCGACCAAAACTTCGTCAGATTGTTGAACGCTTAACAGCAATCGAGAATGTGGATGTTCATGTGGGTACAACCTTGGTCGTTGCCCCCTCCGTGGCCAGAGCAGCCAGGAATATGATGCGTAAAAAGGAAGCCGATGAGGAAAGAGATGGTCGACAATATCAACATGGCCAGGACCCTCAAGAGAATCCGATCCATTCTTCAATGATCGTGAGCGGTCATGACAGTGTCCTCGTAGGATCTCACAGTACATACAGAGGACGGCGGTGGGATGACTCGGTTAGTATTGGCGTCAATGGATCAACAGGCGGTAGCTCTGTCGTCCCTTTGGTCTACGGGGAACGATATGAAAACTTGCGTGCAAAACGTGAAGCGAGACAGGCTGGAGACTCGGAGAAAGACCCCGTTCCCCCAAATGCTGCTGAAGAAGGGGATCACAGTGCCAACACCGAATTCAAGATGCCTCTTTGGGATAGTATTTTAGCATCCCGCAACTTGGTAGAGTTGCAGCGATGGAACGAGTCATTGTCAGAACATCGCTCCACGAGTACAGTCTTAGGAAGACAAAGGGAAGAAGGGCAGGCTCCTCGCAAAGTACAACACCAGAACAGGCAAGAAATTTTTTCGGAGGACGCAGGACTCTCGCATCTTAGCAGTATACGAATTGATATTGACGACGACGACGACGAGGATCAAGATCGGGCGCTCTACGACCTCGATAGTGGATCCAGTGACGAGGATGATGACAGCAATCAGTCGGATGACGATGACCTATTTAAAGAGGATGGGCTAGAGCCAGAAGAGCAAACAAGGAGTCATAGTCGCCATTATTCGCTTAGCAGCGACAGCTGTGGATCATCCTTCTCTGATCAATCTCTCACAGACTCTGTTGTCATGGCTTTGGACACACTCGAAATCCCGGATCTTTTAATGGAGAGACTCTCTGGAGACCTGCCTCAAGCCCCAATACGAATGAACCCACAACAACAAAATATTCATCAGAAGCGGGCTCATTTAGAACAAGCAAGAGATACAATGGATACAAAGGGGGTCAATGGACAAGGACACGACCCTAATGAACCGTTTAAAAAGCCGGATTTGGTGCTGAGACTCTTGCCACCGATTCCGACCTCAGAAAACCCATGGATAACTACTAGCACGATCAACCAATTTGCTACGACAGTTGTGCGCACCAAAGAGTTGGATGAGAGTCATCCTACAGTAGAAGAACAAACTCTATCTAATACAAACTCGGCCTGTACGGATTCTCGAGTGGATATTGATCAGGAGTCTAGTGTCCTACCAAAGGACATTCCCTGGTCAAAGTCGCGCGATGAAGATGAATCGTCTGATGTCAAGGCTTCTACATTGTCTGCACCCCCTACTCCACCTTCCAAATCAGGCCTCTTATTCCGATCCAACACTGTGGCAGGAGGCATGGTCTATTCTGGAAAAGCGAAAAGTTCATCCAAGTCAGGCTCACCTCCGTCAGGATCGCCATTTATTACACAAGAACATCGGCCGCTAGAGGGGCACCACCCTCTCCCTCCCATTCCTACATTGAATGGGAAAAAGGATCCAGGGACCCTTTTAGAGTCCTCGGTCAACTCGAGTCCATACGAAAGCGATAAGAATGATATTCCTGAAGAGACAACCGATCCCGATCAGAGCTGCAATACAATCCTTCCATCGACCGGAAAGCCAGGACGTGGTCTAGGTCAACTAATCCGAGGAATGTCTGATAGCGCATTGGATTCATCCACAACACAAACCCCCGAGTCCACCTCACCTACTCGAGGAATGACGATCACAGAGACTATTCTGGCAACTATGGTTGGAGGTCATACGACTGGGACCAAACCATGGACGAATGGAACAGGGGCAACTCCTGCGGGTGGAATTGGAAACTGGTTTGGATTGTATAACGCCCAAAAGCATACCCAAGGAGACCCTGATGAAGACCCGACGAATGAACAAGGACCAGGGATGATGGATGCAAAACAAAAATTAAAAAAGCATCTATCACTCAAGGAGGGCAAACAGGCCGCGACATGGATCTATGGTCGACTTCCCAAACCATCGAAACAAACTCATTTACAACGACCAGACAAGAAAGAAATGTATTTGACTTATCCCTTGCCCGAATCCAGTCCTCGATCAGGAGGGTTCGTCCGAGGCAAGGATGGGTTCCAAAACCTTTTACCATCCGAGGGAGAGACTGATTTTTTGGAGGAATCTGAAGAGCATGAAGAAGAATTTTGGGCCAAGACCCCGGTGGTGAAACGACAACGTTCAACCAGGCAAAGTCAGGAAGCACATTTGGAGAAATCACTTCATGTACAGGATCGACCTTTGACAGGACTTTCACATCGGTTCTCGTTAGTGGTCTTGTCGGCCCAATTGATGCCCAACAAATGTGATGTCTGTCAACGTCGACTTGGTGTTTTGCCTGGATGGTGGTCAACCAAACATCTCGAATGTGATGGTAAGAGTCAATTTTTTTTTTTTTTTTTTTGTATTTCTTTGAAAATTGCTCCGCATTCGATTGCCTCAAGTTGAATAGGGGGTTCTCGACCCTAAAACCTCAAATTACTTTCTAGCTGGCAACTAACACTCTTCATTTTTTTTTTTAAACTTGGTATGGTTCTAGATTGTGGGTATAGGATCCATCCAAAGTGCGTCGATAGTGTTGCCAAATGCTGTACCTCGGCAAGAAAGTCTGGGGTCTGGGAGTTTTCAGTATAGGAAAAAAAAAAAAAACAAAACAAAAGAAAAATTGGAGAATTAGAAAAGGAAAAGAAATGAAGAAAGGAGAAAGGGGGAGAGAGGAGAGAGAGATTACACGATTCAAAGCACGAAAGCAACTATTGCCTTTTTTTTTTTTTAATGAAGAAAAATTATTCGCTCCCTGAATATTAAATGGCTATTGAAAACCCCACGATAGAAATGTACAATCAAGGAGAAAAGTGAAAAAGAGAGAAGAGAGCAAAAGAGCAAACTACAAAAAAAACCCAATCGATCCCTCTTTCTGAGATGACTCCATTTATCCCCAATAAGGATCTCCTGGAGCAACATTATGTTTAGATACATCCACCGAGACTCGACCCTTCATGTCCATGGTCGCCGAATCAGTGGTCGAGGCGATGCCAGCATTGTTCAACTCTAGGATCTCGAGCTCTGCAAATCCTCGTGGGTCCTTTGGGAGCCAAATCGGTTGAGTATTCTTCCAGAATGCAGGATTCACAAATGCGTACTCGTCAGGGACTACGACTTCTGCTGCTGGATCAGAGGTGGAGAGAACACTGTGGTTGGCTCCCAGTACCTGCAAGGAACCCGTTCCACCCCCATGGAAACGACCATATTCAGAGTCTTGTCGAGAGATATGACTGCGTACAGTAGAGTTGGGTACAATGTTCTGAGAACTGACAACATCTGGTTCTGATGGCGAAATTCCGATCTCGCGGTTGATACCACCCATTGGGTGGTACTCACTGCCAGAGATAGGTCCTGATTGCTGTTGAGTTGATGGGGAATACGACTGAGAATGGATGGATGCTGTGCTGTCTCCCATTTCTACAGGGCCGGCGGTGTTTTCGACGCGGATGGAGGGGAGTGAAGAATGGACAGAACCCTGACGTTGGTGTCCCACTGAATTGGTTGTGGCATGTGTGGTTGGGATAGGGATCCTTGGCGATCTGGAAGGTGGGTCTACGGGTGAATAGATTTCGTAGGTTTCCTCGGGTTCTGTAACAGGTATCTGTGGATCGATGTAAGGTGCCTTCTCATGGAACGACTCTTGAACTGGGATCGGGTTCACCTTTTCGGAGGGTGATGCAGGTCGCTCCTGACTGTGGAGACCCTCTCGACTGGTCGAACCATTGCCGTCCACCGTCAAGAGCCTACTATTAGCTCCACCTCGGCCAGAGACTTGAGCTCCTTTCACACCCAAACCACTCGAGCCAGCACTGTTGGCCGCATGCTCTGTGCTGTAGTGAAAGGCCTCGATGGGGAGGTACTTGATCAGCGGTTTAAAGACATTATTACGACTGATGATGATGGACAGTAGGGTGACCCCAAGGAGCACAAACATAACAATCGACTGGGCAATTGTCTTTTCTAGGATAAAGAGACCTAGAATGACCAGCTCAAAGATAATAACAGCCACATAAACCTGGTCGACGATCCGAGGGAAAATAAGTCCACCGCTGTCAAACGGTTGTGAGTAGACATAAAGGAACATGTGTCGGAAAGCCAAATAGTAAAGCCCAAAGTAGATGACCATGAGTGGTAGAATCAGCGGCTGGACCGTGGAGTATATCAGTCCTAAACACAAGACAATAAAGAGACAAGGTGTCAGGAGAGGGCAGGGAAGGGGAGAGAGGCACAGGGGGAAGGTGTCATTGTTCATCCAACTGAGACCTACTCCGGCCTCAGGTCCTTACTTACCGATGGAAAAGGCAATTGTATGGACTGGGATCGTCGTGCCCCAGTCCACGCTGCCAAGTGTTCTTTCTGAAGCATACACTTGTCGGGGAGTCGATGCCAGGAATTTCCCGATCAAATACCCGATCAAAGGTCCGATCTGGAGCAGCATCATTGGGATCTGGATGAATGACGTCAGGATAAAAGTCAAGAAGAACGTCGAGGCCTGTGGAAGAGAGGTCGCGAGCATTTGCATGACCATACTTGGATTGTTGGAAATATCCTTGATGGCTGCGAATACTCCATTGGCTAGTGTTGTCACGAGCAGTACATGCACGACCTAGATGTTTTTTTTTTAGTAGTAAAGGGTAGAAGGGGAGGAGGGGAGGAAGAACCTTTGTCAGTCAACTGGAAGAGGCGATACTCATTACAGAATAGCATGTACAGCCTACAGGTCATAGAGCTTACGCTGAACCAGTGGTACGATGTGACGACCTGGAGCGTCTTTCGACTGCCAAGGACCTCACCGCCAAAATGAGCAAATTCTAATCACCCCAGTCGCAAAAGTTGGTCGGTCGGTTAGTTTTGACTCTCTCATCATCTCAACTTCAACTCTTCAGGAATTCTACTTTATACTCACGATATAGAAAGATTGGGAGTAATGCCATGAGGATAGCCAATCCAATAGGTGGTAGTAGTCCCTGGATGATACCCACTACAAACGTGGGCAAGTTGTAGATACCACTTAAGAATGGGGCAAACTCAACAATGGCATCTAGTTTGGCGATTGAGGCTACAAAAGTGACAGGGATGGACCAAAACACAATCAAAACAACTGCCATGGCAAACGCAATCGCTCTCCTGACGTTCCGCACACGAAGGCTATATCCGAGATTGCCCCAGAGGACGTCTGTTGGGTGAACCTCAAGGAGACGTGGGCCCATGGTCAGGGTCTTGCGATGAATGACAGCCTGGGCCGCCAGATGAGCGCTCATTTGGTTGTTGAACTGAATAAAGACTGCGCTCATCTTGTCTTTATCCTGACCATCATGCATGGCTGTCATCCCTGACTGTTGTTTGGCCTGGATAGAAGCACTCAGGTTGGAGAGTTCAGATCGATAAGTTTGGATCGAGTCGACTTTTTTGATGCCTAGACATGTCGCAAAAAGAGACTTTGGAAACGACACTGGACGGTGCTGAGGTCGTTCTTCATTTGGAAAGGACTCATCCGGGTTTTGAGAAGTCGGCTGCGGTTGTCTCTGTCGAACAGTACTATTAGGGTTGGCTCCCTGCGAATCATTCAAAATAGTTGTCGAATGTTCAGAGGTGATGGACTCTCGACGTTTGAACTTTTGATGGCGTTTGAGCTTCTTGCGAATAAGTGCACACTCGGCTGTCTCGAGTTTGTTGGTGAGAGCGGTGCGGTCATCGCACTCTTTTTGGAGTTCCTTTGCTGAATAGGCCATCCAAATTCGTCGGATCCCTCCAGGGAGAGTGTTGAAGATGCCATAGAGGCTGTCGAGGTTATTTTCTTTTGCTGGGAGACCGCATACTAGAACTGTTGTAGCCTGGAAGGACTTTGCTCGAGCCTCAGTCATTAAGTATTGCTGGCGTCGTGTAATGTACTTGCGTATTCCTAGCATACATAGCACTAGTGTTGATGCTATCACCGTGATTGATGGTGAGACAAGGGGAAGAGGTTATCAGAAAATGCCACTAACATCATCCCAATCGTAAGCTTTCGTGAGAAGAGAAAAAGAAAGACATCTGGGCCTTACTACAAAAGACAACCGTAAGGACTAGATGAGCCCAGAGCCGTTTTTTATCAGCAACGTTTCCGATTGTGAACTGGTTCAACCCTTCGCTATCCAGTTGTTGATACGAGTCGAGCGGAATCAGAATTGGAATGCCCAGGATCGTGAAGCCGATAAAGAGGTAGAAGGACTTTGAAAGAAAGTCAAGGAACATGTAAGCGTCGAGTCCACAGCGGTCTATAAACTCCTGGTCACCCACTCGACGGGTTTCTCCATATATCCAGCCAAGGGGACGAGATGGTGCTGCCTCGGTTCGCATATTAGATGGACCAATATAAGTCCTTGGCCCGTACACACGCGGGAGCCGCGAGCGCACGATATCAAAGACTAGGAAGAGCGCAGACGAGACTACCGTCGTGAAGATTGCCGACGAGACAAACGTCGAGACGGAGGCGTCCACATTTTTTTGATCGTCAGCCATGTCAGAGGGAGTGGGCTCTGAAAGGAGTGGAAGCAGGGGTGGCTATGGGAGCAGGGAAGGTGTGAGGGGTGAGGAGACGTGTAAACCGTGTCCGTGTCCTGTGTCCGTGTCTGTGTTCTGTGTTAGTGAATATCCATGACCTGACCAGGAGATGGATGGTGTCAAAGGCAGGCTATAAGAATGAGGATCTCTTTGAGGATGGCCTGGTGAAGAAGAGGGGGAGGGGAGGGTTGAGAGAGAGAGAAAGAGAAAGAGAGAAAGAGAGAGAGAAAGAGAGAGAGAAAGAGAGAAAGAGAGAGAAAGAGAGAAGGAGAGAGAAAGAAAGGGCGGACAGATGACATGAGCAACAGGGTATTAAGAAAAAAGACACCAGCAGGCCAGGGTCCAGGCGATTCATGCAGGTGCAAGTCACTATGAAGACATCATGTGTACTTGGTCTCACTGGTCCCTCTGTTGCCAGTAGCCTCGGCTCAGTTTGGAATGGCACGAGCCGCCTATGAGTGAGGTCTATGGGCTTTTGGAGCTTTAGCCCTCAGATGATGCTTAGTACTGGTCATCGCTAGGTAATCCACTAGTTCAGGTTCGCTAATCTTGTCCGAGATTGGCTCCCTCGGCCCCAGCTGTACTCTGCCAATAAGGAAAATGTCGCGATCCAGAAACACGGTAACAGAGCTCCTAAATAAGGGGCTTCTCGATTTCCATATCTCGACTGGCGCTGGGTCGGCAAATGCTATTTTTTTTTGTTTGTTTGTTTGTTTCCTCAAATCGTTTGAACATGCCGATAATACTCACATATGCACACCGGAATCGCACACTTAGTCTGTCTCCAGTCCAACGTATGAAAGAGAACCGATTGTACACCACTCTCCCTTCCTATTTTCACCCGAGTCCATTGACTCTGTGGAGAAGGCTATTGAGATCCCAGGCTATTACTATATCATTCTTCGGAGCCAGGAACCGTATCTAGGTCCATGCCAATCGGATCACGGCACAGATTCCATACGACTAGTGTGTTTCCCCGTTCCTTGGGACAATCTTTTCGTACACTAGCTAGCACGAGGATGACCTTCTACTCCATGCTGAACAGACTTGACCGCCGAAAAGTGGCGTTTTAGGAACACAGGATCGGTAGGTAGTGATACTGAACGGAGGATATAAAAACCCATCTCAAATGGACGTTTTTCGCTCACTCCTCTCCAACACTCTCCACAACAAGCTTTGTGCCCCATCCACACTTAATTAATAGACCTTATACCAATTTTCGAGACACAATGACTCGCCCGACTCTTGTTTTGGCACTGGCAGCACTAGCCCTTGTCGCTTCAGCGACCCATGCCGACGTTGATGTGATTGTCAATTCAGGATCCATCCAAGAAAACTCTCTGAACAACCCTAACCTCGCGGCTCGAGATATCGATATCAACCTCTTGGCAGATGCCAAGGGCACGCACGTCAAGCCAATCCATGTCGATCTCACGCACCGCCCAGGCCATATTCTCGACGTTAGCCTTCATCAAGAAAAGCGCGAGCCAATTGACGTGCAATTGAACCGCCGCCTGGATCTCGACGTTGATCTATTGAATGGACACAAACTCACTGATGTGAAATTGAACCGTCGCCTGGATCTCGAGGTCGATCTCTCGGGAAGGCGCAGACCTATTGATGTACACCTGAACCGCCGCCTAGATGTCGATGTCAATCTCCTACACGAGCACAAACCTGCCAACGCAGAGCAGAACCGTCGCCCAGATCTCGATATCGACCTCTTGACAAAACACAAGGTTATCGATGTTGAGTTGAACCGTCGCCTTGACATCCAAGTCGATCTCTTGAGAGAACACAAGCCTGTCGATTTGCAAGTGAACCGTCGCCTGGATATTGACGTCAAGCTCTTGCAAGGACACAAACACAATGACATTCATCTCGACCGACGGCTAGATCTTGAAGTCCAACTCTTCGGAGAGCACAGGCCAATCACTGTCGACCTGAAGAAGCGTCGCCAGGAATTGTACTCGGGGTACTTGACGCAAGAACCCGTACCAGCAGATATCGTAGGAAACGAACAGATCCAGAATCTCTTGGAGCGTGAGGAAACTAAAGTGGATGCCAAGGTCATCGTTGAGAACGTGATCGCTCCTCGACGTGGTAATTAAGATGTTCCCCCCTTTTTTTATGCAAGAATAAAGCCCCATGTCATCGACAGTTATTCATCCTTACTTTATCTTTGTGTATTTAGATGATGATGATGATGATTATGAAGACGACGAAGGTGAGGTCTTGAGCGAGTCTAGCGAAACCAAAGACTCTTCCAAAGCGCCACAAAGTGAGAGCGGCAAGAAGGACGACACCAAGAGTACCAATGCCAGCAATGGCAGCAGCAACAGCAGCAGCAGCAGCAACAATGGGAGCTCAAGCACATCGCATGACCATTCCCAGAAGCCTTCGGGTGCCTCAGTGGCAACTGGGTCAATTGGCATCTCCCTTGCAGTAGGAGCCATAGTCGGCTCCGTGTTCCTTTGGATCTAAAAAGATATAGAAAAGAAAAGAATAAAAAAAAACCCGAATTGCACGTGTTTCTGGATCAAACTCTGTATGCTTTAGACGGTCATCTTCCACTCCTCCCCCTGGAGCATTCTCTTCTTCTTCATTCCTTCTTTCCTTTCTGGTATCTCATTGAGCACTCGTCGCCATCATCCCCCCCCCCCAAACTCAAAGAAGACCCTCTTTTCCATTATCCTTGAGTCTACCCATTCTCATTTCTTCATCAAGCACATCTCCGATCGCGCATTTCTCTCTCCGAACGAACGCAGTCAGGTCTGCAGTGTCGCCACCATTGCTCATCAGTAAAAGTAGCCGCCGTGTTCAAACATGCAAAAATCCGTTACCGTCGTCTTCATTCCCTTGAGGCATTGCCTCATCCACCTTCCGGGAGCATGGGCAAATGCACTGCTGGACCAGGGCAAGGTATTTTAGACTGACTGCTTCAAATGCAACGAGGAGGAATTCCGTTCATTGTTCTTGGACGAGAAATGACCTGCAAACGGCCTTTTTTTTTTTTTTTTTTTTTTGGAAGGGAGAGAGAGAGAGAGAGAGAGAGAGAGTTCACTCGACTCACGGTTTTCGTTTTCGTTTTCGTTTTCTTTTTTTTATTATTATTCCTTTTCCTTTTCCTTTTCTTCCAACTCATATAGCTCGCACAGAACGTGGTGATGGAGTTATCATGGCAGGAAGGATCGACCAAGAAAACGTCCTATGTCGGCTGGAGCGGTAGCGCAGCCTCTACGGGAAGCTCTTCAGCAGCACCTCAAGCACATCGGCCGCCCGGTCTTGCCGGAGACACGATCGAAATGGATCCACAGTTCGGACAGGCGATGGGGTTGAGGGCAGGCCAAAAGGTAAGGTTTTCTCTGGGACAAACCCTATTGCGGCCCGATCCGGGTCACGCTCTTAAAAAGCTGCCCGCAATGTGGGAATTAATCCAATGGAGTGGAGTCCGATTGCACGGTATCACAGTCCTATGTGAAAAAAAGAGGTCCTATGATCCTATGAATAACGAGAGCGTTCCCTTTCTTTGATCTGTAGGTCAGCATCGACTTTGTAAGGTCTGTTCAGGATGGGATTTCCGTCAACGTCGCCCCATACTCCGAAGACGACTGGGAAATCCTTGTAAGAAAACGAATAGCCCCTGGCTTTCTTTGGGAACCGGTTCCGAGCAGGTTAAAAGGCATGCTATTTAACACTTTGACGTGTCCATACTACTCATTAGGAATTGCACGCAGGCTATGTGGAAGATCAAATGCTGAACCAGATCAGGATTCTATATCCCAACCAAATCTTCACAATGTGGGTCAACGGACGCACGTTGGTTCGGCTTCGCGTCTGTAAGTTAACTGATCGGTCCCTCTGGAGTTTCCTCATAGTCATCCATGAGATCCTTGACATGAATATTCACCAACACGTGGACTTGGCTCTCATTCTTTTTGATAGTGGACATTAACCCCACTGCACCCTGTGTGAAGCTGGGAGCCAATGCTGAAGTGATTGTCGCACCCATGGTCCGCAGAGCAAATGGAGGACTCACCAAACCAACAGAAAACCAGGATCTCTCAGCACATGCCCAGCGGGTTACTCAGGCTCAATGCCTTCGTGTTTTAGCACTGGATGAGATTTCGGAAGAGCTTCGGACTAGTATCCCTGAGAGCGGACCATTCACAGTCCTGGTTCATCCAGATAGCTGGATCGAAGCCGATCTTACAAATCAAGATGTTCTCAAGATCACTAAAGTTGTACCACCCCATGCAGAAAAAGCAGCGGATGATGAGACCAGAGATCCTGAGGATTTGGCCGTCGGTTTGAACCCGATTTTCGTCAAGGCCGCACCATCCAACAATGTGCCACTTGGACATGTAGCCATCTCCAAGACTGTCCAGGACGCCCTGGATATCGAGAATTTCTCTATTGTCAGGTAACATTTTCCTGTTCTGCTCATGATAAGTTCAGATTGATTGTGTCCTATCTGAGGTATTAAGATGTGATCTGTTCGGCTACTCTAGACTCTCGGAAACGCATACCCGAGCCTCGCCACTGCCCAGTGTCACGCTCCGCCCAATCTCCACACCAGGAAGTACATCCACACCAGCGCCACTAAAGCTTCAACCCAAGTCAGCAAGCCATGATAGCAACAAAGCAGCCAAGTCAATGAACCTTGTTTCGATCTTCAGAGAATGGGCTGACTCATTACCAGATGATGACACTGTTTTCCTCTGCCATGGATCCCTTCTCAGCATCCCCTACCACGACTCTGTTCAGACATTTGCTGTCGTCTTTCCACCAACCTCTCTGCCACCGCCTCCAAACGGCTCACAGCCAGACGAAGGCAAGACCCGAAGCGAACCGGAAGCGTATAGCATGCATTCCAAAGCACAGCTGAGGCAACTCAAGGTTGAAATTGATGAACCGCAGGGGATTAGCTATGCATTTAAGAAGTGAGTTCTCTAGCCTGGACCAGACCTGAAAAGTGACATTACTAGCAAATATCAAACTTGGCTTGACTTATGGATCCCCTAACCTCTACCTTTTTTGTTATGAATTGTTTTTATTCTAGGCCAGTGACTCATATCGTCGATACTCCTGCAGCATTGGGCGGTGTATCACAGGTCATGTCAAAGGCTGAAAAGTTCCTTTTGACCTGCCTTTCGAAGCTAGAGTTACGTGACGCGTTTTCTGTGCCTAACCTTGGAGGTTTTCTCCTCTGTGGACCCCACGGATCCGGCAAGACGGTCGTTGCCAGATCCATCATTCACCAGCTTGCCCAGAGATCAGATACCCTTGCCTGTAAGCACGTGTGCAATATGCCATATTGCACTCATGACTTTGAGATATCAACATATGAGAACAGACGGTTAACTCTTGATCACATTTTATTAAATTTTCATGATTAGATTGTGTGGAGATTAATTGTGCGGAATTTGCAGAGGACAGGATCCCAGTACTGATATCCAAGTTCCAGCAGTGGTTCGATACAGCAGCTTTCCACTCTCCCAGTATTCTCTTCCTAGAAGACCTTGATCGTTTGATCCCTGCTGAAGTGGAGCATGCAGACTCGTTCCGGTCACGTCAGATTGCTGAAGTGTTTTTGCAGATTGCCACCCAAATGTGCAAACGTTTCGATCGTATTGCAATCGTGGCCACGGCTCAACAGCAGGTTTCTGTTCACCCCTCTTTGATCACGAGCCATTTGTTTAGCGAAATTGTTCGGTTGACGCCCCCAGGCAAGGTAGAGCGAAAGGAGATGCTTCAATGCTTGATGGAGACTGGACCTGCAATCTTGCAACGATCCTTGCCTGCTATTGATCTGGTCTCAGTGGCATCAAAGACAGAGGGTTACCTGGCAGCAGACCTAAAGGCATTCCTTGAGAGGACCGTTCATGAGGGAGCAGTACGTAACATTGCTGCACAGACCGAGCATGTAAATCGTCAGGCTGATTCTGCTCAATCGGCTTCCGCCAAGGCAGTCATGAATGGAGTTGAATCTGAACAAGGAGTGCCCAACGGTGTTAACAACGGCAGCGACCATTCAGACGCGGACTCTTCTCTTGACTCTTCTGAGGACTTTATGCTTACTCAAGCAGATTTCTTGAAGGCTCAGGAAGGTTTCGTGCCCAGTAGTCTACGAGGTGTAAAGCTGCAGAGCTCCGCGACCAGCTGGCTGGATATTGGAGGATTGACAGAGACACGACGGATCTTGCTCGAGACTTTGGAGTGGCCAACCAAGTATGCGTCGATTTTCTCGCAGTGTCCACTCAGATTAAGATCGGGTCTGTTGCTCTTTGGACACCCAGGATGTGGCAAGACATTGTTGGCTTCCGCTGTGGCGAAGGAATGTGGGTTGAACTTTATCTCTGTCAAGGGACCAGAGTTGTTGAACAAGTACATTGGTGCCAGTGAAAAGAGTGTCCGTGATTTGTTTGAGCGAGCGCAGGCAGCCAAGCCCTGTGTCTTGTTCTTTGATGAGTTTGACAGTATCGCTCCCAAGAGGTAATAGAAACAGAGTGCTTTGAATTAGGACGAAAGCATTTAAATCAGCACAGAATGCGCACTAATGACTGAATTTTCTTTTCTCTTGTTTGCTCATAATAGAGGACACGACAGTACCGGAGTGACTGATCGTGTAGTGAATCAGATGCTAACGCAGATGGACGGAGCTGAAGGACTTGACGGTGTTTATGTTCTGGCAGCGACTTCAAGACCTGATCTGATTGACCCGGCACTCCTTCGACCTGGTCGTTTGGACAAGTCCTTGTTGTGTGGAATGCCCAATCTACAGGATCGATTCGATATCTTGTCGTGTCTTGCGCGCAAGATGGAGTTGGCAGAAGATGTAGACCTAATGGAGTGTGCCCGACGAACCGAAGGTCTGACGGGTGCCGATCTGCAAGCGATTCTTTACAATGCCCATCTTGAGGCGATCCGAGTGGCAATCGAGAAGGATGAAGCGATCAAAAAGGAGAGACAAAACAATGGAACTGGATCGTCATCACCAACAGTGGGTGCTGCTAGCTCTAGTACAGACTCGGGAGCAAGTCGTGGGGATAACAAGATGGTCCGATTTGTGAGTCTCGGAGGCAAAGGCTTTGGAGCTGGCAAGGCAAGCCAAAAGGCTAACTTGACCCTTGCAGAGCGCGGACAAATCTCACAGCGAGTAAGTTTTCTTTTTCTGTCTGTCTCTTTATCTCTCGTGTATGAGCAAGAGCCACCTGATATTAACTGCGCTCGATTTTATTCATCCAGCTCAACTTGATTGCTAAAGGCATCGGCGCATCAAGAGAGGCAGCAGCTGCGATGTCGTCTGCTGGAGATAGTGAAGGAAATTCTGACGCTAATGGAAAGACACAGGACAAGGGATCGCGCCCGGTCATCACTACAGCCTATCTGGAAGTTTCAATGAAGAGTACACGGTCGTCGATCACCCCAGAAGAAAGCCTTCGACTTGATCTCATGTACGTAACTTGTTCAGCTGCCTTTGAGGACTCGAAAGCGGACACATGCTCTTTTTGTCTCAGTGACCATTTTTTTCTCTTTTTTTCTTTTTCGTTTTGCTGTTTGCTTGTCTGGTGGAGAACATGGTCAATTACCGTTAAACGTTGCTTTGCTTACCTATTCTCACTCTTTTTTTTTTTTTTTTTTTTTTTTTTTCTTCTTCTTCACAGTTACAAGTTTTTTTGGGTGATCGCACGGGCGAAATGAAGAATGGGACGGGATCACACGAACTTGGTCAGCGTGCCACGCTTGCTTGAGTAAACATATAAAGGGCGGGAGCTAGAGCCAATAAACTATTATAAACAAAGGATATTAAAAAAATTGACACCACTGAACCTGGTACGTACCACAAACAGGGACGGAGCCCTTTTTTTTTTTTTTTTTTGCGCTATACACACAAAGAGGCTACCCATGATACGCACAAACACACACACACACGCACAAAAAAAGTACCAACTGCACCGATAGAGGGAAAAGATCCGAGCGAGAAAGCGCGTGATCAATGAAAGGGAAGGGGAGTGTGCGGCAAAGTGGGAGGGCAGCTTTGGTTTTTGTTGATACCGGGACAGGGAGAGATAAGAAAAAAAAGTAAGGGAAGGAGTAGTGGGTGAGGGGGGAAGGAGGGACGACGGACAAAAAAGCAAATGCGAAATGTGGAGAGAGGGTTGTTTCTCTCTCTCTCTCTGCCTTTCCGCATGAATCAAAGACATCCAATGCATGCACTGCGTGCACACGCGCTCATCATCACTGACCTCTCCCTCTCCTTCTCTCTACTCTATCAGAGGCGTCCTTTTGACTGGGCGAGATCAATAGGGTTTAGTTTCTTCTCCAATGCGCGTGCCCCCGCCTTACTGGGCCGAGACAAAAAAAAAAAAAAAAAATGCCATTCGTCTTTCCCACCCATAGAATGAAAAGCCTCAACCCGATGGGCAGCCTCGATATATACCAGACAGGGTAAAGGTGAAGAAGTTCAAATAACTTTTTATTATTGATCAGCAAGACTGAGCGTGTGAAAGGAGAGAGAGGAGGATGGAAGGGAAGAGGGCAGAAGAGGCGAAAGGAGGACTAAGAAGAAGAAGAAAAAAACGGGTCGAGAGAAAGAAAGAGAGAGAGAGAGAGAGGAAAAGGCTATAGAAACAGGATCATATGTACAGGACGAGGATTGAGGGACAAAGAGAGAAGAGCAGTAGAATATCAGCGGGTGTCTGCAATGAGATCACCGACCCATTCGAGATATCGGACTCAGGCCAAAGGCCCAAGAGAAAGAGAGAGGAGAGTGTGCGAGTGAGAAGAAAAAGACAGAGAAGCAAAGATATTGGGATAGAGAAGACCTGCGCCTTTTTTTTTTTTTTTTTTTTTTTTTCTCGCTCCCTATTTAGCAGGAGCAGTCGTAGCTACATCCACAGCCAACCCCAGATCCCCGACAGTCGCATGCAGTCGAGTGTTGAACAAAGATCCGCTCGCTGTTGCTATATTCCATCGAGGCCCTACGTTGGTGGGGACGAATGCCAGCTCCGAACCCTGCGGGAGCACCCTTGGGCGAGATCGAGGGCGGGGACGACCCTGTTGAACTATTCATGGTGCCATTGAGTCCAAGTCCACCTGGGCCAGTGGAAGAAGTACGACGAGTGATAAAGGTCCGTTGCGGCGTTGAGGCCGAGGTAGAGGTAGCAACACTGGCTTGGACACGGTCTGGGGCAGGACCAGCACCTCCCAGGGGTGTGGACTCTTGGATAGCAGAAAGCTGCTGTTGATTTGGAGCTCGATAACGGGCACAGTCCTCACAGTTGCAACCAGAGAAACCGGCGTCGTTCGACTGACCCGATAGAGAGACTGTGTTGTGATTGAAGGATGAATGGATGCAGGTTGGGTAAAAGTCTGTCATTGTTGCTTTCGATCTGCTCAGTTCTTTTTTTTTTTAAAGAGGAGGTTGTGTAGAGCAAGCTATGAGCTGAATGAAGATGGGAGGAGGGTGATAGTATCGACGAAAAGAAGTGCTCGAGGCAGACTTCGGGGGCTCTATAAAGGAGGCTAAAAAAAAGAAAAAAGAAAAAAAAGCTGTCACTTTTCCTTGGACTGTTTTTTTTTTTTTTTTTACATTCTTTCTCAGGAAACAGGGTTGCAATGTGCCTTGAACACAAATGCCACAGGCCAAGTGATGTTCTCTCGAAACAACCCTTCCCCCTTTATGAACACAGGATCGTTTTTTTTTTGTAGATGACAACGAATAAGACAAAGACTTGGATAGACTGCCTGCTCATCAGTCCGTTGTCAATCTTGGGTATTGGCTAGACCTTGCTGCACCCATCAGCCCTACTCGGCTCTCTCATGAACAGGTAGGAACAGGCGCTACTCCCTGGCTCAAGCTTACTCAATACAAATCCCATTTTTGAAGCACCTTCTCAGACTGGTCTGAAAGTTGAGCGTATAGAAGGATTGGAAAGTCCTTTAGAACAATGCTCATGGACGACTGTGTTTGTGTTCTACACAGACACACAATAAAGGGGGGGAGGGGGTTGTCCCGCAGCACTCATGCCAGAAGAATTTCCACCTCTCTGTCCCACAGCTCTGGAGTGACAGTTTGGCCTTGGTCTTTGCCCAATTGAAGGACTTTCAAAAAGAAAAAATCAAGTCACACCTCCTGAGAGGGAAAGTTTGCGGATGTCGCCTCTGTTTGTTGGACAGGAAATCAAACGTTCTTGGCAATTCACTTACCTTCCGAGTACTCATTGGGGACTAGAACCGATCCCAACGGAAAACAGTAGATCCAGAGAGATGCCGATTCATTTTGGAGACTTCTTGAGACGCTGATGTCTGACACATTTGTGTATCCCAGGGGAGCAAGTGGTCGGGAAATCGTGAGAGCACAGCGTCCTTCTTTCTCTTGGGTGCATGGGCCGCCAGCAAAAAAAACGGCTACTCAAAAGACCTGTCTAGTCATCATTACTGCATTGCATTGTCTATTGGTCGAACCCTCTCTTTGAGACTCAGTAGAGTGTGGGAAAGTAATGTGGTTACAGTTCCCGGACCTGCGATTGTTTGGGCATGCATTCGTTCGTCCCGCGCCGTTGCATGAAACCCCCATTGGTTGATCCTGGCCAGAAGTTTCCCGCTGGTCAAGGTATTTAAATATCCAAATGCCCTGCACTTCCAGAAAACACTCTTTTTGACCCATCTCTCACTCGTCACCAACCCCTCGACACCATCGCCTCAGTACGATTTCTGTTCAAGATCCCAAGCTCACATCCAAGTAAACCAGAGAGAGGAAGGCCCACGAAAAGATCAAGGATTCTACCAAACTTTGGCTTCAGTCTATCCAGCAATACTTTCCACAATGTCTCCCAAACTCGTGCCCAACTCTGAGGAATCTATGGTGCTACCCATCGAGCAAAGGAGCTTTCCTTGCAAAACGCTCCTCAATGCAATGCCTGCCAGTCGCCCATACCCCAGCCAAGCGCTCAAAGTTTCATTCGGCAAAGGTCTTTTTGCTACCGAGGATTGCCCCAAAGGCACCATTGTCGAGAGATTTGAAGGACCAGCTCTCGAGTACTCTGAGCTTGGACTCGAGGACACTCGCCATGCACTCAACTTCCTCCATGAGGGCAAATGGAAATGGATGGTCTCATCCACACCTGCCATATATGCCAACCATGGCTGCGCTCCTAATGCCACGATCAATTCAAGACAGGAGATTGAGGCGATCCGACCGATCAAGGCTGGAGAAGAGATTCTGTTCATTTACAATACTGGCACCAGTGAGGATCTGTGGGACCCTTCGTGGACATTTGAGTGCAAGTGCGGAGCCAGGAAATGCATGGGTTTGGTAGATTCGTATCGCTCGTGGGTGCCAGAGTACAATGATGACCCCACAATCGAGGCGATTTGATCAAGAGTCAACGATCCAACGCCCGGGGGCATGTCGATCCTCGCACAGCACCTGTAGATCTCTGTATCAATTTATCAAACTATTCATTTCTTCCCTAGTGCCTTAGGCAAACGCGACACTGCACTCTACTAATTAGATAAAGGAAGAACTTAACTTTGATTACTTCAGCGCCCCGTTGCTTCCTTGGCCTCTGCGCTCACCGCCTTCTGGCTCACACAAGTACAGTACGTGCTTTTTTGCCACGCAGAGCAGAGAGCCATGTCCACTGGCAGAGATGTCTCCTTTTTTGGACCGAACGAGAGACATGTATTGGATCCCCGTTGGTAGAAAGGGGGCAGAGAGCGAGCCCTTTTTTTTTTTTTTTTTTTTTTTTCTTACAAGACGATGAGGGGCTCATCACCCTTTGTTCATGGTTTCCTGAATCTGACTCTGTCTGGGCTGAAGAGTTGCAGCATCAAAACAACGCTAGGATAAACGTCATTCCTTTCGCTATTGAGGTCGAGGATCTATTCCGTTTCTAAAATTGTATACTGTAGGCCCTGTCCTGCCCTGTCCTGTCCTGTCCTGTCCTGCCCTGCCCTGCCCTGCCCTGTCAAGGCGATGCGATTCAAGGGGGAGGAAAAGGGAGAGGCAGGTGCTCAATGCTTGACCACCGCAGTACTTTAAATAGATTTACAGAGATGAACGTTGTTGGATAAACTCTGTCATGACATCTAGACGTGGAAGAGAACATGGCTGAACCCGAGGGGCATCGCTGACAAGGTGCTCTTCCTAGGCTTTATGAGATCCTATCTTCAACACCAAAAGAGGCTTGGGAAAGAAATGCCATATATCCACCTTCCCAATCCCTATTCAGGAACGATCTCACCAAATGGATGACTTGTAATTGAATGGACCTCTCAGGCCCAAGACCACTACGTCGGTGGACCGAGGGCTATTCTTATTAAGACAGCTGGTACCAGCTTTTATCCGAGAATAAAAAGGCCCAGTAGGAGTTAAAAACAGAATTGCGTTGAGTGGGAAGGGGAGGTACGCCACTCGACTCGGGTACTGTGCGGGCCTGTGTCAGTACGCCGAGCTGGCACTAGTTTTGCCGGACGACTGGTTGTCGCGGCGTCTGCGATATGCCAGGGTAAGATATGAGGAGGGAGAGAAATAAGGAGAGAAGAGCAAGACAGCCCTAGACCAAATCGATTCGCTACACGGCCGCAGCGCCCCCTCTGCTCTTTTTTCCTGCAACAGCATCCATCGGACTCGAGTGGTCCCAGGGGAATTCTGATCCGCTATAAAGAGGACGCCATCGTTGCTCTAGTCTCTTTTTTTTTTTCATTGACTCTTCTTTCTCATCCATTCTACGGCTATCATCCCATCGTCCCGTTCATTCTTTCTTCTTCTTCTTCTTCCTCCTCCTTTCAAACTCACGTTTTCACACCATCGCCATGCTTGCCAGACAACTGTCCCTGGCGTCGACACTGATGGCCTTTGCCAGCGTCGCCTTTGCAGCTTCGTCCACGACTTCTGCCGCCGCACCAAAGTCCACCGCAGTAGTTCCACCCCCAGTCATCCCACTCCCACCTTTCAGCGGTACTTTCAAGAACACGTACCCACCCTTGTTTGCAGTTGCACCTACGAACACGGCACTGGTCAAAGAATGGATGGCTGCTATCAATATGACCGCTGTTCCCAACTTCCCCATTGTCCCTTTCAACACGAATGGCGACCCCAAGAGTCCAAATTCCGTCCCGGCTGAATCTTGCGACTGGACAATCACCAACTGCATCAACAAAGATATTGTCAAGTGTCCACTTGGCGTTTGGGGCTTGACGTATGACGATGGACCAACCGAGTTTAGTGAGCAGCTCTATGATGAGCTGGACAAGACAGACCAGAAGGCAACTCTCTTCTACATTGGTTCGAATGTAGTCCAGAACTGGAAAGCAGCTCAGAGGGCCTGTGGAGCAGGTCATCAGATTGCTGTCCATACATGGTCGCACCAACCTTCGACCAGTCTGACCAACGAACAATTCGTGGCCGAAGTCAAATACACCGAGTTGGCGATCAAGGAGCTTTGCGGCTTCACGCCCCGATACTTCCGAGTAAGTCCCACTGCCACTCTTTTCCTCCTTTTTTGTCTCTTTGACGACTCCCCCCCTTTGCTCTGAATGGTATGAGGAGGTTATTCCGGTGCAACAGAGTCGACATGAGAGCCCTCTCACTTTGGCAGATGTCCAACAGCACAGAGTCATCCAAATATATCCGAAAAAAAAAATGGCGCGTGCATCTTTTTCTGACCCTCTCTCTCTCTCTCTCTCTCTCTCTCTCTCTCTCTCTCTCTCTCTCTCTCTCTCTCTGTTTCGCCACCCCCAACCCAACGCCTTTGCTCGACCTTGTCTAGCCTCCCTATGGTATGTCTGTGCTCTCACCTCGATGTGGTCTCCCTCCTTGAACGACATGACACTGTTCTAACTCTCGTACGCCAACCCTCTCTATCTCTCTATCTCTCTCTCGCAAATAGGTGACATTGATAACCGCATCCGTGGCCTTCTTAGCCAGATGGGCTACACTTCAGTTATTTGGGACCTTGACACCGACGACTGGCAGATGGCCCCTGGTGTAAGCCCCTCTCCGCCTGAATATTACCCAAATGTCCTCTCTTTTTTTTCTATCCATTCAGCACGCTCGCATCATCTCACACCCATCCATCTACTTTCTTATTCAAAAATAGGGCACTCGAACTATGACCCAAGTAAATCAGGACTTTGACAAATGGATTGCCGCTGCATCCAACGACACCGATGGCCATATCTGTCTCGAACATGAGCTCTACCAGAACACAGTCAATGCTGCTATCGCTAACCTTCCCAAGATCCAAAAGACATGGAAGGCCATGCCCGTGTCTGCATGTGTGAACGATCCTCACCCTTACCATGAGCAGAACATTACGCTTGCTACTATGGATGGCAAGGCCCAGACTGGAGCCAATGTCAACAATGCAACGACGACGACTCCAGGTGCCAACTCTACTAACAGCAATAGCAAAAACAATGGCACTGCCTCGGGGGCTGGACCCTCGAATGCAAATGCAGGCAAGAACGGCACGTCGGGTGCGAGTGCTCTTGATTCAACCAAGTCAGGCGCTGCCACTATGGCAATTGCCGCTCTCTCAATGATATTGACAGTGCTTTAATTTCATTTCTTTTTCTTTTTTTTTTATTCATCTTTTTGTTATTTTTTTTTTTCAAGATACAACGACTAAAATACCAATAAACAAATATCCTCTGGAAAAAAAAAAAAAAAAATAAAAAAAAAAAGACTCTTGTCTTGGCTGTTGTGTCCCGGCACAGACAGCCTCGGTTGAGTCTTTGTGCCAATTCTTTTGAATATTCTCCTTCGAGGGTGGCCTCGAGCCGTTTTTTCCGCTTTTTTTAGTCGGTACTTGAATCCCACGATAATGAAAGGAAAAGGCCTCTCTCTATCTATCTATCTAGACAGACTACTCAACTCTCCTTGAATAGACCACAGGGTCTGTGGTTTATTTTGGGGCGACCAAAAATTAACAGACCATTTATCCGTGAATACTAAAAAAAAAAAATAAAAATGGATCAAAGAAACCACAATCAATTGACTTTTTGAGGCCGTTAAACGAAACAAAAAAAAAAAAAACATCGGTTTTTTTATTGCGTTCTACAGCCCATTCTGCTTTTGATTTTGAAGACTAAGAGAAGAGGTGCCTTTTTTTTTTTTTTTTTTTTCATTTTCCACAATCATGAATCAGACACAACCAAGAGAAGGTAAAATACCTGACGGGGCCTCACTGCTTCTTTACTTTTCAAGAAAAAAAAGGGGGGGAGAGAGATTATTATTATTTTTATTATTATTTGCCTCACTTGCCCACACTAGGATCCTTCACTTCAAATAAACAACTACCAATCCAGAGCGAATAGGTTGGATGAGGCTAAAATACCACGACTTGCTTGGGATCTAATCCTAGTCACCATTTTCGTCCTCAAAATGAACAAGGGTAAGAAATACGTTCTTCTTCTTCTTCTGTTCCATATCTCCTTGTAGTAACCTCTCAGAGAGTCCCCAGTGAAAAAAAAAATTGAACCATTGGCATGGTGTGGTGTCAATCTCCCTTTCCATGTAGGGAGAAGGGTACCCTGGATTTGGATCGCAAAAAAAGAAAAAAAAAAAGTCGAAAAGAGAATCCATCAGTTTGGGTCCGAGTGATTTCAAAGCGCCTTCCATCCCTTCCTCTCCCTCCCCCCCCTCCCTCTTCTCCCTTCTCCCCTTCTCATCACTCCCCCTAAAACTACTACTACTATAGATGAAAATTCAAAGGTGTAGTACTATCGACACCAGAAACAATCGTGATCAAACTTATCTATCAACAAAAAGAATATCTCTCAACAGGACCCTTGACGCGGAATCAGTTTTCAACATTTCGGATGAATGCAATTCGAGAGCATGGTTGGGATGCGGTGGGTATCGCTTTGTTTTTTGTTTTTTTTTTTGAGACGAAACACATTGTCCAAATGTTGAGAGAGGGTCCTTGTTGTCGCGAACACCGCCGACAGTAAAGTCGTCATGAGGATGACCAGAAAAAGATGAAAATGCGTGTGCGTGTTCAAGTTGAAACTCTTGGGTAGAAAAGGAGGGTACTCTTTTGATATGTCCCAGGGATGCACTTGTTGGACCCACGGGTTCAGATTTCGGAATCGCATCATGAAGAGAGGTTCCTTAAGAAGGGGTTGGGGTGTATCGACATCCGAGAGCAAGGAGTCGCAGAGACTGCCTTGGCAACCAAGGCCGTCTTTGCTGTAAGAAAGAGAGAGAGAGAGAGAGAGAGAGAGAGAGAGAGAGAGAAAGATCCTGACCATGTTGGGTGGTGGAGAGTGAGATGTCGCTGCTGTTCAAGATAGTAAGGGGGAGTGTATGTGAAGAAGAGCAGAAGGTTCAAGTGAAGGATGTGGGAGTCTTTAGGGGAGGGGGAGTGTATGTGAAGAAGAGCAGAAGGTTCAAGTGAAGGATGTGGGAGTCTTTAGGGGAGGGGGAGTTGACTTGGGTTTACTTTCTTTTCCTTCTTTGTGGCCTTGATTCACGAATTGGACGGAAGAGAAAATGTTTTGCGCTCGCATTTGGCGAGTCGGTGGTTCAAAAGAATGATGGGAAAGGTATTTGCGCACAGACCCAGCTGACACACGGTGTAGATCTTTGTATTTGGCTCTTCTCTGATACAACATCCCAACAACGAAATAGGACTCGACAACCAAGAGGTCACCTAATGTCAGCTCACTTCATGGCGAAGGAAACCAGAATTCTCCAGGAAATATGCGTATTGTTCTATGACAGAAGGTACCAGTAACAACAGAGTTACTGGTCTACTCCTTGGTTTAATTGACTCTGACCTGTCTCTACTCAGAACCTGATCCCCACCGGCATAAACGATACATGTCCATATGTGTGGTTTCCATCATTCCATGGTGGTTTCTTCCTCTTCGGGATTCTTTTTAGCCTTCTTTCCCTCGGTCGATCAAATGGCGCGTCCCAGGTTAAATGTTCTACAGTGCGACGCTTTTAGAATCTAACTAAAACCAAGAAAGTGTGCAGCCATGTCATGCTCCATACGACTCTGTGCCCTCCTCTTTTCTTTTCAGGCTATTTTATTTCACTCTCTTCCTTCACAGCAAATTAGAGTTCGCATCAGAAGCACTGAATCGATAGTCAATATTACTCATTGAAGTAGCCATTCTTGAGTTTAGACTTCATCGTCTTCGTAGTCGTCATCAATCAATGTGTTGATCTCAGAGTCGACTGGAAGGTTATGATATGTCTGAGTGCGCTTTGGGCGGTAGCAATTCGCAAACACAATGATGGCCATATCCTATAAGGGCGGAGGAAAAAAAAAAAATTAGAAAATGCGACATGAAATGAGTGAGAAGGATTCTTGAATGCGGAAAATTTTGTGCCTCTCCATCACACAAACTGAAGGCAGTTTGCAAATCATGGCAACATGGCAACAGCAACAACAAACAAAAAAAAAGGCGGTTTTCATTCCTCCTTGACTCTACCTTAATGAAATCGAACCCATTCACCCAGGACTGATAGTTTGGAATCTGCTTCAATCCACGTGCGTGGTGAACAACACGGTTGTACGCAATGCCTCCAATAAAATAGACAGCGATAACAACTCCAATACTAAGTTGTTTCAACGGGTTCCCATAACATGTTGGAGTTGGTCAGGTGTATAAAAAGGTTGACGATTAAAAAAAAGTAAATAGACGCATCCCAATCGAGTCGAATATAGTCGTTGTGAAAGAAGAAGAAGAAGAAAAAAAAAAGGAACAAGGCAAAAGTTAACGGGAATTCAAATTTAGTATTTTGAGCATCAAAAGAGTGCAAAGAAAGCTTCACGGTCGACTTACATAATACCCAACACTCCTCCTCCGCTGCCCGAGTTACGACGCTCTGCAGGACAGGCAGCAGGCGTGCGCCATTCAAACCAAAAGTGACAGTCGTCATTATTAGCAATCAGGTGAGGGGTACCCTATGACCAAAAAAAATTAAAGATGAAGGCAACGGATAGATTAGCATACATGCCCTTTCTTTCATTGCCACGTTGCAATCTAAAAAAATTGCCAAGACTTGAACATGAGAAGAAAAAAAAAAGAGGCCTATTGGGCTGTAGCCTCTGCTCCTTGGGTCTTACCTGACCACTGACAGTCTGGTCGCAAAGGAATCGGATCGTGGTCGACTTTTTGTAGTTGGGAGCACTATAGCATTCGTCTCCATTTTTGTACTCGAGCAAAAGGCTGTCACCTAGAATAGGTAGAGATATTTACATAGGCGTTGACATACCCGGACAAAAAAAGAAAGAAAGAAAATGGCATCAGAGCACTGTCGAGGCTGATCTAGTCGGATTCCTTTTGCAACTCCCATTTCAGATAGTCGTATCCAGTTATCGTCAAGAAAACCTGCTATGCTTTTTTGATGGTGGCTCTTCTCTCCTATAGTTCCTGACATACCTCTAAAGAATGGTGCCTTGCTCAATTGACTAAGGGTTGTCCAGCGCAGAATTATTTTTTTTTTCAGAATGAGATTCTCTTTACCGAAAAGACTACTGATTGTACTTCCAAGCATGGGTGGTCGTCTGATAGTCTGGTTCCTTACCCTAGTGAGGTTCCCTTATTCTTCTTTCCCCAAGATGCAACGTTTGATGGGTCCTTAAGATCCAGTTCCTTATGCAACAGTGTATGGCAGACGTTGATCTTGTAAGTTGCTGATTGATCCGAATCGGTATCTGGGGTCCAATCGTCTCTGTCACCCCCCCCACACACACACACACACACCCGATACACCAGAAGAAGAAAAAGAAAAGGAGTCAGCACGCTGGTCTCCTGGAATGGTTGATAGGCAGCTGCTCCTGCATTTGACAAAGGGCGGAAAGTAATGGTCTTGCTCCAGCGGACGAAAAAAAAAAAGGCATCCTTGCCGCCACTTTGCCTAATCATCCTGTCGTCCTAATTCATCTCATCCAAACCAGGGTTTCACTTGTTAGGACCATCACATTACCCGCTCTCTCGCATCAACGGCCTGAGATCAAAAAACTTTTTGCTGGTCGGATGCGTGACAGTGCAGTCAGGTTGGTCCGGATCCGCAGCAATGATGGACATGGAGGAAAGCGCGAGCAGTGCCACCAAGATGGCCATTGTCGTCGCGTGAGCTTTCTGTGTCGCGCGTATGAACATGATCTTGAAGCGGGAGATCGAGAGGTCTGGACTGCAGTAAAAAGATAAAAGAAGGGGAGGGGGAGGGGGAGAGGGAGAGAGTGAGATGATCCTGAGAGGTCTTTTAGTTGCGTGGTGGAGAGGAGGTGATGATGAACCGGGGTCAACAATCCTGCTTGTCCTGAGGTTTGAGAGTGCTCTGCCAAGGAAAAGCTGGAAGGAAAGAAGGAACAGAGGAGAAAAGTCGAAAAGGGTTCGCAGTCCCTCCTCCTTCTCCACCTCGCCACAGCCGCCACATCTCTGGCCCCCCGACTCTCCAATCGCTGGTGAGAAGAAAAAAAAAAAAAAGAGAAAAATAATAATCAGTGTTGCCCTGTGCGGAGCCAATTCTTTCCTAGTGAACCACACTGATCATCCAATCCTTAGCATAACCGCCAAAGTCCAACTTCCTCAAACCCTGGTCTTTATCCCTGCACTGGAGATATCTCTTTCCTCATCCTTTTCTTGAGCAACTCTCGCCTCCAATGACCTATCCAACTGCCGCAGAGCCGTCAATGGGAGGGTGTTCTTTTAAAAGAAATTTTAATAAGAACGGTTTGGTGTTGGTACAAGCCCGAGAATGAAAGGGACAAAAGAATAAACTACAACAGATACTGGATATTTTGTGAGAGAGTAATGAGTGAGTGTACAAAAGAATCAAGAGTGTAATCTTTCATCTTTTTGTATCTACCAGGATACAATCGGCGATGAGGCCAGAGAAAGACAACAAAATCTCTTCTTTCTTTCAGCTTTCAAAAGCATTTAAAAGCTTTCAAACTCGGTTTGCGCCCTAATAGATTCGACCCATTGGGCAACCGAATCCGGGGTACAGGTAGCACGGCCAAGACTTGCTTCGTGGATCAGCAGTACGATCTTGTCACCATCATTCAGTCCAAACATGTACAGGGCCTCCTGGTCGCCCTCAATGGGTTCTAGCCCCGAGTTCTCATCGACATCTTTGACTTTTCTGAACAAGGACATCTCTGGCCACATCTCCTCCTGACCTTCGGCGCTAGGCTGGAGTTGGAGGAAGAGCATCTTTTTGAGTCGATTTACGGTTTCCAGCTGTGTGTTTTTTTTTTTTTTTTTTTGTGGAACAAGATGTGGCAAAGGCAAGAAGGAGAGATACCATTTGTTAGTTGTCATCTTTTTTTTTTTTTTTTTTTTTTCGTTGGCAACCTCCCTCCTCTTTGTCATCCATGCATCATCAGCAGCAGAGGACTTTGCAGGTGTGTAACAAAGAGACTAGCAACGACTCTCTTTTTTTTTTTTTTGGTCAAAGCATCTCCCCCCTCCCCATTCCTTACATTGTCGACAAGGACTTGACTGGTCAGAGTATGACTTGCTGTAGAGAGGGCTTGCCACTGATGTGCCAGGGAAAGAAATGCGGGATCGCCGACTTTGTAATCGACCGAGATCTTGGCGCTATAGTTCACGTTTGCTCCGATGCTATTTTTTTTTTTTTCCCCACCATCATGACCATCCATCCAAAAAAAAAAAAAAAAAAAAAAAAATCGTGAGGAGACCAATGAACGAAGACAGGGGAGGGCAGGTGCACGATCACATATACAGTTCACACACACACACACACACACACATAAACACACAGGAGAGAGAAAGGCAGAAGCGGTTAGCATGACTGAGGCATCGCATATAGGGGTGGATGGAGTGAGGAGGAAGTACAAAGAGTTTAAGGACCATGGTGCTCGTTTTTAAGCACACGACGAGGGCGTTTCGATCCAACCACGAAAAGCGGTTGTATTGGGATCTTATGAGAGAGAAAGAGAGAAGGAGGGAAAGGATGTCTGCTCTTTTTCTCAAAAGGACAAAAGGAGAGCATGGAGAAGACGAAACGAGTGCTGTTCAGGATCCAGCCAATTTTTTTTTTTTTTTTTTTTTTGAATGTCTGTTTACCTTGTCAGATCCCTAGTGGCAGCACAACGCCGAAGTCCTCCACTTGAAGCCGAAGCCGGAGACTGCTGCAATGCTGCGTAATGAGCATCGTCAAGCTTCTCTGAGGAAGAATCCGAGAGAAGTTTCGAGTCCACACGAGCATGGGTTGGCTGGTGGAAGAAGGTGTTGGTTGGGTGTTGCTCTGTCATGGCCATTGTACCGATGACGTTGACTTTTGATTTTTTTTTTCAAATGGATTTAGCTCCGGATCGGGGGGGGGAGGTTGAAGAGAGATGAAGAGGGCGATCGAGAAGAAGAGAGAGGGAATACCAAGAGGTGAAGGTTGCGTCGAGAAGGTCAAGTAGCCAGGCCGAGGTAGTGGAAAGATAAAGAAATGTTGATGGAGCGGGTTGGAATAAGTATTTTTGGGTTCCTTCTATCCGAGTCGTCAAGCACTAGACACTCGCCCACTGAAGGATGCAGAACAGAAGTCCAAGGTTGGCGTTCAAAGGCAGTTGAACAATGTAGAAAAAAAAAAAAAAAGGCGTGTATGTGTGTCTGTGAACGTGTGTAAGCGGATGGGTAGAAGGTTGTGGTATGCAAGGGAGAATGAACAGACAAGATCGACAGTCCGTTGCAGCGACCAGGGCAGGACAACCACGCAAAAGGTGTTATCGGTTTGTGGAAGAACAGAGGTAGAGAGACGGAAGTATCAACGACAGGGGATGTTAACGGAGTGTGTGTGTGGATGGTGAAGAAAGAAGGGAGCAATGGCAAGTTGACTGTTGGCAAGACAAGGCTGGTGAAAGATGGGAATAAAGAAGCAAGAGTGCTTGGACTTTTGTGTGTGCACGATGTATGTGAGGGCTGAAGGCCAGAGAGAAGGTGAGTTTAAGAAGAGAGTGCAAGAGGAAACGACTCTTTTTATATGGGCGTCGCACCAAACGGCCGGCTGGCCCATGGGCTCGCCAGGCACAAAGGCGCGGGATGCAGTGCAGATTCAGTCTGCTCTCGTCTTCGTCCCCCTCCACTCCTCCTCCCTCCCTCCCTCCCCCCCACTCCTCACACCATCAGCGTCTGTCCTCTCTAGTCATCCACATTCAGAATATCCTCCATTAAACCCCCTCATAGCGTGCTCTGCTCTATCCTATCCTATTGAGTATTGGCCATTCAAAACTGGTCACTGAGCACTGGCCATTGGACACGAGCACTGCGCTTGGACAAAGGCATGGGCATGGACCAGAGGCATGATCATTGGCAAGAGTGGACGAGAACGGTGTATTGTGGCTGCTTTGACAAAGGGGGTGTTTACTCTCTCGCACTCACGCACACTCTCTCACACCCACTCATACTCTCTCGAACTCTCTCATCTCAAGCTCTCTCTTTCTCTCTTTCTTTCTCTCGTTCTTTCTCCCTTTCTCTTTCTCTCTTGCCTTTCTGCTTCCCATGTTTTCCCAGGCAATTTGCCCAAGGTAGCCGAAGAACCCGATCCTAAAAGATAGACGAGATTTCTTTGACATGGCCTCTTGTCTCTACCCTTCCATTACATTCACACCGTCTGTTGTGTTCTGCTCAAATGTCGTTCGCCATCCCATTCCACTCCCTTCATATTGTCACTACCTTTCTCCTGTGCTCCGGCTCCGATGCTCCCAGGCCCCCGCTCCCTCTCCTGAAAGCAGAGACGATAACACACACACACACACACACAAATGGAGAGTCGGTATCAGCTCAGCTCAGCTCAGTTCATCAGTCTCTTGAGGTGATGACAGTAAGCGGCGTCTGCTCTGGGGTCTCTGGGATCATGTCAGGGCCAAGAAAGCTGGGTTGGATCAGGCCCTTTTCAGGTCCAAGTCCGGGAGTGGCCCAGATCTGTGTCTTGGATAGAGATCAAGAGGTCCGGGTCAGTCATGAAAAAGGGGAGAGAAGAGACAACAAGTAGCAGAAAGTGTATGTAAAAAAGGAGTGGGATAAATAAAATAATAATAATAATAATCGTCGTCGTCGTCGTCGTCGTTCACATCGCGCAAGTTGAGGCTGTGGACGATGGGATCAAGAGAGAGTAATGAGTAGGACAAGGTCACCCAACGGACTTGCTACGGAGTCAAATGCCATTAGCAAAGAAAGAAGGGGAACTGAGGATGAGGTGAGCCCAGGGGAACGGGGAGAGACGATTGAAAGAGGGAGAATGGTGGACATGAACGCGAAAGAAGGAGGCGCCGTCGAGCTGGCCCAATGCATCGACCGCAGTCTTGCTGATAACAGCCTAATAATTTCTAGCGAGATCTGTGCGCGTTTTTTTGGAACTTTTTTTTTTTTTTTTTTTTTTGCTCGCATGCTTGCTTGCTAAGTGCATGAGAGTGAACCAGCTCAGATGCTCGTCCTTATTTTTCCTCCTTCAAACGCCTCACTTCCTCTTTCCTTTACCCTTTTCCTTTTTCCTAGTCAAGGCATGCCCAATTGCAATAGGATAACTGACTTTTTTTTTTTTTGGTAGAGCAGAGCATGCGCCTTTCCAAAATGCTCTTCCGCGCAGCAAACCGGGTCAAATTGTATAGGAGTAGGAGAAGGAAAGAGCAGGGGCAAAAAATTGACGAAAGGGTAACAGGGAGAAGTTATGAAGCCAAAGCCAAGGTTGAAGAAAGGAAAAAAAAAAAAAAAAAAAAAAAAAAAAAAAAAAAAAAAAAAAGAAAAAGGACACCAGCATGAGGATAATCTGCGGCAGTATAAGGTTCGGTTTTTTTTTGGCCCCCACCAGCGCGGGGGACATGAGGCGACCCTCAACATGGATTTGGAGACGAGGGCGCGAGCAGCAGCAGCAGTTTGTCAACAAGATATGGCGAACCAGGGGGCTAGGAATGCCGTGAGAGACGCTTTCAATTGGAGAGATTGTAAGGGTAAGATAGGTGTAGGGAGACCAAGAGAAGACAAAGGAAAGGGGTGTGGGGTGTGGGGGTGGGGGTAGTAACGAATGAGGAGGAGGAGGAAGAAGAAGAGGAGGAGGAAAGCATGGACATGAACAGGGATGATCAATAGCAAAAGAAAAGAAGAGAAAATAAAATCGCTCCAAGGGATCATCCGAGGATCGGCACCATGCCCAGACCAGAGTGGAATACGGAACAGACACCAACCGTTGAGACCGTGACAAAGAGAAACAGGGCATAGGGGATGTGGGGCAATCTGACAGGTCTGCAACCGAGGGCTCGGGCAAGACGGAATGCAAACAAACTCGGACATGTTGGGACCAGGAGACGTTGCGACGATTCTTCACTTGCAAGTGGGGTAAAAGAAGGGGTGAGAGTCCCGGATGACATGACAAGAGAGTGGATGTCATCGTACTCTGCGTGAGAACCACAGGGCAAACAAGACGTCGCGTGGAGTCACAATCCCATGGCCACTCTCCGCCTACCTCCTCTTCGTCCTCCTTCTCCTCCTCCTCCTATCGCTACTGCTTTTAGCTCGTCTGGCTGATAAGGCTTCTGGAGACACGCAAACAGAGGATCGAGCTGTGGTCTTTCCAAAAATATGTGCTCTTTGGTCCTCGATTAGGTGTTCCAGGGGTTCCAACGGTCAGTCGAAACATCAAAAGAGCAAGCCGGCGATGCCACCCCCAAAGTCAGATGGTTGGTTCATCCTCCATCAACTTGTCTCCACAGCGCATTCTTTGAGACTAAAAGAGCGACCCTTTTCGGGTAAATCGACCCATAGTAGGTTGCGAACGACATCGTCCGCTCTTTCTCTGCGATTCGTTTGCTTCGAGTTCTGCACAACTTTGCTTTCTTTCTTTTCTACTCTCACTCAAGTGCTACCGAAGCAAAGGGTGAACTGGACACTTCGCAATCTTTACGCTCCATCCGACTTATTGTCACTCCTCAGTTCAGTAGACTTGCTGTCCACTCTTTCCCAATGCCTATTATCGATCCAAACGACCCAGCAGCCCACTGTCTTGGCCTGTCTCGACCTCTTCTGGCTGGATTTGATTATGGCCACCCCTCGAAAGCACTCGTACCTCACGGGTCTACTACTCCCTTGAATACAAAAACGAATCATGACTCAAATGTTCGGGACAGGATCAAGATCAAGGGTCCCTGTATCCCTGACAGTGGCTCCAAGAATACTGTGTGCATCGACCAAAGTCCCAGACCCCCTATCAAGAAACTCGATTACGAGGAAGCGCTTTGGTTCCTCTTCCATGAAAGTAGCAAGGACCCCCGAGGTATCGAATTGTGTCAAGCGATTGAACTGGTACCAAGACCACCACTCAAGGCAGGTGTGCTTCAGTATCTCTTTCGAATGGAGGCGATTGGAAGATTGGAAGATTGGTCGCTCTTGTTTGGACCACAGAATTCGTTTATCTTGCATTTACTAGAGAAGATGACAAAGAACGAACTAGTTCCAAGTAGCTATCACGAGCGTACGATTTGGGAAGAAAGGAAAAGCGAGACAAAAGAGTGGAAACGCAGTCGAGAAATCTCTAGTTCCAATCTTGTCTAGTTTGCTAAACCCAGAAGCCTGGCTTCTCGCCCCCCTACTCCCTTTCCCCTCTTGGAGCTAGTGCCAACCACTCTTGGCATCAGTAACACTTGCACTGCCACTTTGCTTGATCCTGATTTTTCGATTAGCACTCAGGGGGGAGATTCGCCCATGACTTGCCTCGTTGGCGAGTAGGTGATTGAGATCCTTTACGAAATCTACTATCCATAAAGCGTGACTAGTACCCGGATTGGACCGAGTTCCTGTCTCTCTATCTTTTCTACAACCTAAACCTGCTAGTCATTGTCCTGACCTCACAACATTTTACTCCTCGCTATCAGAGTTGGGTTTGTTAAGTCTCTGTTGTTTGGCTGAAGATGTTGACCCGGGAGTATCGCATGCTGGGACCATATTTGATGTAATAGCTCTAGACAAGTTACCAGTTGCTTCAAACGACCTAGTACCTAGTACGTCGAGTGTAGTCGCTCTGGGAAACAGT
The DNA here is from genome assembly GCA_011634665.1 of Mortierella sp. BCC40632. Lineage (NCBI taxonomy): Eukaryota > Fungi > Mortierellomycota > Mortierellomycetes > Mortierellales > Mortierellaceae > Mortierella > Mortierella sp. BCC40632. The sequence goes on from WAEK01000009.1 coordinate 295,512, forward strand.
GCAAAGGATAGTCGAGGAGGCTCAGACTGAAGGAATCACGATTTTTTTTTTTTTTAGAGTGTGACGTTCGAAATCCGGCAGTCTTTCTCATCGCCCACGCCTCCGCTCCCTATTTCACATTGGACCCAGCCAACTTTTGCTTCTCACACTTCTTTCTTCCCCTTTCATTTCAGACAATAAACACCACTATCATGGACATCGAAAAGGATACCACCATCGACGAGGGTCTCTACTCGCGCCAGCTGTACGTGTCTACTCCCCTTATGCTTCTCATGTCATTTCTCCCTTTTTTTTTTTTTTTTTTTTTTTGTTGCCAGTGGGATTTTTAGTAATGGAACCCCATCGAAGGGTACTGCGGATCGCTGAGCCCCACCAGTGACCGCGCCACCACTGGGCCCCTTGGTCATTTGTCACCTCCGCCCCGCCTCCGCCTCCACTCCCCAGCCCAGCGCATGTGCTAACGATTATTCTCGATTCTCTCCATGGGTCATTTGTAGATATGTCCTTGGTCATGAGGCCATGAAGAAGATGGGCGCGTCCAACATTTTGATTGTCGGACTCAAGGGTCTTGGTATTGAAATTGGTATGTTAAAAGAGAACGACATGGCACTCAATGAATGGAATAAATGGCGCTTGATGGTTTGGCACATCGATTCGAATTGAGTTACTAAAATTGCCTGCCTGTTGACTTGACTTGTCGTTAGCCAAGAACGTTGTCCTTGCCGGTGTCAAGAGTGTCACGCTTTATGATCCTGCCCCAGTCCAACTCTCAGACTTGTCGACACAGGTATGAGATGTGTGAAGTTGATTCGTGTCCTGAGACTATAGAAAGTCCGGGAAAGGAGAGTAGAGGGAAGGGAGGATATGGAGATTCCGACTCTTTGTCTGAGAAATGGTTGTTGACACTCTACCGATGGCCATGGTAATTGCCTGCTGGTTTCTTTTCCCCATCTAGTTCTTCTTGAAAAAGGAAGATATTGGCAAGCCCCGCGATGTTGTGTCGAGGCCACTTTTGGCAGAGTTGAACGCATATGTGCCCATCCGTGTCTTGGAGGGTGAGCTGACAACCGATAAACTCTCACAGTTCAAGGTAAGACAACGTCATCCGAGCTTGATTCCACATGGGAAAGATCGAGAAAAAAAATAAAGGGAAAGAGAAAAGGAGACTCATAATTCATCTGTCTTTTACCACCTCCTCCTTAGGTCATCGTGATGACAGAGACGCCATTAGAGAAACAGCTGCAGATTAACGAGTTTGCTCATGCCAACGGAATCTACTTTGTTTCAGCAGAGATTCACGGTCTCTTTGCGTCCGCATTCAATGACTTTGGAAAGGGATTCAGCGTGACCGATGTCACTGGCGAGGAAGCCCTTTCAGGGATGATTGCAGAGATTTCGGCTGACGAGGAGGGCATTGTCACTTGCCTGGACGAGTCTCGTCACGGATTGGAGGATGGAGATTATGTTACATTTGTTGAGGTGAAGGGCATGGATACTTTGAACGGATGTGCCCCTCGTAAGATCAAGGTCCTTGGACCATATACCTTCTCGATTGGCGACACATCAAATCTTGGAACTTATGTTTCTGGAGGTCTCTTCCAACAAGTCAAGATGCCTAAACACATTGACTTTGTAAGTGAGACTCCCCCCCCCGTCTTTGTTCCTTTTTTTTTCGCGTACAATAATTGTTTTTCAGTCTGCAGAGCAGCGTCATGGCTCACTGAACCAACCATTTCTTCCCAATCTTATTTTGATAGTTGAGCCTGAAAGAATCGCTTCAAAAGCCAGAATACCTTATCACAGACTTTGGCAAATTCGATCGCCCTGCTCAGATCCATGTTGGATTCCAGGCCCTCCATGCCTTCTCTGCTAAGCACGGCCGTCAGCCCCGCCCAAGGAACGCTGAGGATGCCGCTGAGGTGTTTGCGATTGCCAAGGAGATCAATGAAAATGCCACAGAGAAGGTAATTTATTTTTTCTCTTATGTATACACATTTGTATTCCGTTCGTCATCTATCTTTGAACCTCGTTCTCACCTACTTTTTATTTATTTATTCTGTTCTAGGCCGAGTTGGATGAAAAGCTTATCCACGAGATCTCGTTCCAAGCCGTTGGTGATCTTTCGCCCATGGTTGCTGCTATCGGAGGTACAGTTGCTCAGGAGGTTTTGAAGGCATGCACTGGAAAGTTCCACCCTATCCACCAGTGGATGTACTTTGATTCTCTCGAGTCGCTGCCTACATCTGTTACCTTGACCGAGGAGGCATGCAAGCCTATCGGCTCTCGCTATGATAACCAGATTGCTGTCTTTGGCAAGGAGTTCCAGGAGAGGATCGAGAACTTTAGAGAGTTCCTGGTCGGATCCGGTGCTATTGGATGCGAGATGCTTAAGAACTGGGCTATGATGGGTCTCGGCACAGGACCCAACGGCAGGATCCATATCACCGATATGGACTCTATCGAAAAATCCAACTTGAACCGTCAGTTCCTGTTCCGTCCTACAGATGTTGGCAAGCTTAAGTCTAGATGCGCTGCTGAGGCTATCGGCAAGATGAACCCTGCCACCATCGGCCACGTTATCCCCTACGAGGAGCGTGTTGGGGTTGAGAGCGAGAAGATCTACGATGATGAGTTTTTCAACAACTTGGACGGCGTCACCAACGCCCTTGACAACCTTGATGCCAGAAAGTACATGGACAGGCGCTGTGTTTACTTCCGCAAGTCACTGTTGGAGTCTGGCACTCTTGGTACAAAGGGTAACGTCCAGGTGGTTGTTCCATTCGTGACCGAGTCGTACTCTTCGTCTCAGGATCCCCCAGAGACCTCTATCCCTCTCTGCACCTTGAAGAACTTCCCTAATGCGATCGAGCACACCATTCAGTGGGCACGTGATTCATTCGAGGGTATTTTCAAGCAGCCAGCCGAGAATGCCAACCTTTATCTCACTCAGCCCAACTATATTGAGAGTCTGTTGAAGGACCGCGGCAACACTACTGAGACCCTGAAGGGAATTTCAAAGTACCTTGTGACGGAGAAGCCCTTGACCTTTGAGGAGTGTATTACCTGGGCTCGTCTTCAGTTCGAGGAGCAGTTCAACAACAACATTCAGCAGCTCTTGTTCAACTTCCCCAAGGACTCTGTCACGTCTTCGGGTGCTCTCTTCTGGAGCCCTCCTAAGCGTCCTCCTACCCCTCTTACTTTCAGTGCTGAGGACCCTATGCATCTTGAGTACATCATTGCTGCCGCCAACTTGCACGCATTCAACTATGGACTGAAGGGAGAGACCAACCCTGAGCTCTTCAAGCAGGTCCTCGCCTCTGTTCTCGTTCCTGAGTTTACCCCCAAGTCGGGTGTCAAGATCCAGGTGAATGAGAATGAGGCCTTGCCTTCGGAGGATAGTGACCAGGCTGAGCTTCAAAAGTTGATCAGCTCGTTGCCCGCCCCTTCGGCTATGGCAGGATACCGCCTTCACCCCGTCGAGTTTGAGAAGGATGATGATACCAACTTCCACATTGACTTTATCACGGCGACGTCGAACTTGCGTGCTACCAACTATGGTATTACGCCTGCAGATCGCCACCGAACAAAGTTCATTGCTGGCCGAATCATCCCCGCTATTGCAACCACGACGGCGATGGTGACTGGACTTGTGTGCTTGGAGTTGTACAAGTTGATTGATGGACGCAAGAAGATTGATGATTTCAAGAACGGATTCGTGAACTTGGCATTGCCATTCTTTGGTTTCTCAGAACCTATTGCTGCCCCCAAGTACAAGTACCATGAGACCGAGTTCACACTCTGGGACCGATTCGACATCAACGAAAATGTGACATTGCGCGAGTTTATCAAGTACTTCAAGGACAAGCACGAACTGGATATTGCAATGGTTTCCTCTGGAGTGAGCATGCTTTACACGTCATTTATGCCTACCAAGAAGAGGGAGGAGCGTCTTGATATGAAGTAAGTCTTTTATTATCAGTAGTATCTTGAAAGAGTTGGTTCGGATATGGATAGGAAACAATATGTTTGATAGACGGACTGTGATTGCTAACTGATTGTATGATTTCTTATAGGTTTACCAATTTGGTCGAGTCAGTGTCCAAGAAGGAAACCCCTGCTCATGTCAAGGCATTCACAGTCGAGGTGATGGCTTATGACCGCGATGGTGAAGATGTTGAAGTACCATACGTAGTTGTCAAGTTTGCATAAGCAAATGGCCTCTCCTCCTCTTCCTCCCCTGACAAATATCCTGATGCAACCACAATAAAAACCAAGTGCAAAAAGTCACTGTTTGTATAGAATAGTAAACCCAAGAGAGGGTCGACGCGCCCTCTACGCGACTGACGCGTCTTTTCTCTTTCAGCTCTGTCTCTTTCATTTACTTGAGTCGTACAACCAATTGGCCAAGTTTGAAGTTTTCTTAACTCATGATAGCTAATGGTTTGCCAAGTAAAAAGCTAACTGTTAATGTAATGGGCGCAAGCGAGTGGCGTAAGTTGTTAGGACAAGAGACATATAAAAAGGAGAAATGAGGAAAAAAAAGGTCCTTCTTTTCTCTTACCTCATTTTTTGTATTTGACGTTTTGGTGACCATTACAACTCTTTATCTCATTGCCACACATTGAATCCTTGCTTTCCATTTCTCCTTCTCTCCCTCCCCCTTCCCTCCCCTTCTACACCCTCCTTCCTCTTACCATGACTCCATTCAACATTCCTCCTGCGGTTCTTTCGGATTCCTACAAGGCAACGCATCCGTTCATCTATCCCAAGGCTCAACGCATGGTGGCGTATGGTGAGATGCGTCAGGCTTATGACAAGGATCCAGATGACAATCGCATCGTCTTTTATGGCATCCGTTACATGTGAGTCCCTGGCTTTTCTTTTTTTTCTTTTTCTTTTTTTTTTTTTCTTCTTTTCTTTTTCTTTTCTCTTTTCTTTTTTCTTTCCGAAAGGTGGCTCATTATGCTTCGACATGGGGTGCTTCGAGACATGAAACCCAGGAAGCGCGACTTTGCCCTAACGGACTTGTATGCTCGTTCAAACCTTGTTCCCCTTCCTCTCCCCAACCTCGAAAAAAAAAAAAAAACGCCCCACCTCCCAAGAATTGAGAACTATATTGCCAAGCAGTGGACACTTCAAGACGTTGTCCAGGCAGAGATGTTTTACTCGACCCATAACGCAGGATTCACGTCGTTCCCTTTTCCCAAGGATCTTTTCCTTAAGGTATAGCAGATCTCGTATCCTATTGGATTGCAGTGAGGAGAAGGAGGGCCAAGGCTAACGCAGGGGGAAGACTTTTGAGTACCTTATTTTTGGGAAGAGAATCCTGACATAGAAAGTGGAAGGGACAGGGGCAGGGGGCGAATGCCGAGAGTACGGAGTCCTTCCTCTTTCATGCCAATCGCTTTCTTTCCCATCACTTTGGCTAACCTCCTTCACTTTTACTTTCACTTTCACTCTCCCACTCACTTACTCACCCACTCTCGCACTCTAGGTTGTCAATGAACATGATGGATTCTTTCCCGTCAAGATCGAAGCCCTCCCAGAAGGAACAGCGTGCCATGCCCACGTGCCTGCGTTCCAGATTACGGCCGATGGCGAGATGAGCCGACTTGTGACCTTTTTTGAGACGATTTTGACTATGATCTGGGTACGCTACTATCCAAACCATGCCTTATTTTTGTACGAGTTTGTGTATGAGAAGACTAATGCTGTTGCTCTTTTTTTTTTTTTTTTTTTCTCCCCTATAAAATACTAGTATCCGATCACAGTTGCGACCTTGTCCAGACGAGCTCGTGATTTGATCCAAATCGCGTATGAAAAGAGTGTGGATCCTGAAGGATTTTGGTCCCTCGAGAGTCGACTCCATGACTTTGGATTCCGAGGTTGTACTTCGGTTGAACAATCTGTTATTGGAGGCGTTGCAATATTTTTTTTTTTTTTTTTCACAAAAAAAAAAAAAAAAAAAAAAAAAAAAGAGAGAGAGAAAAAAAAAAGAAAAGAAAAGAAAAGAAAAGAAAAGAAAAGAAAAGAAAAAGGTATATAATAATAAGCTAATATAGCTCCAAGTTTACTAATTTTTTGGCACCGCCTTCCTTTTTCCTTTCCTCGCGCATTTTTGATTCTCTGTGGGAAAAAAAAACAGCTCAATTTTACAGGATCCGATACGATGAGTGCAGCATTTTATGCACAATTCCAACTAAATCGAGGCAAGCCTGTTGGAAACTCGATCCCTGCGAGTGAACATTCCGTGATGACTTCGTATCGAACCGAGAAAGAAGCGATGGAAGCCATGATTGAGGCCTTTGGTGAAGGTGTCTTTGCATGTGTGATGGATACATATGATTACCAACGTGCATTGGACTCGGTCTTGCCAGAGGTGGCAAGCTTCAAGAATAAGAAGGGAGGGTTCTTGGTCCTTCGACCTGATAGTGGTGATATTGTTGATTCAGTCTTGCAGGGATTACGGTATGTACTTGTGTACTTGTTTAAGGAAATTAGGTGGGAGGGGAGGAAAGATGGTGGCAAAAAACAAGAAGAAGAAAAAAAAAATTAAGGTTGGGGGTGATGCTTTGCGATACATCTGTAATGGAGAGACCTTTTTTTGAAAAGAGCCATTCCTCGATCAAAAAGAACTTTTTTTTTTCCGCATAGGTTCTGTGTTGTGCATGTCAGTACTTCTCCATGCATGATTACGACCCAATGCTCACCTGTCTTTCTTTCTTTTGCGGACCTTATTTTTTTTTCATAACTCTCTTACTAGTGCGGCTGAAAAAGTATTTGGTTGCGATCTGAACAAGAAGGGCTACAAAATCCTTCGTGGTTGTGGTGTGATTCAAGGTGATGGTGTGTCGTATTCGAGTCTGAAGCGGATCTTGGATGCTGTTCTGGCTGCTGGGTTCTCGGCCCAGAACTGTGCCTTTGGTATGGGAGGAGGACTTTTGCAGAAACTTAATCGAGATACGCTTTCGTTTGCGACAAAGCTCTCTCATGTTGTTGATGAAGATGGAACAAAGAGGTATGTACAGTCCAGTCTATTAGGCTGTTGTATTTTATATTATATTTTATTATTATTATTCTTTTTGCAGAAAAGGAATTCTTTGTACTGATACCTTTATCAATTCATCTTTTTTGATCGATTGGGGGTTAGGGATGTGATGAAGTATCCCAAGACGGACTCTGACAAGATTAGTATGCCAGGTGTTCTCGATGTTATTCGAAATGAACAAGGCGTAAGTCTTTTTTTTTTTTCTTTATAATATTTATATTGCTGCAATGGGTAGAACCGACGATATTGATATCTGGGCTGTTTTCTTTTTCTTCTTTCTCCCGTTCATTAGATTCCAGTGGTGCACCCACGATCTGAGGATGGTATCCCTCACAAAGACAATATCTTCAAGGTGGTCTATGACCATGGCAAAATCCCACGATCCACCACGGCCCACTCATTTGAATCGTCCGATAGTGCATCGACTGCTAATACGAAGACGCCAACGAGTCGTCATCTGGACTCGAGTGATGCCTTGGAGGAGTGGCCTGTGTTTGACGAGATCAAGGCTCGTGTAGCTTCAGATTGGGAACGATTGCCCAAGGTTTTTGACCCAGTCAGTGATGCTCTTCGTGAAAAGATTAATCAATTCCTGAGATCTGCTAATGCCACCAACTCGGCTACTACTTCGAAGCCATGAGAACTAGAGGGGAATTGAGAAGAGGGAGGGGGAGGGTTGCGTAAACATAATAGAAGATGAATGAACAGCAATGAGCTGGTATTTGGAGTAACGCTGTTTGGAATAGAATGCACAGAAAAGTGTACAGCAAATAAGAGAATGAATGAACGCCCTAGTATCATTGTCGTTCTGCGAAAATCGAGAAAAAAAAATGTAAAGTCTTTATCAATTCATGTGCGATCTTTAATTGATGGTGAAAAATGAGAGGGGGGAACTACTCAAAAAATGTTGAATGGATGATGATGGGACGGTTGGGAGGAGGTGGATTGGGAGTGAGAGAGGCATATTTAGACATAGGTGTCGACCAAAGAGTCACGCATATCGGTGACAATGGCCGACTGACCATTGTCCTGAAGCTTGAAGATGCTCTCAATCACGGACAACTCTGTGGCGGTGGTGTCGAGTCCTGCGAATGCACACCAGTCATTAACCAACAATCCTGCACCAATAACGTCCGAACCACGGTTCACCGTACCGGCAACGACTAGAAGGTAGAAAGAGATTTTTTAAGAAAGAGGAAAAGAATGTTATTTAGAACCTGGAAGGAAAGGGAGAGGGAGAGGAAAAGATATACAAGCCCAAGGATAGGACGAAGGAAAGCGCAACTTACGAGGAACCTGGAGGAGCGAAGAAAGTTCGTCCTGGTCCTGGATAGAGGTACGGGGGTGGACCTAAGATAGCAAAGAAAAAAAATCATGTCAGAAGTCTTCCTTTCTTTTGAAATCTCTTTTAACCCAACCAAAACTTCCAATATGGCAGGAGAAAAAAAATCCGCAGTCAGATACTTACAATACCACCCTGGTTGCTCAGGGCACAGTAAGATCCGACAAGGACATTATCAGCGATCGTCTGACGGAAAACCTCAACCTTGAGCACATCTGCAATAATCTCCTCTGTCTCACGGTCAATATCAGGGTGGACCAATGCAACATAGTCATTGCAGGCAATGACATTGCCCAAAGCCGAGAGTCTCTCCTCAACACGCTGGATCGCCACAGTTTCGGGGAGTGAGTTTCGGAGATGCTGCAACTCCTGATCCGTCGTTGTCGAGGGAACAAGCAATCCGTGGCGGTTGCCGACGCAGAGACGACCAATGATACGGGTACCAGCGATCGAGGTATGAACGATTGGGATGACATCCTTCAACTCTTGCTCAAAGACACTGTAATCATCATTCAAAGAAGAAAAGGAAAAGTTCCCCCCATGATTGTGTGTTAGGAAAGGTTTGTTCCCAGCTCTTGCTTCTTTTTTTTTTTTTTTTTTTGTAGTTACTGTTGTTGTTGTTGTTGTTGTTTTTGATTATTATTATTTTTTTTTTTTTTCAATTACCTGTAAAAGTTCTCGGAACCGCCAATGGCGACCAAGCAGTAGCTGTTGGTGAGCATGGCAAAGACGCCAACCTCATTGTTGTTTTCGAATTGAGCACCTGAAAAAAGTCAAAGAAAAAAAAAATAGGAACCGCAAGTCAGTAAAAAGGAGTTCACATGGTTTTTTTTTTTTTTTTTTACAGTGATAACCCGATTGTCACATCCTTCTTCATAGGTTTCGAAAAATAGAAAAAAAAAAGGGATCTGTTTTCATATCCTTTCAGTTCTCTATTCGATCTGAAGCTCTCTTCTTGCCATGGCTATCTTTTGCAAAGGCTGACCACCCCGTCTCCATTTTTAAACTGGAGAGAGAGAGAACCTCAATTGAAGAGAGAAAAAGAAGATCCGTGCCTGCCAAGCAATTGCCACATGCCCAGTTCCTGCTGAAGCATTAAGAATTGAGGCTACAAAGGCTAAGAAAAGGGGGAGATAGCAAAGAGAAGCAAAAGACATATCCAAGTATCCATTCTACTTGTCACTTTCATGGAATAGGCATCGTTGAAAAAATAATAAACAGGGGATGGAGCCAAGGAGTTCCTTTTCTTTCTCTCTCTCTCTACCACACACACACACATACATAGACGCACACTCTCTTTTTTCTCCTCCCAGCGCTTTGGCTACTGGATGGCGAGTGCTGCGGACCATTGACCTCTCCTGTGATGCATGAAAAGCAAATAATCCGAGCGATTGATCCACTTTTTTTTTCTTCTTCTTCTTCTTCTTCCCATTCATTTGCTCCTTATCGAGTTGCAGATTTTCTTTTGTTGGAAGTGTCCTGATGAATCCCGCGAGTCCTCTTCCTCTTCTCGGGAAATGAGAAGAAAAGAAAGCAAGAAAAAAAAAATATTGATAGTGACATTGAATCCTCTGGGTCCATTGCAGCCAGACTAGAGAAGGTGAGGGAGGGTGATGCACTGGTGATGCGGAGCCATCGAGACTTGTATGAAAGAGTTGGTTACGTACGGACGGCCATGGTCTTGATAGATTACAGTTGATAGAAGAAAAAAAAAAAAAAAAAAAGAAAGAAAGGCAAACTGAGAGAAAGCAAAAGAAAGAAAGAAAAAAAGAAAATACAAGAAAAAATAATAGAGATAACTATACAACGTGAGAGGCGGAGAAGAAAAAAAAAAAATAGAGACCGTCGCGAGGAGGCGAAAAAGGGTTCTCTAGAGAAGAGGAGGGAAGTGGGAGAGAGAAAGAAAGAAAAGGCAAAGCGCCGACAAGAGATGCGTGTGAGAGAGAAAGAGAGAGAGAGGAGGAGGAGGAAGAGAAAGAGAGAAAGAAGAGAAAAGAAAAGGCTTTCTCTTTCTTATGCTCCTCTCCTTCTTCTTCTGTGGAGGACGAGCGGACCATCTCCACTTCATCCAAGACAGACCAACTGCGACGAGTGGCTTGTATGTTTAGCGCACAATCACCCGCAGCAACTGGGTTCTTCTGTTGCTGTTGCCTAGTTGGGGCGCAGCCTCCTCCGTCCTTTCTCCTTGCTGGGGCTCATCTGGCTGCGACAGGCGGACCTTTGACAGCATTCCCTCGCCCAGGGAGAAGGACGTCATTCCTCGTTGGCCACCATCGGTGTAGTTGGCCCTTTCGTCGTCTGCACCGCCCATAGACTGTCAAGAGCGAAGAAGAGAAAGAGTAACGTGACCTAAAGGTAAGGGGGGAACGTCTGGGATCGGTGGCTGTGGTAATCAATTCGTAGCTACACTAGAGAAGAAAGACTACTCTTGCTTGAAAACGAACAATCTCCTTCTCCCTCACTTGAACTTTTCAACTTGGGCAGAAAAAAAAAAGCTCCAAAAGAGATGAGAGCGAGTAAAGAGCAAAAGAAACTGGAAGCAAGTCTGGGAATCATGGTGGGAGGATAGAGAAAAAGAGACTTGACCACGCGTCGAAGGAATATCAGATAGGCAGAAACCTTTGACCAAAGCAAAATTGAAGTCTGGAGATCGGAGCTCTACATTGTGCGCCGCAGTCCTTTTTTCCCTTTCTTTCTGGGTTTGGAGGAGACCAGAGATCGCTTTTCACATTCGGACTTTTTTGCTCGCCGATCCATTGGGACTGTCAGGTTGAACATACATCCCTTGTGTTGTTTTGTCTCGTCAAAAACGTCTGCAGCAGCCAGGAACAACCTGAAAAAAAAATGGGCTTTGGACCTGAAGAGCCGGTCTCTACCCGGCGTGTGGCTTACCATGTTGCTCCCGTCCTATTTGCAGATGGGGCCTTGAAAAAAAAAATCGCCCTTTCCATCAAGTCATGTGTTTCTTGACACATGTTTTCGCCCCCGCCCCATCTTCTCCCTCTTCTCTAGAGTCTGTCAACTCATAGTTTGCCTTTTAGATGAGCTGACAGGAAGGGCGAAGAGAGAGGGGGGAGGAGATTCATATCTTTTCATCCAGAACAAAACACTGTCTGTCCCCAGTGGGGCACAACAAGACCTTCCAGCAATTGACCTCATCTCTAGCCTTTCTTTTAACAAGACGCTTTGTCCCCACGGTCAATTCACTTGCCTCCAACGATGTTACGGACTCGCCATTGTTACTAACCTTACCGCTAACTACTTGACGTCCATGTATGGGCCCCTCCTAGGATGATGGTGGAGGCAATCCTCTACAGTCAGCAAAAGCACCTTTGACCACACAAAATCATCGCATGTTTGCTCGTCATTATTTCGCCACCTCACCGACCTTTTCTCTCTCTTCCTTTTTTTCTTCCTCCCTTTCTTTTTTCCCTATCGTGTCCCTCTTACACCGCCACGACATATTGACCAATCTATGTCAGCATGTCAGCTGGGAAAATATAGGGCTAGCGATATGAATCGTATATATCGTGGAGACCAAGGTCAAGAAAAAAAAAATGGGTCCTTGAGAATGGCTTGATCTGTTCCCCTTCTAGCCAATCACCAATGGGACCAATGGCTGCGTGAATGAAAGATACAGCCAAGTCGGTTTTGCCATGATGGCAAGGCTCGCGCTCGCAAGGGGCGTGATCCCGTGTACCACGTTACGAGCGAATCGCAGCTCAGATCAATGGTGATGCGTCCCGTTTGATGGTGAGACCGGATAGCATTACTCCCCTCTCTCTCTCTCTCTCTCTCTCAGATACATCTCTAAAGGATGAAAGATCGACAATGGGCTCACGGTAGATACTTCAATACCACGAGATGAACGCTGGCGCATTTTTGTGGGCGTTCGTGACCATGGGATAGCGCTCTGATGCTTGGACAGCAAATGGGGTCTTGTTGTGGGCGCAAAAAAAAAAAAAAAGAAGGCATGAGAGAGATTCCACAACGCCCATTGCATTCTCCACTCTCTTGTCCTTGCCCTTGCCCTTGTCCTTGGGGGTAAATTTGCTATCGATTAACCACGCCGAGACCACGCCAATGCTCGGCGACGCGACGCCAGCTGCGTGGAGAGGAGACGGTTGTCGAGGCTCTTTCCTCTCTCTCTCTCTCTCTCTTACTCTCTCTTCGCCTTGGAGGGGCTGAAACCATTCCTGGGATCAAGCCACGGCAGATTATCACTGGGCAGGTTGCACTCCTAGTCTCTCAGTCTCTTTCTCTTTCCCCCCATTTTCATCAGGGACCACTCTGTCCCACCTACCGCACCAGCCATGGCATGACGAGCCCAGAGAAACACTGAACCCAATGCCTTTTTCTTCCACCCTATTTTTTTTTTTTTTTATTTTTTCAAAAAAATTCTCTTCTTCCTCTCCTCAAAAAAGAACCTTAACTCTCTTTGATTCCGTGCTACACAGCCAGTCGAACGATGGTGATCGTCCCTAACGGCCATGCCCGATATCTCCTATCTCTTTCTTCTTGATTTTTTTTTTTTTTTTTTTTTCTCACACACTAGATTTCGCTCCTCCTCTTCCTCATTTCTTTCTCACACTTCTCGACTCTCTCCCGAAAAGAGCATTCCACCTTTTTGGTCATTTAAGCTACTCATCGTTTTCGTAAACTTTTTTTTTCTTTTCTTTTCTTTTCTTTTCTTTTTTACTTTATGTACTTTGGAGAGGAAAAAAAAAAAAAAAAGTGGAATAAAAGAGGACTAGTAAATAATGTGCAGAGCAAGAAAATCAAGAAAGGAAAAATGTTATATAAAAAATACCCCCCAAGTCTTTTTGTATTGGGGAAAGGAGAGGATTGGGGGGGTGGGGGGTGAGAGGGAGGCCATTGAAAAAGAAATAAAGAAAGAAAAAAAAAGATCTCTTGGCTCATATGGCCTCCCAGGAAGAGCAACCTTTTGGGGTTACAAAGGTAAGAAAGAAAGAAAGAAAGAAAAAAAAAAATTAAGGGACGGGAAGGGATGATGGGTGAAGGATAGCGGACAAGACAACTATAAAAAAAAAAAACTATAGACAGAGCTCGACAAAGGGAAAAAAATAATAATAATAATAATAATAATAATAATAATAATAATAAAAAGGAGAGAGAGAGAGGAGAGACAGAAAATAAGAGGGAAGAGACCCGTCAAGAAAAAAAAAAAAAAAAACAGCACTTGCTTGATCTTTTTGGAGTAAAGATGTTGTAAATGGAATCCGAGTAGCGGTTGGTTGGTAGACAAAAAAACAAGTGCAAAATGAACAAATGAAAAAAGCGAAAAGCAGGTCTATCTATATTAACATCGATGCAGTTTTCTGTAGAAAAGAACGCAGTAGACAACAAGAGAGAAAGAGAGAATAACAGGATAAGCAAAAAGAGTCAGACTCTTTTTTTTTTTTTTTTTTTTTTTTTTTTTTTTTTTTTTTTAGGGCGAGGCACTGCCATGGTCATGTTGGTCATGGTGGTCTGACATGGGTGGAGCCGCATAAGACGAGTAGCTAAAGTCGTTCCAGCCTTGCGAAGAAGGAAGAGGCTGATGATGATGGTGCTGTGTCTGCGTATGTGTTGACTGGGGTGAACCTGCAGGCAAGCCTCCAAAGGTGCTTGGGCTGGTTGTCGCAGGCGAGTGGTAGCCCATGGAGAGGTTAAAGTCGTGCGTGGGAAGATGACCATTGGCACCAGGGGTACCAGGGCTTGGCATCATCATCGCAGGCGATCCTGCACCATACTGGCCTGGTGACAAACTATGACGCTGCGCGGTCTGGGCCTGGGTCGACTGGGGCGATTGTCCCTGGGAAGTGTTTGGGTACATGAAGGACTGGCTGCTACGAGGCAAGTATCGGAGGCTAGGTGGTGTGGTCGAGAGCTGGTCCTGAGCAGCAGAGACTGCAGTGCCATTGCTGTTGGAGACAGGCCCGTACGAGAAAGTGGGCGGGAAGGTCGTCTGTTGAGGGCTGTACGGGTGCGAAGCATGGTGGTGCTGCGTGCCTGTGAGTGGGGCCATTCCGTGGTATCCAGGCTGAGTGTGGAGATGGTGGTGTGTCTGTTGTTGATGATGGTATGGCTTGGTGAAGACATCGAGCGGAGAGGTGACGAGACCTGGCTCCTCCTTGGGACGCACATGATTACCGAACCCTGCTGATGTAAAGTCAGCGCCATTGGCGCCCATGGTATGGAAGGGGCCGCTGGGCGTACGTGGGCTATGGTTGGTCGAGACAGGGGACTGCATGTGGTCGCCGACTATGTTTTGGCATTGGAGAGAAACAAACAGGTTTACGTTAGAGCGAAGAGTATTTGTGAGGAGGGAAAGGCGATACCATGGGCTCGACGACACTTGGATTAGCAAGCACAACCCGCTCTTTCTCTCTCACGGCACATTCTGCTCACTTTTTTTTGTTGTTGTTTGTACAACACTACAGAGATACCACAAAGGAGTCATCTGTTCAACTGAACTGAAGGAGGAAGAAGAGGAGAGGAGTGTTCTTTCTACCCCGTTTCTTCTATCGCACTTTTCCAGACAACCCTCTCTCTCTCTCTCTCTCTCTCTCTCTCTCTCTCTCCCCCTACCTACCAACCAACCCATTTTTTTTTTTTTTTTTTTTTCTTCCTTCTGCTGCACGAACCCAATCTTCTTCACTAAAGAGACACGGCGAATATTGATGCATCATTCGCTGCTTCGCTCGATACCCCCTTTTGCCTTTCTTCCTTCCTTCCTTCCTTCCTTCCTTCCGTCCTTCCTCCTACTCCACTTCCTCTCTCCTTTCACTCCTCGGTCAGGACATTTAGTGATTTGTCTAGCCGTTCCGCCCCATTTGTTCCCCGCCCTTGACATTCCACCCGGCGCTCGCTGCTGTGCTGTAGCTGCGCGGTAGAAGAGATAAAGGCAACAGAGAGAGAATATGCGTGCCTGCGTGGACAAAAGGGACACGACAAGTAACAAGAATAAAAAAATAAAAAAAAAAACAACAACAAGGGACTTTTAAACTTACAGTCATAGGATTGCTCAACCGTGGGAGGGATCCTAAAGTTCTGCTTCATCAAAAACTCGGGGCTGATCTCGAGACCGGCGAGCTCGGGGACGGAGGATGGGGTGCGGAGCTTGCCTGCGAGGACATCGTCCTTGGAGTAGTACGAGATCAGGTGCTGTGAGACACCATTGACAACAATCGACATGGTCTTCTTCACAAGACCATTCTTCTTGAACCGGTACGAGTTGGTGAGCGAACCAACAAGTGCACGCTCCTTGTTCTTTTCTAATGCAGACTCGACATCGCTGGATGAGCTTGAGCGCGAGGCCCGGTCGATGGGCGAGGCATCCTTCTTGCCCGAGGCATTACGCTTGTCAAGCTCGCGGTAGACGAGGAAGTTGCCGAGGATGCGCGAAGGCGACCAGACGAGGCCGTCTGTCCACCGCTTGATACCTGACTCGCGCTCGTCAAAGACAAAGACGGTACCAGACTGGACGATACGACGTTCTTTTTCCTGAAGACGACGGCAGATACGGGGCAAGAGTCCGCGACGACAGGCTTCGAAGATGAGCAGTGTATCCTGCGTAGTCTCGATATATCCGTGGAAGGTCTCGACAATGCTCATTGTGGATGTGTGTAAATGTGTATATTTGAAGAGGAGAGAGAGAGAAAGAGGGAGAGAGAGGGAGAGATAGAGAGAGATAGAGAGAGAAGCAAGTGTCTAAATGAGGATTGATTGGAGGCTGCAGGTGCCAAGAGAGAACAGGGCGCGTTAGAAAAGAGGCGGCAGACAGGACTTTTGAGAAAGGAGGGAGGAGGGGGAAGAGGAGAAGAAAAGAGGAGCGTCAGGGCAATAGCATGATCATGAGTGGGACCGGTGGGAGATGAACAAGAAAAGAGGGCGGTGGAAGATGAGCAACCCGATGAGGAGAGAAAAAAAGAGGAGTGGAACGATGGCCGAGAGTGTGTTGAGAGTAAGTGTGGCTGTTCAATATTCCGAGCCGTTTTTTTTTTTTTTCTCTCTCTCTCTCTCTCTCTCTTTCTTTCTTCCTTCGAGAGTCGAGAGCAAGAGTAGAAGAGAGAGCAGCAGGAAGAGAGCCGCAAGGCCAGGGCAGTGAGAAGTGGAAAAGTGAGAGAGAGAAAGGGCGCGCGCCGTGGTGGCGAGGTCTACAAGCCACTCGGGTCTAAAAAGACTGCAAGAGAGAGAGAGAGAGAAGACACAGACACGCGGCTGCGTTTCTCCACCATGCAGCGCATCGCAACTCAATCGACAAGACAGAGAAATGTGCGGTGCCACACACACAGCGACTCTCTCTCTCTCTCTCTCTTGCTCTCACTGCTCGCAAACACAACACACACATACACAAAACACACACAAGAGAGAGCTTGTGTGAGTAAATGTTGTGTAGGGGTTGGGGCTGGACTGATTGTGTGGATGGGCGCGAGAGAAAGAAAAAATGGAAGGGGTAGTATGGGCGTAGACATGGGCGTGAATGAAGCCAGGCTGAGATAATACCAAAGGGGAAAAGGAAGGACCGTCCTTGGCATTTGCTATGCTCAGATTGGACTCTTCGAGTATCCGCTGGCCTCTTTCAGACTGCATCCGAGCATGTGTCATGACGACAGCTCGGATGGCGGGTATCTGTGGCCTCAAGATATGCTACTTCGTCGCCGTCTCTTTGTCTCTCTGACACATACATCCCGTCCCTGCCTCGGGCAGTCTCGACTGTACAGACGAGAGCAAGAGCTGCATGGCGGGCACACATCTTGCCCTAACTCTTTTTTTTTTTTTTTTTTCTCTCTCTCTCTCTCCTCTTTCTCTCCACACTCTGCCTAGGGGAAGCACGCGGGTCTGGCGAACATGTGCTCTCGCCTTTAACAAAGCCGTTGTCTGCGAGTCATTCGAGTCGAGCCACTTGTATCTCGATCAATCAGGATATCTCAGGGGAAGAAAAGTGGAGAAAAACACAAATATACTTGTCAAAAAATAAAGAGAAAGAAAGAAAAAGGGCGGGGAGATCCTGGGTACCAACAAAAGTGGAGAATATGGGGGGGGAGATATTGATGACATGGATATATTCCAGAGAGAGAGAGAGAGAGAGAGAGAGAGAGAGAGAGAGAGAGAGAGAGAGAGAGAGAGAAAGAGAGAGAAAGAGAGAAAGTGGGAGAGAAAGCACCAGAGAGGTAAAGAAGAAGAAGAAGAAAGGAATCGCGAGGAGATGGGAGAAAGAGAAGAAAAGAGAGAAAGAGGGACAGGAAGGGGTGAAAGAGGAGCGAGGAGAGAGATGACCAACACAGAAAACATGGAGGACTGTCCTGAAGCACAACGACATCATCAGACAGATCAGAAAGAAAAAAAAAAAAAAAAAAAAAAAAGAGTACGGAACACAAAAACCAGCAGCAGGGCCAAAAGAGAGAGAGAAAGAGAGCTTCCGGCATCCTCCCCTTCCTCTCCTCCCCTCCTCTCCCAATTAGGGCCCACTAATCCGCCTCCAACCACTTTACAGCGAGTAAACCCTTTCCTCTTTGACCTTCTTTTTTTTTTTTCCCCCCGCGCGCTTGTACAGATCAAGGTTGGACATGCATCTGTTGTGTTGTTGTGTGCCCCGGATGCAAGAGAGAAAAGGGACCGGTGGTGATGGGAGTGGAGGTGGGGTTGGAATAGAAAGAAAAAAAAACGGACGGGAAGGCTGACCAATCGTAAACCAGATCAGGGATGACTCGGCCTATGGCCTTTGAGTGCGCCCTGCTGCACCCGATGCAAGAGTTGTGGGCCTTCCCTTGGGCCTTTTTTTTTTTTTTTTTGCTCTCTTCTCACTCTCGATCACATTGGCACTTCTGTCTCTTCCATCGCTGAACACACAGACGCACACACAGACAGACTAACAACAGAGAGACAGACAGACGGACAAACAGACACACGCACCTCCACACACAACTCTTTACACTCCTTGCCAAAAAAGGACCTTCCTCCAGTGGTTCTCTTTCACTCTCTCTCTCACTCACTCTCTCTCTCTTCCTTTTCATCTGCATTGGCTGTCATGCAGACAAAAAGGAGGTCCAGAGAGTGACCGTAGCATAGCAGCTACACTGGGAAGAATAATAGGCCGAGTCAAAGAAAGCGAGAAAGAAAGGGAAAAAAAAAAGGGTGGTCGAGTACGAACAAGCTGGTTGGAACACACACAGGTCGATCGGCGATAGACGCCCCAAACTATGTCCCTGGACGGTGTATGCGCCCAAAGGTAAAAAAACGCTAACCATATTATCTGGTCCTTCTCTTACCTTTATGGTTTTCGATGCGACTGGTGCAAGGAAGGGCAGCGACTCGCGGACAAAAAAATAAGAGAGTCGGGGGGGGAACAACAGCAGTCTCGTTGAGGACAAGGGGGGGGGGGAAGCACAAAACAAGGCGAAGGAAGGGTAGGATAGGGCAAGGTCAACGAAGATGAAGAGTGGAGTGAGTGAATGAATGAATGGGTGATGGCGATGAAAGATAAAGTGATGTGAAAAAGGAAAACTCCAAAAAAGGTGGGAAGAGATGGAGATGGGAGATGGGAGATGGATGGATTTACGGGGGATCGAGAGTGATGAAAAAAAAAAGGAATTGAGTTCGGAACAAGAGAGACGAGCTAAAACACTGAGTTCTCTTGCTGAGCTTCTTTATGGTTCAGACAAGGAAAGGGAAAAAGGGAAAGGGCAGAATGAGATCAGTTCGAAAAGGTTTGAGAACTCTGGTTGACTCTCTCTCAAGGAAAGAGGGAGGGGAGAGGAGAGAATGAGGTAAAGAAAGAGAAAGAGTCTGTCTGTCTCTCTGTCTCTGAAGAGGATCCTCTTCCGGGAATAAATGAATAAAATCGGATCGAGAGAGATTGACTAAAAAATTCAAGAAAAAAAAAAAAAAAAAAAAAGTCAATCAGGTTTCTCTCTTGTCTCTCTTTCTCTCTCTATTCTTCCCTCTCTTTCCCTCTCTTTCCTCTCTCTCTCTCTCTCCCTCTCTCACTCTCTCTCTCACTTCCTTCCTTCTGGCGATCACTGTCAGGGCCATCACTCACCATCACTTCAAGATCACTTGCCTCTCTACCCAACTCTCGCTGTCTTCAATTGTACTCTTTCTTTCTTTCTCTCTCTCTCTCTCTCTTTCTCTTCACTTGACTTCTCCTAGCTTCTTGTTTGTCATCTCTTCTATCTGCCTGTCGTTCTCTCTAAGCACTCCCGGCCCGGATGTCTGTCCTGCTGCCCCTTGATCGAGTCGATTGAATCGGTCATTCTCTCTCTCTCTAGCGAATCACCGCCAACACCCCTTCTCGTCTCTTCCTCTCTCGCTCCGCACGGATGAACACTTGGCTATCGATGGACCAGAGACAACGTGCGAGACACTCTGTGGAGTGGAGTCCGAGCCACTCTCCGGGTGTGGGTCTGACCTGGTAGAGAGGACAAGCAGAATCAACGATAGTCAACAATGGCTGGCAGTGACAGCGACAGCGACGACAGCGACGACGACTAGAGTGTGAATGAAAGCAACGAGTGGGAACGAGGGCCTTCTCGAAAGCGCATAGGTAGGCGCCGTGACTAGCCACGACTCTGTCCCCTTGCAACTCACGTTTGTCAGGCCAGGGATTCTCTCCTCAATAGAGACGTACGTTCCTGGCTTGCAGCAGACACATTAAGAAAACGCCCACAGGCCAACCCAACCTGGCGGGTGCAAACACACACACACATAAGGCATGACATGGCATGGCATGGCATGGCACATCAAGACCATGAAGACAGAGCGAGGGAACAAAATAATGCACGCCCGCGCGACGAGGAGGAAGAAGAAGAAAATGAAAGGGGCGTTATTCAAAGCATTCAACGGCCAAGAGTCAATGCTCGGTTGTATTCACTCGCAATAGACAGACCTCGGTCAGCCCATTGGTACACCAAAGGCTGCTCTGCACCTGCACCTGGCAGGGAAAACAAGGGACAGGACAGGAGAGGCCGAAGCTACCGAGAGCAGCCGCGCTCATTGGACTGGCCGGCAATCCGCTCTCTTTGTGTGTGTGTGTGCCCGATATTCCTCATCCATTTCATTCTCCTCTCCCCAATCTGCCGCCTCGCTTGTCTGCCCGTCCTTCTCCCTATCCTTGCCCTCGCCCTGTAGCCGATCGTCATCCCCTGTGTGCCCTGTCCTATTCATGATCCCTTCATCTTACCTACGCTCGACAATGCCCCTTCCCAGGTTTGGTGTTCCCGGCGTGGCTCAAGAATGGCGCTGATCCATGCCCGCTACTCGAGCAATGCTCTCGGCGGGCACCGTTGCTGCTGCTGCTCCCTCTTCCCCACTCCACGCCCGCTCACAGCAACGCTCTCGGGTTATCATGTGGGAAAGGGTGAACGAGCGAGAGAGAGAGAGAGAGAGAGAGAGAGAGAAAGAGAGAAAAAAAAGGGTTGCGAATGAGAAAGAGGCTGCGGGCGTCTGGGGTAGTGTTAAGCGAAACTATATCCAGCTCCTCCTCTTCCCCATCCCCAGCCCGACCAACAGAACTATAACACCCCATCCGTCCGCTCCATTTCTATACCTAAAAAGTACGGGAAAACAGGCGCGCCTGTCTTCCCTCCTTCTCTGCCCTGCTGAACGCTCCCTTGGTGCGAGAGACCCTTTGGATCAAAGAGGTTTTCCTTGCACTCTTGCTCATCCACCCCTACCCACGCTTACTTCCTCCTCTCTCTCCCCGCGTTTCTCTCCCCACTCGACCTTCGTCTCTCTCTTTACTCCACTCCAAGCCTTGTCCACATTAACTGGTTAGTCTGTCTCGCCGATGGCAGCACAACACCCTACACCTTGCACCGAATGGACTTTTTAACACCAACAGATCGAGTCCTGTGGAGAGTCGATCGTGCCCTTGTCTTCATATCTATGTCTGGATGCTCACGCACTCTGACACGCGCGCCTCAAGAGCTGCTCCTCTCCACTCTTTTATCCTTCTTTCTTCTCGATAGCCGCCTCGCATGGCAATGACCTGCTCGGTCTTTGCCTTCTCTCTTGGTCACACATTTGCCAAAAGAGCCACAGAGTTGTAAACGCACGCCCACCTTCAATCGATTCTTCTTGCTCGAACCTCCTTTGTTCGCAATTCCTCGGATTTAACTGTTGTACTCGATACGTACTGCTTGCTATCAAAGGAAGACACAGCAGGAACAATGACTGAACGAGCGAGCAAAACACACGCACACACACACACACACACACACACACACACACACACACACACACACATATATATACACACACGCACGAGATTCAAGTTCTAGTAAAAGAGTTTAAAAAGAAAAAAAAAAAAAAAAGTAAGGGGAGGAGAAGCACTGTGCGCAAGGAGCGATTGGACGTCCACAGCCGCCTTGGGAGTCTATTCCCACGAGGAGGTCCAAGATAACCCTATCCATCACCTGTCCGTCCATCACCTCGCCTCCTCCGCCCCGCACGTTTCCTATTGCTGACCTTTCCTTTCTTCTGGCAACGCTTTCTTTTTTTTTTTTTCTTTTTTGAGCATTACGAATCAAAGAGTACTAACATACATGGACGAGGAGGGACTGAGAGGAGTCGGCGACACCAAATGCGGGATATCAAACGGCAGATAAAAAAAAAAAAAAAAAAAAAAAATCCCCTAGTGCTGGAGAGAGAAAGGAGTAGGATTTCTGGTTCAGCTGGGTTCTTTTTGTCCCTCCTCGAACCAGGAGAGAGAGAGAGAGAGAGAGAGAAAGAGAGAAAGAGAGACAGACCTGGCCGTTGGCTGGTTTCTCTCTCCTTCTCTCTACTTCTCTCTCCCAAAACAACTCGTAGAAAACAATAGAAAACAGTCGGTGGAGAGAGCAAATGAAGCAGAAAAAGGAAAAAAGAGGGACAGAGATGGAACGAGACGGCTTGGCGCCTTTGTACCTCGCCACATCTTCCTGGATTTGACTAGAATGTCTGGGATACCCTGGGGTTGTTGTGTGGGGTTCACCAAGCCAATTCGAAGCGTGAATGACAAATGATCGATCCAAAGCGGGCAACATGACCTGTGTCTTGAAGGTACCAGGAAAAAAGAAAGAAGAAAGGCTGCTTTCCCAATCGCGTCTTCTTTCCACCGATCTCCGTCCCTTGGAGTAATCAGTAAGAGCTACATGAATTCGCAATAGCCACAGCACCTTTTTCCGAGGCTTGGTGTTCTAATACTGTGGACATGAGCACCTAGGGATACGAGATGAATCTTGACCGAGAGAACGTAATGCAAAGAAGGGAAAGAGTCCATTATCTATCTTGACAGTCAACCAAGAAATCCCTATTGCTGTGCTGCCGTACTTGGTAGAGTTTATTTCAACTCGTTGGTTCAAAAGTGATGCTTTGAAAAAAAAAAAAAAAAAAACAGAGGCTCGCAGGAGATCACACTTTGTGACTCCACCGATGGTACCTAACCCTCCTGCCTTGAAGAGATCGTTTACTCTTCAAAAGTGCTTGGCCACCTCCAGTCCATGTCGAACGACCAGACAAAGGGGCGTAGTTTACAAATACGGTTAAAAAAAAAAACTTCTCCACGATCCGAAGGTTAGTACGATGTGGGAGCTCTGAATGGACACGAGAACCTACTTTGTGGCCGAATGCTCAAATACAAAAGACGTTGATGTCAACACGGTTGGACAAGGGATCAAGGCATGCATGGTATGGTTCTGCCCACTCTACCTTCCCCTACCCCATAACTGTACAATGTTTTCCTCCTCTCTTCAACAAACCTCCCTACCCGCGTGGCAAGAAAAGGTACATGGGAGGTGATTGAGAGCCGTTTACAACAGGCTATGGGCCAAAGCTAAAGCTGAATAAGGTACCAAAGAGTTGCCCTGAGTAGCATTTTAAGCTCAAAACATGGTCCAGGAGGAGAGAGAGTTTCCTCCGAACCCAATGTCTGCTATGACTAGTAGCGTCGATGAAGTATCGAGGTCAAGGGCTAGCAGTGGTTCTTTGGATGTGAACTACGGTTGAGGTCTATGCAGAAAAGAACAGCCCTTAGTCAGATATTTCCTTTGATTGGGGTCGTCCACGAGGTAACTGGTTGAAGTGACAGGCATAAGGAAGAGAAGGGGAGAGAGAGAGCTTGTCCTTAGACACTTTGCAACGTTACACTGCACTATCTGCAATCTGTTGGACCGGATGTGGGAGAAGGATGACAAGGACACACACACACACACTCTCTCTCTCTCCCAAGTCTTCCCTATCCACTCCAATTTGTGGGTTGCATGCAGCTCGTCAAGGTTGATATCCATCGTGCATGCCGCAGGTACTTGGGTCACTGTACTGTGCCCATCCGAACCAGAGTAATACTCCTATCTTTTTGCAAAGGGCTTTCCATCCCGTTACGTCGCTCCAAACCCCTTGAGAAAGAAAAGCAGATATGCGGGGAGGATTCTATTGATACATCGCACTGACACATGGAGCGGATGAACAAGAAGGGAAAGAGCGCAAGGGAGGGCGAGAGAGAGAGCGAGAGAGAGAGAGAGAGAGAGAGAAAGAGAGAAAGAGAGAGAGAGAGTGTGTGTGTGTGTCTATGTGTGTGTGTCTGCATGTGTCTGTGAATGAATATGTGTGAACAAAAGGGAAATCGCTCCATATTACCCTGTGTATCATCAGATCTCAAGTGCATACATGGCATCGAGCTTTCTTCCTTTATTATTCTTGGCCCGACAATGACTCCACTTTCTTTTACCCTCCTCATCCTCACCCTCCGCTCATCTATAGGCGCGTCTCCATCGAATGGATGTATACATAATTCTGACCTCAGCTCTGTATGGTTGCTCGTCCGTCCCCCCCCCTTCTTGAGCCTTCCGTTTCTACGTAGGGCCTCCTCGCCCTTTTGTCGCGCACCGTGAAATCGCTTCGGAGACTCTGTAAACACGGATCACCTTTTCGGTCAAAAGAGGAAGACGAGAGGGAAATTGAAAACAGCTCCGGGACCTCTTGTTGACCCCCACCCCCACCCCTCTTCTCTTCGCCCCATAGTCCAATGCCCCTTCACTCTCAACCTCGCAATGCTACCATTGACTTCGTAAGCAGAGAGTGGAAGAAAGGCCATCTCAGAAAAGCGGCTCGAGGTGTTCTTGTTTTTCCAGTGCATCGGGCACAAAAAAAAAAAAAAAAAAAAAATGCTCAGATCCATATAGATTCATACTCGCTCTATTGTCATTTGCACTGACTTCAAACTCTACCCGATAAAAGGTTAAGATCCCCTACTCTTCCTGTTTTCATACATGATGCACTCCTCTCTAGTCCACGCGAGTCAGCGGCCTGCGTGGTCCAACGACCGGGCAAAATCTCTAGAGTATAAACACACAGGCCACCCTCCCCTCCAGACCAAACGTGTCGGAGGAGAACCGAAAAAGCCTACGCCACGTTTCCCATCCCGTTGGAGGAGAATGGAGAAGAAAAGCAAACTTTAGGCGGGAAGATCAACAAAGAGGCATCCTGTACTGCCCATAGATCGGAAAGGGTCGCACGATGCAAAAGTAAGAGATGAATAGAAATCTCAGACCACCCGCTCGTCCTGCTGCCTTGGTCTTCTCTGCACACTTCCACCACAGCGGCTAGAGAAAATAATAATACAGCGTCATGAGCTCTACTCTTTCTTGTCCTCCCAGGGCTCAATTGAACCCACCTGTTTTTTTTTTTTTTTTTTTTTTTTTTTGTCCAAGGTATTCGATTCCTTCCATGCACCGCAAATAGTGTCCTCTCTCTCTTCCCCCGCATTTGTTACTGCTTATGATAAAGGCGAAGGGGGAGGGAGGACCAAGACTCACAGGAGCGTCATAAAGGGAGAGCAAAAAATGTACCTCTACCGTTGCATGGGTCAAAATAGTACCCACTGTCTGCACCTTCCTCATTTACAGAAACCTTCCTTTGTTTTGTCTGGCTAAGGTTTCCAAATCGAGCTTTCCATTGCTTCCCGCTGTTGTCAACAAAGACGTAGAGAGAGAGAAGGAGATTGAATACAGCAGCAGCAAGCAGCAGCAAGCAGCAAGCAGCAGCAACAACAACACCACCAACAACAACAAAGCGACTGTATCACCGATATGGACGGATATATTATTTTTAGTGAGCTGCAGGCAAGCAGCAGCAGCAACAGCAACAACAACCAGGGAATCCTTAGAACGGACCGGAAAAAGAGAGCTGGGTTGCGCGGCTGTTGATTTTCCCGTCGGTCTTCATTTTGCTATTTGGGTGGATGCATGCAATGATGCAACGCACGGCACGCACCGCATTGGTGGTGAAGATCGTTCACATCCCTTTTCCCATTACTCACTCAGTCACTCTCTTGCCCGCCCTCTCCCTCCTCTCTCTTTCTAGCTCCCTCTCGCTCTCGCTCTCTCTCGCTCTCTCCTCTGCCTCCCTCGACTTTCTCCTGGCGTTGTCTTGCTTTCTGTTTTGATCGTTGTGATTCCGACGATTACGTTTGTAGCCTCAACCAGAACAACAAATCCAAACATACATCCCTGACAGTAAACGTCCAACGTCAACAACGTAACAACAATTCGGCGGACCAAAGTGTGCATGAAGAGAGGGAGAGATGATGTGCGTGTGTGTGTGTGTGTGTGTGTGTGTGAATTTTCATAACTCAGATGTATAAACAATTACTTCTGCCGTGTCAGTCCTACCTTTCTATTGTACCTCGCTTTGGTTTCCCCGAGTCAATAATATTAAAATGTTGGTTCCATTTGTTGTCGCTGCCTTTTCGCTGCTATCTTTTGTTGATGCTGTTGGCGTTGTTGTCATGGCGTTTTTCCCCCCTACCGCCACAGCAAGGCAGTTTTGTGATAAGCAAATAGAGAGAGAGAGAGAGCTTTTCTCTATTGACAGTGCTCTCCTTCTCACTCTCCTCTCCTCCAACGGTCTTTTGGGTCAATCTCCGTCAACGTCTTTTTTTTTTCTTCCATTCGCCTCTTCATTAAAGATCAACAAAGACCAATGGCTAATCACCAACCTCTCCTTCTCCCTTCTTCTCCTCCAGTCATGCAAACATTGGCTGTTCAAGGGTCCATCAAGGTCCACATGGAATAGAGATTGTGATACAGAATCCGTTTCGCCAACGTTGGCCCCACGAAATGAACTGGATTCTTGTTGGAAGGACTGGTCACTATAACAGTCCTCACGCCCTCTTGTCTTGCTAATGTACCTGATACTTTTCAGGCAAAATGACGTGACAAGTACAGTATTACGATGTAAGGATTCAATGACTAGGGGTAGGAGGGGGGCAGAGAGATAGATAAAGTTACTCTTGACCTTGCGAGTGAGTTGTAATGAGGCTTGATGCAGCCAGGATGGCAGGAAACACAGGAAGGAGGAGGAGGAAAGAGTGTAGGGAAAAAATACCAGTAGTACCCTTTCGGATAATTTTTGACATGGCGTTATTAGTCTGGATCCAACGTCCTTAAGTGAAAGAGGAAAAAAAAAAAGAAAAAGAAAAAGATGATAACCCCTAGCTACCTCACAAGTTGATGTGGTGTGTACAATTTCCTTCGTTCTTGTGTAAGTGCTCTGGGAGGCCATGTAAGTGTTTTTCACACCCCTTTTTAGTCCGTCCCTTCGTGATCTATGCAACGGTCAAGGAGGAGCACAAAGGTTAGCAGGAGAGAGATCAGGCAAGGAAGGGTACCAGCTGTGGAGTACCATGACATGCATTGCTTAGTCTGCCCATCCTTCTCTCCTTCTCTCTTGCCTCCTCTCCGGAGGATCGAGATTGTGCAGAAAGAGGCTCGTTCCGTCCCTTTCCTCCCCGCAGAACCCAAAGGGCGGACAAGGTATCTCTAGAAAAACGAACAAAGCCGGTCACTCCCACTATGTCACACAGCAAAGTGTCGGCTATCTTTCCGGCTCTCTCCCTCCCTCTCTCTCTCTCTCTCTCCTCTCTCTCTCCCCTCGCATGGAGGACAAGGAGGCAAAGCAAAAGCACTGCAGCAACAGGCCCGGATGCGCCCTCCCCTTCCTGCAGTGTGACTCTTTGCCGTGTGTCCCGTCCACCCTACTCCGGCTGGACTTGCCTTGGCCTTCCGTCCCTCCTTCCCTCCCTCTCCCCTTCATTCTCTACCCACTGCCTAACCCGGCTCTCGGAAGAGCGACATTGGAAAGGGAAAGAGCAGTCGATGCAACAGGGGGCCAGCACATTCGCTCTGTCTCTGCTCCATCCATCCCGCACATCCAATCAGGCGCCGCTAGTTGACATCTTCCTCTCACCTTCACCTGCTTCTCCCTCCCCGCGGGGTGAGGGAGACATGGGGCCGGAGGTCGGATCTCCAACTCGTTCATTGCCAAACAGCTCGACAATCGATTGGAGAGGAAGAGGGAGAGGAAAAGGAAACTGCAACAAAGCTGCCAGCCATCCATTGCTGAACACCGTTTCCATCCCCCCCTCCCAACCCGCTCCTCCTTTTTGTCCCCGTCATTCGACAGTGTCTTGTCCTAGCTTAGTCACCATAGGGTTTACTTGCTGGGCTTTATTGCCGCCGTAAGCAGGTTTCTCCTTTGGTGGTCAATGGGAGGAGGGGAAGGGAAACATTCTCCTTTTTTTCTTCTTCTTTGTTCTCTCTCTTTCCTTCTTTCTCGAGCCAAGACTCGTCTTGTTCGACATCTTTTGCATCTCAAACGCCCTGCCTTCTCTCTCTCTCTCTCTCTCTCTCTCTCTCTCTCTCTCTCTCTCTCTCTCTCTTTTTTTTTTTTTTTTTCTCCTTCTGTCTTTTACCCGATCTGCGAATGATGGTTGGTCATGACGAAGGATGAACCTTGTCTCAACCTTCATCCAACCTTCCCATGGATGGAGAGATACAAAATAGTACAATCCAGCGACACCCATGTGCAATGCTATCCATGTTCATCTCCTCTCGGTCTTCGTAGCGAGTGGTGTCGCGGAGGAAAAAAAATAAAAAAGATCCTGTTGGTTGGACGATCTCTCGCCACTATCTCTCTTGCTTTTTTTTTCTTTTGGTAATTAAATAAGCAAAGACCCGCCTCTCGAGCCACTTCAGGAAAGCTTGTAAGGTTGTGTGGAGAGATGGATGGAAGGCGCCGAGAGAGCGAAAAGACTGAGAGAAAGGATAGAAAGGCTTTAGTGTTACGCAAAGGTCGGGCGAAGAGGCGTGAGAGACCTTTGTCCTGTAACCAAAAAGAGTCGAATGACCATAGGACTGGACCGATGAAAGGAATCGAAGTCTTCTCTCATTCCCTCTCTTTCTCTCTCTCTCTCTCTCGCTCTTGGGGTACGAAGGACAAGGTACCACAATACATAAGAGTGTGCTCCGCAAAAGTGGAGACAGGAGTAAAAAAGAGGCGAGCAACAGTAGCTGCTGCTGCTGATGCATTTGTTGGAACCCGAGAGCGTTAACCACAAAGGTTTGTACCCCCATGAGGTCCAGCCTGGGCAAAGAGAAGGATTGGTAGAGAGAAGAGAAGGGGGAATCGGAAGCTCTTCCCACCATACGCCACTTCTTTGCTCAAGGAATTTCCTTTTCTCTTCTCTTTTCTCTTTTCTGTTGATTGCCTTCTGGTGGACTCCCAGGTTGGCCCCCATCCATTGGTCGGAGAAAAAAAAAAGAAGTACCCCGGTCCCTGACGAGTCAGGAACGAGGGATAAGAGAGATTACTTTCTTCCCCTTCTCTTTCTTCACTTGTCTTTTTTGTTTCTTTTCTTTTTTTTTTCCTCCTCCTTGGCAATCCAAATAACAAAGATCTGGGGAGGAGGCTTGTTACAAAGCAAAAGATAAAGATGATTGAGAGAGAGAGAGAGAGAGAGAAGAGAAGAGATAGAAAGGAGTGAGAGAATGAGAGAGTGAAAGGAGCTTGTTTTTAGATTCGGTGCCTGAATTGATCCGTCAGCTCATTGTGCGGGGAGTAACAGTTGGCTGGGTAAGTAACAAAGCGAGTGGTGGTTGAACGTCCAAAAAAAAAAAAAAAAAAAAAAAATAGTGGAGTATGTAGAGTGGAAGTGGCAGTGTAGGAAGCAAATCGGCATTTCGCCTTTACTCTCTCTCTTCTCCACTCTCGGGGGAGAAGGGGATCATTCTCCTGTCCGCTCTCTATTTTATTTTATTTTTCGTACTCTTTCTCTCAACCTATCCCCTATTTTATTTTTTTTTTTTTTTTTTTTTCAACTTGATCAGGCCCCGTTCAGACTTGCTGTCCAATGGGCATTCCGATGAAGAAGGTGATCCGAACGGATCACTCTCACCTGTTCAACCTTCAATCGAAACTCAAAGCAATCATTGGCCGGGAAAGATTAAAAAAGAAAAAGAAAATTGGTAGACAGAAAAAGGACCATAGAGTCGAAATATAAAAAAAAAAAAAAAAAAAAAAAAAGGTGGACCAGTAGGCAAATGTTAAAAAGAGGAGTAAGAAGGAGTGAGGAGGAGGAGGAGGAGGGGGAAAAAAAAATGAGGCGCGGTTATGGAGGAGCTTGAAAGCATGGGATTGTGGGAAGATTGACCATAGCCTCTAAACCTTGATCATGAGACAGCGTAGAGACAAGTCGATATGTGTCCCCGTCCTGTGCGAGGACCTGTAGTCATCACAAAGCGAGGTGAGCTTTATGGCGGAGACCAGGAAAGAGAGAGAGAGAGAGGAGCAAGCGTGGAAAGGAGAAGGAGAGTTAGAGAGGATTAGGCAACTGCTCTCTGGTGGCTATTCATTCTCCCACTCTCTCTCTCTCTTTCTTTCTCACACTCACATACATACACTTTTTCTTTCTCTCTCTTTTTTGTTGCAACTAGTGATCGGAATGGAACACGACAAGAAGTTCGAAAGCGCCAAACCAAGAGCTTGTTTTTCCTTTGGGTTGGTGATATGCAGAACGCACATGGCAGGCGCATGGTTTTGAGGGTGTGGCTCGGTGGATCGGGCGCTCACAATCCTATTAATCCTATTCATACACACTGCTTGGGTGATCGTATCAGGCAGTTGGGCACCGGCCTCAACAAAACAACCCTAGCCCTTTTGTGCGGCCGGTTGTTGGCTCTGGAAAGAGCTGAGCAACTTGTGTGTGTGTGTGTGTGTGTGCAACCGCGAGCTGCTGACCGCTCTCTCACTCTCTCTATTCTTTTTTTTTTTTTTTTTTTTTTTTGCTCAGAGCTCTATTCCGTCCGTTGCTCTGTTTTTCTGCAGACAAAAAAAAAAAAAAGAGTCCTCAGTGTCGAGACCGGGGGCGAGAGCTGACACTCGGAAGGAGAATGGTGGATAAGGACTATCTTAACTACAACTCTAAATAGGAACCTAAACGAAACCTTGTGAGAAATTCTCCTCTCTGACCGTTTTTCCTTGAAAGAGCAAAGAAAAAAGAATGGGACAATGGACTGGTGAAGGTTTATGCGGATAGCCCTTTTTTTTTTTTCTTTCATTCCAAGACCCACGTATAGCTCATTATGATCTTGGTCCCGACCCTGGTACTGTTGGTACTGTGCTCACTACTAAGACTCTCTAGTCCAACTCATCGGTCTCTAGACAAAAAAAAAAAAAAAAAAAAAAAAAAATAAAAAAATAAAAAATAAAAGTAAAACGAAGAAGCGTTGTCCCAGACAAGGGAAAGGATGGCATTCCCGATGTCATCGCGTTTCTAAGTAGAAGAGTGACCAAAGAGTCTCTTTTTCTGTGTAGGACAAAAAAAAAAAAAAAAGGAGCCATTATCTTTTTTGTGTTTGCCTCCGTCCATCTCCGGAGAAGGACGGAGGAGGCATCAACTTCTAGGCCGATATTTTCCTAACCGCACTACTTGTAGACTACTGAATATTGCAACCACTAAATATACACTAGCCCATTTGTAGGTTCAGGGCACAGTCAATCAAATTCCACGAGAAGGAGAGGAGGAAGGAGGGGGGGAAGGGTCCCTTGACCTTGATGACTACCACCATTCTGTGGCGTTTACGTGGCTAGCCCAGGACATTGTCCTTGAATGCAAAAGAGAAAGGACGAAAGGCGGGGAAGAGAGGCCGCTGTCTTTCAAAAAGCTTCTGTGCGCAACTTCAAATCTTAAACCGATGGATATGAGTTCAGCATTGGGACAGCATTCTTCTCCTTCAGGATAAATCCCGAAAAAAAAAAAAAAAAAAAAAAGGGGAAGAAAAGAGTGGGAAAGACGACAAGTGGATGAGAGTGCGTGAGGATAGGAAGGGCAAAATAAATGTTAGACCGATGATCCGGTCTGCAAGTGTACCTGCAATGAATTCAGGCACCAATCGTCTTATTTGCCAAGCCCCCCTCCAGCAACCCATGACCACACCAAGATTGATCGGCCGATCGTGTGTTGGGAGGAAGAACAGGCGGACTGAGCCGCCTATGGAAGCTAGAAGTAGGTCTACGGTGAGAGAACTACATGGGATCCTCTCACTTTTACCCCGGATCTTACCTGTATAGTCATCGCTTGTGAGCGTATTGACTGTCCGTTTCTGTCTTGAG
Source organism: Mortierella sp. BCC40632 (assembly GCA_011634665.1). NCBI lineage: Eukaryota > Fungi > Mortierellomycota > Mortierellomycetes > Mortierellales > Mortierellaceae > Mortierella > Mortierella sp. BCC40632. The sequence continues at coordinate 327,332 of WAEK01000009.1, forward strand.
AATTCTATGCTATCGGCCACAGCCGTGATACGGGGATTGGTCTATCCTCGGGTGATGTATCCTTTTTTATTGTCGCGTCGTGCCTACCACCTGTGGATCAGCAGATAGGGAGGAGATGGCGCCAAAGTAGGTAGTCTATGGGAATACGTGGGCAGAACTGTTTCGTCTAAAATCCATTTCAAGACAAACCTGTGGGATAGAAAAGCATTTACAACTCTGCATGGATCTCTTGTCCAGGCCACCGAAGCAGGAGCTCTGTGGGACTCCTGGATCATCTCTCGCAACATTGTGAATCCAGTAGGCGCCACTCTCGTCTTTGTTCAAAAAAAAAAAATGTCTCCGAATATTCGGTGAATAGCCCACCATGTGTGGCATAGTGTCCTTGCGTCAGATCATCTCATATGCTAGAGAACCACTTCTCTTCCCTCCCTCCTCTCGAAAAAGAACCTAACATTAACCTTGGCACTCCACACCGTCATCCAAACACAAAAAAAAAAAAAAAAAAAAAAAAAACGTTGAGGCTATTCAAGGCTCGAGATGTTTTTTGACAAAAGAAGACAAGATTCAAGATTCAAGTGTCACCTGATTTTGGCGGATCGAACCTGCGCCTTTCCTGGCCAAGCTCTTTTTTAGATATTCGAACAACGCTTACGAAGCCCTAGTTCTCCATTCAACCCTCATCTACAAAAGGATTTATACGACATGCTGTCCGATGCTGATCAACTCGTGGAAATGGGATTCCCCAGGAATCGCGTGTAATGACACTGGAGAGAGAAAGAGAGAACGAGAACGCTGAGACTTTGTTCTTGTTTGCCTTGGAAAAAAAAAAAAAAAAAAAAAATGCTTCAGGGACCCTGACATGATGTGCCTCATTTTCTTCATTTCCACCATCAACATTAACACAAATGACTAGTCTCAAGGCCATTAAAGCAACAAAGAACTCAGGACTTCAACCTGCCATGGACTGGTGAGTCTTGGAACCAAAACCGCCGCCATACCATGAAAGGGAGCTGGTAGTGGTAGTTGTGGTGGCGGGAGAATGGTAGCGAAAGAAGAAGCGCTAGAAAGAAGCAGCCGAGTCTGTCGCGATACCACGATGACGCGTTTAACATCGCTCTCTCTCACTCTCTCTCTCTTCAATTGTCATTGACCAGGTTGGTAGCCCACTCTGAGGACCCAAACATTGATGATCCTATTCAAGAGTCAACTGGAGCAACGCTTGGATCTGCATCCTCTTCTTCTTCTTCTGCTCCTGCCGCAGTCGAAGGCGACTCTGAGGAAAAAGGTATGTCTCATCTTTTTTTTCCTGCTGGGCGTGGATTATATGGAGTCAATCCAGACAAAGAAAAAAAAAAAAGATAACTCTTCGATTCAGAGACTGACTTTTGCTAACTATGGATGTTCTTAATAGAGGGAGATGTTATCCAGGAAGGAGAGCAGACGGCCCAATCACTTGTTTGTCAGGACTGCGGGATCCTTCTTCGAGATGGTATTTACATTCAAAAAAAAAAAAAAAAAAAAAAAAAAAAAAATAATCGCCCTCTAGAGGTTGGAAAGAGGCTTTCAAATCCAAGTTGGATTCTCAGTACTTATATCACATGGATCACTTCTGTCACAACTCTTTGTCTCGATAGAAAACGCTGCTCAACGACATGCCATTCGAACTGAGCACGTTAATTTTGCAGAGTCGACAACAGTCATCCAGCCATTGACGTAAGATCATTTATTTTCGTCCGATTCTTTGTATTGTTTTGTGCTATTAAGTGGATGATGAAAGAAAGTACTAGAGTGGAGTCATTCGCAGGAGAGTATGTTCTGATAAAAGATATCAACTCAACCACAAAACGATATCTAGTGAGGAGGAAAAGAAGATTAAGCTCGCAGAACTGAAGCAGCGCTTGCAAGACAAGCGCGCCGACAAGGCAGCAGCAGATAAGGAGGAGCGAAAGACTGCTGAGAAGCTTCGTCGTAAGGCTGGTCAAGACATGTCCGAAGCCAAGGCCAAATTAGAGGAAAAGGAGATGAAAAAGTTGATGGAGGCCAAGAAGAGAGAAAAGGAAGCAGAGCGCTTGGCCAAGGCACAGATCAAGGCACAGATTGAGGCTGACAGGGCGGAACGTGCTCGTAAGAAAGAAGAGGCTCTTCATGGTCGACAGCAAGCAGCGGCGGCAGAGGCAGCGGCGGCAGCAGCTGCTGCTTCAGCCCCAGCCAAAGTCTACACCGAGACCCGTCTTCAGATTCGTTTGCCAGAAGGACAGCCGATTGTTCAAAGTATGAAATGGGCAAGATCTGAAATTTGTTTTGTTCTTCTGAAGAAATATACAAGAATGTGCTGACCATGTCTGCCTACTCCTTTGTAGCATTCCAAGCATCCGATAAACTAAGCGTTGTCTACGAATTTGTGCAAGGAAGGCGACAAGGTCCATTCAAGTTGACAACTACATTCCCAAGGTGAGATTGTACTGCCGGCATTGAGCAGAAGGGGCGGATTCGCTTTTGGATTGATTGATTAATGCCGAGCACCATGGTCGCTAAAACTATCGTTCTTATTTGACCCTATAGAAAAGTCTTGGATGGAGAGGACTTGGACAAGACGCTAAGCGATTTACAGCTGGTTCCCTCCAGTGTTTTGGTGGTGACAGCGGTCTAAGGATTTGGTTGAGAAAGCTAGTCCAGGATAGCACGTAATGCATGAATAAGAGGCATTGGTGTTGCCGCGGAACGCTTGCAGAAGGACGTCTGTGTGTGTCTGTGTGGTTGATAGGGGCTGGGGAGGAGGAGGAGGAGGAGGAGTAAGGTTCTCTGAGGGAGCCAAGGGTCTCCCTCGCACTGTGCGAGAGTTGTAGACCAAAGGGCAGAGCAAAAAGAGAAGCTTATTGTGAAACAGGCGCCATAATTGTGGCCCGAATGGCGCATGTCGAGAGTCGACGCCCTCACTTACATTATCCGCAACCGCCACTATCTGTTCTCTTGTGAAAAACAAAAAAAAAACGAACTCAGACAACCAGGGGAAAGGAGCCTTTTTCTTTTGCTCAGGTGTCCCTGTTGTCTGTGTCTGTGCAGCGGCCCTGGATGCATATGTACCTGTTTGCATGGCATTTGCAGATAAGGGAGTAGGAGAGGAAACGAGAGAAAGAATAAAGGAAGGACTCCTTTGTTCCTTTGGATCTCATTGACCTCACCCATGCATCTTGCTTGGAATGAGGCGCATCTCAGTGAATGAGAAAGGCGGCCACGTGCCCCCTCAACCCTGTGGGCAGGCTTTGCTCGGTGCAGATCCTGGTCCATCTCATTTTTTTCCACTCCATCATTTTACCTTCTTTCACTTTCTTTTGCTCTTTCTCTCTCTCTTTCTCTCTCTCCATCCCTCTCTCCCCTCTGGCCCGCAACTCTACATCCATTTAGGCATCGCGTCCTAGCCAGGGGTGTCTCTTTGTCCTCTTTGTCCGACTCGGCCCACCGAGTTTCGTACCTTTTTTATTCTTTTGCTCATCGCAACGATCCCATCAAGCACCCTTTTTTTTTTCCTTTCTCCATCCTCATCTCGCTCATCTCCATTTGGCTCATCCATCCGGCTCCACCTTAATGTCATCCAGCCCACACGCATTCTAACGCCACACGCCCCCTCCCACCACACACATTTACATTTACATTTTCATCCACCCATTACACTTCATCAACATCCCTTCATACCCCGGCACACCTTGCCCTCAGCTGGTTCTTGTTCCAGCCTTCTCTCTTCACAACACAGTAGCACTTCGCAGTTCATCGAGTCCATGGCAGGTTAGTGCGCCCCATCTGACATGATGACCTAATACCCTATTCAGACCTATGGATGTACCAAAAAAAAAAAAAAAGAGGTTCTCTCTCTTCTGTGACCTTCCCCTTCTCCTCTCCCCCAGTAACAAGGCGTGGACTCGGGAGAAGCAAGCGTGAGATGATGTGGCCTGCACAGAAAAATATGGCCGAACCACGCAGGGCAGGGACAAAGAGTCGCCTGGGCTGCAGGTCGAGAATCAGATGGTCACCAACATTTACACACACACACACACACCTTATTCACACACACGCACACACACGCACATACAGAAAAAGCAGCAACCACAGCCGAAATAACACATCTCTAAGGAGAGAGAGTGAGAAAGAGCGAGAGAGAGAGAGAGAAAAAGAAATGAGAGACAAACGTAAAAGAGGAGTCAAGATGATATAACCACGAATTGGTCACTGACGGAGGAAAAAAAAAAAAAAAAAGGGGTCCCTTCTTCTTCCTCCTTTTTACCATAAAAAAAAAGTGCGGGAACTCAAAAGGAGAGACCTTTTTACTCGCGCAAAATACAACAATGTTCCGATGCAGCTTATTGGCGAGCGCAACGGAAAACAATCAGATGAAAGACGGATGGGATGGGGAAAGCTGTTAAAAAAAAAGAGTTGCATACTTTTGACAGTTCGGTCCACCAGCAGAGATGTCACGGTCAGGGACAGGAATGATGGCTGACCGGAACAGCAAAGCACAACAGGATTATGATTATTATGATTATTATTTTTTGATGACGGAGGATTCCGCGGAACTAGGCAAAACTGGGGCGGGGGGAAAAAGAGAGAGAGAGAGGGAAGAGGCAAGCAAGGAAGAGGAGGAGAGAAAGATCTTGCAATTTGGCTACAGTCTCTAGAAACCGTGCACATCTTTTTTTTTGTATTGTATTTATGTTCTGTTGTTGATTTTGTTTTGCATTGCTTAATCTCGACTGGTCATTGCGTAGATCTCGGCTATCATTTTGGGGACGACGACGACGAACAGATGGAGCAGGAGGACAAGGCTCTCTCCTACCTAGTTCTGTCAAACGACCAAGACGACGCCTTTGATCCTGTCGACACGGAAGATCTCTTGGCCCAAATGAGTTCAGGTACGCCTTTCTTCTTCAAAAAAAAGAGTTGCTCCGTGTCCCCTTTGTTGCCCATCTTGCAAAAAGGATGAACTGTTTGTTGTCAACGTCTCTCCTAAACACCATTTTTCTGTCTCAAACGTGTTTTTCACATCTTCATGTTTGTTTCGGGGTCACTTTTTGCTGATAGGGTCCTTGCTATCGCACGGAATAGAGCTAGATGAGGATACAGATGTGGTCCAGCTCTTAGCGGAGCCCGGCATCTCTGTGGTGGAGAAGGCGCAAGCGCTTTCTCAGAGCCAATTTGACTTTCATCGGTAAGGCTGCGGGATGGTGTTAGGAGAGAGGATTGCCCACAGAGCTGTGTTGCACATAATTTATATGCAATCCTCTGCATTATGAGAGCTCGGACAGACGAGGAAGGGGGACAGACAAAGCACCTGGAGCCTACGTTGCGGACTCTTTACTACAAAGAAACACTCTTTTCGCTAGTCTTCTTTTTGTATCCATGCCAACACACAACAGGATTGGACGCAGGAGCATATGAAGGAGAGCAGCCAAGTGGAGTGACCATGAGGGGCCAATATTTAACCTACAAACATACACACATGTTCACGTCAAAAGAGACAATGGTTCTCTCGCTTAGTCATTCGTGCAAAAGAGGAAAAAAAAAAAAAAGATGTTGTAGGACTAACCATTTGAGCTTTTTTTCTTTGTGCTCCGAAACTTCTTGGGTTCCTAACCTAGATCGTTTCTTGCAAGAGAAGTCTCGACAATGCTACCCCAGATGAGGACATACTTGGCCATCATCCATATTATCCCCATAATCCGTGACTTTTCTCTTGACCAAGCTGACGTTGTCCGTGAGGCTCTGGCCTCTCAACTGGAAAAGATTGTCCTATACTTCCTGCAGGTATGAAGAAGGAGAGGAGAAGGAGGGGAGAGAGAGAGAGAGAGAGAGAGAGAGAGAGAGAGAGAGAGAGAGAGAGAGAGAGAGAGGGCGCACAACATATAGCTCTCGAGATACGGGTACTACATGTCGTGCCACATTGACAATGAGCTGTCCCTGTACCAACAATAGCATATTTTTTTTTCTTACTTCTCCTTTTTGGCGTGTGATGCTTGATAGAATACGACAATTGACCACTCCACGAGTGATTCAGCCTTGGACGAGTACATTCAAACCTACGACTGTCTAGACGATCAACAGTTCCAATCAGCGCCTCCTCCTCCATTGCCACACGATATTTTTACGTCCATCTTTATGAACTTGTTGTTGGACCAGAACCCGGATATTGCCCATCAAGCTCGTCTTGCTGTTGGAACGGTGGCAGATAATGTCTCGGATGAGATTCTGGAGAGTGAGATTCTAGGTGGTATCATTGCTGGATTGAGGAAGCTTTATGAGGCTGAGATGGACGAATTCAGGATCCAACAGAACGGGATAGTGTCGGCGATTGATGTTGACCGGGACGGAGAAGCGGATCTTGGAAAGATGCTCGTTGTTGTGGTAACTAAGAAAGAAAGAAAAAAGAAAAAAAAATTGTCCTTTTTTTTTTTTTTTTTTTTTTTGTTGCTGTTGCTGTTGCTGTTGCTGTTGTTTGTTATACAAGGATTTTATTTTATTTTATTTTCTCTCTAGCCTAATTCCTGAATCGATTGTATGTACTTTTTATTTTTCCTCTCCAATAGCTGCTTACATCACTTGCGCCTCGGCTTGGACCGACCCGATGTGCTGAAGTTGTTATACCCACACTGGAAAAGTTTATGAATTGTAGCCAATTCTATGTTCGCAAGGCAAGTGATGTCTTTGTTTTCCCCGAGGAGACATTTTTTTTTTTTTTCTCAAAGTACTTTTTAATAACGACAAAAAAAAAAAAAAATGGGAATCCAATTACACTTCACTCTAGGGAAATCGCAATGGCTGTTGGAGTTTTGAGCAGGATTGTTGGGCAGGATGTGACGCTCGAGAAACTTTTGCCCATGTATCAGGTCTTTGTTCATGATGAGACCTGGCATATTCGACGCGCTTGTTGTACAGTGCTTCCAGCGATCATCACAGCATTGCCATCTGAGATGAAGGCGAGTAAGGCCGAGGAGATCTTTGATACCTATTCGGATGACCTCAGCAAGAGTGTTCGAAACTCGATCATGGAAGTGCTTGGTGAGGTCATTGCGAGCTTTGAAATCGGACATGTAAGCAACAAAAAAAAAGATATGCGGACTTCTCTCTCTCTCTCTCTCTCTCCCTCTCCCTCTCTCTCTGCATTACGCCCACTGTGCGAAGGGGGGAATAGCCGTAGCCATCATGCTATATCCTACGATACGTATCTTTGACCGACAACCTTAATTCATTATTCATTGAATAGGTCCCAGAAAAGCTACTAGAGAGTTTCCTGAGTATGGGTCAGAATCCTAAAACCGATCACGAGCGTGCCTCAATGTGCGCCTTCAACTTCCCAGGTAAGTGCTTATCATTTTGGCCTGTCTATTTACTCTTAGCAAACCGACTCTGTTCCCTTACCTCACGCACTAATGTTGTTCGTCTCTCCTACCTTTTTTTTTTTTTTTTTTTTTTTTTTTTTTTTTTTTTTTTGGGAATGCAGCTGTCGTTTTGACTGCAGGCCGGTCGAAGTGGGAACAGATGAAGCCTGTGTACATGCGACTTGCTGGCACTTTTGGATCGCCTATTCGGAAATCGCTCGCCTGTTCTCTACACGAGATTGCTCGAATTCTCGGCTCAGAGCTTGCAGATCGGGATCTAGCCCTGGCCTTTGCGGATTGTCTTTTGGCAGAGGATGAAGTCAAAGAAGGTGTCCTCAGCCATGTGGTCGACTTTATTTCATGCCTGTCCCCCAGTCGCAGGAGCGATGCCCTGCATGATCTTTACCGCGCCTGGTCGGATTTGGAGCGCTCCAGTAACTGGCGCCTGAGAGATTCACTGGCTGGACATCTTTCAGGACTCTGTGAAAAGGCGGAAGGCAAGGATGTGTTGGATGTTCTCTTGCCATTGAGTGTGAAAGCCTGTACCGACTGCGTTTCCACGATCCGTGAATCCGGTGTGATGGCGTTCCCTGCGCTTTGGGAGGCAAGCAACCGCGTGGGTCCCATTGAAATGACGAGATCGAGCCATATTGATCTTGAGAATGGAACCCTGGACCCGGCTCTTTTTGATTCCCTTGATCAGGACATGGAGGATGTAGAGATGGAGGATGTGACGGATCACGGTGCAACAAATGGCCAGGTCAATGGACATGGTCAAAAGGAGAGTCTCCAGAACGGTCAGGATTTGATCCGCACAAATGCATCCTCTCCAGTGGACACGATCACGACAACAACGATTAAGGAACATGTAATCCGACAGACGGCCGCCTTTGTTATCAATGGTGGTTTCCGATCTCGAGTGGTGGCAGTACAAATTATCCAGTCTTTGATGGATTATGGCATTTCGATTGGTGAATTTGAGGAGCATTTCCTACCATTGCTTGTGGACCGTCTGGCTTGCGACCCTGTGGTCAATGTTCGTATTTGGGTCGCTCGAGTGGTCTCTTGGATCATTGATGGCGGGTTCTACAATGATCAACCTGCTTGCCAGAGATTGCAGGAGGTTCATATGGCGCTTCAGAGAGACTCTGACCGGGATGTTCGAATTTATTCAGGAGGTCCCGAGGAGCTTCCCAAGCCCAAAAAGAACAAGAGGAAGGCCAAGAAAGCCTTGTCGACAGAAATGAAGGATGGTGTGATGTCAACAACGGAGATGACGCTAGACAATCAGGACCACGAGGCGAGTGATACCGATGACTCGGACGATGACTCGGATAGTGATTCTGAAGAAGAGGAAGAGGAAGAGGAAGATGACGACGAAGAAGAAGATGAGGAGGAGGAAGAAGAAGAGGAAGAAGAAGAGGGTAGAGGAGATGTAGAGGCGCATGAAGAAGGAGAAGGAGGGAGTCTGGAACAGCAAGAAGACACCAGTGACGACAGTTTGGCAGAGGTTCTCCAAGGCACCAAAACCGACCGTGCGACCGCCAAGCTCAGGAACCGAAACAGTCTCGGATTCATGATGAAGCACATGGTGGGCGACAAATACATTGTGAGTGGCAAGGAGATTCGGAGGCCTATGACCAGCTGGGATGATGTTCCTGACGGGGTTGATGATTGTGATAACAAGGAGGACAGTCAAGACGAAAAAGGAGACGAGAAAACTCTGGAAGAACCTTCAGATCAAGTTTCCGATGCAGGAGCTGAAGAAGACAGCGAGGCCAGCAGCGCTCCTAGTGAATCATTGCCAAAGGATGACCAGCCAAAGTCTACTGAACAGCAACTGGTAGATGAAAGGGGTCATCGCGAGGATGAAAGCGTCAAAGATGACGAGAAGGACGATGATGACGAAGAAGAGAGCCGCACCATCAGTCCGCTAGTTCCTTACTCGACTCAATCAAAGAATGGGGCTAGTCCGCTGGATGTTGAAATGGAGAACTCCTTGCCTGAGCAGGGGGACGCCAGAGATGTCGCTGATAGCTCTGCGAACCCTGTGCTATCAGAGCCTCTGCCTAGTCAAGAGCCTCTCTCTTCCACTCCACAGTCAACTGAAGAATCCGACCCTTCTACGATCGCATTTCCTCCGCTGCCAAGCTCTATCAACTCTACGAGCTCTGGCGCTACGAACGGTCTCACCATTCGTCCAGTGAAACAGGCATTGAGTTATGCGGCACTGGTCAAGAGTGGAGAGGAAGGCCACCGTGCCAAGTTTTCGGATCTTCATAGCCAGAACACCACAGCCATGACCTCGTTCCATCAGGCCAACATCCCCGAGCCCAAGGAGCGGACGCCAGAAGAAAAGGTGTTGCGGGTGTTGAATGCAAAGCTGCTAAACCATTCAAACCAGGGCTCCTCGACACGTGGCAAGAAGTCAGGGGCATCTTCCTCAAATACTTTGACAACTACGGCGGCCCCCACCTCAGCGCCATCCTCTGCGTCCTCGTCCTCGTCCTCGTCCTCCTCTTCATCCTCTTCATCAGCAATCACTACCATTGCTTCTGCTGTATCTTTGTCTCCCTCGGTCACAATTGCAGCCGCCACCACTGGGCCAGCATTGACCGAACCATCGACCTTGTCCTCTTCGTTGTCCACTACATCGTCCTTGTCTTCGTCGTCACCGTCTTCTTTGTCGATGACCTTGGGATCGACATCACACTCTTCAAAAGGAACCAACTCTGTATTGACGACAGCGGCCATAGGATTACCATTTACCTATGCCTCTGTTGTAGCCTCGGGTGCAGCTGCAACTTCAGCTAGTCGACCCTTGCATTCGACCTTTTCATCCGCCACACCTTCTGCAGTTTTATACTAGGTTTGTTTTTTTTTTTGTTTTCTTTTCCTTTTCCTTTTCTTTTATTTTTTTACTTGTTAGTCTGTCTTTTCTGTGTGTGTGTGTGTGCGTTTTTATTTTATTTTTTCTCCTCCCTATCTTTTTACTTTGTTTTTCTTTTCATTTTCATTTTCATTTTTCTCAGTCTATCTTTTCTTGCTCATTGAAAGAATTTGCCTTATTATTATTACTATTCTTATTGTTTCGCTAGTCACCGAAGTGTAGGTTTTAGGACGCAATGGATGCACTAAAATCGTCATCATCTCTAAATTTTATTTTTTTTTTTTTTTTTTTTTTTTTTTTTCATTATCTTCTCTGTTTCCGAGATTCTGGGTAGCCCTGTGTGTTGGTCTCTGGGGGAAACTGCTGCTTACACCCATGTTTAGACTAGAATTGCTTTTCATCCAAGGAAGGAAGGAGGGGGGGAGGAGGAGGAGGGAGGAGGGAGAGGAGACAAGAGGTAAAGGGGAGTCGCTGTAAGTTGACCAGATTGTCTTGGCTATAGTATCTCGAGGTGCAATACAGTAGACAGAGTTCACTTGGCTAAAAAAAAAAAAAAAAAAATCTTCCAGAATACATTTGCTCTTCACTTGCCTTTTTTCCGTGTGATGTGATGGAGCTTACCTCGAGGAGACACCTCGACATAGGAAAATATAACAATAACAGAGGGGTAGTGAGAGGGGAGCAGGAGTCGGTGAGAAAAAGACATGCCTGGCCACTTGGCCCAGGGACCTTGGGTATTTTTTTCATGCCTCCTGAGAGACAGGAAGCTAACTCTAGGCACTGCTCCTCTAGCGTAGGCTGCTCGCCATAGATCCCAAGACGAACATTCCGCACAAACGTATGACCCGAAAAGGCGTATGCATCGACGGTAGGCAGTTGTTCGGCCCTAAACTTGCCAAAGCCTATGCCAATGATGACCTCGTTTCTATCCTTGATTTCGGTTGCAGTTGATTCATCTCCAACATCTTTACTCAAGTGTCGGAGCCCTTCTTGAGCTGCTTCTTGCTCAAGTTTTTTTTTTTTTTTAGCCTGGTCTCGTGTCCGTGGCGGAAGCGGAAGGCATGTCGCCACCTTAGTTGGGAGTTCTTTGTCCAAGGCTTCCATTTGTAAAAGCGTCATGGGTGTCAGGCAGGAGGAGGAGGAGGAGGAGGCGTGGGGGTAGGGTAAGGATTGTGCTTGGGTATGGCGAGATCTCGTCTTTATCGAATATCGGGCATGATACTAGACTACTAGGCTTGCTCTCGTGCTGCCTATCCAACAGTCATAATTTTTTGACTATTGGCTGTTATAGGGATAAATCGAATAGAAGACTGAGCTGTGGTTTAGTAGAGCAGCCATGTTTGCCTCAAAAAAAAAAAAAAAAAAAAAAAAAAAAAAAAAAAAAAAAAAAAAAAAAGACTTGTTGGCAATACTTTGGGTATGACTCTGGTGAAGAAGACGAAGCGGGGATCTGCTGCTTGTTATTTTTCCTTTCTTCTTCTGATCATGTCACGATCAAGTGACGCGAATAGTTGGAATCACGGTCCAATGGTCGGATGGTTTAGATACCAATTTGATTCAAGCATTGCCTAATGCCTTTTTCAGATGGTTCGTCGATAGATCGGATGGTCTTTCAGTTTGTCACCGGATCGAATAATAGTTCCTTCTCGGAAACAATACAAAGTACAAATAAACTAGGTACGAGTAGTGACCAAGGTAGTATCTTGCTCGGCTCAATGGGCTTGAGTTCGTCTTGTTTGCTCTTTCATCGGTCGTTTTCTTCTTCTTTTATTTTCCTTCTTTGGAGGCACTCTGTCAACGTAAAGAACGGCCGATATGGGGAGTCATGAATTTGTATTCGCTGCGTCGATTGCTACTTGGGCCTGAAAACTGTCATAGGACACAAGGATACTTGGAAAATGTGTGCTTGCAACTTCAACGCGCGCGGTATTGACAGTGGAAAGAAAATGTTGAGTGTGATTTCTGGATGGATATCCGAAATGGTCAAGGAAGGTCTAGAGGTTCTTATTCCCTACTTGAGTGTGGAGGGCGACAACACTAGCAATGGCGAGAGAGTGGAAAAATGAAAGAGCAAATGTGCACGTGATGATTTCAGGAAATGTAAAAAAAAACGACCTGATCCATTCACCTCCTTCTCTCTTTCTCCGTTGACATTTTGTCAGAAACAAAGAAGCCGCTTCAAGAAAAAAAAAAGGAGAGAGTTCTTCATTCTAGATTGAAGCTCTCGTTCATCTTCCAGCTCTTTCAGAGGCTACGCTTTTGTTTAATTCTACTCGACTTTTGCGGTCCAACCACTATATTACAAAAAAAAAAGGACAAAGGACATCATGGAGGGACATTCGCCATTTTCCAGGCCCATGCGTTCAGACACGGCTACACCCCCTCCACAGCCACACTCACCTCACGGCTCTTCAGGTTCTTCTTCAGCCGCACCTCCACCTTTGCCTGCCTCCGGCGCCGCCTCTGGCGCTGCAGCAGGCGCGTCCACTACCCCAGGCTCAACTACAGCCCCAAAACGACGTCGAGCCCCCGCAAGTCCACTTCAGACATTGCCTCGACCAAAGAAACACAAATTACCCCGTAATCTCAACAGTATCACCGCCAGGAACCTCTTGCCAGATGCACCTCCTGCAGGCGCCGGTACTGCTGTTGCTGGTGCGAGTCCTGGAGGAAATCGAGGTGGACCACGGACGACCAAAGGACCTTATAAGAAACGGGAAAAGAAGGAACCTGCTGGCAAGGAAGTAGCAAAAAAGCCGTCTGGCGCAGGCGGTAGTGGATCGGTTGCCACTGCAGAAGGTGGTGCGAGTGCATCTTCGTCTACAGGAACAGGCGCAGGCGCCAAGCGAGGACGGACAGGTGCTCAGTCAGGAGGAAGAGGAGGAGGAGGAGCGAGTGGAGTGAATGAAGGTGGCTCGACAGGTCCAAATGGGATGTCATTTGTGGACGATGGTGGCGACGATACCAGAGTGGAATTGGCAGATGGAGAACAAGCGAGCCAGGAGCCTGGTGAAGGTGGAGCCACAGGAACAGGAGGACCTGGAGCAGGAGAAGGAGGAGAAGCCAAGGACGAGGATGATGATGATCATGAAGAGGAACCTGAATACTCGGACGATGAATGGAATCAGGAAGCGAGTGCTCGCGGCCGTAGCAAGGATGAACTCAAGTAAGCCTGCCTTTTCTTTCAGCCTGGGGAGGAAGTGGATCTCTCTCTCTTTTTTTTTTTTTTAACGATTTCTCTCTCTCTTTTCCCTTCTATGGCTGGGACAAATGTTGAACGATTGCAGGGCACTACTGGATTGTTTCTCAGATGAGCAGCTGCAGAGATATGAAGTTTATCGACGATCTGTTCTAAGCCGGTCCACAGTCAAGAAGGTAAACCAACCAACGTTATTTTTTTTCTCTTCTCTCTCTCTCTCTCTCTCTCTCTCTCTCTCTCTCTCTCTCTCTCTCTCTCTCTCTTCATTTGAGATCATGGTCATACCTTTGACTCTGAGAGAGGAAGAGAGAGAGAAAACCGAGAAAAACTGACCGAGATTTTGATCCGCAACTGAACACTCATTTTTGTTCTTCTCATTCCCAAACAACAACAACATGAAAACAAATCCAGCTGGTAGCAACGATATTGAACCAACAGGTTACTCAGACGATGGCCTTTGTTGTTGCTGGATTCAGCAAGGTCTTTGTCGGAGAAATGGTTGAGCGAGGTAAGTTGTTGACTTTTCTGGGAGGGGGGGGGGAGGAGCAATGATAATATCTAAATAAGCTATTTTCCCCCTTTTCTTTCAGCATTGTCAGCTATCGATAAAACTAACCCTTTCTTTATTTGCTCCGCATTTGAATCTTCTTCTCCTCCTCCTCCTCCTCCTCAAAAAAAAAAAAAAAAAAAAAAAAAAAAAAGCACGAGAGGTCATGGATGACTGGGGGCGAGACGGGGGCCATCCGACCAGAACATTTGAGGGAAGCTCAACGGCGGTACAAGAAGGAAGAACTTCAACGAGGAAAAGGTGTCAGGGTACCGAACGGCTACAAGCGTCGCATGTTCTGCAGATAGGACCCTCCTCTTTCTCCTCCCCATCTCTTTCAAGTCTCCATTGCCATCATTCTCTTTGACTCTCACCTCCTTGACGTAGAAATATAGGACAAAATATCTCTCCTATCCCTCCCCTACCTTGCTTTTGCGAAATAATAATACCCTTGTCCAAATATCTCAAATCTATAGTACTCGAATGCTTTGTACTAGGTGATAGCGCACCTGTCAATGACAGGGGCACGCATGAGGTGATTCTTTGATTGATAGGTAAGAAAGAGGCAAAAGGAAAAGTCTTTCGATCGAAACCACACTTTTCTGACTAGTTGTGAGTACCTTGGAAGGCGAGAGCAAGTGAGAGGGAGAGCAAAGGCAGATCATGCAATAAGTAAAAAAGAACAATTTTTTTTTTTTTTTTTTTTTGGTTGGAAAGTGGCATCGGACGGAGGAAAGACGACCACAAAGAAAAAGCAATAATTGATCATACCGAGCACTCTGATACTTGTTCCCAAAGGTTGAAAAGAAACTTGGCGACCCTTCTAGGAAGGATTGTTCTCTATTGGAGTGGTTAACGCCAATCATACCCCATGACTGTCCAACTCCTAAGGAGAGGGAAAACTAACAAAAAAAAAAAAAAAAAAAAAAAAAGACTCTTGGTCGATTGTTGTCAGGAAAAAGACCAGAGAGCAAAGGTATTGTCGTTTTCAAATTGTTTGTCTCACTCACACTCTTCAGGGTATACAATAGTCTAGGTAGACCCTTTGCACCCTGCCTTCGTCACCTCTCATTGAACAAGACAAATGTAAAGTTATATGATTTATTTTTACTGACTTGGCTTTGTTACAAATGACGGGTACGAACGAACACTCTTTCACAAAAAGGAGGAAGGGGGAGGGTGGGGTTCCCTTTGGTTCTCCACAAATGTCTGTTTAGACAACGACGGACCAGCCCTTAGGACCCTCGACGTCACCGTACTGGATATCCATGATCGAGTCGTTGATACGCTTGGTCAGCTTGCCAGCCTGGCTAGTCTTGTCCGAGGGATCCAGAGGGATGTGGATATCTTGGCCATCGTAGTGAATCTTCTTGATTGGGCACACAATGCAGGCAGTGCCAGCACCTAAAAATTCCGAAAGATTGAGAGAAAGAGAAAGGGACAGCATGTGTTAGTGTAACCAGAACATCCAAGTTGCTGCGGTTTGAACAAGAGATAACGTTTTCAACAGAGAGGATAAAAAAAAAGAGAGCATTTCTCTCCTCCCCCCCTCCCCGAGTCGTCTTCTTCTCCACGTCAAATGAGTAATCTCAGCACGGCGTTGACAGGGTGAGTTGTCGGCCAAGACCTTTTCCTCACCCACACAAATACACAAATCACTCAAATGAGGTCCAAGCCAATAGCCCCTTGGCGATAGGGTCCCTTTCTCTCTCTCTCTCTCCTCTCTTTCCCGGCTCAACTTTGCCTTCACGATAATGCTCAGGAAAACAGAGCCGGGTGGGTGCCCAGGATGAGTAATCAAGGGTAGAGAAGGGTCGAAAAAGGAGATGGGCGAGGGAGAAAGAGAGAAAGAGAGGAGAGAGAAAGAGAAAAAAAGAGAACAATGCATAGGGATCCATTACCGAACATCTCGATGATGCGTCCTTCCTTATCGGCCTTGAGGAGATCCTTCATCGTCACCTTGCGCTCCGAAACCTTGAACTCGTTCCATTGGCGGGTCAGGCTCAAGATCGAGTCGCGAGTCACTCCTGGCAAGATCTGTCCATCCAACTCGGGTGTCACCAACTCAACCTCTGTAGGAAGGGGGGGAAGGGGAAAAAAAGTAGAAGGATAAAGAAGAGTTAGTATGGTTCAAGCGATTACAGAAACACACACACACACATACAGATCCATACATGAAAAATAAAAGACATATTCGCAAAAAAAGAAAGAAAACATACCACCCTTCTCGTTCTTCCAGTAGACAAAGCAGTTCATGGTTCCGACCTCAGTCAACTGGTGGTCAGATCCATAGAGCCAGAGGTTCTGCTGGTATCCCTCCTTGTTGGCATCCAACTGGGGCTTGATGCAAGGAGCATAGTTGCCTCCGACCTTGGAATCACCCGTTCCACCGGGCCAGGCACGGACCTTATCCGAGGTGGCCAACAAGTTGACGGCATTGAAACCAGTGGGGAAGTAAGGGCCGACGGGCGAGGCAATGACAAAGATCATGGCCTTGTTGGAAGCTCCAACACCGAGAGACTCCTGGGTACCGATCATGGTTGGGCGGAGGTAGAGCGAGTAACCACGGCCTCTGGGGATCCAGCGATCATCGACCTTGAGGAAATCACCGATAAGCTTGCTCAACTCCTCCTGCTCAAAGTCCTAAGATGGATCGAAAGAAAAAGTCAAAGGGAGATGGGTCAGATCTGACGTGAGCGAATGACTATTATCCATCCATCCTCCTCGCCATAAGATTATTGTTATTTTTCTCCGTCCCAGGGAGCAACCCGGAAGGTTTGCCTTCCGCGCAGACACGACACATGGCGAGCAAGGGGGTTGTCCAACGATGATTATGATTGGATTTCGGGGCCTTGTCCCTGTGATCGTCTCGCTCTCATTCTTTCACTCACTCTCTACATCTACCTCTACTTCAATCACCACCCCGTTTTCTCCCGCACATCCTCTCTTTTTTTTTTCTTTCTTTTCTCGCTCTTGTAATCAATTTTATGACAACTTACAGGCAAGGCAATGCGCTGAGCAGATCGGCTGAAGCGCTTCATGTTCATATCAGGACGGAAGAGACGGGTGCGGCCATCCTTGTCCTTGTAGGCCTTCATACCCTCGAAGCACTCGAACGAGTAATGGAAGACCACGGCAGAGGGCTCCAACTGAAGCTTGCCATACTCCTTGATCTGAGGAGTACCCCAACCCTTTTCCTTGTCCCATTCAATGATCAACATGTTGTCCGAAAAGGTCTTGCCGAAGACCAACTGAGAGTTATCCTGGAGAGGCTTCTGGTTCTTGGAGGCATTGATCTGGAGCTTGGAGGCATCCAAGGGAGCAGGGGTCGCTGCGGCGCTGTAGAAACGGTGAGCGGCGATGCGTGCGCTGTGGAGAGAGGGTGAGACACCCGAGATGAGCTGGTTGGCCTTGAGGGCCTGTCGCATGGTTCTCTGAACAAACATGATGGAGAATAAGAAATGAGTGGAGTGAGAGAGGCTGTTTGTGTGGAGAATTAAAGAAAGAGATCTAAAATGGTCTGGATGAACGAGAAGGAAGTTTCCGTGGGGAGGAGGGAGGCGGAGTGTCGGAGGAGAAATGAACTCGTGGAAAAAAAAAAAAAGAGGGGAGAGAGTGAATGAGAAAAAGAATGGAGAAAAGAAAGGAGAATGTTTCCCCGAAGTAAAAGGCGAAGATGCTTTTTTATATCTGCACAATTGCACGCAGGGGACAGACACGTTGTTCAAGAGAAGACTGAAAAAAAAAAAAAAAAAAAATGGGTCTACAAACCTGCAGCGTGCTCTCTCTCTCTTCTGCTCTCTCTTCTGCCTGTCTGCCTTTGTACTTCTCCTTCCCAGTTCATCAGAAGAGAGACGGGCTCGTCCCCCCGTGGGAAGAAAACGGGGGAAGTGGCTGCCCATTGGCTGTCGATCGTCTCTTCTTTCTCTTCTCTCTTTTCTTCTCCCTCTTCTCTCCGTCCTGTCCTTGACCACGGGTGCATAAAGAATCCGTCCTAATACACCCCGCCTTTTCTCCCCTTCCTTTCTCTCTCTCTCTCTCTCTCTCTCTCTCCCTCGTTTTTTTCCCACAGTGCCGCCGAGGTCTGTTTTCGGCCCGAAACTGGGCCAGGTAGCGCATTAATAGAAAGCCGCCATTCGGCGTAAACTTGAGACTCGCTCGCTCCTTCAACTCTGCCTTCCCTCCCCTTTGTTGATCCCTGCAAGATGAAAAAATAATAATAAAAAAGGAAGTCTCTATGGGGTTTATATTGCTGTCAAACATTACATGCTCTTTCTCTCTCTCTCTTCTCTTCAAAAGCCGTGGTCGATCCAAATGTTTTCTTCTTCTGATTCTTTTACATACGGAAAACACCATAGTCAGTGTCGCTGATAGGTGCGTTCAGGGCTGCAGAGAGACCCATACCAAGGACAGCACGAGTGTCCTGAGGATCGATTGTGCCATCATCCAAAAGTCTGGCACCAGACACATAGGGGTGACCCTCCTTCTCGTACAGCTCAACAATGGGCTTCTTGAAGTCCTCCTCATCCTTGACATCCCAGGTCTCGCCACGCTTCTCAATACCGGCCCTCTTCACCTGAGACAACACTCCAGCAGCCTGCTCGCCTCCCATGACCGAGATACGAGCGTTGGGCCACATCCAGAGGAAGCGAGGCGAGTAGGCTCTACCGCACATACCGTAGTTACCGGCACCGAACGAACCTCCGATAATCACCGTGAACTTGGGCACTTGTGCGCACGAGACGGCTGTGACCATCTTGGCTCCGTTCTTGGCAATACCACCCTGCTCAGCAGAGGATCCGACCATGAATCCGGTAATGTTCTGCAAGAACACAAGGGGGATCTTGCGCTGAGTGCACAGCTGAACAAAGTGGGCCGACTTCAACGCAGCCTCCGAGAACAAAATACCGTTGTTGGCAATAATACCAACGGGGTTTCCATAGATGTGGGCAAATCCAGTCACGACGGTCGTTCCGTAGTTCTCCTTGAACTCGCTAAACTTGGAGCCATCGACAATACGGGCAATGACATCCTTGACATCGAACGACTTCTTGAGGTTATCGCCGACAATACCGCCCAGTTCCGATGCAGGATACAAGGGCTCCTCAACCTCCTTGGTAGCCAACTAGATAGAGAAAAAGGCGGACGGGAAGCCAATTAGTATGAGATGGTGAGCTGACAGAAAAAGAACTGGATAGAAAACATATCGAGATGCTCATCTCTTTTTTTTACCTGGGGCTTCTTCTGGTAGTTGAGGTTACCAATAACACGGCGGGCAAGGACAAGAGCATGCTCATCGTCGACAGCCAAGTGATCTGTCACACCCGAGACCTTGCTGTGCATGTCTCCGCCTCCAAGATCCTCAGCCGAGACGACCTCTCCTGTGGCAGCCTTGACAAGAGGGGGGCCAGCCAAGAAGATAGTACCCTGCTTCTGGACAATGATACTCTCGTCAGCCATGGCAGGCACATAGGCACCACCAGCCGTGCACGAACCGAGGACCACAGCGACTTGAGGAATGCCCATGGCCGACATGTTGGCCTGGTTAAAGAAGATACGACCGAAATGCTCCTTGTCGGGGAAAACCTCCAACTGACGAGGCAAGTTGGCTCCACCAGACTCGACCAAGTAAATGCAAGGGAGACGGTTCTCACGAGCAATCTCCTGGGCACGCAAATGCTTCTTGACAGTGATTGGGTAGTACGTGCCTCCCTTGACAGTGGGGTCGTTGGCAACGATCATGCACTCGATGCCGTTGACACGGCCGATACCGGCGATCAGACCTCCGGCGGGCACCTTGTCCTCGTAGAGCTCATATCCAGCAAACTGGCCAATCTCGAGGAAGGGCGATCCGTTGTCCAGCAGACGGTCCACACTGCAACCACACAAAGATCGATCAAAGAGAGAAAGGGAAGGGATAGAAAAAGGATGTTAGATGAAGTGGGTTTGACGAGGAGGCCATCTCAATTGGTTCAGGGACAGGGTAAAAGGATATTTACCGTTCTCTTGGAAGGAGCTTCTTGCGGGAAATGTGGCGTTCTCTCGCGGCCTTGCCACCTCCTATAAAGAGTCGTCGAAGACAACAACAAAGGTAAAGGGTGCAAAGTTAGTAAAGGAGTGCCCTTTTCTTTTCTTTTCTTTTCTTTTTTTTAATGCTCGGCTGCGAAAGCCGATCAAGCGGTCTCCATTTCAAGCTAATGCATGAATCCGTCTTCCATCCAGGAAAGAAGTATAAAGAAAGTTGTCCAAACGAAGATGGGAGAGAGAAAGAGAAAAAGAAAGAGTATTCTTACCCTGCTTGATCTCGGCAATCCTGGCATTCATATCATCGACAAGGGCCTGCATTCTAGTGGCGTTTTCCTATAAAGTGAGAACCAGGAGTACCAAAGAGTTTAAAAGATTAGTTACTGGAAGAGTCTTCGGTTCAGACATTAGATGAGATGTGAATGAGCAAAATGAAGGAGAGGCATTGGTTGATCAAGGTCTCCATTTTGAATACCTTGAATTCAGGCTTTTGTGTGTCGATTTTGTTAGGCAGGATCGTGCTCTGGTCTTCATGGGCGCGGAAGTAGGTCCTGACCATACCGACTGCAGCCGAGGGGCGCATCAGGTTAGCAGAGCGCGCGATGGCGTTCTTGGACATGGCCCTAGCGACCATGGGAGCCAATGCTTTTGTGGAGAACATGATGTGATGAGAGGATCAGACAGAGACAAGAAAGGGATGCAGAGTAAATGAGAGGAGAGAGTGAGACAGAGAGGAGAGAGAAGAGAGAGAGGGAGGGAATAAGAAAGAGAGGAAAAGGATGCAGAAAGCAAAAGAGGAGTGGAGAGATGCGCGGGGTGGAGAAGGAAAAAGGAATAGGAGGATTAGGACAGAGGTCCGGAAGTGGGGAGGGGGAAGGGAACTTGGCCTTGAGGGGCAACGGACCGTGGGAAGAAAGACGCTCAGTCACATGATCCATCCCGGGAGAGAGAAAGTGAGAGAGAAGGTGAGGACAGAGAAAGAGAGAGAAAGCCACTCGCCCCTTTGCTCCGGTTGTTTTTTGCTGAATCAGGTCCAGTCGAGCCGTTCACTACTCATTCACTCATTTCAGACATGGCTGCATCCTTGCGGACGCCCACCACACAAGCCGCTGCTCGGCTCTTCAGGACAATTAGACTTACTACAGGGACACGGACAGGACTCTGGCTGTCATCTAGCTCATACTCTAAATGCAGTGCCCGAGTATCCCATTCCTCCTTTTCTTCTCTACGCTCACTGTCCACAGGCACAGCAAGGCCTGGTCTCCACACCAAACCTGATCCAACATGTATTGCCCAACGGGGTGGAACTCTAAACCATCTTGAAAGCCACACCAATACCCGCCCTCATCGCTCTTTGTATTTTTCTACCATGGCCACCAAGGAGACATCCCATGATATCGTCTTTCATACACCATTGCTCAACAAGATGAAGCCCAAGCTTGCATCCATGAAGACCCTCCACGATAAACTCCTCAAAGAGATCAATGGACAATCCTCTGAAGTCTCTGTCGAGGACCTCTCTCCAACAAAGTTTGCAGAATTGACCAAGCAACTCCATGACCTTTCTCTGGTCACAGACAAATATTCAGACCTGGAATCGTTGCATCTTGACGTTCAATCGCTCCAACAAATGATAGACGATCCCTTGACGGCTGAAGACAGTGATCTGTTGCAAATGACCAAGGATGAGCTCTCGCAAACAATTGCATCTATTCAGGAGATGGAACAGCAATTGTTGGTCTCCATGTTGCCCAGGGATTCTGCAGATGAAGCGAATGCGATTCTTGAAATCCGAGCAGGTACTGGCGGTGACGAGGCAGGACTCTTTGCAGGCGATGTCATGAGAATGTATGAACGTTTTGCAGAGAAGCAGCATTGGCGATGGGAACCCATCTCTTTTACCCACGATGGTCTTGGATCTATCAAGGTATGAAGGTCCGATATGGGTCCCTTTTTTTTTTTTTTTTGTCTTCTCTCTCTTTGGCGGGTGTCCAATTTGATCCGCACTCTTTTCATCAAATTATGCTTTACTGACCTCTCTTCCCTTTATCTACAAACTTTCTATAGGATGCTACAGTGTCAATCTCAGGTCACAACGTATTCGGTCAACTCAAGTTCGAGTCAGGAGTTCACCGAGTCCAGCGAGTCCCTGCGACAGAGACCCAGGGTCGAATCCATACCTCCACCATCACGGTAGCCATTATGCCCCAACCCACTGAGGTCCAAGTCCAGATCCAAGATTCCGACGTCCGAGTCGATGTTTTCCGAGCCTCGGGTTCAGGTGGTCAAAAGGTCAACACGACGGATTCAGCTATTCGGTTGACACATTTGCCAACAGGAATTGTCATTGCCATTCAGGATGAACGATCAAATCAAAAGAACCGAGCCAAGGCGTTTACGATTCTTCGAGCTCGATTGTTTGAATTGGAACGAGAGAAATTGGCAACAGAGCGAAGGGATGCGAGACGGAAACAAGTTGGTGCCGGTACTCGATCGGAAAAGATTCGAACCTACAACTTTCCTCAGGCAAGTATCTCTCTCTTTCTCTCCCTCTCTCCCTCTCTCTCTCTCCCTCACCCTCTCTCTTTCTCTTTCTCTTTCCCTCTTTCTCTCTTTTCCTCTTTCTCTTTTTCTCTTTCAGGAGGGAAGAAAAAAAAAATACAATGGGCTAACCTTTCACATCTTGGTACTTTTTCTCTTTCTTTCCTTTTCTAGAACCGAGTCACGGATCATCGCATCAACAAAACCTTGCACGAACTCGAGTCGGTTCTGGAGGGCGAGGCTCTTGATGAATTCATCCAGGCTTTGAGAATGGAAGAACAGACAGATATGTTGATGGCCATGAACGAAGAGTCCTCTTAATTAGAACATCCATAAAGAAACTAGAATTCATTCCATATATATATTGCTTTCAACCCCCCCTCTCCTCCGTAAAATGTGAACTGGATTTTCAATTTTCCTTTTTTAATGCTAGTGAAGATTGACTACCTTCTCCTTCGGATATCAACAAAATGGATTGCTTATCGGCTTTGTAACCAATATCATGCTCGCTCTCTGTTTTAGTAGGTGTAGAAGCCACGTCCAGCCTTCTTGCCAACCCAACCAGCATCGACCATCTTGGTCAAGAGGACACTTGGGCGGTACTTGGTATCACCCAACTGCTCGTGAAGAACCTTCATGATCGCCAAGCAGGTGTCCAAACCAATAAAGTCGGCCAAGGCCAAAGGACCCATTGGTACGTTGGTGCCCAACTTCATGGTCGTGTCAATATCCTCCTTGGTGGCAATGCCCTATTTTTAAACAGAGAGGGGAGAGAGATTGTCATTGGTTGCATTAGCCCATGGAACTGATCTAGTAATAATAATTAAAAAAAAAAAAGAAAAAAAAAATCAAGTTTTTCTGACGCTTCGACATAACAAACAAACTCACAGTCTCCAAGGCAATGCAGGCCTCGTTAATGTAGGGCATCAACAAACGGTTGGCAACGAATCCGGGAACATCCTGGCTGACAGTGCAGGTCTTGCCCATGGCCGATGCAAGCTCCCGAGTAGTCTTGAGAACCTCGGGTGTGGTGGCCAAACCTGTGATCAACTCGACCAACTTCATGACAGGGACAGGGTTCATAAAGTGCATACCGATCACCTGTTCCTCACGTCCCTTAGCTGCAGCGGCAATCTTGGTGATGCTGATGCTGGAGGTGTTGGTGGCGAGGATGGCGTTCTTGGGAGTGGCCTGGGCCAAGTCGGAAAAGATCTTGGCCTTGAGGAGAGGGTTCTCGGAGACGGCCTCGATCACAAAGTCGACATCAGAGAAGTCGGCCAAAGTTTGAGTGGGCGTGACCCTCGACTTGGTCTCCTCAGCCTGCTGCTCGGTCAAACGTCCCTTGGCAATGTCCTTCTTGAGGAGCGAGTCTAAGGTTTGTTGAAGGAAGAGGAGGAAGAAGAACCGGCGTGGACAATGAGTGGGTTGTGTTTGTGAAATGCTAATAAAAAAAAGTATACAGGACGAGAGCGCCTGATCGGGGAATGAATCTCGACCAAAATTTTCCCACAGTCCCTCTTAGCCTCTCTCTCTCTTTCTTTTATCCTCCCGTGGAAAAGTGGAAAAGAGTGGGCCAAAGAGAGGAATCCATGGATGATCGATCCCAAGACTTACCCATGAACTTCATGCCCTTGTTGAGCTGGACATCGCTCGTATCCATCAAGACCACGGGCAACTTGGACACGTTTGCTGCAACGAGAGCAATTCCAAGACCCTAGGAAAAAAGAAAAAAAAAAACATAGCCGATCCGAGTGTTTCCTGATGAATAAAAGGGCCAATATAACTCTGATCTGCTCCGCCTTTGTCCTTTCATGGATCGTCCTTAACGCTCATTCATAGGGCCCAGCTTACCATCTGTCCGGCTCCGAGGACACCAACACGCTTGACGCCATGCTATGATCACGTATAAATGGGAAACAAATTGATATTTTAGACTATCAGTGCTGCGTTTTGGAATAGAACGATCAGCATTGCGCATTGACAAGAGGCTGTGTTTATTACCAGGTTAGCGCTCGAAGTGTGGAAGGACTATTGTGGAGAGATAAGAAATAAGAAGTGGAGATGTGTGATTAGCAGTGAAGGAACGGACGAGGACTGATGTGAACGCATTACTAATGGAATGAAGATGGTGGGAGCAGGAGCATGGACGGGATAGGATGGATTACTTTGGCACCCGACTGAGAGGCGCGGAGAGCAGTGCGAGCAAGAGCAAAGGTCATGATGGAGGATGAGAGAATGAAAGGTCGGAGTGGAGAGAGTAGAAGAAAGAAAAGATGGAGAGAAGAGAGGATCAAAAGATCAAATGGGGAAGAAAAGAATGAATGAAAAGGGGGGGAGTGGACGGGTATTTTTTTTATTGGTTGGATTGTCCTGGCGGGAGTCGGCCCAGAGACAGAGAAAAAGACAAAAATTGACAGGAAAGGTAGAAGAGACCAAGACGCATATGTGCCTGGCCCTACAACACCAGCCAAAAATTGCTCCGCTCCATCCTTTGGTTCTGTTGCTCCTTCTCGGTGGAGGAGAAAGAGATTAGAGACTGTGTCCCTGAATGTCGACAAGACCCCCCTTGGTAATATAGAACGTCATCCACTCACTCCCTACACTATGGCTCTGCTCTACTCTGTTTGCATCCTATTCGTCGTCGTCATCATCGCCCAAAGCACCCGCATTATTCACCTAGAAAGGAGGAGTGGTCCGTGGACAAAAAAAAAAAAAATCCACAAGTAGAGTTAGTCTCGCGTCACCGTCGTACACATGGTCCATCCACATGGGCATCACAAAGACAACCCCTCTGGTCAATTGAGCCCCCTGATTCCCAACCACCTTCTTGCCCCACCTTGCCCTCGCCACACTTCGCCACTCCCTATTCCCTTTTCTCACCCTCTCCAGTCATTATGTATCGACGCTTACCCATGCAGTCAGGTCCTCGATACTCTTTTTGGCTGCCAATAAATGTTCCCTGGTCGGTTGTTGACCATTGGGCAGCAGGCCACCCTGGCCATTGTTCACGGTCGCATTCATGATCGTCAACGACTTTCGATACTTGAGTGCCTTTCGTTCCATACTTGCAATCTCGGCCGTTTCGGGATCTTTTGAAGGGGATGTCTCGTCGTCCTCACTGTCCGAGAAATCAACATCACTATGCGCCCTTATGTCGTTCAGGTCCTCGCGAATTGTCAGTGTTGCAGCCATAATGATAACCAGATGAGGGGGAGAGTTGTCCTGAGGAAGGGAAGAAGGAGGAGGGGCTTTTCCTTGGTTACTGGTGTAAAAGAGGGGGTGAAAATGTCCTTGCTTTCTGAGAAAGAGAAAGAGAAATAAGAGGGCTAAGGTGTCAGTGAGGAATGGACTTTGTAAAAGGTCATGGCGGGGTTGCGGCCCTCGTTGAATAAGTCAAGGACAAGGACAAGGAACGGAGGAAACGGCTTTACCTGTGTTGTGGATCAAAAAAATAAAATAAAATAAAATAAAATAAAATAAATAATAAATAATAATATCGGCAAAGCGCTTCCTCGTGAAAGAAGGGAAGGGGAGCAGTCGATGGGCTACTAGAGTTGGTGGGAAAAGAGGAAAGGCAAAGGAGGAGCCGCTCAGGGTTCGTGGGGGAGGGGGGGGGGAGGTGGTCTCAAGAGAAGGAGTTCGAAGGAGAAAACTCTGGGCGTTTCTGCAGGAAGGTTTGTCAATGTTCAAAAAGGCGGGAGGGACAGACTGGAGGGAGTGGGTACGAGGGCGGGAGGAAGAGGGAAGGAAGGAAGAAAAGAAAAGACAGAGGAACAAGGAAGAGTCATGGCGGGTTTTATACAGGATGGGGCATAAAGGGGTGGAAAGTAAGAGGACAGAGAGTCGTCTGCCCCTCTGCAGAAGAGAGTGTACGGGGATGAGGAGGCGGGTGCAAAAGATAAAAAAAAAAAAAAAGGCGCGGAAGGGATGACTACCTTGTGATCTCTACTGTGCGTGTGTGTATCTTTCTCTTTTTTTGTGTGTGTCGTTGTGCAGGCATTGAGCCGGCGGACAATAGAGGAAATGGCCCGCAAAGAGCCCTTGACAGAGGCGTGTGGTGTAGAGAATAAAGGAAAAAGACGAGAAAGAGTCTGTAGTCAACCTTTCTTCTCTCCTTCCTTTCTTCTCTCCTTCCTTTCGATGAATCTCGCGCTGCAGGCAGGCTCGACATACGCATGGCCATTGCCCTGGCCTGGGGCAGGGGTAGGATACAGAAGACAAGACTTGATGGGCGATGGTAAGGTACACCCTGTTGCAGTGGTCCCGATACAACGCCCGATAGGCGGATGCTTGTGCCTTTGGGCAAGAAGCGACATTGGAGGGGGGGGGGTAGATGCAGGTCAGCAGCTTTACCAAAGGGCCACTCCTCCCTCACTCTCCCGTTCATGCTCTTCCCACCAAAGGCCAAGTGGCGAGCTGTCGCTGTTGCATGGAAATCACTGCAGCTGGCCTTACTCGGACTTTTGCCCTTCGTCCCAGGGTCACAGGAACAGTGCGAGTATGGAGGCAACATCGACGGGACGCCCGATACAAACAAAGAAAATAGTAGCGTCCATGAGGTGCTGTAATTCCAGCGCGTCGTGATAGGATTGTAGACAAAGTACCAAGGGAGAAGGAGGTGCTTGGGACCCCCTCGCTCTTTGCATGGCTGCGAATGACTGCACATGATGCCTCTCCTGTGTATGTATACTAAGAAAGCCTGACAGGATGATTTAGGCCATGGGTCCGACGGGGAACGCGGCGGTAAAAAGCGACAAAGCCCTTACTGAAAACAAGTCATGGAGCAAACTTACCAGGCGCAAAGTCTCTCTCAAAGAATAGTAATGCTCTTTTATTCCTAAGAATTGCGACACGGGCTTGTCTCTTTTGGTAAAATAGTATCCCACAACATGAAAGCGGTGCGGAATGTTCACCCAAGGACATGAGTGACGAATACCTTTAGTTGAACCAGGACGTTGGGAAGAGCCTAAACCCTACTGCCCTTATTTTTTTCTTTGCTTTTATCATCCCGTCTAAATGGAGGCAGGGTGGGCCAAGGGCGTCATTTGTTGGCGGGATATGACCCTGTCCAACGTTACATTGAGTGGCAAAGATAAGACAGGTCTACCTTTGTGCAAACAGTAGCCAGAGGTGGATGAGAGAGGTTTGGTGCTCGTCATCCATTCAGAAGCAGTAAGAAGATGGAAGTATATCAGCAGACAGGGACTGTCTAGCGAGCGGGAAAGCAGAAAATCACATACACAACACACACGCACACAAAGGCTCGACGTGTTCCATCCAAAGCGAAAAAAAAGGCACACGCACAAGCACAAGCACGAGCACAATCGCCAGCTCGCGTTCAAGCACGATGATACTCTCGCTCCACATCTCTCTTCTCCCCCCAAACAGCATCCGACTGACGACTCGTCAGACCAAGGAGGCAGTCGCAGACCATGCCAGCCCAATGCGGAAGAAAAAAGAAAGAAAGAGACGCACCTTTTCCACCAACCTGCCTGCTCACTCTACGGACCGAGAGAGAGGCGTGGACACAATGCACGATGTGATGTAGGCATGTGCACATGTTGAACTGAATGCATCCCATGGTTCCTCGTCTCCCATCGGGGGAGAAGTTGCGCAGGGGTGGTCCAAGCGCTTGTGCGGAGTGCCCACTTTTTTCGCTGGGCCTGTTCAGGCTTCGCCTATAAAGTACAATAATGCCTGTGATGCCAAG
Organism: Mortierella sp. BCC40632; assembly: GCA_011634665.1. NCBI lineage: Eukaryota > Fungi > Mortierellomycota > Mortierellomycetes > Mortierellales > Mortierellaceae > Mortierella > Mortierella sp. BCC40632. The sequence continues at coordinate 355,610 of WAEK01000009.1, forward strand.
GCAGGTATGGGAAGTATATATTTCTTCCTTTTGGAACCAAAAATCGCGAGCAAGACTGGCAGCTCGCAGCCACAAGGTCGATCTTGTTTGTTGTTTGCTCCGCTTCTGGATCAGGGTCCCCTACCCCTGGCCATTACATTATGTTTTCGGGGACAAAAGTGTAGACTATAGCTCTCTGATCCGTCTGAGCACTGAGGTATGCTGAATAGTCCTAATTACCTCTCGATCAAAAAAAAAAAAAAAAAAAAAAAAAAAGGTGCCACACGAAAAAAAGCTCACATGCTTGCGAAGCCCAAGTTCAACTGAAGCACGTTGTCATTCAGCTCATGCGCTTGTCTCCAGTAAGGTCTGCCACACGGAATGAATTGAGCTCTGGTATACAGTGCCCCGAGAAACGGTCCAAAGTGTCTATCGGCTTGTGAAAATCAAGAAAAAGAGGCATCTCTTGAGCAGACTATCGTTGGCCCGCTCGTCCGTCGGAGCAGCAAAAACAACAAAGCGCAACAGTCAGGCATCATATTCAGGTGCAAAGCACAAGCAAAAAGGTAACAACATGCCTCGTGCGTGCGTGCGTCCTGGACAACTTATATTTTATATATTTTTTTTTTTTTTTTGCCCCATCCCATCTCTTGCATGGGATGAAGCAGACGGAATAGGCAGGGACGAAGCCGCCATTGTCTTTTGTTTTCCCGTCCTGGGTTGGGCGGAGAGAAACGACCTACCACCAACCATACGATATGCAGTCGCAAATTACGATTGTGGTTTCTGACGCCCTCTGCAACTACAAGCACTTGTTCGCTTTGTGCAAGAGAACCCACGTTGTCATTACCTCCAAATATTCTTGACTAATGTTTAGCGCTCTTTGGTCGGTGGTGAATGAGTTTTGACTTGTCTGTTTTGGAGCACGCTACCTCGCTGGGCGCTGCTAGCTCGCCTCGTCGAATGAAAAGAATTGAGTGGGGATGGATTTCCCTGGCGGCAAAGCGGACAGACGACCTCTTTAGGATAATGCCGGTCAACGAGAGCTGTCTAGACCCATGTGCAATTTCAGACGTCCTCTCGACAATACTTGTTGATGCAGGATTCCGAGAACGGGAGGACCCTGTCCTTTGAGAGAGACAGGCGCTGATCGGGCTGATTCTGCAGATATGCCATGCGATACCATTGCTGCCATTGCTAGCGGCTGTGACCATCCCGCCATCGATCAACCCATGCCATGCGAGCGAGCAGGTGGTAGACAATGCAGACTACTTTCTCTCTCTGTTCTTGCCACGCGTTGGCCATGTCCCGGTTGTTACTCCACGGCAAGATAGCACAGGCGTGCACCTACTGGTCGAGCCTTCTCGCTCAACCGTGCTTAAATACCCGCACCTTACCAATCCCGCGGTGCCGCGCCTTTTTCTCTTTTTCTCGCTTTCTTGCTTTCCCATTTTCTCTCACTTTCTCTCGCTTTCTCGCACGCTTTCTTGCCAAGCCTTGCATCTCCTCCCTCTTAACCCTCTCCACCAGCCCCTGCGTGTCCATCTGCACGTCATTGACCTCGAGTGCGCTTCTGCCTCTTTGTAGAATGTGAGTCCTCCTTGACCTAACGGTCCCCACAAAGCTATCACTCCCGGCACTATGCGCACTGGTCCGTGTTCTCTGTGCCCCCGTCCACGCAACCCGGTTTGTGCGCTGTTCTGCTCGCATGAACTGTTGGGCCTGCTTCGGGCTAATTTGCGTTTTACACCAGTTGTTCGGTGCGCCCCATTTCACCGCCTTAATTAAGCCCAACAGCCATTCTCGATACTTTTTTTTTCTTTGCTTCCTTTCTTTTTCCTTCCTTCCTTCCTTCCTTCCTTCCTTCCTCCCTTTTCGCTTACCCACCCTTGGCATTGACCCTGCCGCCCGGACACCACACCAGAACTTCTCTCTGCCCCTCTCCTCCCTCTCCACACACACTTTCTCTCTCCGTCGACGGCGACGACTCCCGTTCCTGTACCGGTAATGTCTCGTCCTCTTTGCTCATGCAACACAACGCAACCACACGCCTGCTCGTCTGCCCTCTCCTTCCTTCTCTCCCTTCTCTCTTTCTCTTTCTCTTTCTTTCTCTCTCTCTCTCTCTCTCTCTCTCTCTCTCTCTCTCTCTCTCTCTCTCTCTCTTTCTCGCCTTCTCTTTCTTTCTCTCTCTTTCTCTCTTTGCTCTCCCCGCTCTCTGTTGTCATGCACCCTATTGCCCTGCTCCTTGTGCCGTGTTTTTGTCCCTTTTCGCATGGTCTTGTGCGTCCGATGAGGAAGGCCGAGAGAGCGCTTCTCTTCATATCTCACTCACAACTGGGTCAACCAACCATACATAATTTCACGTCTGTCTCCTCTTGCAGGAATCACAGACCGCCTGTGGGCCGAACGTCGGCTGGGCCACTTGCTCCTGTATAAACCAATACATGATGCAAGGCCCTTGCTGCACCATGGGGGTCACTGCGTCTTTTTCTTTTTCTTTTCTTTTTCTTTTTCTTTGTTCGTGTTATAGAACTCGCCCCTTCTCTCTCTTTCACACACACACTCTCTCTCTCTTTCACGCTCTTTCTTTCTTTCTGCCCAATAACCCGCCCAATCCTTCCACTCTCCTCCCCCTCCTCCGCCGCAGACCCTACTCTGCAACGCCCATCTCATTCACCTTCCCATCGCACTCCATCCTTCCATAGCCACGGGAACAATACCTGGATCATATTCTTTATCCGACTTCCATGACCTATCTGCAACACGCGCATCGTGCCGACGGCTCGGCTACACCCGAAAAGATTCGCCAGGAAACGACCACCACAACGATCTCGACCACCACAACGACCGCCTCTTCTACCATGCCCGTTCTCACCTCAGACTCTGAGCCGGCCATGTACAACAATCATTCCTCAAAGACCCCCCATTACTCTAGCCGAGCTCATGCCACTGCCTCTGGGCTGAAGCATGCGGCACATCTTGAATTGGACAGCAGTCCTCAACGACCCCAGAACGGTCGCTCATCATCCCTTTCGTCTAATTCCTCGTCCAATGGTCAGTCGTCGTCCAACCACAAGAACGTAGGAACGACCCCAGGAACGACCCCAGGGGTCACTAGCGGAGTGAACAACAACCACCTCCACAATGGTTCCAACCCAACTCTGTCCTCGTCTTCATCCCAGTCTTCTCCTCGTGGAGGAGTGCCCGCTGCTGACAGGACTCGACGACCCCTTGGTCCTGATGCTGTTGGGGGCGATTATTCGAGCCATAGTGCTCACAGCTGGCCAATCCTTTTTGCTGTCATCCCACCGCTGGGGTCTCTTCTCTTTGGCAAGTCGGATGTCTTTAGTGATATCCTGACATTGGTTCTCATTGCCTTCTTTCTCTACAACATTATCAAAGGTAAAAAAGGCCTTTTTCCTTTTTTTCTTCCTTTCCTTTTTGGACCGCACATGATAGAGGATGACTGCCCTGTCACTTGAATAATGCTTGCTGCTTTGAGATAAGAGTGAGAGAGTAAAAGAGGATATCGCGAAGGGACGAGTAGTAGACAGGACAAGGTAGGGAAAGACAGAGTAAAGCAGGGAAAGACAGGGCAGGGCAAAAACAGGGCAGGGCATCTGTAGGTAGCATGCATGCGTAGATGGGACGACTGCATGCTTATGCTTTTGAGAAAGAGAGAAAAAAAAAAAAAAAAAAAAAGAGAGAGAGAAAGAGAGAGGGAAGCATGTGTGTAAATGTGAAAGTATGTGTGTGCGTGTGAGTTTGCGCAAAAGGATGCTTTGGCCACCTTGGGTTTGTTATCTCTCTGCATTGGCAGAAGGAGGCCCTCGCGCTTTGTGGGCCGTGCAACAACAGAGCGGCACATAATTCACTGGGCTGATGGCTCCTCTCTTCTTCTGACCTGGCGGTTTCGTCCGCCCATCTATCCAAAGAGGACCGACCCAATCGGACGATGTAGACGAAGCCGTACCTGAAAGCGCGCGTGTCCGTCTCTCTCTCTCTCTCTCTCTCTCTCTCTCTCTCTCTCTCTCTCTCTCTCTCTCTCTCTCTTTCATCACTGACCTCTGTTCATGTCTCAGCTTACAGTGATGACCTTAATCCTTGTCCCTGAATACTCTTTTCTTACCTCTCTCTCTCTCTCTCTCTCTCTCTCTCTCTCTCTACCCTTCTCTCTCTCTATCCTTCTCTCTCTCCTCTCAACGTTTTCTAGTTCCCTGGGAGCTGTACTACGCTGCCCGCACTCGGAGAGTCCTCCTCTCCTCCGCAAGTTCCAATGCCCCTGTTGACCCTATTCTCGAAAAGCGGAGACTGAGCGCTGCCGCCAGTCTTCGTCGTCAAGAGTTCTTCTCGCTGCTACTGGTCCTTGGTTCGCCTTTCCTCGGCGGATACACCTTGCGCTACCTCAAAAACTTTTTCTCCTCTTATGAGGACTACCTCTCAGCCCTCAACATCGAGCTCTTCATCATCGCCTCGGGCATTCGACCACTAACACACCTGGTCAGCTTGCTTAAGGCACGTGCACTCCACCTGCAGGAGCAGGTTCATTACCCGGATGCTGAGGTTGAAAGCCTTCGTCGAAGAGTAACTTCGATCGAGGCCGAGCTCACTCAGTTGCGCCGTGCCTTTGCGACCAAGCGGGATGTGCTCCAGGTCCAAGACAGTGTCGAGCCAACGCTTCATCAGTTGACAAAGCAGCTCAAGCGCCAGGACAAGAAAGAGACTTTGCATCGATCCTATACAGAGGATCGATTCGCTGGAATTGATGAAAAATTGCGCGAGTACGATGCAGTGTTAGCTTATCGGATCACGGAAGAGCAACATCGTTCGAGTCTTTTGTTTTTGCCCATCAATATCCTGGTCGCCATGTTGGGCTACTGCACAGTCTTCCTACCTCAGCGCCTGATAGGACCCAAGCAACAACAGCCAATGCTTCAACCACATGTACCGGCTGCCATTGGCGATGGAGCTTCGACAGAATCGCAGATGCAGCCAGTCTCCAACCCGAACCACGCCCACAGCAATGGCCTCAGCAATCATGCCGCTCACGGACCCCATCCACAGTTCAAATCAGGAGGTCGACAGCCCTCGCACAACCCCATCACCTCGACCCGAGAGACGGCGCGCTTGTATTAAATAGGAGAGAAAAGGTCCGAGATATATATCGAATGGATCCTATCCTATAGCCACCATTGCTATACACCATGCGAAGCCAAAACCAAAAAGAGATATCCCCTCAAGTCAAAGCCCCCAATCCTTCAATGCCCTTTTTTTTATTTTATTTTTTGTCGTTGGTGGTCTACACAAACTACTACCATGCACTGCACATGTGCTCGACACCTGGAATGAACGTAATGATATGCAGCCCTACCTATCTCTATATATCTCTTCCATCTATTATGTAATGACCCCCCTTTTTTTTTTTCCTCACCTCACTTATTTGATGAAAACAATATACAATGGGCACCCCTGTTTCCTCTCTTCTTTAAATCAACAATGGCCTTTGGGCAATGAAAGAGCGAGAGAAAGATTTTTTTTTTTTTTTTTTTTTTTATGGGGTTGGACCGTTGGAGTGCAGGACAAGACGCGGCAAGGTGGACTGCCCCTTAAGATGATAGGACTTCGAGTTTATATGGTACATTCAGCCACAGCCAGAGTTCCTTCTTTTGCTCAAACTTCAGTTCATCGGTAATATAGGAGGACCCATAGGAAAGAGGGGGATGAAAGAGGGGGTGGAAAATCCATGGACAAGCAACACATCCATCGATCTATCCAACGCAACCAACTGTCTGTAGAGCGATACCACGGAAAGGAGTATCCAGAAATGCTGTCCCGTCAACAAATGGGTGCCAAAAAGAACCAACACTCAAGGCATAGAGATCTCGAGTCCATGGGATGCATTTGATCGACAAAATCTCATTCGAGGCTCACCGATGACCAGAGGCATTCGACTCTGCCCAGTATCAGATGCCGCTTTATAACAGGAGAGGAGACAATGAACTACCACGCTTCATCAGCAGAGCCAAATAGGCTAATGGCACACTACAGGGACTCTGATTAGAACCGAGATGAACCATCTGGCTCTTTTCTCTCTCTATTCTCATCGATTTGGATGCGAGGCGCTGATTCGACACTTGAGTCAAGAAGGCTATTTTCATCTCTTGACACAGCTTCCGACAAAACAGCATCAACAAGCCAACTACCAGGATCCAACCGAAAAGAAGCGCTCAGGAGCGACATCATGAGTGATGAATGGACCACCTTTGACCAATCGATTCTAATGGAGCTATCCTTTTTTTTTTATTTATTTATTTTTTCTTATTACATGCTATTCTTCGGGACTCGACCTTTTTTTCCATTTCTTTTCTTCAAATCTCTTTGCCTCGACTTCACATCACCGTGGATCAACCTACGCTACGATCTATTGGACTCTGTTTTTATGTTTCGACCCAAATCTATCCAATCTCTTTTACTGGATCAATGATTGTCTCAACGGAATCTAGACCATGAAGCACAACAATCTTTTGCCCGGAGAGGTGCGTCTTTCTTTTTGCCACTAAAAAAAAAGTTGTCTCGAGTGCTTTATCTGTATTCGAGAAGAAGAAGAAAAAAAAAGAACCAGGATTTTTAACGCTTTTTCTTTTTCTTTTTCTTTTTTCCCCCTTTCCTTCCAACAACAGCACTTCCGCAAGGACTGGCAGTCTCGCGTCAAGGTCTGGTTGGACCAGGCTGGTCGCAAGAAGTCGAGACGCATTGCGCGTGTCCAGAAGGCCGCTCGCATTGCCCCTCGCCCCGTCGATGGCTTGCTCCGCCCTGCCGTCCGTTGCCCCACCATCAAGTACAACACCAAGATCCGTGCTGGTCGTGGTTTCACTCTTGATGAGCTCAAGGTAAATAGGCGGAACTCGGTTTTTTTCGTGTTACTATAATCATGCTATGCTATGCTATGCTATGCTATGCTATGCAGGCTGGGACCGATCTTCTCTCTCGGTTGGAAAGATTCAATGCATTTGAAGGGGGAAGGTGGGAACGCGCAGGAACAAAAGGAGCTAGCTACTAGGGAAATAGTCTGGATTACATCATTGACAAGGAACGCCAATTGAACTTGGCAGCCTCAGTATCCAGCAGTTGCCATGCCTCGTTCAAGCAGAGAAGACGACAACTTGTGAAAGACAAGAAGAAAAAAGAGAGGAATACCATTACGCAACAAAGTCGACCAAAGGACCTATATCTTTCAGCTATTCACGCATGACGATCAGTAGCATGCTCAACCGATACTGCCCTACCAACCCTTTCTCTACGCACTGATCTTTAACCGCACCGACAAACTCGACTACAGGAGTACAGAGAAATCTGCGTCCTTTTTTTAATTTAATTTATGAGTATTTTTTCCTGACCATTGGCATTGTGGTTTATCCTTTTGATGAATTTATAGGCTGCTGGCATTCGCCGCAAGGAGGCTCTCTCGATCGGCATCTCGGTTGATGCTCGTCGCCGTAACAAGTCCGAGGAGTCGCTTCAGTTGAACGCCCAGCGCCTCAAGGCTTACAAGGCCAAGTTGATTGTCTTCCCCCGCAAGGTTGGCAAGGTCAAGGCTGGCGACTCCCAGCCTGCTGAGCTCTCCAACGCCACCCAGTTGACTGGTCCTCTCTTCCCCGTCACCCAGGTCTGGCCCAAGGAGAAGGCTCGCAAGATCACCGAGGAGGAGAAGAAGTCCTCCGCATACGAGCAGCACCGCAAGGCTCGCTCCGTTGCCCGTCTCCACGGCATCCGCGAGGCTCGTCGCAAGGCCAAGGAGGAGGAGGAGGCCAACAAGAAGAAGTAAAGGACATTGGCCAACAAATGACCAACAAGGAGCGATGACGAAGGGGAACAGTGTTACGGGAGACACTATACTACACGCACACGACCTCCGGTTCAACAATGAAGTAAAAAGAAACGAAAAAAAAAAAAAAAAAAAAAAAAAAATGTCTTTCAGATGTTGCTCTATTCACCAGTTTGTGGTCCACGAAGCAAAGTGCACCAGGGAGATATGTGGTTCCTGTGAATGTTGGACAAAGAGCTCTATACAAACCCTGGCCATTACAAAATGTGGTGGATAGCAGAAAAGGGCGAGATGGAAACATGCAGGCAAAGTATATGAGGAAAGAGAGAGAGAGAGAGAGAGAGAGAAAAGATGGAAAGTTGCAGGACTGGTGTAGGTAGGAATCGGGGCATTCGGAAGACAGTTCCGGGCATGCACGACAGACAGATAGACAGAGAAAAGATGGAAAAAAGAAAAAAAAAAAAAGGACAATCAGGGACCAGGCAGCAAGCGATGGTGGATGACGGCAGCAATGCAGCGGGCGGGCGAGTGAAGAGTTCAAGGCGTGGGCACAGTAACAACGTGTGTGTGTGAACGTGTGTGTGAATGTGGATGTGTGTGTGTGTGTATGGGGAGGGGGGTGGGACCGAGCCGTCATATGTCCTGGTCAGGCTACAGCATTTTGACCGAGTCCTGTGCTTCGCGTATGGATTATGAGATAAAAATCAATCTCTCCTAAGCACCTTGGCATGGCACGGGGAGAGAGATAGAGAGAGCCAAGGGCAGTCATCTCTTGTGTTCACAGAGAATATTTTATTTCCATCTCTTCTACTTGTTCATCTCATCCTCATCCATCCCATCCCCTCCATCCATCCCACCCTGTCCAGCTGTTCTGTTCTTCGAGTCGCTTTTTTTTTTTTTTTTTTTTTTTTTTTTTTTTTTTTTTTTTTTTGCTCTCCTGCATTCTTGAGCACGCGCTCTCGTAAGAAAGCTTGGTGCACAAGCAGAGCACAGCCCCAAAAAGGCCCCGTTCCATCTACGCGCTCTCCATCATCGACCATTGTGGATTTTAAAATCTCATTCGAACCGTCAGTTCCCATCACCAACTCGCCATCCACCTTGTTATCCTTCACCCCACCTTTCTCTCTGCCCCAGACTCGAACGCTATTTCCGGCTGCATGGCTCAGAGAGCTCTTTTTCCTCAGACGACCTATTTTTGAGCTTGAATAGTCAACAGACTGTACCTCTCCAAGACGGACCCAATCCTAACCCCCACAATACGCGACACACCAGGCAAAGGCCTCAAAGCGCAGGGGTTGAGAGACGCGACGACGACAAACAACGGGCAATCTCTTTTTCTATTTTACTTTCTACTTCAAGACCTGCAGCTAGTTCAGCCCGCTAAGCCAACGCGCTTCCCTTGTCCAACACGCGCACAAACTGTTTTACCTGGACTCCTCTGCGCCTCTTCCGACTAGGAACACTTACCCGACACTCGATTGAGGTCACCCTTGTCTGACGGGATGAGTTCAAGGTACGGATGGTCAAGGTGGTGTCAGGCTGTAAATGAGAGAAAGTGATTTCCATGGTCCTTGTCTTTATTTTTGCGCATATGACAATGACGAACTATCCTTGAGAGAGATGAAAGCGCTGGTTTATGTGGGGGAGTAAAAAGGCAGATGAGTGCACCGAATTTGTGTGAGAGAGTGTGTGAGAGTGTGTGAGAGTGTGCCTGCCCCGACGACTCGCATGTGGTCGCGGTTTCTGGGAGCAGGAGTAAGAGCTAGGAGGAGGGGTTCGTGGCATTGGTGTGGATGTGGTTAGCTAGGCGGCGAACGGGTTCCTCCTTCCTCCTTCTTTGTTCCCCATCCCCCATCTCTCTCTCTCTCTCTCTCTCTCTCTTTCCAACTGAGCGTTCTCCCTGTCCTCGGAGCAACGCCATGCCTTGATGGTCTGGATGGGGAGATGCCTGACTGGGACAGACAGGTCTAGCAGGCATATGCAAGTGAGGCAAAGCTGCACCTGTCATCTCTCTGCATGGCCTTTTTTTTATATTCTCAATCGATCAGAGTTTCTCTCTGGCCAGTCATTTTTCTTGCGTCCATCCTCCACCTCCACCTCCTCTTTTCTTTTTCTCTTTCTAGCAGTTGCCTCTTTCACTCTCTCTCTCTCTCTCTCTCTCTCTTTCTCTCTCTTTCTCTCTCTTTCTCTCTCTTTCTCTCTCTTTCTCTGTCTCTCATATCACACTCCTTCTCTCTCTCTCTATTCCTGATCCGTCGTTTCCCCCACACCCACACCTTCCCTTTCAGTCTATCTCAGCTCGTGCCATCTTTCCCCATCTCTGAGCTGATCTGCAGATCTTTTTCTTTATTTTTTCCTGCCCACTAATCGCCAACTCTCATTCTTATTCTCTCTCTCTTTCTCTCATTCTCTCTCTCATTCTCTCTCTTTCTCTCACTCGCACTCGTCCTCTTACATTCTTACACATACACACACGCTGACTCCTCTCATATCCCTGCTGATCCTCTAGACCCCCCGCTGCCCTTCCTTTCTCTGCTTCAGCAGCACCCTCTCAAACAGCACCCCCGTCCTCATCGACACTGTCTGCATCATCGGCATCATCGCCATCCTCTTCCAAGTCGGCTGAATCATCCGCCTTTGAGGATCCGATCCCGTACTCTGGACTGTTCCGCATCCGATCCATGCCGCTCGTCTCCAGTGCAACACAGCAAGAGTCGCCCCATCTCTGCAAGCCAGGATCCAACAGCAGAGATGCTGCCGTTGCCGCAGGGACAGGAAGTGGCATTCCCCGAGCACCGCCCATCATGGCCAGCACCTCGGACGAGCTCTCCAAGTTCTCGAACGAGTCACTTCATTCGTATTCCTTCACAAATGCTGCCCATGAAAAGTCGTTTGTCGAGGGCCGGAGAAGCATCTTTTACCGGTCCATTGACTTTATGAAGCAAAAGATTAAGGGATGGCAGGTCCCCATCTCTAACGTCTTTCCAGCCTCGGCCTCGACCACACCCACGGACGCTTTCTCGTCTTCGTCCATTGGCGCCTATCCTTCTCCGACACCGTCATCCATCTCTGCCTTTACGGAGCCCGGCCTAGACGGGTCCGGACTTTTGTCAAAACCAAAGCTAAAGAGGACTATGACCGACATCCCAACCCACAGCAGCAGCAACAGCAAGGCCTCGGGAGTCCATCACGGCGACAAAGATCATCCTCAACAACGTCCAGCCCGACCTCTTTCGGTCGCAACTATTTCCACCGCGGGCAATTACAGTTCGCTCCATTCGCCGACGAGGTTCGTTCCACAGAACCAGGCGATGCTTACAACGAACGATCAATGGGGCGTAATCATGGCCAACGATGTCGCGTCGACAGTGTTTGGATACCACGGAAGTGAGCTGACGACAATGACTATCCTCGATCTGGTCGCCAGTCCTTATAAGGAGAAGTTGGAAACGCTGCTCCGGCATCAGTCGCAAGATGGTTCGCTGGATAGCAAGGATGAACATGTGCTGCTCTGCGGCAAAGTGGTAGGTTATTTTTTGTTCTATTTCTTTTAACACCACTACCAATCGAGTGATCTGGGGCGGGAACAAAGAAAAACAACCACCTCCACTACAACAACAACAAAAACCCCCCCAAAAGCATATTGGACAGTGGCAGTGATCTGTGAAGGCCAGAACGAGAACCCTGTGTGAGGCAAAGAATAGGTCTCAATGACTGTCTAGCCCACATCCCCCGCTCTTTGAGGCCAAAATAGGGACGTTCCCTCGATATCTGACTCAATCGGATGTCCTCTCAGTTGCTCTCTGGTCAATTGCTCGCTCTTTATCTCTTTCTTGACCATTAGTCTCCCCTCTTGCGATCCAATTGCCAGTGATGCTGTGTGGACCTTTTTTGTCCTCCCTACTCCCCCCCTCCCCTTCCTTCTTCCCTTGCTTGTTTGTTGGACACTTTTTGGGGGCTTCATATCGGGTCTGGTCTGTGTAGCCTTCGCATTGACTTGTCTGTGTTCATCGACGATCCAGAGTCCGATGTCTTTTGAAAGAACGGATTAGACGGGCGGCGATAGCACAATGGTGAAGTGTAAGGGCCCATTGGTCCTGCTGGCCACCTTTCTTTCTTTCTCTCTTTCTTTGTTTCTTTGTGGCACAAAGAGGTTAGTCGGGTCAATGCTTCGGCCATCCTTGTTCTCCTCTTTGTGACCACCCCCCTTCCTCTCTCTCTCTCTCTCTCTCTCTTCTCCTCGCTCCTCTTACCCCACCCCTCCTCCCCACCAACATCTTATCAGTCCAGAATGCGCGTGTGCGTCTCCTTCTTGTGCTCCCAGGAGAGTCATTGTCGTCGCCGTCGTTTTTAAACATGATGATTTTTTTTTTTTTTTTTTTTCAACTTTCTTTCTTCAAAGGAAAAAAAAAACAAGAGACACAGTGTCCCTTTTTCTCCTGGCTCTCTTTTTTGGTTCGTTCAGGACCTGTTCATTTCATTCCCAAATCCCACCATGCACTTATTTTTAAACCACGTTCAAAGGGAGAAATGATTTTTCTCATTTATCAGTCATTGCCACTGAAATTGATATCCCTTTGGAGAGAGAGAGACAGTGAGAGAGAGAGAGAGAGAGAGAGAGTAAAGAGTAAAGGAGAATAAAGAAGAAAGAGGGAGGTCACAAGGGCCCAGAGAGCTATTTGGGTGGGATTCGAGGCTGAACGGGTCTTGTGACGGATACGCATACGACCCTCTTCTTCTCGTAGGCTCTCTTTCTCTTCTTTGTCTCCTCCTTCGTCGGCAACCTTTTTTTCCTTTCCATTGGATACTAATCGCCCGCCATGTATTCTTCTTTCTCCGTTGTCCTTGATTTCTCTCTCTCTACTGCACCTCTCTTTTCGGCCATGCTCCCCCTTCGATATAGATCCGAATCCAGAAACGTAATGCTCACTCGGCCGCCGCTTCCTTGTGGCTCAAGCGCAGGAGAGACGCCTCAGGTCAGCTGCTCTTCATCTGGGTCTTTGAGGAGATCTCCGAGTCCGTTGTCTCTGCCGTCATCTCAAGTTCGGTAGGTGGCTCCTCTTCCCTTTTGTTCATGTGAATCGATTCTTATTTATTTTTGCCATTCCTTCCCCCTTTCTCCCCTTTTCTCGTCTCTGAGCAAAAACAACCAAGGAGGAAACCTGCCCTCGGGCCACAATGCTCTGTCAGCAAGAGGCATGTCCGAGGACAAAAGGGAAGACAGGGGAAAGAGGAGGAATAGTCAGCCGGTGGAAGAAGAAAAGTCGACAGCACTGCCATCATGAAACTGTTTCGAGACTCTCCTCCTCTTCCTCTTCCTCCGATCTCGGCTCCACCTTGTTCGAGTGTTGATCAAAAACTAAAGTGACTAGTGTTGGCATGTTTTTTTGTTTCGCAAAGTCAATATCACTAACCAAACACTCTATTTTCCCAATCTATTGTTTTTCTTTTTCTTTTTCTTTTCCTTCCGCCATCACGCATCTCTACCTCGTGCTTTGCTTTGCTTGATCTTTGTGCATCTCTCTGTGACTGGACTGACCCGATCTTTTGACAATGCATCTTGCAGGGAGAGATCCTGAACATTGAAGGCGCGGTACAGGAACTTTATGCATACGACTACATGGAGCTGCTAGGACGATCTATCACCACCCTAATCCCTGCACTGGAAAAACTGCAGACCGTCGACCCCGAGACCTCGTTTGCCACTCTGGACGTGCACCAAATCAACGTCATCAAGTTCTTTGGATCACGTTCCAAGAACGGCAGCACCTTCCCGATCATCTGCAAGATCCTCAACCCATCCGAGCACATTGATCCAGAGGCCAACCCGTTCAATCTTGACCATGACTCGATGGACGGCTATCTGCTCCGCATCATCTCCATGCCTGCCATTGCAGGCGTGATCACGGCACATGCCTCAGGTGTGATCCAGAGCGCCAATACAGTCTTTACAAAATACCTCTTTGGCTATCCTGCGATAGAACTGACCGAGAAGCGGTCCATCAACGACTTGATACCCCAGTTCCAGCCGATCCTTGACCGGCTACTGGACGACAATAGTGCTGCGCTGGATGGAGACTATGTGCCATTGGCGGACGGAGCGGTTGTCACGGCAACGATTATCCGACGGACAGCAGCTGAAGTCGATAAACCCTCGATCCTTTCGCCAGACTTTTTCTCCCGGCCCAAACCTGATGAGGCCTCGAACAACAATACATCATCAAATCCAACCAAGCAATCGTCGGCATTTAGGCGAAACTTTGGCATGTCAGCCTTGTTGAAGAAGCCAAATGCATCATTTGTTTCCAACTCTGGTATTGTCGGACTCCACCGGGACGCAACACCCTTGGACATTGATATTCAGATTCGGATGATTGAGTCTCCTCAAGGGAGATTGTTTGCTGTTTGGATCACCTATGACCGCGACATTAGCTTTACAAGAGAGCCCAACCGTCCACCCCCTGCCCATGCAACCCCACGATCGCTTATGTCAGTCATGGATGATCTTCAGTCGACAGGGTCATCCGAGTCTGGAAGTGAACAGGTAGCTCCAGAGTCAATCAACAACGCCACTAAGGATGTTGGTGGAGGCCATGGAGCGAATGGATACACTTCACCCAAGTCACCTAAATCAGGACTTCGACCCAGTATCAAGACTACATTCGGTCGACAGCACCCCGATTCACCCTCGCCCTCGTGTACCTCTCCATCTTCACCTGTGCCATCGACGCCCAACTCACGGCAGTCAGTGGATAATATGAAGTACCAGTACTCGGCTGTGACCCATGCCCGGTGCATCGATGACTATGATATTCTGGATTCGCTCGGTCAGGGAGCGTATGGTCAGGTGAAGCTATGTCGACTAAAGGGAGGCTCGACCAAGGTGGTGATGAAGTATATTGTCAAGAGCCGGATCCTGGTCGATTGCTGGACGAACGACCGAGTGTTGGGGATGATTCCGATGGAGATTTCGATCATGCACACGTTGCGTAAGATCCCCCATCCCAACATTGTGCACATGAATGATTTCTTTGAGGATGAAGAGTATTATTATGTGGAGATGGCGTTGCATGGAGTGGGTATGGATTTGTTTGACTATATCGAGTTGACGCCGTACATGACGGAGGAGGAGATTCGGTCTATTTTCCGACAGATCTGTGATGCCGTACACCATTTGCATTCGCACAAGATTGTGCATCGGGATATCAAGGATGAGAATGTGATTCTTGATCAAGAGGGCAATATTCAGTTGATTGATTTTGGATCCTCGGCCTATTTGAAGGAGGGCAAGAAGTTTGATACGTTTTGTGGAACGCTCGACTATGCTGCGCCCGAGGTCTTGACGGGTAAAAAGTATGAAGGGCGAAAGCAGGATATTTGGGCGCTTGGAATTCTGTTGTATACGTTGATCTACAAGGAGAATCCATTCTACAATATTGATGAGATCTTGAGCCGAGATCTTCGAGTCCCCTTTGTCTTGTCCGAAGGTAAGCCTGATGATGATATGTTTGCACTAAATGAAGAAGAAGAAGAAGAAAAGCTGAAGTTTGATTATTCTAAATCGATTTCGTTCTGTCTTTTTCTCTCTTCTCGTAGACTCGATTGCGTTGATCCGGTGGATGTTGTCCAGAGACATTGAGAAGCGGCCATTGATTGAGGATGTCCTTGCACATCCTTGGATGACGGCCGCCCCCATCACCTCCGAGGCTCCGCCCAATGCTTAATTTTCTTTATTATTGTTGTTGTTGTTATTGGCAGGTTTGCCTAACCTCCCCCCAGTGCTTCCTGTTTGTTCTCGTTCTTTTTTTTTTTTTTTTTTTTTTTTTTTTATATTTATTTATTTTATTTTTATTTGTGTCCTTTCTTTCTTCCCTCTTTTTCCCCCCATTCTCTCCATTCTCGCCTCCTCTTTCAGACACTTCTCGTTGACGAGAACCCGAACCTGATTTTTGCTCTATTTTTTTTTTCCTATCCCTGAAAAAAACAACAATGACCAAAAAAAAAAAAAAAAAAAAAAAAAAAAAAAAAGGAAAGAAGGAAGGAAGGGAGGGAGGGAAAGAAATAGGGTGTCTTATTCCAAGTACTACGGACCTTTCTTTCTTTTTTTTCTTTTTTTCTTTGCTAGACCTTGGTTCCTGACTCTATTTAGCTGCTGTACTCTTATTTTTTCTTCCCCCCCCCTCTCTCTCTCTCTTTCACCCACTCTTTTTTCTCTCCCTCTTTACCCCATTACTACGCCGCCACATATATTTTTTTTTTTTTTTTTTTTATCTTGTTCTTGTTCTCCTTCTCTTCTCCTTCTCTCTCTCTCTCCCGATCGCCCTTTCCCTTGTCATACAGGTTTTGTCTATCTCCACTCCCTCCCAAGAAATATGAAGGGTAAATAAATAAATAAAAAATACATCGTCCTTTTGCCTCAAGGGACTGTCTTGTAGCTTTTTTTTTTTTGATTGCTGTTTAGAATAAGTGCAGGGGTGGTAATGTTGGTACAAAAGACGGATAAATGTCTTGGTAATGGTAGATAATGAGAGGTGGGTGGGAGGACCCTCCATCAAGAGAAGTATATGAATGCCGAAAGAAGAAGAAAAAGAAGAAAATAAGAGAGATTTCTTTTCTTCTCTCTCTCTTTTTTTTAACTACTTTTTTTTTTTTACTTCTTCTTGGCCATGTTCTCAGACTCCTTGATAATGGTCTCCTTGAAGGCCTTGGCGAAAATGGAAGCTCTGGCAGAGCTCTCCTGGATCATTGGAGAGGCTAGTTGTCCCGTGCAGATGAAACGGAGAAAAAGAGAGAATCGTATAAAAATATAAATGTAAAAAAGAAAGGCGAAAAGTTAATCAAGATGAGACTGGATTTTGTGTCATGTTCACAATATCGACAACAAAAACAACAAAACAACAAAAACAACAAAAAACAAAAGGTCCCTTCATAGAGGAGGTATTCACCTTTCTGGGACATGTTGGTAACATGGTGGTGGGTCTTGGCCGCAAATTCGTGGAATTTGGGGCTGCTGAGAAGCTATAAAAGTGAACAGTGAGCAGATGACGAGATAGGGTAAGGGAAGCAGAATCAAAGGAGTTTTTTTTAGTAGAGTGTCGTATAGTAAGGAAAAGGACGTCCTTGGTCTGTTCTGAGGCCAAGAGTGTGGAAAAGGAAAAGGAAAATAGGGTCGAGAAGGTCGGTATAGGATAAGAGGAAAGGGTAAAATAAAGAGCTGGGGTGGATCTGGAGATGAATCTCAGAAAAAGTCGACTTTTTGGAGATGGATGACTCCTGTTGGATTGGGGTTAACGCATCTGTCTCTTTGGCTGCGCTGAGAAGAGGGGCCAGGTCCTGAGCTCGGGTTGGTCCGTTTATGTTCGTTTGTTGGACTCGGGAACGGTCTTTCCCAATTTTTTTTTTCCTTTTCCATTGATGACCTTTCGGGATCCCGCATCGGAAACTTTCTTTTCGGAAAGGAGCCGCCTCCTTCCGCTTTTCGCTATTAGGAGAGGGAGAGGGGAGAGGGGGAAAGAAAGAAAAAAACAAGAGAGAATGATCTTCTAAAGAGAAAACATACCGACTCTGTCACGGCCTTGTTGACCCAGAAGTTGACAAGTTTGCTATTGAGAGAGAGAAAGAGAGAAGAGTCAGCATCGGGCTAGTGGCGTACATGAATGAGTCATTGTCTCTCCTCTTCCACTGGAAAAGAGAGGGAAAGCTCTGTCCGATCTCTCTTTTCTGAGCAGGTCTCTCGTGCTGATGATTTCCAGTGTAAGGTAGTGGAGAGCATGTCTGCTGGCCGGTCTCTGTCGGTGTGTGTGTTTTTTGCTGCTCCCGAAGAATAAAGTAAAGACGCACCTGAACATGGTGAGGATGAGTAGATGTCCGTTGGGGCGAAGACGATTCGATTGGGGATGAGTGAGAGAAGAGACTGAGTGTGTGAAAGATCGATCGTGATCTTTAGTCACTCCTCGCCGAGCCGCGAAGCAGTCACACGGCTCACTTGACTCTCAATGACCTCCTTACTTCACACCAGCACTGCTGAGATGAGAATCAAAGTCCTATGACAAGAACGGATACTGGTACTCCCCCAGAGGTCACTCTTAAAATCCTCTCATAGGAAACCCCTACAATAACGCGCGTTGATGTTGTCAAGTTCATCTACTCAACTATCCGAACGTCCTACAGCAAAGTCTAGGTTCAAACCCATACAGCATTCGAAACCACAACCATAAACTCAGGGCTCTCCAAGTCTGCCATTCCCTATATTTACAGAGAATCCCTAATAGAGAAAAAGAACGATTAACTAGCAGCAAGACGTGTTCAAACCCTTGAGCGGAGCGAGTAAAGAGTTATCTTAACATGCTTAAACAAAGACTCGAGGATCGAAAGAGCGCAAAGAGACACCACTTTACAAAACACTGGGGGAACAAAAAGCTTTATCCATCTCAACAGACTTGTGAAAGATTTTACCAATGTCGTCAATGAAGGACAAATCTGTCGGCCTTTCTGAGTACAATCCGGCTACTCTGCTTTGGACTCACGACCATCTAAAAGCTTCGATCTGAGGAATAGTGTAGTCCTTGACACCTGAAAATCCACCAACCAACCTGACTCTTAAGGATGTGATGATCTGTCTTTCAAGGATGGGGTTAGGATTCATCTTGAACAAGATCTTTTCCGAAGTTGAACGCTATATAGCCGAATAGCGCAAGAGACAGACGGGATGTATACAGGAAGTGAACAGCAACAATGTCTGTCCAAGAGATTTTTTTAAAAAAAAAAAAAAAAAAAAACCATCTAACCGAGATCGGGGCTATGAATTTTTCCCGCCATTTGAGTACAGCAAAGCGACTATGTTAATCATGGGTCCTTTTCGGATGGATTGCTTTCTTCTTCAGTCATCAAACCAACGGTGTTGTATCAGCCTATCTTCAAGCGCCGCCGATGGTCCGAGCTTTAAAAAAATGCAAGAAAAGCCTCCCACTGCTGGGTACTACAATCAAGTGAGATGAAGAACCAACTGCTTCCTCTCCATGGTGGTGAGGCAGATGCTAAAGTTTATGTGGCCAAGATCAACGAGAAAGTCGTCAAGGAACGACTCGAGACGTTTTTTTTTTTTTTTACAGCCGATGATGACTAGCGATATATCTAGAAACGTCGAGCATGTGACCAGAAAAAAAATTGGTAGCTCAAAAAGAGGCACTTGAGTGCGAGATGTTAGGTGGATGGACTGTAGTCAAAAGAAAGAACGAAAGCAAAGTCATCATTAGGATCAGTCTCAGCTCTCCTATCGTCGATACTTTCTGGGTCATACTTTTGTGCAAAAGGCAAGTCTAAGCAACCACGTGTTCTGGAGGGTCTTTTTGCAAGTACTAATTCAGGAACCAGCATTTTTTTTTTTTTTTTTTTTTTTGGACAGGCTCGTTCACTTGACTACATCGTTGTTGGAGTGGGTGAGTCAGTGTACTTCCAGGAAGCGTCATATCCGCAAAGACTTTTGTTGGGATCAAGTAAACCTCCACCGGCTGTATTGCCTCAAATGCTAGATGTACGTCCAGTCTGTACATCATGGACGGGCCCTAATATTGTGAATGCGATACGAGGACATCCGGTCAGCTCAACAGCGGCCCCACTTTGCCTCCAGTCTCGATATAACCAAGGAAGGGTTCCCCTTGGATGAAGAGCGACTCTAGTTCAAGCGCAGGTGCAAGCAACAGTTTCCCAGGGACATAAAAATGACTTAGGATCCCGGAAATGAACAAAGATATATTTTATAGTATCGTAGGTGTGGGATAGAGGGGGTGGTAACGTATCGAGTGTTCATGTTCATCTTGCTTGATTCTAGACCGGATCCACAAGGTAAAGTGTTGGGATACTCTGCCCTGTCAAGGCTAGCGCCGCCGTCTTTCAGGCACCACTAATAATAATAAAAAAATCTCCTGATTTTTATTGACCTCAAAGTCGTCAGTTAGGAACTATCTGTTCAGTGATATGAAAGGAAGAGGTGCAATCCAAGAGTTAGGCTAGACCGTTGTTTGCGGTTGGCTCAGTCAAAGTGTACCAAGACAATGATACTTCTCTCTCTCTTTCTCTCTTTTTTCGTCGCCGCCCACAATACACACGTGTGGTGATTGACTTGAAGGCAGTGCAAAAGAAAGGGTTCTGTTAGAGAAGAAAGAGCCTTGCATCCTTTCCGGTATGGTTTGGTCGGGTAAGGCCTAGTCTGGTCTGGTCTGGTCGTTCAGTCTCTGCACTGCGTGTGCTTTTACCTCTCTCGCCTTCTCTTTGTGTGTGCGTGTGTGTGTGTGTGTGTGTGTGTGTGTATGCACTGGGCCTGGGTTGCAGCCACTTGCACAAACAAAGAGGAAAAAAGGAAATGCACGATAGGTACTTGATTTCGCAACGTCTTCCGTTTGGCGGGATTTTTGGAGACCAAGTCATTATCGGCCATCAATATGGAAAAAAAAAAAAAGGCGAATGAGCGCAGACACAGACATGCATGAATAGATCGCCTACGGGCGAACGGTGAAAAAAAAAAAAAAAAAAAAAAAAAAAAAAGTGAAAAAGAGAGAGCAAAAGAAGAGGGTAGAGTCGGCTCTCAAGAATGTCACACGCCCAGTTATGGGTCCAATACTCATACACAGGTGCTTGTCGACACTTGTCCCCTCCCCCTTTCCTTTGCCCTGTCCGTCGGCAGCTCCGGTCATCTCGTGGAATGAATGAAATGAATGGATGGAGGATAATACTGTAGTTAGCGCCTTTGAAACCAAAAGACCGGACACAGAGTTATGCAAGGGGTGAAAAAAAAAAAAAAAAAAAAAAAAAAAAAAAAAGGCATGGGGAAGAGAGAACGGACGGATGGAGCTTCCACAGGACCGGGGGGGAAAGATGCTGGACATTTACAGGAGGAATGGGAAAGGGAGGGGAACACAAGAGGGCGTTCCTGTGCTCGTGTGTGTCTGTCATCGTGCCTGGTGATTCGCTCGCTTCTTGTTCATGGGAACAATCGAGTCCCTTTGGTCGACGCTCTGAATCCTCCGCCCTCGACCCTGTGGGCACACAACACAAACAAAACAACAAATCAACAGACCGTGAGAGCAATTGGTAGGTCAACTAACAGGGCTTCCTTCCCTGGGGATTTGACCGGTTTGTTAGGTTCGGCTGAGGAAGAAGCGAAGCAAAAGAATGATCCATGTTGGTTCACGGAGAGACCTAATAGAAAGCCTAATAGAAATCTCCTAATGGGAAAAAAAGAAAAATAAAGGACCTTTTAGGTGGTCGAGAGTCCATGGACCCGGCATAGAGCATTTGTACCTGCGCTATTGTATTTAGTGCGCGTGGGAGGCAGTTGAACAGATGGCTAGGGAAGTAGAGAAAGAAGCGAGGCCCAGAAAAGAGCCAGAGTCTCTTACTTGCTGTGGTTAGTGTGTTGTTATTGTTATTATTATTATTATTATTATTATTGTTGTTGTTGTTGTTGTTGTTGTTGCTGTTTTGTTGACATTTTTTCCCTACTCTCTGAATCCAACCGGAATCCTTCTTGCGATTCCACGGTACATTCCCAAGACGACAGCAGTAGGAAAAAAAGAAAGAAAGAAAGAAAGAAAAACGAAAGGACGACGGACGGACGGAGAAGGGGTCTTCTTTGTTTGTCCCTTTTGCTCTCTACACGTGTCACAGAGGTAGATGCGTCCACAAACCCTTTCTCACTTGCTAGCTTGATATTTTTTTTTTTTTTTATCTTTCGCTTTCTATCTTTTCCCTAGAAGCGGGCGGCAGAAAAAAAAAATGAGAAAGAGAGAAAAGAGAGAGAGGTACAAAGTCAGGGCCATGGCGCATCCACCTGTGTGTTCAAGAGAGCAACGAGAAGAGAGAGAAAACCTTCTTTTCCTCTTGGCCGTCGTCGTTCTACCGGGTGGCCTTTTTGCTCCCCATGCACTCGTCCTTATTTTTTTTTTCCTCCCTTCTTGTCGACCATCTTTTGAGAGCAGCAGGTACACTTCTAAAGTCAGAACAGAAGACAGAAGAAAATGATTATGAAGGAAATAGAAGGAGAGAGAGAGAGGTAGAGCACGGCCAAGCAATCAAATGTCAGAAGCTGTCAAAAAGGAGAGCGATCATGGAAAAGCGGCCAAGGCAGTTAAAAAAAAAAAAAAAGAGAAAAGATACCAAGTTGACGGTTTGGTATGCAAGGGAAAAAATGGCAGAGAGCGGCCAAAAAGCTGTTGACCGGAGCATAAAAAAAAAAAGACCTGAGCCGCAGGGTGTGATAGTGGTTTGTGTGTGTGCATGTGTATGTGTTGTGTATGTTGTTTTACATGCTAGTCAAAACTATAAACTAACAGCTCGCCTGGTCCACCCAGAAGGAGAAAACCATGCTCAACGACACATATCCTCATCGTCGTAGGCGATTTCGCCATGGGCAAAGAGAAGTATGCCGTTTGTGTGTGCGTGTGTGTGTGATTTTTTTTTTTTTTTAAAAAAAACATGGCGCTCCTGTGGAAGCCCGAGGGACTCATCCTCGTTTCCCTGGGAAGAGGGAGCTCAATTGATTCGCCTTTGTCCGTGGGTGCATGGAGCACAACAGGATGGAGAAGCATGCAAAGAGGGGAAAGCATTGCCTCTCCAGGGTGACCAGGTGGTCCTGGAAAATGGTCCGCACCGAGACACTGTGCTCTCTCACACTTCCTTCACTTCCTTTGACAGCTTGCCTTCTGCTCAGTCGTGGACAGATGGACTACCAATCTCTCTCTCTCTCTCTCTCTCTCTCTCTCTCTCTTTTTTTTTTTTTTTTTTTTTTTTTTTTTTTCGACCCTAGCCTCATTATTCTCCTTTATCTCATGCTCCGAAGCTTCTGCCCCACTCCTTGGATCCGCCAGCACTCAGCGTGAACTCTTCCCAAGAAATATTCGCATGAAAAGATGCATAGTCCAATAGATGGTCATTCCTCCGGCACTCTTGTTCTCATTTTGTCTCCCAGACATCGAGCACGCCATTGAGGAATCTCCGAGGCTTTTTTTTTTTTTTGTTATTTTCCTTGACACCCTTTTTCTGCTTCTGGATATCGTGTGTCCGTCTGTTGTTGGTCGCGCGGACCTACAATTGCGCCCACAAAGGAATGAGTTGAGGGTGGCCACAAAAAGTGTCCCCTCTCTCTTTTCTTTGGTCTAGCGAAGCGATCGATAGGCGATCGGCCTGCAGTGTCTGTTATTTCGGGTCGGCCCAAGTCTGCTCTCCAAGCCTAAACCTCTTCATCCTTCTTTCTCCCTCCCCCCCCCCCCCTCGTCTTGTCCTCTCATGCTCTTCTTTAACCAAGGGAAGATTTCCAGGGTGGAGATAATTGGCTCTGGCCCAAGGAGAATTTCTGTTTTAGGCTTCTCTTGGAGAGGAGGCGAAAATGACTCGAATGAATATGCAGTAGCTGGAGAGTCTGGGGAGGAAGGGGGAGGGGGAGGGAGACAAAGAGAAGCCCAACAAAGATTTTTTTTTTAAAAAATAAAATATACAATACAAAAAAAAAAAAAAAAAAAAAACCTCCGGACGTATAGCGTCATCCGCATCATCCCACCCGACGGTTGCGCACTATCCGCTGACATGAGCAAGTCGTGAACAAGCACTTTTTTATTTTGCAAGGCGAGATGACAAAGCATTGCATCCTCACCTCTTCCCAACCCCCTTTCTCTGCACCTCTTGAAGCAACAACGCAAGATACATTTTCATGCTTACGCTTTTCTCTCTGGTCAAGGCGGAATGATCATCCTCCTGAAATCTTTTGGGCAAAGCTTGTCTACGTTAGGCTCGATTTGTGCCTACATGAATGGTTCCTTTTTTTTTTTTTTTTTTATGCTCTCGATAGAAAGGGGGAGAGTGTGGCAACAAAGAGGAGGGCAGGTGTCGATGGTCACTCACCCTCTTCTCTATGACACTTTGGGTGTCCCATGGACATAGGAAAGAGAGTCCTTGTGCAAGCGTGGGCGCATGTGCATCGGTGGTCTATCCGTGTGTTTGTGAACAGCAGCCGCTTATCCGATGGAGAGGAAAGAAAGGGAGAGGGATAGGGGTAATAGATCCATTTAGGTCCAGGATCGCTTCAATGTTCAAGCTGCAGCATGGCTCATGCTACGTACTTGATACTACATAACCACTATGTTTTCCATTGGTACCTCGTGCGAACGGGTACCTAGCACAACAGGGATCCTAAGGACACAGTGGGCGATCACCCCTTTCTCTCTTCCAGAGGTCAAGAGCGCTCATGCTCTTTTATTTCTTGGCCACGAAAGGCTGTCTTGCACTATGCAAGGCAAGCTCGGTCGGTCTTTTTTGTGGCGTGTATGCTTGTATTCCCCCTACGCTCCCTCATTTCGGCCGCAGCGCCTGGATTTTGTTTTACATGTTTCTCTCTCCACCCCGGACCTCATGTTTCGCTGCGGTGTGATTTCCCTGCAGCCGTGGAGCGGGGCCTTTCCATCTTTCACTCACACACCTCCCTTAACTCCACAGAAGTATGTACTGTACATATATGACCGCGAAAGGAATAATGATGATGCACTGCTACCTTTTTTTTTTATTTTATTTCCGAAAGTGGGCGAGAATGAATAGGAGTGGACAAGAATGGGAAAGTGGACGGATGAGCGGAGAGAGTAAGCAAAGGATATTGGGGGTGCGTATCTGCGTCAGGGTCTTGACTCGAGGCCAGTCTCGAAGGGGGGAGGGGGATGAAAGGAGGAGGAGAGTGACCGACCTATGCTCTCCTCTCCCTTCGCCCTCTTCGCCGGCCCCTCCTTCTCCTCCAGTGCCGAGTACGATCGATCGTTCTATTTTCGGGGATGAGGAGGAAGAGGAGGAGGAAAGGAGGGTCATTTTAGATTTAGGGATCACTACCACTGTACTCTTTTCTCCTCTCCCTCCCTTCCTCCTCCTACTCTTTCATCCACCCCTGACTGAGCACTCTACTGCAGGTCTACTGCTAGCTGTCGATTTAGATGGTTGTCAAATCCTTTGGCCATTGATTTGTGCCAAGTGTGTGCTATACAAACCTTTCTCATTCGATAGAAATATCAGCGTGGGCATAAGTTGTTTCGGACATGTCAATATTATAAAAAAGAACCAGACAATTCTATTTTTTTTTTCCATGACTGGGTAAAAAAAAGATATTCAATTGCACACGAGCAACGAGCCTGGCTGAGGGAAGAGTGGCATTCCTTTCTTCTTCCTTGTTGATGCAAGGGATTGGGGGAGGGATATCTGACCGAAAAGTTAAATAGAATAGGTACACAAGAAATGAAGGATCCGAATCGTTTGCATTGTCCTCCCTTGTGGACAAAGAGATAGCCGATTGCGGACCTTCCGCCACGCCCAAAGGAAAGGTGGGACAGCATGATGGGAACTGGGCGACCATGAACCGGACTGGAGAAGATATCGGAAACTGAGCACAGTTCTTTTTTTGAGGTCGAAGCCCAGGTACGGAGGCTCTGGTGCGGAATGAGTTGTGTCAAATAAAAACCCTGATGATGATTGTGCGTGAGAGAACAATACGTCGCTGAATGAAGTGAGAGAGAGGGAGAGTAGTGGATATGGGAGCATGAGTGTTTTTTTATGTGTTGTGTGTGTGCGTGTGTTTGTGCAATCCGTTCGGCTCTCATACATGACCAAATCGAATACAAAAAAGAGAGAATTCGGGAAGGTTGGTGCAAGGGACAAACACAACAGACAATTGTGTGTATGTAGTGAAAGAGCTTCGACCAAAGGAAAAGAGAGCTCAAGCTCGAGCGAGTCGCAGATGAGAGGGATCTTTTTGAGCAAGTTTTTTTTTTTTGTGTTGTTTGTATTTGACATTACATTTTAATTTTCCGTTGCAGCCCAGACTACACTCATTTCTGTGTAATACAATGAGAGTGTATCGGTGGAGAAAAAAAAAGAATCGCCCTTTTGTTGGAGCATGAGTGAGTAGCGTGAGATTAAAGGAAAGAAAGGGGGGGGAGGGAGAGTGAGGCATGAAGGCTGGCAAGCCGAGACAGGCAGCTGGGCCAGAGTGACGGAGCGTGAGAGAGGCAAGTAGACGAAGAGTAGAGAGAGAAAGAAAAGAGAGAAAGAGAAAGAGGAAAAGAAAAAAGCCAGGCAAATGACAGGGCGACAGGCGACCGAATGGGCAGTGAGAAGTGCCACTGATACGATGACTGCGGGAGAGAGCGCCTTGCGGCAGAGAGAAATGCGCGCGAGTGAGGCATGGGCTGTAAATGTGCGCGACTGCATGGATGTCCACATGCGCAGGGATGATGTGCGCAAGAGGCCGAGAGAGAGAGAACGGAAAGAGTGATGCGCATTGGGCCGGGCCATTTTCCGTCCTTGGCCCGTTGTCAGTCGTTCGTCAATGACCAATGCCTTTTACTCCCAATCGCCCTGGAGGAGGGCATGCTGGTGCATGGCGCGGTCCAGACATTGGATTAACCTCTTCAATGTAGTCAGACTAGCACTGGTCATGGCCCAGCGGTTCAAGTGCCATCCATCGTGACGACGGATCGGGCCTTTTTTTTTTTTTTTTGTTAACGACCAAAGGCGAGTCTGAGAACGATCGCGCTTTGAAATGGCAGTAGTAGAGGAGTGGTAGCAAGGCATTGAGGGGTTTGGTTGAGCGGCCAGATCGCAGGAGAGACCGCAAGACCTTTGGGCAGGTCAAGGCAGGAGTTGAGCGGTAAGCCAGTCTGGCGGCGGACAAAAGTGTCCGACCGATAGATGTGTATGTATATGTGTGGACCATGCGAGACTTGGGCGAGTCGTCGAGCGGCCGTCTCGCAGTCATTTCCCAGGTTGGCAGGTCGGCCCAGCGGCCTGGCATTTGCTTTGCTACCTACCAGAGATACACCACAGCGTCCCACCCCCTGTCTCTCGACTTTAATTCTCTCCGCACTTTTCTCCTTTGTCAGTTTCTTTCTTTCTTTCTCTCTCTTTATTTCTTTCTCTCTCTCTCTCTCTCTCTCTCTCTTTCTCTTTCTCTCTTTTTCTGTATTTTTTTTCTTTATTCTTCTTCCTCCTCATCGCCTCATCTCCATCCTCACTGTTCATTCATCATTGGCATCTCCATTCTCGCTCACTTTTCTCCATCCTCCCGTTGGTCTATTCTCTCCTTCACTCTCTCTTCTCACCTCATCCCAGTACTTTTACTTGTTCAATCCCATCTATCCTCCTCTCTACGACTATCATCGTTTCCCCATCCTTCAGCTACCGATCTCATTCTTATTTTCATTCCTTCAGACTCCTCTCTTCTCTCTCTCTCTCTCTCTCTCTCTCTCTCTCTCTCTCTCTCCTGATTCTGCCCTTCTCTCGCGCACCTCCGATATCTCGCTTTTTTGGCATCACCCGGTCTGAAACGCCTCCCCTCCCTGCTTTTCCTCATCGCTCGTTTTAATTCTCCGGCGGCTGCCCCTCTCTCATTTCTTCTCTCTGTCGCTCTCATCTCGCTCGCTCGCTCGCTCGCTCGCCCGCCCCTCTCGCTCGCTCGCTCGCTCGCTCTCGCTCAATCTCAATCTCACTCCCGCTCCCCCGCTCTTTCCCACTCTCCCTCGCTATCTCTTTCTCTCTCTCACTCTCACACGCACTCTCTCCCGCTCGATCTTCGGCATTTTTCTTTCCCCCACACGCCTGCTCCAGCCTCTTTCACTCTCCTTCCTCTCGCCTTCACACACATTCCCTTCAATGGAACCGTTGCCTGCCCGGATCCCGCCCGCGCCGGCGTCGGCCTCCTCTCTCTCTGCGCCACCTCTCCCCGTTGCTGCTCCCGTTGCGCTGCATCCACGGCCGGCCGTGCCGCGGGTCAAGTCCACAAAGGCTCATGTCCCCAGTGCTTGCATCAACTGCAAAAAAGCTCATCTCGCATGCGACCGTAAGTTTCTTTTTTTTTTTTTTTTTTTTTCACCTTCACTTTAACTTTTTATCCCATCCCATCTCTCCCCGACAGTCATTTCAAACTGCAAAGCAGACAGGCCCTGCGCGGCAAACGGGGCCTTGCGCCTCGCTTCGTGCAAACTTTAGCTTGTTAAAGTTCTCGCCCTGCTCCTGCGCCCTTCTATCCCACTGGACACCGAGCCGCGGCCGTTGGCTGGTTGGTTTGTCTTGCACACCTATGCAACCTCTTGTTCTCTAAAGTCGACTGGCCTCAAGGGAGGCTGGAGAGAAAGAGAGTGTGTGTATGTGTGAATGTGTATGTGAGAAAGAGAGAGAAGGGGAGAGAGTATATGAAAGGGGAGTAAAGTGAATGTGGCGCGTGTGTGGCGTATGGGGCCTATTGGTCGTTGTTCCTTCTCTCTTTCTTCTGCCTCCCTTCTCTCTCTCTCTCTCTTTCTCTCTCTCTCTCTCTCTCTCTCTCTCTCTCCACGGAGCATTAAGAGGGGCATGACCCCGCATGGACTGCTGCCGCCTTTACCCGCGCGGGTATCCTTCCATCATAATTATGGTTCTCCATGGCACATTTTATCAGACCCAAGCAAACACATGGCCTTCCTCTCCCCTATCTCTGGGAAGTAGGTGACCAGGGATACTCTTTTCTCCTCTTCTTGCTCGCGCCCTTTGGCCTCGCGTGTGGTAACTAGTTGACAACGTGCCTGTTGCAACAACAACAACCACAACAACAACAACAGCAGCAGCAGCAGCAGCGGCTACAACAGCAACAACAACAACAACAACAACAACAACAAACGCAACAATCAAAACAGGTACCTTCAACTGCATTATCAACAACAGCAGAGCTACACATCAACAAGCTAACAGACAAACAACAACGAGCAGCAGCAATAGCAGCAGCAACAAAGCAAATGCAAACAAGACCCACCTAAACGAGCCATGCTCGTGTCCATTTTCGGGGTGGGGTGGGAGGAGAATGATCTCGCGCTGTACGAAATCGCTCTCAAATCGTTTGCTCTGCTCCGCTAGGCCCTTGCTGTTACTCTGGTTGTTGCCCATCCGTACCCCCCTTTGGCCCACCGCAACGGGCAGTCTCTTCTCTTGCTCATTCTCCTATCCTCCCATACACCCTCTCTACCCCAACCGCCATTGTTTACATGACTTTTCCTTGCTCGGTCCGTTCTCACGGTCTGACAAGGACGGGAAATATCATTGCAGAGCAACCCAAACACACGTTTGCACCACTGCACCTTGTTTTTTCTTTTGCCCCGGTTGTCGGTCCGCTGCGGGGCAAGGGGTACGAGAAAAGAGTGAAAAAAAAAAGAAATGTATAATAATACTCTGCTACACAGAGCAACATAATTGCTCCGCTTGGTGTCCATTTGGATCGCTGCATCGCGATAGCGATCCACGCGCTCGTGTGTCCTCGGCGGTTGGTCCGGTGCCTTGACCGAGCTGCTGTTGGCCATGTCGCCAAACATGCCGCTTCGCCCCTATTATTATTTTTATTGCAGTTCCTACATCTTTGATGACTGTTCTCTACTACCTTCTCTCCACGACGACCATGGGTGGATTTGCCTCCTATTGCTCCACAGACTACTTGCCCCTGTTGTTGTCCATCCACGCGATCGATCGAGGAACGGCCTCTTATTGGGCAGAAGCCTCTTTTTTCCATATCACATCTGCAGCATATATCCACTCTTTTGTATCTCTCTCTCTCTCTCCTCCTCCTCCTCCTCCCCATCCCTATCCCTATCCTCCCCCAATGTTTGGCTCACGTACACCCCATGGAGTCCTGACCTCATCCCCCTTTCCTCTCTCTATTCCTCTCTCTCCTTTCTTTCAGTCTCGCGCCCTTGCAAGCGGTGCGTTTCCGTAGGGAAGGACGATACCTGTCGCGATGTCGAACACAAGAAGCGCGGTCGCCCAAAGCTTGTCGACAAGGCGATTGCCCTCGAGCGCGCCAATAAGGAAGCTGCCGCTGCAGGCTCGACGCCATCTTCGCCCTCCACTGCAGCAGCGACCTCGACAACAGGCCTAGCCAAGATGCGACCCAAGGCCAAGTACACCAAGGCCACCTACAAGATCTCAAAGAAGACTCTCTCCACCCCTGCAGAAACGTAAGCCCTTTTCTTCTTGGCCCAGAAAATCTCCGACGGGTCGAGCGGCCCAAATCGCGGTGGCCGCATTTTGTATCGCCTTTGCAAAGTACCTAAACCCTCGGAACATTTTTTTCTCTCTCCTACTTTAGCTGCAGCAGTAACAGCAACAACAATGCCCCACACATGTCCACACCAGCAAGAGACCCAACGGCCATGACGACCGCTTCGACGACAGTAAGTACCCTTACCGCCATTCTTTCTCTTCTTTCTCTCCTTGCATCAGCTGACCTGCCCTTCCTTTGTGACTTGCTCCTCTAGGCCAATCAGGACCCGTCGCCTGCCTACGCTCATGTAGACCCTCCTCGGCCATCCTCCTCTGCTTCATACCCACACGACCGCGACCAGGCTCGCCCCACCGACAGCCACGACGGTTATTACTTCACACCTGCACATCTGCCTTCCAGCCATGCCAAGCGGCCCCAGGAGTTGTACGTCAGTCCTGGCAACCAACCGCTTGCAACTATCTTCCTCACCATGAACCTTGTCTGTGCGCGCGTCTCAGACGAGTCGCAGGTCTTGTGGGGTTACCATCCACACGACATCAGCCACAGGTCACTCTACTCGATTGTCGACCCTGTCGATCAGAGCAAGGTCCGCTCCCTGCTGGCTATGATCCGCGAGGCACTCTTTGCGGCGACGGCACATGCTGCCTCGTCATCGCAGCTCAATCACTTTCCCTTTATCGAGTCATCCTCACCCGTCTTTTATCAGAACCGCCCTGGCATCATGTCTTCAAGTGCCCCCGGAGCGAACGAGTATGTCGACGTCGTCCGCATCCTTTCTGCAGATGGCTCGTCTGATCTCTTTAATATCCGCATATATGTTGGTGGTGGCCTCGGTACAGACATTACGCGCGGTCTTGGCGTAGAGCATGCCTACCTGGTTTGTCTCATGACCAGATACTCTCCTAGCAGCCCAGCAGACCACTCCAGACCAAGCGAACGCTCCATCACTCAAGAGTCACGGATACAGGCCTTTGGCGACAGCAGCGCTGTCGTTGGCTCTGATTCGCAGTATGCGCCTTCGAAGCAAAGCATGTCCCATGGATATGCACCCGAGACTACCGAAAGCGTTGACGCTTCACGCAAGATCTCACTCCCACCCATCTTGACTGATCCTACCTCGAATTCGACCTCTCTTTCATCGCCCTCTGTTCCTTCGCCCGTCGGTCGATTCGCACCTTCTTCGGGTTCCTATAGCGTCCCGCTTACAAAGCCTGCTCAACAGGCTTCCACCTTGCCTTCATTCAGGACAGGGCCACTCCATACTGCGCGATGGCTCTATGACTCGGAGCCCTTTGGATCCAACTCGACTCACTCGAACAGCCCTTCCTCAAATCATCGTCTGCCTACCGTCTTCCCGGATCCGTTCAGGTCCATGTCTGCGCCAATGGGCGGCTTTGGCGTGGCCAAGTACTTGAACCGATCGGAACCATCTAATGCCTTCCCTCCTACCAAGCGTCATCAGCTCCCACTGCCTTCGCCATCCTCGCTGCACCAGTCTCCCGCCTCGTCTGGTCCCTTTGGCCTAACCCGTTCGGGTAGCAGCTCGGCCTTGTCAGATGCGTACTCTCAACGAATGACAGCGCCTCGATCTTTGCAGCGCGATCTGTCTTCGTCTTCGCTTGGAGCATCTTTCGAGTCTCGATCACCACCTTCATCGTCCTCGATGAAGCGTCCATTGGCAGACATGGCCGATAGCCAAGATCGTAACCGAGACATTGATAGCCGTCACCAATCTCATCACGATCATCCCGCTCCTCACCAGTCGCCACGGGCTCCATTTTCGACAACGGCTTCCATTTCTTCTCCATCGACCATGTCGACGACCTCAACTTCCTCTTTGTCAGCTATGGGTCAGAATTCACGTCCTCAGCCAACAGGGTCTGTGAAGCTGGATATCCAAGCCATGCCACCAGATCATCCTGCCATTGATCCGTCTTCGGCAGGCGTTTGTCCCATCACTCATGGGTCAATGCAACGAGAGCGAGCCCAACAACAGGGCCAGGTCAAGCAGACCCAGAGTGAGGTCAAGCCTGGATCGTTCCGGAATAGCATAGATCATGAGCGTAGTCAGGGTGCAGAGCAAGCACCTTGTAAGTGGGCCAATTTGTCGAACCGCTGGAAGGACCCTAGTCACCAAGGCACCTATAGCCATGATTACTATGGGTCTTCGGGGTATGCACGCGAGCATGAGAGAGAGCACGAGCATGAGTCATTGGCAAGAAAGAGTTTCGAGCATGGAAACGAGTCCATGTCGAGCAATGGAGCGTACTATCCACCCTCAAACTCGAGCCCTCATTCCAGGGCCCATGCATATGAGCGTGACTATGCAGGTTCACATGGAGGATATTTTGGTCCGCAGGGCGAGAACAGGACCAACGGATACTCGAATCATCGGGATCACGAGACTGAGTCGGCCATGGCCAAGAATCCGTTCAATATGGGCCCTAGTCCTCCAGGAACGACTGGATCGCTTCGGAGGACCAATAGCACAGGTCGCCCAGGGTTCTTGTCGAGGAACAGAAGCTCGAATGGGCCTGTGTCTGGCGCCAGTGGTGATATGTGCTTGAGTGGTGCCTGTGGAGCCATGTGCCGGTGTTCGGGAGAAGATGAAGAGACCCGAGCCGTCAAGGCGTTGGATGCAGCACGAAAGCGGATGAGTGTCCATTCGTTGTTGTGCTAAACCGTATTTATATATATTCCTTTATTCCATTTTTTTTTCTTGAGTTCCTATTATCACTGCTGTTTTTTCTTTTTCTTTTTCTTTTTCTTCATTTGATTTGATTTTTGCTATTAGCTGCAACGATCTTTGAGAGACTTTGCACTGTATTTTTTTTTCTTTTTTTTATTTTTTATTTTTTTATTTTTTCCGTATGATATTACATATACTATAATGATTTGGTAGGCGAGGCAAAGCAAGAAAGAAAAAGAGAGAAAAAGAAAAAAAGAAAATATAAGAAAATATTAAAAGAAAATTACAGACTTTTTTTTTGTTTTTTTGTGTCGATGAGGCCACTGGTCAGGTTAAGCTGGGAGAGGGGGGGGGGGGAGGAGGAGGAGGAGGAGATGGTGTATGCTACAATGATGTGTCGGTAAAAAAAAAATCGTTGGACAAACCAAACAATGGCTCCATTTTTAATATTTGTGTATGATATTTAGGGTCATTGAGTTCTTATTGGAAACTTGGGAAGTTCTGTGGAAACTAGAAGTGTGGAGCGACATGGGGTACTCCAGTCTGGTATTATATCAGCTCCACCTATGCACTTTAAAAATTACTGGGCGCACCGTGCCTGGCAATGATCTGCTCCATGCATCGTGGGATTTCTTCATAAAGGCGATGGACCATTTCGACTGGAAGCGACCTCCAAATCTCCCGTACCCTCTCCCACAGTACATCTTTCGAATCAGGCTTGCTAGAATAGCGATCCGAGCGGTTCTTTAAGTATGTCCATATGTTTTCGATGGGGTTGATGTCAGGGGACTTTGCTGGCCAGTCCATCACCTCCAGATTGATACTGCAGAAAAAGTTCTGCACAATCCTTGCTATGTGGGTCCTGCTATTGTCCTGCTGAAAAATGAGTTTTCCTAGCTGGATTCCCGAGTGATTCATTGCCACAAGAAGAAATCGTTGAAGGATGTAGAAATAGAACGGAGAATTTAGGTTGCCCTTGATCCTGACAGCTTCCACATTGTCGTATGAAAGATATCCCCAGATCACAATTTTTCCTCCCTCAGACTGCTCTGTTGGTTTTGAATAATGAGGCCGAACTAACTTGTCGTCTGGGTGCTTGAAGTAGTGTTATTTTACTGCGGACCTAACTATTCTAACCGTGGTCTCACCCGACCACACCACATTCTTCTATTGTTCTACAGTCCAATTCAAGTGCTGTCATGCAAAATCAAGACGAGCTTTCCTTTGGGCGCTTGTGGTCCTAAGTACTTTCTTCTTGGTGTATCTTCTGTATCCTTTCTCGTGGAGGTAGTGCTGAACCGTATTGACATGTATGCGCGTCTGTATTGTGGTCATGATGTATTCTTCGCCCTCCTTGAGAGTCTGAAGACGGCCAACTTTATATTCCCTAACAAGGCTGTCCTTGGTAAACCGTGATACCTTTGGTCGTCTACCAACGACGGGGTCAGGGATATTCTCCTTACCTCTCTCTCTCTCTCTCGTATCTTGGGGACACTTCCTTTGGAGATCCCAAGTGAGCTAGCGACTTTGCGGGTACTTCTTCCTCGCCTGAGCTGAACCTTCGCATCATTTACGATCAAAGCTGGCACATTGCTATTTGCGAAATAGTGTGATTGATCCTCAGTGTGGCGGCTAAATATGTTACAGTCTGGAGGATGATGGTGGGCGTGAGAGAGAAGGAAAGTGAAGACCAGTGTGAAAGAGACAGGCTCCATTTTAAATAGGGGTCGGCTTTATTCTTCGAAGGTGGCTCTACAGCCCAATAATAGCCCAGTCCAATAGAACATTTGGTGGAAGGATTCAATTTGACTAAACCAATTCAGTGAGTGAAAAAAAGCCCTCTTTTCTTTTCCCACACGTTTTCACACCCCTCCTCCACTCAAAGATATGACCAACACCATTAAGAAAAGAATCCATTTCACTCTTCAGCAGAAGATCCAGTTTTAGAAAAGCTTGATGCATTAAAGGAGTCAAACTCTTTCATCTCCACACCGTCTATCATCAAGCAACTCAATAATACAACACCAGATGTTGCACGTTGGATAATTGCTGGACGTGTTAAGTTAACGAAGCAAACAGAAGGCGTTCAGTCCTTTGTCCTGGAGAGTGCTACTCGGATGGTTAAGAGACCGATGGCATCCCTAGAAGCAATACTCCTTCATTGGATTAAGCAATGCTATGTCGAAGGTGCCGCGAACTCTTTTCGATCGTCTAGCTTTAGAGATACGTTCATGTTATAGCTCTCACATTCACACCGTTTCTTTAGGTATCGCTGTTACTGATGCCCGCATCCAAAGAAAGGCCATTATAATCTACCAAAAAATGAAGGAGCTTTACATCCAGAGCCTGCCCAAAGAATTCTCATTCACAGATAGGTGGCTAGATAAGTTTAAGAAAGCCCCAGGGTTGAAGCAGCGCTTTGGACATGGAGAGGGTGGTGATGTCGACCCCAAAAAGATTCAAGCGCCTCTTGAGTCAATTCGACAACAACTCCAAGCTTATCCCATTGACAACATATATAACTGCGATGAGACAGGCCTGTACCTTTGGGCCATAGCTAATAAGACCATTCACTCAGAGAAGACAAAGGGACAGAAAGTTGTACGGTCTGCCCGGGTTACCATTCTTTTTGCTGCAATGCGTCGGAGACAGACAAGCGAAAGGCTTTTTGTGTTGAGTAAGCCTGGCTCTGAGTTTATCCTAACACTTGTGTACACTCCTTCATTTTTTTTTTTTTTTTTTTTTTTTTTTTTTCAGGCAAGACTCGACCTCGGTCCCTCAAGAAAAGTACGCTCGCCATGATGGACTCAAACTTCGGAGATTCAGGATACATGGATGCTACACTCTTCCATAGCTGGCTGACACAGTTGGATGAAGATATGAGAAGCCAAAAGCGAAGCACTGCCTTGCTCATTGACAGTGCGGGATGCCATAAGGGAGGCGAGGCGATTGGCCTAACCAACATTAAAATCATCAGACTGCCTCCAAATTCGACGTCCATTACACAGCTCTTGGACGACGGTGTTATCCGATCCTTCAAGGTCCATTACACTGAGCGGATGCTCAAGGTAACCGAACAAAGCTGAAAAAAAAAAGAAAAAAAAAGAAAAAGAAAAAAAAACCAACAGAGCTAGGAAAATAACGGCACCTCTGCATGGGCTGTAGTCAGCCCCGAATACATTCGATACTGTTTTGCACATGCTCCCTCCATCCACACAGAATACAAAGAGAGACTGAAGAGCACTGGGGCCGCGTCAGTCCTTGACTATGTTGAACAAGCTCAAGAACAGCTCAAGGGAAGTATTTTGGCATAGATATCACCAAGCAAAAAAGCCATGCAGTCCTAAACTGCCTCAAGATGAATGTATCAAGTGGATCTTCCGACCTTCCCACAGAGTGTATGGACACAGTTCTGTCCAAACTCGAATATTGTAGTGTCTTTGTTAGACGACCAGAATCCGATTTCGAAGAGGAAGAGCAACCATTGTCAACCCCCGTTCCTGAAGAAGTTGTAGCGATTGAAGTCTCAGAAATTCCTCTCAGCCGCTCTTCTCCACCACGACCAACAATCCCTCCAGACCTGGAGGGGATTGCAGCAGGAATCAACAAGTTAACTCCCACAAAAGAAAGATGACTATCGACCATCTCCAGTATTTGATCAATGGTATTATCGACTTCTGGTAGAAAGTTATAAATTTCGAGTGGCTTTGTTTACTCACTGAATTAGTCTGGTCAAATGGAATACCTCGCAATAAGCGTAGATCAAGGCTGAAAGTGACTACCCTGTGTAAAAGGATTGCTTCCAGTAACAAAGGGTCTGCGTGGCGCATGTCTTTCTCTCCCCCCTTGAGATGCTCGCCTACATTTGATCAAAAGCAACGCTTTTGCTTTTGGAACATTGTTGACCGCGTCCCTCTCTTCTCAAAATCTCTTTTTTATTTTTTTAAAAAAAAACACCAGAAAAGCGTGGCTACTTTTCTCATACCCTCATCCTCAGGAAGATCATCCATTCTACTCCATACGCGTCATATTGAGAACCGAGAGAGCGTGTCTTTAAGAAAAGAAAAAAAAGAACACGACCAGGTCAAGGGTAGAGAACAAGAACAGCAAACCACCTTCCTCTCCCAAAAAAAAGAAAAAGAAGCAAGGACAAAGGCGCGATGCCAGCAGAACTCCAAAAGGACATTCGGGCCTTGCGACCATTCAACCTAGTCTGTGGCCACTTGTCCAGTCGAGTCAGTTTATACCCTGATCCCCGCCGTCGTATCAGCCAGGATCCAGCATCTGACTCGGACCATGAGGACGATGAACTGCAGAATGAATTGGCACATCTTGGTGTCCAAGATGCAAAAAAGTCTCTAATCAACTCTAAAACTAAGGGACACAGTCAGCATCATCATGATGGGCTGGACAAGGATGCCATGGATATTGACTATGACCAGGATTCTGCACAACCAAACAAGAATGACCAAGCATCATCCACAGCCATAAATCCACCCAGACGAACCACCAAAAACTCAAAACTTCTCGACCAAATCCAACGGCAGACCGTTCATAACCAGGGAGCCGTCCTGGCCTCGGATCTATCTATTATCGGGTTTATTAAGCTCGAGTCTGTTCAATCACCTCCTATCCTTTCCAAGCATTGGATTACTGTCGGTGGATCCTCACCCTCCGAGCATTCCAGCAACATTGGCATTCACAGTAATAGCGAAGGCGAGAACGACGAAGGCGATGACCCAGAGCGACCACAAAAACCAAAGGAAGATGCTGGGCACAGCACGGACAACAACATGGATATATCTGTTAACGATGGAAATACATTGTCTGGAAATGTCAAAGTCAAGTCCGAGGACTCGCTTGCCGCCACTCTTTTTCCTGAAAGCAAACCGCCACTACATGCACATCAACAACATCCGACATTCGGTGCATCTTTCCTCCCACCACCACAGCGACAGTTTCATCACCGGTCCTCAACTAGTGGCAGTAGCGGCAACGTAGCAGCCATCTCAGATCAAAAACCACCTTTACAATCTCATCGTCCCTCACCTTCGACCCCACAGACATTTCAAGGAAAGAAAAAGGGCACCACGACGGCAACTGCTGGAGGGCCTGGAATCGACACGGACATTGAATCTGGAGGGCAACGTGATGGGGTCGCTCCTCAACATCAGCAACTCTTTTCAACACTACACGCAGCTATGAAGGAGGATTCGATGGTAGCTATTGTGGCATTGCAATATCCGGACAGGAACTGTGTCCGGTTACGACACTGGCGACATGCACAAGAAGACCAAGTTCACCAGCAGCGTGGAACCAGGACGTCCCTTACACCGGGTTCAGCTATAGCAGGTGGGGTCACAGGCTCAATCACATCTACTGGATCATCAGGAGCAGGGGCTACAGGAGCGGGAGGTATGGCGAGCTTGCTAGCCTCCAAGAGGCTATCTCACTCACAAGCCTCCTCACCCAATCTATCTGCATCCAACACGCCGGATCTTGCATCTGGATCTGGGTCAACTTTTGGCCTTGGTGTCGGGAGCATGGGAGGAGTCAGTGGAGGAGGATCGGGCTTAGGAAGTGGTTCACTTGGAACAGGCACTCTGACGAGTGGTGGCTCTAGTTTTACAAATGCTCCCAAGGATGACCCAACGTCTAAGCTATCACTGTCCTCGGTCTCGACAGCTGTCGAGTCGGATCGAGAGTGGTGCGGTCTTTTGATGATCGCTTCTCATTTCCAAAAGAGTGCCTTACTCTTGACGTCGTCTGCATCGTTGCACGATTCAAAAGGTAAAGCTCTATGCTTTCTTTGCTCTACAGCCTGGTAATGATATGTATCGGCTCGGTCAGTAAGAGTGTTCAAATGCTTACCTTCCCCCTCCCCCACTCTTTGACTGAACGAAATAATTTATATTATAGAATTGGGACTTGGTGGAGGAAAGAGCGACCACTTTGTGTTGCTAATCCTGCCAAGGAATGCCATCAAGGCCCACGCACCATGGCTACCCGATATGAACCACGATCGTCCTCAGTTCTCGCTACGAGGTCCCACATTTGGTCCGAGATGGGCAGGACCTCCCAAACCCTCGGATGAGGTTGGAGCTGGATTTAAAACGAGCAACAAATTGCTTTGTGATAGCATGGAGAGATTTGCGAATGTCAGGACAATCCTCAAAGAAATTCGGAGCGACCTTCTAATACTCTCAACTGTCAAGCAGTGGGATGCTCGAGCGGAAAATAGGATCCACCAAAAGTATGCGAATGACTAATGTAGTGGAAATGAG
This sequence comes from Mortierella sp. BCC40632, assembly GCA_011634665.1. Classification (NCBI taxonomy): domain Eukaryota; kingdom Fungi; phylum Mortierellomycota; class Mortierellomycetes; order Mortierellales; family Mortierellaceae; genus Mortierella; species Mortierella sp. BCC40632. The sequence goes on from WAEK01000009.1 coordinate 394,435, forward strand.
AATCCCCAATTCAATGACGTGTGCTAATATGAATGATCTAATGCGTGTTTTTACGATCACTCCAACTGTAGATACGACTCGTTGAAAAACATCGCGACTCTCTATGGATACAACGGCGCCATGCGGTCAGCAATTAAACTCTTGGAGTCTGCTCAAAGGTAACCCACGCTAATGTTTCAAGCCTTGGAAAAGGCGCTTCTAATAGATGGAGTAATGTTCCCGAACTAAACCCTTTGTTATTTTATATCCAAACCCTTTCTGCACCTCTTAGCAAAGCGAGCACAACAGCACCGATGCACCGAAGACTAACATCGTTTATCCGACGACTACACAACCCCACAGGAGATGATGATATTTCCAAAGATACGGCCGATGTCACAGTGGATGAAAGTCCTCCAGCTAAACATGTAAATCCTCCAGCCAGCAAGAGTAGCAAATCATCTAATGGAGGTCCTAGCTCCTCCGCTGTCAGTCAAGAGTCACGACATGATGTGGCTGATGGCTCGAACTCTACGGTTGCAGTAACATCGGGTCGAGTCCAATTGCCTCGAGAGAAAACCCGTGGTGCCCTCATGAGCAATGATGACGATCTGGAAAATGAGCCCGATGAGGATCTGGAAGGAGGAAGCGTAGTTATTCGTCCGGCTCAAGCAAAGATACCCCATCCAGAACCTGAAGAACTCACTCCAAAGTCAGAAGACAAAACTTCAACCCCTTCTCCAGTTTCTTCAATTCATCCGCTGGAAATGCGATCGAGTAACAAACCATCCACCCCGGTACCTGCGGCGATTCCTGTTCCGGCAGGGACCCCCGTTCCGGCAGAAGATGGCGAGCAACAGGATGAGGAACAAGATTTGATTCTGGAGCAATCATCAGCGCCAACCCCTCAGCGTATTCGATCTGTTCAAGAGGCTCACCGGTTATCTCCTGCAATCCTTCAGCGTCATGCCTCGCCTGAGGTTCGACAAACTCGAGAAGAGTCCCGTTTGTCGACAGATGTTACAATGGCGTCATCGACATCTACAGAAGCAGGGGATATTATTGCATCTGTAGAAGAAGCCCTTCCTTCCAAAGCATCGACTGGATCAGCGTCTCAAAAGCGCAGGCGAGAGCCCGTCGAGGATAAAGAGGATCATGGAACCAGGGCCGAGGAAGTGGTGAGTAGTCCTGCACCTAGCAGTAGTGGTCCTGCTGCAGCACGATTACAAGCCCAAGAAAAAGATGGTGGTCAGAGTGGGAACGAATCATCTGCATCAGCTACTCCTTCAAAGAAGACGGCCAAGCGGAAAAAACGAATCAAGAGTGAGGTCAGTACGCCTGGACCCCCTTCCTCTTCCTCCTCTTCCTCTGCCGCTTTGGAGAGCAGCGTTAGTGAAGCGCCTGCTGTCAGCCTGGTTCCTGAGTCTGTTCCTATGCAAGTGGTTGACCAGGAGGCTGTCGTTGTTGAGGCTGTGGCAATGACTGTCAAGCAAGAGCCGCACACGGCGACCTCTGTGGGTCCAATGATCATCGAAGAATCAAGTCAGAACGATCTTTTTCAACAGCAGCAGTTTCAGCAGCAGCAGCAGCAGCAGCAGCAGCAGCAGCAACACAAGCTACAACAACAGCAGCAACAACTCCAACAGCAACAACTCCAACAGCAACAGCTCCAACAGCAACAACAACAGCAGCATCAGCAACAACAACAGCAGCAGCAACAGCAGCAGCAGCAACAGCAGCTTCAGCAACAACAGCTTCAGCAACAACAGCAGCATCAGCAGCAGCTTCAGCAACAGCAGCTTCAGCATCAGCAACTTCAGCAACAACAGCTTCAGCAACAGCAGCTTCAGCAACAGCAACAGCAACAGCAACAGCAGCAGCAACTTCAGCAACAGCAGAGCATGCCAGTTGTCAAAATGGAACCGATTTTACAAGACCCTTCTACTATCCAGTATACCCAGGCACCGGCGCATGCTCCTCCTCACACTCAGGGCTCGCTCCCGCCGCCCACTTTTGTCAATCAACACCAGAGGACACCCTCTGGTACCCCGCAATGGCTTGTTGAAAACTCGGCACCGGGGCCTTTTAGCAATATCAAGGTCACAAATCGACCTAGCCGAAAGGGATCTTCCAGTCTACCATCCCAGCCACCGCCATCGCACCTCTCTCAGCACCCCCAAGAGTATGGGCAGCCCTCTCAATCACTTGAAAACATTCTAGAGGCAGAAGGAGGACTCCAGCGGCAACCTCTTCAACCTCAGCCAAGAAAAGAGACCTTCCATGCAGCGGCAGCCTCGGCGCCCTCGAAGGGTCACTCCAAGCACCAGCCAATGTCGGAGGCTACAATCCACCATGCTGAGGACTATGGGGGACAGTCTATGTCTGAAATGCAGCGTCGACATCCAGAGGTAATCGAGACGGATGAGTCAGATCGTGACAATTCCCGGAGAGCATCAAGGAAGGCAATGATGCTCGGTTCGTCGGCTCCAGGGCAAGAGTCGTCTGAATATCCTCCTCCAAGGGCATTTACTTCAGGTACCGCGCACCCATCGATCCCGACTGGGCCTTCCTCCATGCCATCCCAGTATGGAGGTCCATTTGGTCAAGGGTATGGTGCTGGACCTTCTCCATCCGAGCTACCGGCTGCACCAGGGCCATATCATCACTCGAGGCAATCTTTTGATGGGTCAATGGTTGATCTAACTCAAGAAAACCCGTATGGACGCCCAGATGACCGTCGTCTCACTGCAGAAGAGCACCAGCGCCGTCAAATGGAGATGGAGTACCGGCAACAGCAACAGCAACAGCAACAGCAACAGCAACAGCAACAGCAACAGCAACAACAACAACAGCAACAACAACAACAACAACAGCAACAGCAACAACAGCAACAACAACAAAAGCAACAACAACAACAGCAACAACATATACAACATTCTCAGCACTCGCAGCATCCACAGCATCCACAGCATCCACAGCATCCACAGCATCCACAACATCCACAACATCCACAGCATCCACAGCAATCGCAGCAACAGCAACAACCAAGACAACACTCGCAACAGCATCAGCATACAGGTCAAAATTTGCCGCCCCAAGATGCACACCACCGTGGCCGAGAGCCAGGACCACAGCCTTCGCGACAGCTAGAGTGGGGCTATGGAAAAGAGCCACAGGGCCATCAGGCACAGGTACATCAGGGCCGAAAAATCCCAACAGACCCATATATGTCTACCATGTCTGGGCATGAGCCTCTGGACCAACAAAGAGTGGCCTACTATCCCCCCACTGAGCCCGGCGAGGCAGCACAGCACCAGCAGCCTTCATCCCATGACCGAGGCTATCACTCACAGCAGCAGCAGCAGCAGCAGCAGCCATCACAACAATTGCAGCAGCGACCTATCCGTGCCTCTTCTCCTGGAGGACAGCAACAGCATGGCCCAATGCCTTCTCATGAAGTAGCTCCACCGAAGACTCGAGCTGCCCCTCAGAGAAGAACTAAGAGTTCTGCCAAGGCACAGCAGGAGGATGTTTCGATGTTGTCTTCCCGGGAAGAAGAAATGGCACAGCATTACCGCGAGCAACAGAGATTGGCGTACGAAGAGCAGCAACACCAAGCATACTTGCAACAACAGCAACAACAGCAACAACAGCAACAGCAGCAACAACAACAACAACAGCAGCAGCAACAACAACAACAACAACAGCAACAGCAACAGCAACAGCAACAGCAACAGCAACAGCAACAGCAACAGCAACAGCAGCAACAGCAACAGCAGCAGCAACAGCGTCAACAGTACCGCCATCCAGGGGCGAATCCACCGTCCTCTTCGTTACAGTCCCACTCTCAAGAGCAATTGCATCAACAACACTTGCAGCAGCAGCAGCAGCAGCAACAACAATACCCTCCCCAGGCTCAACATGGAGTACCGCCTGGCCGCCGGTCTGGACAGCACTCGCGAAACAATTCAGCTTCTGGGATTCAGAGCCACGTTGGTGGAGCGATGATGACGCCAATCGCTCACCCGTCATCTTCAGCCGCTGTGATGGATCAGATGGCTTCTCGGGAGAAAATGGCCAGAGTTAATAGTCCAGGAGCTGCAGGGCCAGCAGGATACCCAGCGCCTCAGAGTGCTCATAGTCGAAGCAGAGGATCCTCCCCTTCACTTTCTGGCTATAGCTCTCCTCATGGCCCGGCACCAGTTTTGGTTTCAGGACCACCGCCATCCCAGGCAGCAGCAGTCGCTGGAGGACCTCCTCCTCGCAAGGGAACCCATTCTCGAAACTCGTCCTTGAACTTTGAGATGGGTGCCATTCCTCCACCTCCTCGAGGCCATGTGGCCGATCCATATACAGGGCGGATGGGTCATGGTGGAGGCGCAGGTGTGGCAGCTGGAGGGGTGACAGTGAGCAGTACCACGGCTACGGCAGCAGCAGGAGCAGGAGCAATTTATGCATATGCAGGTCAATCACCAAGACAAGGTCATCGGCCGCCTCCAGGAATGGAGCGGGCTCCCATTTCGGCACCACCTGGACCCCAGACATCGCATCCTCAGCAACAAGCGCCCGAGATGCATCCCATGTATGGAGGTCGGTCTCAGGAAATGCATGGTGTGGCTGTGAGTTCTGCAGGGCCACCAGCAGGACCCACACACAACCGGTCTTCGTCCGAGATCTATCAGGGACAGGCACCACAGCATGGGTCGATCCCACATCCCCAGCAACGTGCTGGTTTGGCTCCCCAACATGCTGCATATCCACAACAGCGACCATCCCCTTCGTCCCAACATCCGTCGCAGCCACCACCATCGCAGTCTCAAGCACCTCCGTCCTCGTCCTCGTCATCACTGCAACAACAGCAACAGCAGCACTATGCGGCGGAACAAAGACGTCATGGTGGGGCCCCTGCCGAACATAGGAGATCTCATTCCCGGAGTGATCAGTGGTACCAAGAACAACAAATTCAACAACAGCAGCAACAGCAATTGGAACAAGCACGGTATGCACAACATGGCCAGGGACAAGGGCATCATCCTTCCATGCAGACCTCCTACCAGCAACATGCGCATCTGCATCCATCTCAACAGCAAGGAGGCTACCCGCCCCCGCCCCACCATCAGCAGCAGCCGCAACAGCAGTCGATGCACCATCACCCTCACCATCATACTTCGGAGCAAGGGTATCCGCCCTCTGGATCTGGACAGCATGGATTCCCTCCTGCGATGTATCCTGTCCAAGGAGATCCTCGGTATGGACACCCAGCAGGGGCAACGGGAGGAGGACCGGGACCAGGAGCGGCAGGAACAGCGCCTGGTCGGCACCGTCTCCCTTCAGACGCATACGATCCACACATGCAAGGGCCAGGGGGACCAGAACATGGACATGGTCATGGACATGGACCTGGATCGGGTAGTGGTGCTGGAGGTGCAACAGGCCAGCCAAGAGGTGGAAGCAGTGGATCTGGGTCCAGAATCTCACTGAGTTCGTTGTTAAATTAGTCACCTATCCTACACCTTGTCTCACTCTCTTCTTTTTCTCTCTCTCTCTCTCAAAAAAAGCTTCTTTTCTTTTCTTTTATTGCTTCACACGATAGTGAGGGGAGAGATAAAAACAACATAAAATGGTATTTACAAATGCCAAATGCCGGACTTTTTTTTTTTTTTTTTTTTTTTTTTTTTTTTTTTTTTTTTCAACCTCTACCTTTTAAAGGGTCATGGTCACGGTCAAACTCTTGGCATGGATCAACAAGACAGGGACTTGAATCCTATCCATCAGAGAATCCAATTGTTCCACATACGCAAGTGAACATTGTTCAGATAAACAAGTTCCCGGTCCTGGAGCTGGCACAGTCGTAAAGATGATGGACGTTGTCTCGACAGAAGAATGAATCTGCATCAACTCGTTCAAAATCATTAACTGAGCCTCTGGACTCAAGTCATCAAATTGAATCGCCATCGATCCTCGTCTCGAAAATGATGGATAGGCCATTGCTGGATCCTCTTCTTCTTCTTCTTCTTCCTCACTTGATTCCTCCTCTTCTCTATCTAGTCCCTTGGAACTTTGACCTTCCTCCTTTGATGATGCGTGTCGTCCTGGACGGAGATGTGGAGAGTCCTCCTGGATCTGGATCTGGACATGGCCTTGACTCAAAGACGATGGTCGTGGCCCCTGTGAATGACTCATCAAGAGTTGGTTCGTCGTCACTCCAGAAGGAGGGGCAATGGTTCTCGAAGAGTCTCCACTCTCGGGTGGTGGTCGTGTTAGAGTAGGGTAGGAAGTCGAGTTGACGGATCCACTCTCGGACGAGGTAGCCCAAGGGTTGGAGGTGACTGCAAGTGGCAAATGTTGGTCTTGTGATAGATCCTGGACATGACTTGACGATTGTGGTGCAAGATCCAGGACCGAGGGTGCATTGGGGGAGTGATCTCCATATTGGAAAGTGCTGAAGGGGTGTGCGTACGAAGGGTATGCTGGTTGGTGAGTTGTGCTCTCTTGGTCAGAGTGGTCCTTGGTCGACGCCCCAAGGTCAATGCCAAGACCAGAGAGTTCAGAAGAACCTAATGAGGTATGTGCAAGAGACGATCGAGGGGACGCGGGTTGCTCAGCCCTCGATGCCACTTGATGGGATGGCGATGGTGATGAAGAAAATGGTGATGAGGAGGAGTGGGGTGGCGCGACTTGAAGCCCAGGGGATGATCCACGAGTTACAAGAGAACGCTGACCACTGTTGAGGTTGTTGTTGTTACTGTTGCTGATGTTGAGGTTGGGAGAAAGGTGGAGAGACCGACGACGTTCTTGGAGTGTCCCAGTCATTCCAGTACTATACAAAAAGCCATCATCATTGCCAAGACGATACTCGTCATCATCTTCGCTACTGATCGAATCCGACTCACTCTCTGAGTTGGACCCATGGAGGTCAAAATATTGCCGAGGTAATGGAACAGCAATACGAAAGTTCATCGATGCACCCAACGGAACAGACGTTCCGAGTCGTGTCTCCATTGGCGAACCAGGCGCTCCAGGTCCAACCGTTGCTCGGCGACGCGGCCGACCTCCTCCGCTGCTTCCGTACTGGATATGCTGTGGTCCGGAGTTTGCTGTGGAGATAGTCATAGGTGCCCCTTGTCGAAGTCGAGGCGACAGTGCGGTGTTGACTCGTAGTGGAGAGGGACCCTTGGATAATTGTAGCTTAGGTGGAGGATGATCCAGATGAGAGACTGTTCGACGCCGCTGGGGAAACGGTCCAGAAGGTTGAAAGACTGGTTTGTTGGGTGGGGACCGAGGAGTATGTGATTGACCAATGATAGGACTACCTGGGGGTCTTGCTGTTCTAACCCGAACACTAGACGCCTTGCCTGCAGCCTCAGAATAAGGTCCGACCTCCTGAGAAGATTGCTGACTGCTGGAGATAGCTTTGTCCCCGCTCGGTCCTCCTGACCTGTGACCCTTGTCAGATTCCTCCTCCTCAACTTCCTCCAAGAGTGTAGGTTGTTGTTGGTACTGAGCATCAGATGACCGCTCACGGGAAAACACAGGGCCATCCAATCTGTCATTCGTATCCACAACATCCAGTCCTTCGGGTTCGGCAGCAAAGAGTGGAGAGTCCATGGGGTGAACATGGTCGCCTCGGCTCTTGACAAGTCGCTCGTAGGTATCACTATCACCATCGTCCAAACAAATGACCTTGACCTCTGCAGGGATTCGAAGGTTCTCCAGCAAAAGATTCAGTCTTTCCTTCTCTTCCTCTACATCTTCTCTATATTCGACAAAGACCATGACTCGGAGGGTATAGTTTTCTTTCCAATGCGGGACCATGTGAAGAATACAGCCCATCTGGAGGACCATCGCATACGTGTCAAAATTGGTCAAGTTGACTTCAGGAACCCTATTCGGGACAGCGCCAGCATAAGGCTCTCCAGCAGGTGTTATTGGTGAATACGGGTCCATGTCCCTTGAGACTCGCTTGCTTGAGAGTTGCGGATCAAATTGGATGGGCGTCGAAGACATTTGCATCGGCCAGAGATCAATATATTTCTTTTTCTTGGACTCGTCATGTTTGTGGATGGACGAGGCTGAAGAAAAGATGCCTGATCCAAAGTTAAAAAACTTGGAATGAGATTTGTGCTCGTCTGGAAGCTCCATATGCTCAAAGCCATAACCGATTGCGACAGCCTTGTTCAACGAGAGGACGTCTTCAATGATAGAGACATAGTCAGTAATTGAGATAGGTGCTTCGACTCGGATGTTGTCAATTGGCAGACTCGATGGGATGTTGAGTAGAGTATGAGGGTCGTTCGTAGAGTGGTTATCACTGAGCAGATGCTCCAGAGGCATTTTTTGCGAGTTAGAGGCGGGTTGGAAGTCTTTGCTTTGATCTTGGCCTTGCTCTAGTCGTTGCTGAAGCTGTTTCTCCATAAGGTATCTTTTGGTGTTGAAGGAACCAAGCACAACGATGTTGGGTCGCATGCCTCCAAGACCTGTACCAATCAACAAATTCCGGGCACCGACCCGAACACTGTCTGCAACGCTGATGTTGACAAAGGCCTTGATGTGTAGTACGTCTACGAACTTGAGCCAGCTCCCTTGCTGTCGCCGATACTCTGCTAGGACATCTCTTAAGTCACCTAGGATTACGTGGCCTAGGACATAGAGTGCACCTTTCTTGAGATGATTGCAAAATTGAATCAGGTGATATTCCGACCTGGGATGATGAACCAGCAACAAAATCTGAGGTCTCCAGAACTTGACATGTTCCTTTCTTGAGTCGAGCCTGAGCAAGTACTTTCTGACCTGATGGTAAATTAGACTCTGTGTGACATCACCCCATCTCTTGGGTGGGGACCAGTAATGGATCCAGATAAAGATCATGGCCACAAGGAGTGCGCTCAGCATACTCTTGCCAAGATCTACATAGCACATGACCAATCCGCAAAGCACCATGCCAGAAAAAGCTGTCCACCAGTGGAAGTATCGAAAGTTGGGACGGAAGTTGGGTGCCGAGCCAATCTTGAGAAGGAAACAAGCCAGGTTGAGGATCACAAAGGTTAACAGTGTGATCATTGAGACAAAGGTCGCAATCATATTCATGTCAGTCAAGAACAAGCAGAACTGGGAAAGGATGTATGTCAAGAGAACAGCTAGGGTAGGCTCGTCCGTCTTGACGGTTCCTTGTCCAAAGATTGAGATAAAGGGCAGGAGGTTATCTCGTGCAATGGCCTGTAGAATCTTAGCCGACCCGATGACACTTCCAAGAACAGCAAAGATGGAAGCCGCTAGCGCACCTGACGCGATATAGGGTGGAGAGAGCGAAATCTGCAAAGGGGGAAAAAAAGTATGTGTGCTTAGTCGTTAGCTAGCTACCGCTAGGGGTTTGAGAAGAAAGGGGGAGGGAAGGAGGGATAAAGTGAACAGCCGCTATGAGGTCACTCTGAACAAATAAGACAGAAACCTACATCCTGAAGAACGCTTAGATCGGTATACATCGTGCTTCTTGAGATTGACCCACCCATCAAGATGACAATAACCGTATAAACAGAAAAGGTCGAGCCTACTGCCCAAAGGGTTCCTTTCGGGATGGATCTACTAGGGTTCTCGAGATCACCGGACATGGAGGCACCTAGAGTTGGTCATGGGAAGATATTAAGTCTCTTTACCACCCCTATAAAAATACCCTCATGAACCAAAAGACACAGGATAGGTGTGCTATCTCCATCCCTGGATTTTTTTTTTCTTCGTTTGGTGGATGTGTTACCTGCAAGGATGCCTGTACAGGCTGGAAAGAGGACGCCAAAGACAGTTTGGAAGCTCTGCATCTCTCCATCAGGACCAGTGGTTGCTGTGAATTTGGGCCACAAGTTTTCCCGAAGTGTCTCCAACGAGAATCCAGTATACTCAATGTTCCTCTCAGGTATGGAGAAGGGCGGAACAAGGGCAAAAGAGACAAAAATCGAGATGGTTGATAGGAGGATAATGACGGCAAGCGCCAAGGAGGCGCGCGAGAATAGCTACAGGCGTGTTGGGGAGAGAACGTGCGCGATTAATGGCTTCTATTTTTCCTTTTTAAGCAGTAAATGGATCAAAGACTTCGTAGGACGTAGTTTTCATATCCTCCCACAGCAAGAAATCGCTCTGATGGACTTGGTCTGGCCTATCAGTCCATTTTTTGGCCTTACCTTGGATCCCACAAGACAGATCAGGGTGCAAGAGATGAGTAGGATTGTCCCGTAAATAAACTCCCATAGCTGTAGTGCACAAGAATCAGAATCAGGGGTATAGTGAGTGTCTCACGTCTGCACCATGATGTCGACATGCACTGCAGTTGCTGTTGTGGTCGTCTTCAGGACTCTGTGGAGAGAGAGAAAGAGAGAAAGAGAGAGAGAGAGAAGGGGAGAATGGGGAGAAAGGAGTATGACTCTACGCCTCCCATTCAACCACCCTGGATCTCTGCATTACCTTGCTTTCAGGAAGAACCTTGTACACCGTACCAGAGCTCTCACCAAAGTTTGCCATCAATGGCTCGACAAAACCGAGAACATTCATGCCACAGGCCATGACTGTGCCGATAAAGAATATCAGTCCGATGCTCCCACCAAACTCTGGCCCTAAGCTCCGACTAAGCAGATAGTACACTCCACCGCCTAGATAAGGTATCCATTGTTTGGATAACCAAAAGAGGAGAAAGAAAAAAAAACCAGTCAGAAGTGGGGAAGGTGTGGAAGAGAAACGATGAAAGAGAGAGAGAGAGAGAGCATGCATATGTAAGCGGGCGTGCAAGAGTCAGAGCCCGTTAGACTAACCTCGTACAGTTCCGTTGGTGCTGATGGCACTCAGAGAGAGGGTGGTGAAGATGTTGATCAGGTATCCCACGATAAACATGCCCAGTGTGCCCATCACACCCGCCTGCCCAATGATGAATCCAAACCGAAGAAACAGGATGATACCCCAGATGCTAAGCACGCAGGGGACAAACACACCCGAGAAGACACCAAGCTTTGACGACGGAGTCGTCGTCGCCAGGGCAGGATTGAGTGTTGGGGGAAACGCTGGCTCTGGGGGGGAGCGAGTGCCATCCGAGGGGTCATGTTGTTCGTCCATGTGACGCAGGCCTTGGCCGTGTCCCTGACCCTGACTTGGATAGCCCTGGCCCTGACCGTTGTCAACAACTTTGGGCAGGGTACCGTACGCCTTGTGCACGGCGGGGGACATGTGGTCGCGGTCCAACTTTGAACCGTGCAGATCTCCCAAAAGCCTCGAGCGCTCATCGGCATCGTCTTCAGCGAGTGGCGTGCTGGGATAGTCACTACTGTCTCTTTCGCCTACAAGGTGTGCAAGAGAGAGAGAGAGAGAGAGAGAGAGAGATGGGACAGCCAACAAGAGATGTTAGAACAGGGTTGGCCCATAAAAAAAAACGAGAGCTCGAAGACCTAAGATCAGAGATAGCCTCTTCTTCCAAAAAGACTTGCAGATCCATGAGCGGCACGAGAAGGAGAGATGGTTGAAGAAGACAGATGGTTCTGCAGGAGAGAGAGAGAGAGAGGACGAGACGGTCCTCATCCGCTTTCTCTTGTTCCGAACTCGTTCAGCAAATGCTCCGAGGACTCGCTGAACAGAGAATAAGAAAAAGAAAAAAAAAACCGGGGGAGCGTGTCCTTTTGAGAACAACTTTTTACCTTGGGCATACTGCACAGCGCGCACATGGGGGTCAATGGACTCTTCTGGAGCATTCCCGTCCTGGCTCATGCTCCCACGACGTAATCGGCGATTAAACTCGTCCAAATTCTCTTTCCAGGTGACAGCAGGATACATCGTTTTAGGCCGGGCATGGCCGGGCAGGACCGCGTTCGCAGGACGCGCTCTTTTGGAGCTGTTCGAGGTCGACACCGAAGCAAGTGATGCAGGATGCGTGGCGGAGTGCACAGAAGGTGCTGCTTGGATTGGGGTTGAGTTCAGCCGTCCTAGCCGCGGCCGTATAGCATCGCCTGCCGCAACAGGGGGATCTTCAGGGGACGGGTCATGGTGCTGGTGGCCACTTTGGGACATTTTTTTTTCTTTGTTGGCTCTCTTGCGTCTGCAGGGTACTGAGCACGATGCTTTGTCCTCTCTTTGGGCCTTGGTCCCCTGGGCGCGTAGGTTTGTTCTCTCCGCTCACTCACTCTCTCACTCTCGCTCTCTGGCTTTGACTCTGGTGGTGCCTGGCAGAGGGGTGGTCGTGAGGCTGGGGCCGATGACAGGGAGCGGTAAGAGGGTGTCAGAGAAGAGAAGCTTGTTGTTGACAAAAGAGAGAGAAAGAGTGATCGGATGTAGAGAAGGAAGATGGCGGCGAGTGGCAGCGATTCGGATCAATGATGCGGACGATGCTGGAGAAGCGGATGCGACCAGGGCGGAGTGATGAGACAGGGAGGAACGGGCGCAAAGATACAAGGGAAGGAGAAAGAGAGAGAGAGAGAGAGAGAGAGAGAGAGAGAAAGAAAGAAAGAGAGAGGGACTGAGGGATAAAAAAAAAAGAGAGACTGAGAGAGAGACTGAGAGAGAGACTGAGAGAGAGAGTGAGAGAGTGAGAGAGACTGACGGAAAGGGGGCATGTGTCTTTCTCTCTCTCTCTCTCTCTCTCTCTCTCTCTCTCTCTCTCTCTCTCTCTCTCACACACACACACACACTTTTTAAAAAAGAGAGAGCAGGCAAGTGCAGCCCGCCCTTTTCACTCTTCTCCTTTTTCGCACATTTCGTAATTGAACATCCTAGTCTAAATCTACCCACCCACTCACACTTCACACACACTCTCATCTCTCTTTCTCAATCCCCACACCTGCAGTTGCCACCATCCATCAGAAAAAGCTCATGTACATCCTGATGACTAGCCTCCACCACCATGCCTGACTCGTCTTTAACATCACTCAATGTCTCATTCTCTCCGACAACCCTCTCCATCCCCCCTTCCCTGCCTGTTGCGCCATCCGCACTGACCCTCAATAGACTCTTTCAAGCAAGGCCTTGCAAATGGTGTCAGGTGCATTCCCAAAAGCAACTGCGCCCAAGATTGCTGAATGCAGAGTGAGAGCCTGTGGGAACGGTTGAAAAAATGAGGAAGTTCTCTGCTGTCAGTTCAACGGGGGGTTTTTTTTGAGCAATAATATAAAAACAACTCCTTCAGAAACGTGCAAGCTTTGACCTTTTTTGCGGACCAAATTACTCCAACCAGGTCTCAAAAGTTCACATTTGCGTGTTTATTGAAAGCCGCCTTTTATCGGAGGCTACCTGGAGTTTAGTGTATCTGAGGCCTTTACTCTTCTAGTAGGTGGTCCTGGGATTCTTGCTGGTATCTCAAGCCCAGTTCCATACTCCGAATGATCGAGACACGCATACCTCCCGAGTGCTTGCAATCCAGTAAGGTCAACGCTAAGCTTTCGTGAGTAACATTTTGTCAAGTTCCTTGAGCAACCTCGATGGACATCACTTTAGAGACTATCGTACTCTTTGAAGTCAATGTAAAAAAGCGAGAAAGAGGTTTATAGGCCCACCTACAGGCATGTCCGCACCTGAGACCATTTGCTGACAAAGCGGCGGTAGAAATAACGTCAATTGTGGTGTGTCCCCTAAAGATGCTGATGAGCTAGTAATGGTGAGGGCAGAGGTATGCTCTACATACTAGGGACTACACACAAGGCGGAAGAAGAACATGGACATGCATACGGAACCCACGTGGACTTTTGAGTGTAGGCTCAGGAGAATAGAGGCTGTGTCATCAGTCTTCAGTCCACGATAACGTTTTGCATCGTTGGACGAGTGGCAGGGGAACCCGAGTCTTCAAATGTTGTCGAAGGATGCTAGTAAAATAACAAACCCTCTTGTTCTCAAGCCGTGCGACGCCAATTCTTTCAGATAATCCTTCGACGCTCGATTGCAACTCTTGTGGTATCACTTTATTCGAGCGATTCCACAGTCGTCAGCTTGACGAGGAAACTCGGCAGCTTTTCTTTTCTTTTCTTTTTCGTATCCTTTCTACTTCTCATATAGGAAACCAACCTCATCGTTGGCGAGTTTGGATTGTAAACCACTGCCATGTAGCATCCTTTTCGGGGGCCTCCAGAGTGAGCGGCAAACCAGCACCATTGGCTGCCCAGACAAAACGAGAGCCATAATAATCAATGTGGGAGATTTGAAATCCCTGATCGGCCTCCTTTTGGAGACTGAAAGTAGAAGAAAGGGCGCCTGATTTGTCGAGAATAATCTGGTTGCCCTTAATAGCGAGGACTCCCTTGGACGGATATTGAACTTGAATAAAATACTCGGCATCTTTCTCGACACAATATCCATTGCCTTGAAGAGAGCAAGGTTCTCCAACTTTTGAAACAAAACACGCTACCAGACCAACGAGGCTCTTGTCCCCATTTTTGCCTGCGATGAGATTGTCGCTCTCTTTTCCGAGGGAAACCAACGTATCAAGATCAAAACTCCTGAATGCGAACAGTTGACCTTCATTGAGCTTTACTTCCGGGACACACTCCTCATAACCATGATCTATTAAATCATGAGACGGACGGACAATTAAGGAAAGGGTGTCTTTCAGAAAAACACATTTTTTTTATCTACCCTCGGCCAATGAATGAGTGCCAGTAGCTGTCAACAAGGATCTTACTGAGATTGATAGGACTCAGTCTCGTCTGACGACAGAAAGGGCTGGCGGAGACCATTGAGACTGCCATGGTAGCGATGGCTGTGAGAGAAAGTGAGATCCTGACCATGGTAAGGTGTAGTTGACGATCGGATTTGAGAAAGGGAACAGGGGGGGAGAGAAGGGAAGGAGAATAGTGTGAAAGATTATGGGTTAGTGCTGCCAGCCTTAAATACACTTCTTACCCTCGACTCTAAACCACATTCCCAGGCCGAGCCACTGGCCCAATCTATAGTTGATGTAACCCCAATGCGGGAGTACCGCGGGAGAAAAAAAAAAAAAAAAAAAAAAAGAGTCAATACCATTCAAAAAGTAAGAAGTCGATCGCCTCTGCAAGCTTTCTCCCGAGAACAGACTGTCTGTTATTTTATCAAACATTCTGAGTGCATCACTTCTTTACTAAGCTTTTGTATACATTTGTCAATGGTTGAACCACATTGTCAAAAGATGCAAATGAGCCATTCATGCGACGACTCTTTATTCTCCTCAGAAAGCTTGGGCCTACTAAAGGTATCATGCTCTTTAGACCTGTATTCCGTTCTTTTTTGTTTATTGTAATGGATCCCACTTGCATTAGACGGGCGAATTTGGATGCTCAGGGAACGCAAAGGGCGGTGGTGGTTCAGTTCTTCAGTTCAGAAAATTCATCTGCTTGTCGATCATTGATCCAACACACTCAAAGTAGTTGCTATCAACTCACTCCAATGGCATTGTCCGCTTAAAATTTGATAGGAATCGGAGTTTGCCATTTGACTCGACTACATGCTTACAGGTGGTCCCATTGTTGTTAGTTTGAAAAATCAACTCTAAGAACTTCTATTGTCAATTTGAAACCCACTCTCTAACCAGCCTTGTTTTTGGGAACAAAGCGAGTAGGATCAAGAGACATTGGAGCACGTTCGGTCTAGCTTTTCTTATTACCAGAGAGTCCTCGATGTGGTTGCTGAGCTCGAATAAAATGCTTCATCTCCCTTTAGCTCAAATCCGCGGATGGAAGAGACTGGTGTCTAGACTTATTCAGCGTGAATATGGAAAGGCCATTCAGTGAGAGACAGAGGAGAGAAAGTGTGTGCGAGAGAGAGGTGAACAGGTAAGATTCTTGAAAAAAAAAAAAAACAGCCATGAATTTTTTTTCCCCCCCTGACCGATGTTTTTGCGCATTGCCCACCCCACGTTTTGGTTTTGGTACTTGGTAGGTGTCTCTCGATGCATATCTAAGAGAACAAAGCTCGACCTTATTGACTGTTAGCTCACGTCAGCACTTTCTTCTACAGATGGGTGGGACAAGAGCCAGAGTTTACAGACCAAGTCGAAAAGCCTTTCAATCCTCCTTATTGCTGTGGCCCTTATAGAAAATATATCACAGTATCTTTAGTAAGCCTCTTCCTTGAATGGATTCTCCAGTACTATCAGTATGAAGAGCAGGTGCAATCCGGAAAACATGGGTTTACTCATAAACCTCACCCCTTTTTTTTTTTTTTTTTTTTTTTTAATCCTCTCGATACCAAAAAAAAAAAAAAAAAAAAAAAAAAAGATCACGAACTATTGCCTATATTCACGTTTCTTGGCGATCCCCAGGCTGAGCAGCTCATCCTCATCGTGAATCACTAAGACTAAGCATATTTTGACAGATTCGGTCCAAACAAAAGCGAGCATGCAAGATAATTCCCTCGAATCTAGTCGAACAATCACCATTGCTGTGGTTCCATCCGTAGGGTAGAGGGAATCTAAGAGTTCGAGTCGTATCTGTGAGTCTGACAGTTTACTTGAACTAAAAAAAATACCACTTGGAATTTACTAATACGAGTGTTCTATGGCAGTATTCTCTCCTCTCTTGGTAGAATTCTCTTCATGTCTAGGACTTGTTAGACCTGTCCACCGATGGCGAAGCATATTTAATAGGCATTCCGAGAGCCTATACAAACCCCACTGTATTCAATGGGAGCCTCAAAGGGTGTCAGGAACACCGACATCAGTTTTTATAGAGAAAACCGAGGAAAGATAGGAATGACGAATTGAATAGAAAGAACCTCTGCAAAAAACTCGATAACGAGGCCTCATTTTTTTTTTTTTTTTTTTTTTTTTTTTTTTTTGGAGATCCAAACTCATCTCTCCCAACCCTTTCTCAATCTATCCGTTAAACAAAATCACTGACTAAGGTATGCTCATTCAGCATTCAGTAGCTATAACTGTGGAAAGTCGTAGTGACGACTCTAGGTCTTCAAAATCCAAAATCATGTCAACTGTATAGTAAGCACATCAAAGAGATAGAAGTCTCAATCTCTCTTGGGAATCCAGCTTTACCCCTTGCACAACCCTCTCCACAAAAATACTGGCTACTGATCAGGGTAGCTATGAAGGTGATAACCAACGGAAAGTTTGTATCCCATAAACCTAGAACAAAAGCAAAGATGGATCGGCTGGAAATCCAGACTCTGTGGACGAAATACTTTGGTAAACAATGAATGCAAGAGGTTGCCGCTAACCAACATGTGATTCATAATCTTGCTAGAAAGGGTGGTCGAGTCCTGCAGAGTAAAGGGCCATCGCCTGGTCGGGTGTAAAAGAGAGGTGCTTGGTAGAAAGAAAGGTAGAGAGCCAAAGAAATGGACGGGATATCATCCACAACTGTGGACACTGTCGCTGCTTGACATGATGAGACTTGAATAGGCTCAAGTAGAGCGTGAATAAAAGGATTGTGAGGAGGTGCAACACGTTTCCAGAAGGATATTTTCTCAGCACTATTAGACAGGGGGGAGGGGGTTTAAGAGTTTTCCATATATTTTTTAATTTTTTTTTCTGGCTTGAACGAGAGCGCAAACTAGGATGAGTCTATGGGTGGGGAATAGCGTCCACGATTTGCGGACCAAAACCCAAGTGGTCAAGGAAGAGGAGATAAAAGAGTAGGAGATAATCAAACGAGTGAAGGAGCGAGGAGGTAGGATACGAGTAGTGCAATAGAAAACGATCCAATAAGCAAAAATACAAGAACACTAGACAAAGAAAACAATGACAGATGAAGTGGTATACAGAGATAGGATGAAGTTTGGATGGGAATAAATAAATAATAAAAGAAAGAAAAAAAGAACACAAAAAGTAACTCTGCTGTGGCGGATGTTGTCTTCCTCCATTTGGCAAAGCGGATATATAATCGAGCTTCCGTCACCACTCTTTAGCTAGTGCTGGCATAGATAGCCATTGGCGCCGTGGGTGCGGCCGACACATGCCACAGCTTGTGGTGACCACTGCTCATATTGTTCTCCAACAGACCACCGACCATCGACGCCGGCGTTGACATTCCGAGACCCACAGTATAGCACGGAGCGGTTGTGTACGAGGAACCAGCACTCGAAGAGCCCGCCACAAGAAGACCATGGTTACTTTCGTCCTCTTCACTTTCATGCTGTTGCTTTGAATGCATTTCCTGGTCCATCATGGTCTCAGTCTCGGAGACATCTTCGTTCGAGTACATAAACTGGTTCAGTTCTCCCTCTGGTCTTGGCTGTTGCTGCTGAGATGCAAATGCGCTAGCTTCAGTTCCAGCACCCGAGCCAACTACAGGCCATTGGTAGCACATACGTTCATCCCGCACAGGCGATGCGAGAGAGAGCGACTGGAATCCACACTCACTTGTGGGGGTCGTCGCCATTTGAGGAGAAAGCTGAGATGGCGACATGGGCTGCTGCTGATCACCCGACAACTGCAGATGCTGAGGCATACCAAGTCGGTTCCTCAGGACGTGGCATCGGTTCTCAAGAATGTTGAGAAAGTTGAACATCTGATTCGGTCGCATATGCTCAACCAACACTTGGAATCGCATATCGTCAAAGATGAGAGACTTTTGGCCGTTGCCATTTCCATTCCCTGATCCACCATTGTTGTTATTGGCAGCAGCAGCAGTGGCGTTTCCTTGGGTATCAAGGCCTGTGGCTTCCTGCGAAGTCGCCAACTCAACAGAGCCCGAGGTTGGTGGAGGCGTCATGTTTTCCATGGCTGTTGGAGGAAGGTTGTATGGAACCATTGGGCCTGTGGTAAGGGGTGAGATGGCCGTGGCCGTGGCCATTGGGGAGCAAAGAGTGCTTGTTGGCGAGAAAGGTCCTCCTTCACAGATCAGCAGTGGAGATTCCCCTGAGACGGCTTGGAGTTCCTCTGGTAGGTAGGTAGCCGCACCAGCTGCAGCACCATACGCGGTCGTTGATTCCGAGTGGCCCATCATCATGGACTGCGAGAGCGAATCGTTGACAGCGTGGAAGGGAGGCCACTCTGCAGAAGCAGATGACACTTGGTGATGGTGCTGGAGTTGGTGAGACTGCTGGTGATTTCCCATGACGGAGCCCATGGCGGCAGTCATTCCCACGTTCATGTTCATGCCCATGTAGGATTTCGACGACTGCTCAGCTTGGATTGGCCCTGTGAAGGATCTTGTTTGGCGATGGCGAGACGAAGCCGAAGAAGTTGGAATCTTTTGGCCCTTGCCATTGCCACTACTGCTGCTTCGCTTCACTCGAGGAGGAGCCTCGATCTTGACCACCGTCGAGGTCGTCGAAGTGGTTGGTACTTGTTGCTGCTGACTATTCGAGTCTTGTTGGCTATCATCGGCCTGCGATTCTTGAGGAGTCGTAGAGGCAGTCTCTGCAACTTGTGCCTGGTCCTCTTGTGGATCTTGACCACTTGGTGGTGGGGTCGTGCTTGACTGACTTCCATCCATAACAACTTCGCTATCTTCAGACTTGACACTCTCAGGTCGGGGAGAGAGGACGGGAGACGAGGAGGTAGGAGGTGAAGCAGAACCCTTCTTTTGGTTGGCAGAGGTCGTCGACGATGAAGAGGAGGTAGAAGAGCCTGAAGAAGCCGAGCCCGCATTAGGTGGGGTCAATGTGTATGGAGATGAGGCCTCACGCTGCTGGCTTTGGCTATGGGATGGTTTGTGGCGGATGTGAAGCGGGCGATGGCCGTTGTACTGCTTATAATAAAGGCCACAGGCATTGCACAGCGAGTGCTTTCGGTCCAATGTACGACGCCAGAGAGGCGTCTGTGTAACCTTGCAATTGAAACACTCGAGAGCTCGAGGTGGCCGGGTGCTGGCCTTCTTTGCCTTGGGCGTCTTGGTTGTGGCCGATTTTGGCAGAGTTGCAGCCAGGGTCCAAGTCTGGGAACCGTTGACAGCATTGTTGGAGGCATTGTTCATGCCATGGTGGCTGCCGTTGGGAGCAAAGTGAGCCATGCCGTTGTCGTTCATGTCTGGGCTACAGGAGGAGCCTGTGGCAATGGCAAGCGAAAGTGGGTTGTCGTCTGATGGATGGAATCCATCGGTGAGCATGTGGCTATGGCCTGCTGCAGTCATGCTGTCCATCAAGACATATTCACCAAAGGGGTCTTCATCGCTCATCGTTGTAGAGTATTGTGGCTGGAGCTGGAGGTGAGAACCGGCCCCTGGCTGCTGGAACTGGGCCTGGAGAAGCATCTGTGGGTGGGGGTACTGCTGCTGTGGATGGGGGTGGTGAGGAAGGTGCTGCTGGTGCAGGTGCATCTGTGGGTGAGCGTGGTGCATCTGCTGCATCTGACTCTGGGGGTGGGATGAGGATGGCTGTGGTTGTTGTGGTTGCAGAGGCGAGGCAGATCCTGACAACGGTTGCTGGGGATGAGATTGGATAGCAGCTTTCGATTGCTCCCATGAGCCGGGGGCGGAATCAAACCCTGAGGCGCCTGAAGAGGACGCGACAATGGAGGTGAGGAGCTTTTGCTGCTGCTGGTGGTGATGCTGAGAGGCAGATGGAGGGAAGGACGAGTGGTGCTGGGGTGGAAGCTGCTGAAGAGATCCGAGCTGGCGGCCGCCTATTTAAAAGAGATCAGTTGGGATGGTGTTTGGGTTAGTCCATTTTTTCCGGGGAAAAAGTTAGGGACATTCATGCCACGACCAAGGCCAGAAAGGACCCATGGACCCTTGACCAAGAGTGTGCATCACCACAGGACAACCACAACATGCCATGACCCCAGGAGACAAAAAGGCCCTTTCAAAAGAGAGAAAGAAAAGGTGAAAGAGAGATAGAAAGAGAGTAGGAAAGAGAGAGAAAGAAATAGAGAGAAAAGGGAGGGGAAGAGGTATCCTGGCAAGGGTGGCCGGAATATGGTACTTTGGGTTGCAGAGACAGCTCTTTCTGACTCTCTTTCTATATCTCTCTGTAGACGAGCTGGCGCCCTGAATCTTCGTTAGGCCATTATCCTGGATGGATGAAGGCCTATAGCTGGTGGTGAATGGAGAATGGAAAGAGGTCTGATAGGCGGGATGAAAGGGAAAAAAGTAGCTATGGTGCCATGAGGACAACACAGGCAAGAGTGAGGAGAGAAGGGGGTGGGCCCAGAAAGGAGGAAAGAAAAAAAATGAAAAGAAAAAGGGAAGGCAGGAAAGAGAAGGGGCTCCATGTCATGGCACGTCCATGAGGAGCCAGACGCGTAGCAGCAACTGCAGCGGGCAGCAGACGACCATCAGTTCAAAAAGAACGCGACCCAGCTATTCAGCATGTGGGTCGAACGCGAGTTGTACGCAAGATGGAGTCAGCTATCCCACCCCATCGGAACGCCTTGCAGTCATGGCCTTATTATGCCTTTCTGGCCATGGCCCAATGACAGTTCAGGTCCACAGGAGAGGAGGAGGAAGGATGCTGAGCGAGGGGGTGGAGCAAGGAGGGACGATGCAAAAGAGAAAGAGAAAGAGAGAGAAAGGGAAGAGAGAGAAAGGGAAAGAGAAAGAAAGAAAGAGAGAGACGGGCATTGGGGGGAAAACAAACTCTCTGATACGATTCAACACTCACTCCTAACAACAGCAGGATGCACGAAAGAGGGACGGGGAGAGAATGAAAGAAAGATGCGCAGGTTGTCTGGGTAGAAGAACAAATGGCTGCTGTAATATGCTACAGCAGCTGGACAAAACAGGAAGGATGCGCACCAGGAGAACAAGCAAGGCTGGACTCACCACCCACAGTGTTGGAGCACAGGTAGGGATGAGCCAAGGAGGAGGAGGACAGGGCCTCGTCCTGACGGTGTTGGATCAAAGGGATACATTGAGAGGAGGACAAAATGCAGGAATGCCGGAAGAATAGTCAAGACAATGATGGGGCAAGAATCGTCGCAGATGGGTTAAAGACATCAAGTCGAGGAATATGGGTAGAGAAGGCAGTAATCATGAAGGAGAACAAAGATGAGGAGATACGGGATCCGTACAAGTGGAAAAAGAGCAGGTCAAAGGGAACAAGGAGGAAAGAGGACGGAAATCCCAGCAGTGTAGGCAACAGGGAGTAGGAAAACCTGAGGGCAGAAGAGGAGGAGGAGGAGGAGAGGAGGAGAGGAGAGGAGGAGGAGGAGCAGGAAGAGGAGGAGAGAAGATAACGCGAAGGATAGTACGCATGGTGCAGTCCATGCTATCTAGTGTGATCCCTTCTGTGTGTCCAGCCAGCCTGTTTGCCGGCGCGTTCTGGACCCCATCTCGGCACGCCCTGGACAGGTCCGGTGTGTCCAAGCTGCGATGCGAGCGCGCGTATGCAGGCCGCGGAAGATCACCATCCACTCAGGTCTCTTCTCCTTCTGTCTCTCTGTCTCTCTGTCTCTCTCTCTTTCCATCGTCCTAGCACCTCTACTGCTACTGTGTGCTTTTTCCTTTGTCGGTTTATTGCTGCGATAGTCAGCAAAAGAGGAAGCCAGAGCAGCAGCATGATGTTCCAGGGAGAGAATGTATGCAGAAGGTCCACAAGGATGATTGTCCAAGTAAGGTTCACAGCCAACACTTGGATGACAGTTGTTGTGGGGATGGAAGGAGAGGGGGTGAAAGTGTCAGCTGCACCATGACACCAAAGAACATGGGCAAGTAGGCAACAGGGGGAGACGGCGGGAAAAAAAAAAAGTGTGTGTAGTGCTGGAAGGGAGTGTGGGGGAGAAAGGGAGCTCAATAACAACAACAACAACAACAACAACAACAACAACAACAACAACAAAAAAAAAAAAAAAAAAAAAAAGGAACGAGAGTGTAACGAACAGCGTGTCTTTCTCTTAGCCGCGCCTCACCGTCCACCGCCCATTGGGTGGCCTGGGTGTTGACGCGCGAAAGAGACAAAAAAGAAAAGAAAGAAAAGGGACAACATACATGAATGGTACGAGAAGGATTCCCGTCAACAGCACCGAGTTCACGGACACGCCCTGCACTGGTCGATGACGACCGCAGGGGAACACGCAAGGACTCGCTTTTGCATGTGGGCCAGTCAGCGTGCCCTGTCCTTTCCTCGTTTTTTTCACCTTTTGTTCTCCCACCAGGCCCGACCCGAGCCCGCGCAACGCAGGCCATTCGCCCATCCCCTTCCCCCTCGATTTACGCCTCCAACATGCCTTCTCTCTCTCTCTCCCACACACTCTCTTTTTCGCTTCAGCACGCTAAAAAAAGGCTCAACAGCACTGTGCGTCTGGAGAGAGACAGAGGGCCCTCGATCGCCTGCAGCCCTTGTGCGAGTATCGTGGAGGAATGGCCAAGCAGGGGAGGAAGGAGGGAAAAAGAGAAGGATGAGGGGAGGCGGCAAGCAAACGAGCGAACAAGCGAGTGGGGGGATGCATGAGCAGACCAACCGCGGCTCACAACCTTACAAAAAGGACACGGACATGGACACGGACACGAACACGGACGCGCTCTGTTCAGTCCGTCACCCTTTCTCTCACCCCACCAGACCCAAGAACGAAAAAGGGAGGGGAGAGAGAGAAAAAAAAAGACAGTAACACAAGAAAACCAAAACAGCAACAAATCCTTCGTCGCGTCCCCAATGGCATCCGTCGCACACGCAGTTACAGACAAGGACGAGGAGCCAGTCTTTCTCTTTCTCTCTCTCTCTCTTCTTCTTCTTCTTCTTCTTTGTTCGCACACAAACACAAAAGGAAAGAGGATATATATATATATACAAAAAAAATGCCCTTGTTTTTCTTACCTGGAAGGTAGCCATTGCCATGCGCATGATGATCCTTGAGACCGGCGTGCTCGGCCGCGACCATTTCGCGCGTAGCCATGGATTGGATGAGCAGGTTGCGCGACTGCGGGAGCATCTGGTGTGGGATCAACTGCTCGGTACCAAGTTCGAACCCGAACCCGGGAGTGGCCTCTGCTCCGCCAAAGTGACGCGCTGTCCAGGCAGCAGCCATTGTGGGATCAAAGACATCGAGTTTGGCAGCGGGTGGTGGTGGTGAGGTAGCGGGAGAGATTGTCGAGATCATGGTCGAGGTGACAGGTGTGGAGTGTGCAGGTGTGGGAGAGGCCGAGGAACTGATGGGACTAAGGGCAACCGAGGCAGCGGGCGAAGGGCCTTGAGCCCGTGGCTGCGATGAATGTGGCTGTGACTGGGACGGTTGTGGCAAATTGGCGTGGGGATTCACGAGGTGGATCGATGCGCTGTGCAGTGGGGCATCGAACGCAGATCCGACTAGCATTTGTGGGGCATCCATCGGGGGGAAGGGAAGGAGAAGCCGGGTTGACGGGTCTCGCTGTCGCGGGAGTCCTTTGTGGGTGTGCCTGGGAGGGTAAAGGAAAGAGTGCCTGTTGGGTAGGCAAGATGGAGGAGAGATAGAGAGAGAGAGAGAAAAAAGAGAGAGATGGAGGAGATAGATATAGAGATATATATATATATATATATATATATATATATATATATATATATATATATATATATATATATATAGAGAGAGAGGGGCCGCAAAAGCGAGCTGGTGGGCGATCCGATCAAGATTGCGTCTCATCTTTGATGAGAGGAGCAAAAAAAGATCGATTTATGCGGAGCAGTCAAGAGTCAAAGATGGAGATCGAGAATGAAATGAAGAGTTGATGTGTGTCTGTGTTTGGGGGAGAGAGAAGGAGAGGAGAGAGAGGAGAGAAAGGAGAGAAGATAGAAGAGAAGAGAAGAGAGAAGATAGAAGAGAAGAGAAGAGAGAAGAGAGAGAGAGAGAGAGACAGACAGACAGAGAGAGAGAGAGAGAGAGAGAGAGAGAGAGAGAGAGAGAGAGAGAGAGAGAGAGAAGAAACGCGTCTCCCGTGCCAGGAAAAAAAAAAAAAAAAGCCCTGTCTTGCTCTTTTGGCAGTCTCTCTCTGTCTCTCAGGGACAGATCGGTCCATTGGCCCATCCGCCTCGCCCACTCTTTTCCTCATCTCGCCTCTTTCTCTTTTTAGAACCACCAGATTGGATCTACCATGCGCCATCTCCATTCCACCATCTGCTCCAAAGTCCATCATAACTACATCCATCCTCACAGAGTGCGCCCATCTTTCCGCGGAATAGCCCAGAAGAGCTCAATATCGTGCGGTGCAGTGCGTGTGCGGTCTGTGGTTTGGTGCAGATTGGGGTGTCTTCTCCTTGTCTGCTTCTGCACTCTCACGAGCGGAGCAGACAGACAGGCCAGTGGCGCATACAAACAAACTTTCTCTCCCTCGGTCTCTGTTTGGTTACGCCTCTGCCATGCCGTGCCATGCGACAACAGTAGCAGCAATAACAACAACATAAACAACAACATAAACAACAAAAAAGGTGCCTGCGTGTGTGTGTTTGGAGGAATTGGATGAGGAAGGAAGCGGGAGGGTCTGGCCTGCAATGTACACCTTGCCAATCCATATCAAGACAACCCCGCACTCAGGACAGGGACAGCAAGAGTCACCAGCTGCGGGTTTGGAACCCGACCCCGCCCAAGTATACCGGAGATGAAAGCGAAGAGAGACAGAGAGAAACGCGAAGAGAGAGAAAGAAGGAAACGAAAATGAGAGAGAAAGCGCGCGGGAGAGACGGGCGGATCGATTGATTGATTGACTGACACATTCTGTCTTCTCCCCTGGCCGGTGGGCTGGTGGTGATTAATGAGGAGGATGTTGGGATATATAGGATGATCGAGGGAACCTCTCCCTTTGTTTCCAAACAGAATGCGGCCCCGTCGCCACCATACACACCCATGAAGTCAAAGCATCCAAAAAGAACTGTGTGCGTGGTCAAGTTGCTTGCACGACAAACAACGACTGGGAGGTACACATGCGTGCAGCTTGCTTTTTGCGTCGCACACATCAACACTCTTCTTTTACTCACACGCACTCACACTCCCACACGGTCCTTTCTCTCTCTTCCTCCTGCACCCCTCACACATCCTCTTCGCCCGCAAAAAGAGAGTATGAGAAAAGGAAGGAGAGCATGCTCCCCCCCCCCCCTCCCTTCTCCCCTTCTCCCCAAGAGTAAGCAACGCTGGGGATCCATCGCCCGAGAAACAAGCTGCGACGCGCGAGAGCATGGAGCAAGACATTGCGCGCCAAGAAAGAGCGTTGTTGGGGGCTGAATGAAAGACTGGGCTTGAGCTTGCAGCAATGTGTGTGGGCATGGACCATTCGGCCCGAGACCCCGGAGAGAGTGAAAGGCGAGGAGGTGTGAACTTGATCCACGCGTTTTCTTCTCTTGCGCCACCAGCAATGATGAAACGAAGTTGGATACGCAGAGTGAAAGAACGAGTGGTGACAAAGAGACAATGAGAGAGAGAGAGAGAGAGAGAGAGAGAGAGAGTGCGCAGGGGCGGCAAGTCGGCAGGTCGGCGTCTAAGAGATGAGGCGGAACCCAGGAGCAGGGGAGGAAGGAGTGGGAGGATGACAGGTCGAGCCGCTGTGCAATTTGGCAAAGCGGCATTCGGAATGAGGCGCGTGGCCGGGCCGGTCGCGGCAGCCGCGTGCGAGAAATCGAGTCTGGGGAGTGAAGGATTGGAGGGAAAGACGACTTCACTTTCCCCGGCGGGATATTTTCGTGTTCGCGTGACAGTGCATCTGTTGCATGGCCGGGCCTCGTCCTCTATTTGCTCTTCTGTCCCAATGGCTTATGTCGCGCGCAAGCAGCTCTCGCCCACTCCTCACTCACCAAGCCCTACCCCGCCCCTCCCCCCCAATACTTGGCCTCTGTCTGCGGCATGCAAGTGCCCAGCTCTCGTGCCGACTGCTCTCGCGCGCTCACTTCCCTCGGTCTCTGCTATGGTCTCGCTCGGTATACTTGCTCCCTCTTGGTCCAGTGCCCGCGTCCTGCCAACACCATGCCGCACCATGCCACCTTGTACAATGGTTTTTTAGCCCCGCTCCCCCGTCCTATTACTGCCCACGCCACTTCCTCTTACTCCCCAGCCCACCAAAAAGCTACCTGCATGTTGTATACACCATGCCATCCCTCTTTAATGTCTTTCAAACAGGTAGACAGTGTAAGAGAGCTATTGTCGCGCCTTTCTCCTTTCGCTTCTTTAAAAGGTCTATTTTTTTTTGTTCCTGTGTGCATTACCTTGTGCAGTGCGTTGCTGTGCAGAGCGTGTGCTCGTAGCCGGCAGAGGTTGAGGCGGGTGATGCCGGTTTAAAAAAGTGGAAAAGGGAAACACGAGGGACGGGAGGTCAGATCGTGTGCCGGGAGAGGTGCAATGGGGCTACTGGATAACGCGAGGTGGAGCAAAAAAGAGAGAGAGAGAGAAAGAGGTGGAAGAGAATGAGGGAAGTGGTGGAAATTGTGAGGCGTAGAAGAGCGTATTTGTGTGGATGTATAACGTTCAGGGAAGGTTGGCGGGAGCGAGTGACCAGGGAAACGTGGCTTTCGCGTGGGGGGTTGAATGGGATTGAGAGAAGAGAAGAGTCAAGACACAGCAGGAGGGGGAGAGAGGGCGCTGAACAAGGTTTGTAATGTGAAAGATCAAGCGATGGAGGTCGAGAGTGCTGGCGATGATGACGGGGATAGCAAGAAGATGATGGGAAAGTCGGGGCGAGCCGTGAAGAACAAAAGAAAGAGTCCGGGTGCAGGAACAGAACAAGTAGAGAGAGGAAAGTGGAGCGGCGAAAATTTCCGCGACCTTTTATACTGCGCGCCCTTGCGATCTGCTGAGCGCTTGTCAATCTGCGAGCAAAAGAAAAGAAAAAAAAAAAAAAAAGGAAGGCGCCTCAACAGTGAGAGAGAGGGAGAGAGAGAATAGGCCTGGGCCACTCGAGCCTGCAGTAGACCTTGCCAGCTCAGGCCGCGCGGATGGAGGTAGACTATTGAGTGGCCGCTACTCAGTCCGAATCCATATAATCCTCTATTCAGTATTGCCTTTTGTATTCTCTCTTTTTTACTGTATTCAGTTGCATCGCAATTACCCAAAAGGCCCTCAGCTCAGGCACTGGTGGTGAAAATTTAAAAGGAGTTGCCCTTGTATTCAAACTGAATTCAATTCAGGTCCATGTTTGCATTGTTTCTATTCTTCGACGATTGAGTCGGTATCACTAGTTGTATTCTGGTAATGTTGTGCATTCTGCTTTTTTAAACGTGCAAGGATAGGCAGAAACACACATGCCCACTGACTTGGCGGTTGCTGTTGGCCACACCAATACTCCTCACTTACTCCCCCTCTCCCCCTGACCGATACAGTTCCTGTGTCGGCTCGAAAAAGAAGACGCACGCTGTCGGATGTCAAAGCATCGTCTCAACACCACCCTAATGACTGACGGCACCATAGCAACCATAGTCTGCCGTCACTCGTCAGCATATAGTAGAGGATGTGCTGCCCCAGCAGGTTGCACCGCAAAAAGCTAAGGCTCTGCTCTATTCCCTTTGAATTGTGGCGACAACGACGACAGTCGCGACTTTATTTAGTTGGCGCTGTCTCCTATTCAGTCCAATGCAATGCAATGCATCCGACTCTTTTCTTTTCTTTTTGAATGTGAATCTTTCCTTCTTCGACATTGTCCAGTGCTCACCTCCACTCTGACTCGGTCCAGTGCAGTCTGGTGAGCCTCCACCTCTGAAATATATATTTATGTCGCTGCTGTGAGCAACCAGCCAAACAGGTCAACAGTCACCGTGGCCCAGCATCCAGCACTCTTTGGATCCTCTCTGCTAATACTGCAGCCCCGTTAGCAGAGCAAGAGCAAAGGGCCAGGGCTATGTTCTGCCAATCTCTACTCCCTTGCACACCTCTTTACTCAATGTGATTCTTTGGCGCGAGTCCCCTTTCTCTCTCTCTCTCTCTCTCTCGATTGAGCTCCTTCCTTCTATCCCATCCACCATAGCCTCAATGCCCCTGCCGCTGCCTGCATCCACGGCGTCTTACTTGCAGTAGCGCTCATCTCTCTCGTTCTCTCATTCTCTTTCTCTCTCCCCACGAACTCCCCCCATTTCAGGGTCGATGCACATTACAAGTATTAAAATGAGGGCTCCACCTAGGCATCCTCGAAAGCACTCTTGGGCCTTCTAGGACCTGGAACCTGTTCTGGATCCGAGAATGCCTTCTCTGTCTCTCTTTCCCCCTCCCTCCCCCCCGGCTCGAGCGCGAGCCTCTGTCTGCTTCATTTTATTCCCTCACACGCATACTGCATTGCTTTTTTGGGTCTGACCCTACCTTCTATCTGTCCGCGGGCCAACAGAGGAAAGAGGGCGTTGCGGATGAACCAAGGAATGGGTCAACAGTCAAACTCGAGGAGGAGGAGGAGAGGATGAGTTCATGGGCTAGGCAATCCGTTATCCGAGAATCATCCTATTCGTCCCTGAACAAGGCACGCACGCCATCTCATAGACGAGCAAAAAAAAGGCGTCATGATCAAGGGACTGTCGTCGCAGACAATCTCGATGGAGAAGCAAAAGTGGCCGCTTTTTTTTTATATACCATCCTGTTATAACTCGTCGTGTCGAAATGAAAAAAAAAAAGGCAAGAAGGTGAGAAGGTGAAAAAAAAAAAGAGGCATGACAGTGCAATCGAAGTTCATATCTTTGCTTTTGATGCTATGCATTGATTTGAACCGCAGCAAGTTCGTTTCCTCTATTCGGTAACCAGGTGACATCTAAAAAACCAACTTTTTCTTTCGAACCTTTCGCCATGGCATCGTCCATTCAACTATGACGAAAACAAGGCGCAGGACTCAGCCTGTACTGGAACGTCTCTACTGTCGTTTTTTTTTTTTATTATTTAGCTCTTGGATTGTTCTTTCTTTCTTCCACATTGACCTTTCTTTCCCCCTCTAGAACGTATTTGGCGGGCACATGGTATCTTTAAATGGGCTAGATGTAGAAGGTTCAAGGGTTCAAACCCAACGCTTCTCTCTTCCCTTCTTCCTCCCTCCACCCTTCTCTCTCTCCCTCCCCCTCCCCCTTTTTTTTTTTTTTTTCTGACCCCACTCATTGAGGTGCATGTCGCCTCCACACCTTTATTAGGTCATGGCCGAAGGTGAGCTAGTGGTGAGTGAGCAACAACGTGTTTGTGGCGATGGTTTACTTCAACATAACAGGCCCTATTAGATGACTCCGTATATTTGCTACCACTGAAGAAGGAAAAAAAAAAAAAAAGGCATTGGGTTGGCTAGGCCAGTCGAAAGAACACCAGGTCTGACAGACACCACAAAAAAAAAAAAAAAAAAAGTTTTCCAGGTAGAAGAGTGAATATTTCTATTAGAAGTATGGGGACAAACAACAAATTGAACCAACAAAGCCGCGAGATTCTATTGACCCTGATGGTGTTCTTAACCTACCAATCGTCTGTCTGCCCTGGAGGAGCATTGTCGATTGACTCGTAGACAAGGGGGTTCTAAATTTTTAGGTTGTGTGGATGATTCGAATCGAAGGACGAAATAAATGTGTAAACGAAAAAGAGCTATTCCCGCTGAAAGAATGGCAGAAATCATAAACCGGATCCGTCAAAAGTGTCATGGACTGAACTTCTCGGCTAGAAGCTTGAGAAAGAGACTGAGGAGTCTGGATGTTTCTATGCGGAGCGGATGTAATAAATGGGGGGAAAGTTAATAGGTGGGTGGGGGGTGGTAGATGAGTTGGTGAGCTCACGCGTCTCATTCCTTGGAGAACACTCTTCCTCAACCTTGAATGTAGGCCGTTAAAAAAAAAAAAGGTTAGAGATCAAAAAGCGAGTAGCCGCGCGTACAGAAAGGCGGGATCCCCTTACATACCAATCGGAAATCGTAATGCCAGGTCCCGAATTACCTTGCAGAGCAGCCATCATGCATGGCTGCCTAGCATAGTGCATACCTGAAGCACCT
Source organism: Mortierella sp. BCC40632 (assembly GCA_011634665.1). NCBI lineage: Eukaryota > Fungi > Mortierellomycota > Mortierellomycetes > Mortierellales > Mortierellaceae > Mortierella > Mortierella sp. BCC40632. The sequence continues at coordinate 425,121 of WAEK01000009.1, forward strand.
CCTCTCATTCTCATGTCCTTGCTCCTCGCTCACCTACCTCGATCTGCCCATCCTTGACGTCAAAAGCTGTCCTACCTTTTCCTTTGACATCTCGGCTCCCCCTTCCTCACCAGCCCCTCTCCCAGCACTTTCCGCTTTGAAATGCGGACTCCTTCCTTTGTTTGTTCGATTCTGCTCGCCTTGCTCATGCTAAAGGACTCATCCGGAACGACACAAAACTCGGAAACCGAAAAAGACATTTTGTAGTGGGAGGCTTATGCATAAGGGGGAAGATAAAAAAAAAAAAGAAAGAAAGAGAGAAAGAAAGAAAAAAAGAAAGAGGGCGCCAATTGTTGTCGCGCAACGGTTCCCGAGTTAGCTCTTCCCTCATCGCGGGTAAGTAGTAAGCAGTCCATACATCCCCTCTCTCTCTCCTACTCCACGCTGAAAAATGCCTTTGCATAATGGTAAACCAGAGGCAGAAAGAAAGAAAAAATCAGGACCGGTAGGGTTGCATGGCGCTGCAGGTCAATTCTCTCCTCGTGCGTGCAAACGCATATGTACATGCATTTTTTTTTTTTTTTTTTTGTCTTTTTTACTTTGCAGGATCGAGTTTTTGTCGCGCCGATGGGAAGGGGCGGGCGCGGTCGGCTGGGCGCGGAGAAGGGGCGGGGGAATACAGCAGAGTGTAAGGGAAGCGAGGCAGAGGCCACGAGGGTTATATCCGACAATGACGACGACAACAGAGATGACGACCGACCAGAGATGATGCTAAGCACATGATGGTACATGGTTGTCCGTGTTCCCGCGTGTGTGTAAACGTGTGTGTGTGAAGAAGGGGCCCGAGAAATGTGTCCGGCTTTGTTTTGTTTGGGTCTTCTTTCGCCAGTCGACACTTCTGCCAACTCACCCGCCCCCTGTCCAGTCTCCATTTACCCTTCCCAATGCTCCACACCCACGCTACCTATTGCTCGGCATGCTCAGTTTATCCCATGCTCTTTTGATCGCGCCATGCGACAACCAGCTCTATCCTTGAACTAGCCATTCACAGGACGCCATCTCTTTGCTCTCTCTTATCCTCCCCCTTCCCCCTTCACCTTGTTCACCCCCCACCTGTGCATGGGCAATGCAATGCAGTAGCCGCTTGGCCTGAGGGTTCCCCCATCCCATCCTCTCACGGACTCGTTCCAGATCTTCTGGTTCCCTTGCGAGTGCAATTGTTTCCCGAGTAGGCATGCTCCGGATACAAGCTGCATATTTTGCGCATCTCTCATGCCCTGCCTTTACTCCACTCTATCCATGACTCCTTGTCCGGTATTCGTTTAGATCACTCCGAAAAGGGAGGCTTTCAACCGGATGGAAAGCATTGTGAAGGCATGGACAATTGCTGGAAAGAAAGATAAATGTGGTATGGATAAACTTACTAGGGAAGCCAAAAGTGGATGCGCGATGTGCGGATTAAAAGAATACAGAAATGGATTTCGGATGGGTTTGACTTGAAAAAGAGTAGGAACCATTGACCCAGAAGAAAAGAAAAAATAGCGTCTTACTATGCTCGGTTCGAGTTCGAGTTCGTGGTTTAACCTGAGGCTACATCTGATGCGGACACGTTCTGCTTGTGTATCCTGCGACTAGATCGATCTCTATATGGCATTGCACGATCCCCCGCTTCATATCACACAGTGACAGAAATACCATGTGGGAAGATTAGGTGTAAAGGTGCTGCATAGCCAAAAGGAACCATAAATGGTCCGACGAACACCTGGTCAGCAGTAAATACTAATGATACATCGCCGCACCAGAGAAGCCGGAAGCCAATCGTAATGATGGATATCTAGTTCAAGATCAGGACCTTTCTCACTCATAACAGAGGAGAGAAGGGGATTGAATGTCTGTTTTCTTTGCAACACAGAGGTAGACAAAATCAATCTTTACAACAAATGTACGCCTAGTCTGATAGAGAGAGATCGATGCGTTTCTTCTTCCGCCTCCTGCCCCGTCCCTCCCCCCTTTTTTTTTTCTTTCTTGTTTGCTCTGTACACCTTTTCTCAGACCAGTGACTCAGTGACCGCAGTGCTAGTGCTTCGAAGCTGAGCTTCTAGGTCTCGGTGAGCTCGGGGATTCTTAACCTTTTTTGCACATTCGCATCCGGACCTTGTTGCCCTTGCGGTGTGCGTTGGACACGAAAAAGAAAAGAGTTTTTCTTTCAATGTCAAGCTTTCTTTTTTCTCTACAGGTTCCTCTCTCCCCTTTTTTTCTACTCTAGAGCGTTATGCACGTCTAGCTTTCTCAGTCCATGCACACACATCAAACCTTCAAGGTGAAAAGGAGCAAGGCCGAGCGGGAGGAAAGGAGAGGTGCAGGGCGAGGCACAAACTGATAAAAAAAAAAAATACAGGGGCCTCACCTTGGCCGTGCGAGAAATCTTTTCTTATTCCTTCTCCTTCCATCTGATAGCGCGCAAAGGCACTGAGAGCCTATGGAAGGGTAAAGGAAAAGAAAAGAAAAAAAAAGAATGGATGTGTCCGGGCATTGTTTTCGCATCAGAGAAACTCATGCAATAACATCAAGAAGAGATAAAGAAAGGTAAGTGCGAGAAAGCGAGAGGAGAGAGCAAAACATCAACCTTCGTTAGCATAGTGTTCATGAAGGTACAGCAAATGTGGTTTCATGAACGCACAAAAAAAATGTTGACTCGGGATTCTCTCCTCAAATGACCAAACATCTCGGATCTGATAGCGAAATGCCGAGTCCTCCCCCCTCTACCTTTTTGGTGACCTTTTTCAGAGTGCTTTTTTTTTTCTGTTGCGTGTATCGGCCGTACATTTGACTAGTACCTCTGTTCGGAGTGCAGTCAAACGACCTAGTAAAGAGTAGTGTTGGTTTACCCTGGGAAGAGGGCGCCGGTCCATCCGAACCGAATGAGAGAGAGAGAGAGAGAGAGAGAGAGAGATAGGGAAGAAGAAAAGGATAGAAGAGAGTAAGGAGTATGTACGTAGACAAAAAGGAATATCTCGGTTTGATCTCACAAAAAAAAAAAAAAAAGGGGGGTGAGCATGTCTTCCCCAAAGGGCCAACGGAGGATCAGATTAGCCTTGCCTGGAATAAGATGTTATCTTTCGCATGGCTCAATTTAGTAAGTCATCTCCGGCGTAGAGCGGTAAAATGGTCCAGCGCCGCTTTTTTTTTTTTTTTTTTTGCATGAGGATTAGTCACCGTCTCGACTTGCATTGCATAGCTTTTTTGTTGACTGGGCACCACTAACACTGTTTGTGCCTTGTATCCCGCCATGGCTCAATGACCACGGGGACAAAGACCGAAAAGAAGCCTGGAGAAAGGAAGAGAAGGCGAGAGCAGAGGACAAATGTGTCGCGTCACTTTTTTTTTTTCACACACGCACAGTCCTCGAGAGACCCATTCCTTCCCTTTCTATCTCTTTTCGTCCCTTTAAGTCCGGGGGCACGGCTCCATGACCCGACCCTGCTCCGTGGACTATATTCAAAGAACTGCTCAAAGACCGATTAGGGTCCAGAATGAAAGGAGCATGGCGTGAACCCTGTGGAACGCACCCTCTGGCATGAGAGACAAAGGAAATCAAAGAGGCATGCGCACACATAGAATATGGACAAAAAAGATGGGCTAACCATGCCAGTTGACAACATGCACTTTCGGTCGCTGCCATTGCTCCTCCTTTGTCTTTTTTAGAGATCATCTAAAGATTGTTAAACGCTGGCTCTTGGTGCTGCGGTGTGAAAAAAAAAAAAAAAAGAGCACGGCAAAAGTTCGTGCTAGTCCACAGGCGTAAATCATTGCGTGGCATGATCCATGGACCCATTGGAACGGTCGAAATGGTTCAAGGATCTCGGACTTCTGTGGTTAAGAAAGGAAAGAGGTACTCCTAAATTCGTATCTTTTGTGTGAACACAAAGGGGGCTGGTCCAAGGTCGGTTCGGATGACTTTTCGACCCAAAGGCGAACGACAGAGCCTTCACTCCACGAACCTTAAGCTGTGTCGTTGTTTATCAGATCCTTGAGGATGAGAGATCAGACTCTCTCTCCCCTGAGACTCGATCTACACCAGTTTACACAACTACTCGCACCGTTACTTTTTTCTACTAGTGCCATTGCTCCCTTCTACAGAGCATCATTTCTTGCACAAAGACTGTGTCTCGACCCCGGTCTTCTCTCCCTTTTGCGCTCTCACTCTTTTGTTTCCGGATAGATAGCGCCACCTCTCTTCGCTCCTCTACAGCGACCACACAACAAAGTCTAGTTATGGATAGATGAGCATTAGTTCCTTCACGCTCATTTAGGCGGACAAATTTCTTCTGGACTTTTCCAGGTTAGATGATATCTTTGAGCGATTATCTCTTCCCTTGGCTCTTTCAGGTTATCCTGAACTGGAATTGAGTTGTTCTTGTCCCGCCCCCGCCCCCCTTGTGCTCTTGCGCGTTTAGTCCCCAAACTCGCCTCTTCACTCGTCCGCCGCTTACTCAAAGACGAACCATAACTTTGCGGAGTCCCGTTCAATGAGTTTTTTTTTGTAAATTGAGCTCTTTGTGCTGTGCAGCACTCTATCTCTTGTCCGACCTCGCTTGGTGAGCAGTAAAAGAGACGGCTGTCTGCACAATTTCCTTCCTCGACTGGCTTGAGTGGATATTTCCTCTAAGGAAGAGTTGGACACGGTTATCCCATAGTCTGCGGACCCCACCCTCCTCCCCGCATTCTCCTCTAACACCTATAGGGGAGTTGAGAGGATGTGAGCCATGCTCTCGTTTTCTCGGTCTCGACCGCGACTCGGATGCTTGGGAGGTTGCAAACAGGGCGGCTGTGGTTTCTGCAGGTTCCCTTTGCCTCTACTGCAGGAACCTTCAGTAGGAGAGTGGAGTCTCTCATGCTCGCATATCCCCTTCTTCCTTCCTTCCCGCCAGCGTTCTCTCACAATAGTATCCCTTTTGGAGTCCTTCTGTGCTTCCTCTTACCGCTTCTTTACTTTACTGCTTGGAAAGGACCCGACACTGCAGCGAGGGGAGGGGGGAAGAGGAGAGGTTGCATGCTGCACCCATTGCCCTGGATGTACATTCCGTCATAAGAATAGAGGAAGGGATAGCGGTGGTTCCTCTAAAAAAACTCGGGTCTGAACTACTCTGTGCTCCCGTCCGATACTGCTTCAGTCTCTCTCCCTTTCCACCCGAAGTTTTCAAACTCATCAGCGAGGTGTGTCGTACATGCAATATACACTTTCGCACTTTTTTTCCCCCTCCCCTTCCCCTCAACATACACACTTTTCCTCTCCTATTCACACACAACATATTTACACACACTAACACACACTGAGTATGCACTCCGTCAGAACAAAAAAAAAATACTCAACGAAGCTAGAGCACCCTGCGGTTACAAAGGTGTTTACGTCGGAGCGGTACATCGGCGGCGATGCACAGCTGAGGCAGAAGGCTGCAAAAAAAAAACCAATAACAAAAAAAGCGGAGCATTGGGGAAGAGGCGGCATGGACAACACTACTCGCGTCACAACAAACACGTCAAAGTGCGGGATTTTTGGATCCGAATCATGGTGAGCAAACGGTGCCCGCCTATATCCCTCACGTTAGCATTTGTCTCCTCCTCCTTCGGATTACGTGGACTAGGCTATCGTTTCATCTTCACCCCCCAGCTGCGCCCTTGTCTTGTTGGTGTTGTTGGTTGTCCGCGTTCTCGTGAGTAGGCGTCAGTCTGTATTTGAAAAATAAAAAAAAAATTCGGAGAAGAGCAGCGCGGTCCGAATGGCCTGGACGCCGATCTTCATTCCCGACGGCTCAATAAAATGAGTGATTTGAGCCAACCTACCACATCCTAAAGAGGTTTGACCATCACAGCCCTCACCAAAGCAAAGCGACTCGGGGTAGTAGTGAACGAATTAGAGTCATCTCTCCCTCTCTCTTTTTTTTTTTATGTTGCTCCGTGTTCTCGAGTAAAGAGATTGGTTCAACTGTTTAGAGAAATAAGTCGGAACATCAAAAAGGACTCGAGAAGCTAGGAGAAGCATGGACATGCATCCTGAGCTGAATTCTATCATCCGCGTCGACCCCGCCCTGCTTTTTTTTTTTTTTTTTGTGTGTGTTTTGTGTTATATGTGTGTGCGTGTGCGTGCATGTGTATGTTGAGTGAGGTGGGTATATCATCATCTCCTCACAATCATCCTCTGTGCCGCCCCCCCCCTTTTTTTCGGTGCTTGGGTAGTGCGGTGCACATCCCCTGACCTTTCTCTTCCTTTCTGTTTAGAAAACCCTTTTACTTCTTGTGGTTCTCGGCAAATACACCTTTAGCCAGTCTATGATGCATGCACCAAAAAAAGCACCCCACATCATGAGAAAAGGAGGTCCAGGTCAATTGGGAAAGGGTACGCATCCAAAAAGGGTTCAGTTCAGTTATCATGTCACTCTTTTTGGTTCGAAGTGCCGTTTGTTCGGTCCGCTTTACTACTCCTTTGACTTGATGTAGGGGAAACACGTACAAAAAAAAGGGAGAGCAAAGGGCAAGGCAAAAGGGTAACTAAAAGACAAGCAATCTCGACCCTGCATCACGTCTATCATGGGCGTAGAATGGCCATTGACGTTCTCCTACACAAGCTCTTAGCCTTTCTTGGTCTTTCTTTTTTTCTACGTTGCTTCACCCCTAACCAACATTTACACTCCCCCCCCCCTTTCTCTCTGCTTATAATATGGCTGGCTCTTCGAAAGGAAGAATCCCTATATGGAATGGTCGACGTTGTTCTGAACTCTTCCACTGACTACCCGATGGCGCAAGCATGGGCTAGACCTTTTGATTATTTTTCCCTTCAAAGAAAAGCAGATGCTGCGTTTGTGGGTCGGGCTCGGGGCTGATGTTGTGTGCGGGGGTAAGAGAAGTGGGGGAGGCTTAAGGGAGGACAAAGTTCCTTTGTCCAGCTCTTCCTCGTTTTCGGACCTTCAATACCCTATTGGTAATAACTGGGGAAACACCCTACTGTTAGATCTTTTGGCTGATAAGGGGAACCATCTCCGAGGGTGGTATAGGAAGAAAGGATCTCTTATCAGATCCTCCCATAGCCATTGTCCATGTCCCGCTTTTTGCCCGAGCTGTGATGGCGACGGAGGCTCTTCAACAAATTGGGCAACATCAAAAAAAAAAAAAAAAAAAAAAGGAGGTGTTGTTTGGAGGCTGAAAACAGGGTCTGGGTTCGCGCGAGAAACCCTACAGTGCAGCAAGGAAGGGGGAGAGGGAGGCGAAATCCCGCGCTTGCATCTTGTTACCGCATCGCATTGCATCGCGTGTTGTGTGGTCCGCAGTGACTTGAACGTCGCGGCTCTGCTAATCGCAGTTAGTACAGTCGTAGCCTTTTCGCTCATTTTTTACGCCCATTCTCCTGCATGACGCCTAAGGAAGAATAGAGGACTCCAGACCTGACGAACAGACCCATTATTCCATTTTTTTTCTCACACACAGTCTCTCTACCATTATTACTCAAAAAAAAAAACGAGCTTTGCTTTTTTCGTTAGCCATTCTTCCTCGCTTTTTGACTGCAGGAGACACTAATGGTGCATTTTTTTTCTTGCACAGAGGGCCGGTCTAGATCATTGATAGGCAACCAGTAGGTCTTTCGGCATCCAAAGCTCTCAGCAATGCCCCATGGTTATCCGGAAAAGTTCTCACCGATGCCTTTATCCGTCGATTCTTGGCCCACCACTTTGAGAGTTGAGGTTTTTACGAGGGGGTATTCTCTCCTCTTTCTATTCACTCTAAATTTCTATCGTCACTTCTTTTGGTTAATTGCCTCGGACGAGACTTTCTCATCTGGTCAAAACACTAACCTAAATTCTTCTCTCGCTGATTCTCCTTCAATCCTCCTTCACGAGATCATCTTTGTCATTAAACAGAGGGCGAGGAGAGTGGGGGAAAGGGTAAACAATTGGAGCATACGAAGTATTTCTTGATCTGATAAGATTAGACCGAACCCGAAGCCTCGTACGGCACTACTTCTACACGGTTGCTGTGTTTGTTAGATTGATTCCGAGTCTGGCCCGGTCCGCGTGTCCGAAATTCACGATGCAACCTGCAGAACGGGCTACTTTTTTTGTATGTGCATGTATGCGAATATCTATCACAGGTATCCTCAAAGCATCACGCACCTGTAAGGCCCGACGGACCCGAGTCACCACATGTGCCGTTTCTCTTTCCCTCCATGGACTAGCGTCGGCATTCCGCTCACTCTTCCTTTATTACTACTTGCTTTCTGGCCTAAACTATTTGGTTTACCCGTAGGATTGCCACATAGAAGATCGTCAAACATAATAGAGAATGCTCCTTGCCCACTCCAAGTAACCAAAAACCAAGCTATGATAAGGAAAATACGGAGTGAGAAGATCTGGGTGGATGCCAAAAAAAAAAAAAAAAAAAAAGGTAGAATAGTGTATACCTCACACCTTACACACTCCTCCCCCTCCATCCAGGACGAGTGGCAAGAAAGGGCTTTTCAAGGTATTGCGGCGATTTTTTTTTTTTTTTTTTTTGTGACTCGGATAAGATGAGTGTCCACGCCACGTTTTTTTAAGGTTCGAAAGTTCAAAAGGCAATCCAACGGTCAATCAGCAACTGTAAACTGATCACGGACGCCCTCTCTCTCTCTCTCTCTTTTTTTCCCCTCGTGCCGTGTGTGCTCTCTTTGTATCCGAGAGACCAGAGAACAGTCCTCCGCAGCCTAGATTTTTCGACGGCCCAGTTCTCACACACACCTTTGCCTCTGGCTCTCTTCACCTTGGTTTGTTCCGCTTGCAAGCACCCTTCTTCACCCTCCTCCCAGTGATGCTCCTATCTCCTTCTTGCTGTTGTCTACAGCAGTCCGCGATGGGGGTGGCTGACTCTTCTCGGCGTCCCTTCCTCCTCTCCCTCCTCTCCCTCCCCACACACGCACGCATACACAAATAGACACACGCACTCATCTGTTGTTGGGTTCACTCCTTGTGGACGTGCGTTACACAGGCACAAGTGTTACACCACCGTCAGAGTCAAAGGAGAACTCCTCCATCCCCTATCCCCTATCCCCTTTATTCAATTGAGCAGTCGACACATGTAGGACAACACTCTCTGACTGCATAAGTGCTCACTGGATGAGCACAAGGAAAGAAAAAAAAAGACAGGGACCCAGTAGACACAGCCAAGAGAAGAGCGAATGAATGAGTGGTGAGCAAGAGGGTAAAGAGCAAGTATGAGGAGAGAGAGACTGGTGGAAGAGAGAGTTCCAGAAGCAATCACCCTTTCCAGAGTCCAAAGCAGAGCATTAACACTGCGGAAGTGCGAGACTCGTATATGAGTTCGTTGCAGTCCTGGCTCTCGCTCACTTCCTTCCCCAACGCTTTCTCTCGTCCTTTTTGACCTTTAGTGAAGCCTAGTGTCGATTAGAAACACCTGTTCAGCTTGCTTGGACCTCATTTGGTTTGTTTTCCAAGAAAGAAGGGATGAAGCGGACAAAAAAAAAAAAAAAGACTCAAGTTCGAGCCCCACCTCTCCTTTTTGCTGAAGAATACGAGAAAAGTCCAGGTACAGCCCGACAAGTGTTCCCCCATTTTTTGACCAACCTCTTTTCCATCTCCGCCCAGTGTTTCGCTGATCTCATGACTGAGAAATAGTGGTCATCAAGAGCTGGCCAGGCTCGTTTATGTGAGGCGCGTTAGGCTCACTCTGACATAGAAAGGTGAAGAGCTAACAGAATGGTACGAGAGGAAGGGAGGGCGGGAGGAGCTCTAAATACCTAAGGTAGATGATGGCGCCATTCTTTGGTCTGCATGTCGGTGATCTATCGAAGGAGAGGGAAAGAGTGTCCGTGTGGTCCTCAAAATTGGAGCGTAACAAACACTAACATCTTTTTTGATACGCGATACTCCACCCCTGCCGCCCTTCACATCCATTCTGTTATGTCCACCAATTCTCATAGCATAATGTTGCCATCACGTTCTAGCCTCAGTGAGTCTCAATTGGATCGACAACGGAAGAGAGAGAAAGAGAAGAGAAGAGGAAGAGAGGGAGAAGCGAGGTGGGGATGCTGAGTGAGTAAAAGATGTTGAACATGTACTCTTACAAACATACTACTATGCTCACCATGGAATGACGATTCCCCTGGCGGGATACCGCGGGTCGGGGATCAGGGGAGAGAGCTTGGCTTACCTGATGATGACTATACCTGGCATCCAGCTCGCTCAACTCACTCTGCAGGAGAAATATTCCGAGCTACGGCAGGCATAGTTATGCTCTCTCCATTTCAATGCCTGAGAGAGAGATCCCTCTCTTTTTTTTTATTTTTATTATTTTTATTATTATTTTTTGCCAGCACCAAGCAGAATGTAGTTAGCCAGTCGACGGCACTAAACAAATGCAACGACCCCATCCCACGCAACCCAAACGTAACAATGCTATCATGCAGATACTCCATTGTTTTCTAATCCCCTCCGAGAAGAGGTAATCAAAATGGCTTGACTAGCCTCTCTTTTTCGCCAGTTGTGCTCAGGGCAGCAGCGCTATTGCCCTGTTACCCGTTCAGTCAAGGTAAATAGAGTATGGGACGTCAAGAAAAAAAAAGGAGCTCTCCGTTGAACTTGTCCACGCTTTTCGACTCTTTAACCACATTCGCGCGTTGACTTCTTTTTAGTTTGCCGCGATAATTTGTAATGCAAACGCACTTTCAAAGGACCAATGTAGGAACAAAAAGACACACACACATACACACATACACACATACACACATACACACATACACACATACACATCTGGTAAAACATGCACCCATACGCATAACACGAGCACACATGTACATCCTAGTCTACACACACACGCACGCATACATATCCTCCACAATTGCTCTCTTCCGACACAGCTTTTTTCTTCTTCCTCAAAAGAGTGCGTGGACCAATGATGGTTAACATTCACCTTTTAGACCTGCAACCCTGAAGCGTTGGTCTGCATGTAAAGAAGAAGTACGATCCAAACCCTTCCTGGCCTTTTACCTTTCACTTTCTCCTTTTTTTTCCTCTCCTCTCTTTGAGCCTTTCGATGATGGTATGAAGGAGGGTATGATCCCGCCAAAATATTTGTGGCAGATATCTTCAAAAGAATCCATCGCCGGATCCTCCCAGTCCTACTAGCACATTGATACCCTGCTTTTTTTCTTCTTCTACCATATTCAAAGGACCCTCCTCCAGCCCCGCCACTCGATAGAGCCGCTCTCTCTCTCTCTCTCTCTCAAGAGTCCACGATCCGCAAAACTTGATTTTAAGGTTTTCTTTTTCTTTTTTGCGGGGGCCCCGCGCGCTCCTTCGGATCGGAGTGGCCACCACCTTTCTCTGTCCACGCGTCAAAAAAAAAAAAAAATAGGGCCAAGTTTTCCTGACATGCATGCAGCTTCCAAAACAATAGGGCGCTCTCTCTCTTCTCTCTCTTTCTCTCTCTCACACCACACACACACACACGCACACATACGTACTCTCACTTTCTCTCACTTTCTCTCACCCTCCCATGGCCCGGTTCGATTTTTTTTTCTCTCGCTCTCATTTCTGTTTCTTTTGCTTCGAGAAATGGATCGGGCCCAACCCAAGTCAAGGGATACACCCATGTGTTTGGGCGGGACCTGTCCTGTGTTTTGGTTCCTCGAACAAGAAAAAGAACGACAAATAATGGCCCAAGAGTCCATTGCTTGGTCTGGCTGTAATAGTAAAAATGGATATTACATTTGTTGGGTTGTTAAGATAATAGGCAACCTAGGGGTGAGAGGAAAGGAGACATGGAGTGTGTGTGTGTGTGAAAAAATAAAAGAAAATCGTTTCGGCATTAAGTCTTCCCCACCCCTTCTTTCCCTCCAAAAAAAAAAACTAAGGTGTGAGCAAGTTTCATAGGTGGCTCGCTCCTCGCCTTTGAACAAAACTGGTCCTCCTACTTTGCCCCGTTTACTCCTTGAATATACCTGATTTTTTTTTCTTTCTTTCTTTATGGATTTGCGATATTGCAGTAGTGCTCACACCTATTTTCCTCCAAAAAAGCAGGTGTTTAGCCCTTCTACTCCATGGTATGCTGCGGATCAAAAAGAATGTAAAGCCATTCGACTTAGCTTGGCTATGGCTCTCTCATTCTTTTGGGCTTCATTGCTCCTTTATCTTCTCACTTTTAAACGAGAACCTGAATGGAGCCAAAGGAGCGTCGGGTTATTAATAAGGAGGCGTGTGCTCGCCACCAGCCTGCGAGCGACAAAGCAGCCCAATAGCTCAGCCCAAAAAAAAAAAAAAAAACTCGCACATAACAGTGAGCAGCCCTGTCGTGTGCGCAACATGCATTCGAGAAATCCGCTGTGTGAGCAAGCAAAGAGCCGAGGAGAGCTAAGCGGAGAGAAATGGTTGTCCACAACGAAAGAGCGAATGAGCAAGGAGCAACGCCTCCCCCCTGACTCCTTCTCCCCCTCCCCCTCCATCCCTCTGACATAAGAGTCTAACTTGCCAAAACAGGATGACTGTGAGAGAGAAAGGACTGATAGAACAAACAGCGCACTAAACACTCTCCTAACCTCAGAAACTGAAGCACTGGGGGGAGGGGAAGAAGAGTGTATTGTCAGTCAAAACTTGGAACAAAAGTATTCATTGAATGGTATTTGCCTTTTGCTGCCTTTCATGCAGAAAAAAAAAGAAGAAAAAGAAACCAAATTGTTAGGTTGCACGCTTACTTTGCCATCAAGCTGTTACAGTAATTTTCTTTTTCTTTTCTCCTACTTTTTCCTCCTACACGCCCTTCCTCCGCTCCACGCCCACAGCCTGCGTGAGGGCTATGTACACAAACCAAGAAAGAGGGATCAGTCGGAGTGTATGCAACCTGTGCAAAAAAGAGACGTAGCGCACCAAAAGTGCACGCAGCCTTCTCTCTCCCTCTCTCTCTCTCTCTCTCTCTCTCTCTCTTTTTTTTTTTTTTATGTCGGCTATGCTTATTCTCCGTGGACAATTGGCGTTTAGGAAGCTCTTCTTTTCTTTTTGGTGGATGTTTGTCAACCAAAGTGTAAATAAATAAATATTATTGTGGTAAAAAGAGGGATTTGGTGGTGGTACTGAGCACATATGCAATGCAATGCACGCCGTTGGCCTTTTGCCCATTGCAGCACTATTTTTTTTTTCCCCGCAAAAAAAATCCTGTCTGCAGTGTGTGATGTATGCGTGTGTACCTGTGTGTGAGAGTCTTTGTTTGTGTCTGTGTTTTCTGTGTTGAGGGCAAGGAGAGAGAGTGTGTGTGTGCGAGTGAGAGGAGAAGAGTGTAAGTGCTCGCTTGCCAGAGCAAAGAGAAATTCAGGTACCGAAAATTGCTGCTTCGCATAAAAAAAGGGTGATAGAGTGTCTATGCTCATTTACGGATCCTGAAGATCGTCCCTTCCAATTCCATGAGCTTGAGGATGGTTCCACGCCGAAGAGCGAGAGACAATAATCTAGTGTTTGTAAAACCTCCATTACAACAACACCACTAGCCAAGAAAAAAAAAACAACGGCTTCTTAGCGGTTCTCTGTCGCGGAGAAGATGGACAAGTGGGCATTTGATAGGTAAGAAACCTCAAGATAGCTCACACTCAAATCCCTACAGAGGTACCCCCTCATGTCGCATCTTGGTCAGTGTACCCAAAAGCAAGAGAGTCCCCTGTCAAATGATAAACTACAGAGAAATAGACTGTTTTCCCGGTCTCTGACATTCCTTCCTCTCCCTTCCTTCAACCAGGATGAGCGATATTAGTTTATGCTGCCCTCCTTGGTGATCCAGCCATCGAATGCGAACGTAGCATGCGTCTACTCGTTTTGGAGATGATTGGCTCGTCATTTGTCCAACAGATGCCATTTCAAGCACCCACGAGGGTCAAGGAATGGTTAGCAGCATTCTTTCACTTCGTCCTGCAGGGTGATGGTCCAATAAAAAAAAAGCAGAAAGGAATTAAAGCGAGCCCACAAAAAGAAGACGTCCACCATGTCCCATTTGCTCTCCATTTCGAGAAAACATGCTTTTTTGCATTGCGATGATGCGGGGAAAGGGGGGAAGGATGCTGTACGACGACTGATGTTGTTGCCTGGACTTCTTTTGCTCGACCACTCTCCAGTCTTTCTACCCCTACCATTTGTTCACAATGGCGTTTAGCTTCTTTTCGTTCTTTCCATTCAAGGCCCTTCCTTGGACCGTTGTGTTTTGATCTTAAGAAATCCAAGAGGAAAGAGAAGGTGATACTCTTCTCGCGGATGTGTCTGTGATTTCTCCTCAGCTCATCAAACGCTCGGATATGCAGGAGGTCACGCTCCTCTTTAGCTCTTGTCCCCCTCTCCCACCAGCCTATGATCATCGTCCAAGCTCACACACGCACATACACCAAACTTTTAGACATCATCTCCGGAAAACACTTGTGGAAGCGCAGAGACCACCACAACGTGCACATGCAATGGTACACGTTGCGTAATGATCGGATCTAGAGGTCCGAGAGGAAATGACGGAAGAAAGTGCGTGGCTCCATCCACTCCCTTTCCTGGCCAATGTCGACCTCCACGCGCTTGAACCATTAAAGATGGTTGGATGTTTAACACTTTCTGCGGTTACTATTTGTCCTTTTGCCGGATAATGTGCTATAGCTCAACTCCACACGCAGCTACAAGGCATAGAGAGAAGTGGGATTAATTATCATCCCTGCTGAGCAGTGTGATCCATTCTAGGGAGTAAAAGAGCTCTGTCATTCATGACCACTAACATGCGTTTGGTGGAGGTCCTTTTTTTTTCGAGGCTTGCTCAACTCATCAACATCGGCTGTTCCAAGCTAGGTGCTTCTGAATGCCTTGTCAATTATGAACTTGTGTTTATCCATACACATATTCTTGTCCCTCGTTCATCCTCTTTACTGCTTCCGCTCACTCATTTCTTTCTTCCATCAGACACATGGGCTAGTCGAAGGTAACGATAAATGTGAATGACCAACACAGAGAGGGCATGAATACCCGAAAGGTCATAAAGGTTGACGCGATCCAGTGCTCGATCCAATACTCGATCCAGGTTATAGGGGATCGCTCTTTGCTAATGGAGTAGGAAAAGTCATGCTCCACTCTCCATCGGTGCGCGCGAGCACTTTTTTTTTTTCAATGCACGACCATAAGAAATAGTGCTGTAACACAAAGGACGCCTTCCTTCCTAGCTCATTCTCACTCTCTTCCTCTCTCTCTCCCTCCCCCCCCAGACATTGCATGCACTTTTTGTCCCTGTCCTCTCTCGAATCGGAGTACAATTTTTAACCAGGACCACCGATGCTGCACACACAATCAACAATGGATGGAGAGAGAGGGGGTTCTAGACTCCAACACAGCAAAACACAACAAACAACAGCTCATATTGCATGTTTGTCGGGGCCAAAACGAGGTACAGAGGAAAGAAGAGGAGAAAAAAGGTTGTGGCGAAGGTTGAATTGAATAATGAATACAGACTCGCACCCTTCCCCCCCCAAATCTTTAACGTGTTTGATACCATTTCGATGAAAAGGAAAAAAAATCGCGCACTTGAGACCTGACGCTATGTGTTTACTCTTCTCTCTCTCTCTCTCTCTCTCTCTCTCTCTCTCTCTCTCTCTCTTCGCTCAAAATCCGCAAGTGCGGCATGGTTGTCGTTCTTTCTCTCGTTCTTTTGAGCTCGGAAAAGTGAATACCTGCTAGGCAGTATTTGGCGCTTCGGAGTCCCCCCCTGCTCAGAGCCGAAGGCGCATGCTATGGGCTATTACCAGCATTAGGGCTCTGAGGTCTCGACATTAGCCTAGGTTGCAGCCAAAAAAATATGACTCTACGTACTGGGCAATCTTCTTGTCGGGCCTTTCCTCCTCTTCTACTTTATGGATCTGTCTTTTCTTTCTTTTTCTTTTTCATGACTCGAGTCTGTCATTCCTTGACATTAGAGCATGAAGAAGATATTGAACTTTTTTAAACAATCGGTAGAAGCAAAATATCCGTGTCGGGGTAAATCGGGGCCAGTCGGCTACTCAAACCACTTTGCTGCGCGCCATTAACCACAGCTCACAGGAGAAGGACCAAGGCTTAAGTGAACAGAGCGGAGCTAAATAAGGGATGGAAAGACGGTGGGGGATGGTAACAGATCAAGCATCGGTTGCATTTGCATCCGATAAAAACGTATACCTCATGTAGTATAGCCTAGTCTAGAGAGAAGAGACAGAAGGAGTGGAGTTTATAGTTTGGTGTCGTGCAGTATCCCTTCTACCCTATTTATATGCACGTTATATAATTGCACATTCACTATTTGCATGTACTGCACGGATGGTTGGGAAAGACAAGAGAGAGGAAGCACAGCTCGATTTTTTTGTCTCTGGTCCTTTTTTTTTTTTTTTTTACCTTTTGCCATGGAACTTCTTTTTTTTTTTTTTTCTTCTTCCGTTCTCTTGGGAAAGAATGGAGTAGAGCTTAACCGTATTTCTAAGCGCGCATTCTGCATCCCGCCGATCAGGATCGTCATTCTCCTTTTAACAAACAATCCCACCTGCAGCCCGCTGGGGCCAAGAGAAGGGGAGCTCCGCTCCTAGGAATAGGACTTTCACACGGAAGCACATGAAAGCAAGAAAAAAAAAAAAAAATAAAAGGACCTATGTCATGGTTGAGAGAGACTGACTGAGCTTTAAAAAAAGAGCGCTTGGCTTCCCAAAAAATTCTGCTTATCAATCGCGAATGGTGCTCGCAGCGACCCTTTCTCCATTTGCTGGGCCATATAAAGAGGAAAGGCCAAAGGGTGCGTCCCGTTTTGCTGACAGGATACGATATCTCCCAAGGTGGGCATTAAAAAATAAAAGGTGGTCCGTCCACCAGACATTCCTATGTAAAAAGCGGACATTAAACCCAATGAACATTACGAGAGGTAGTGCAGATTTGTGGGCACCGTCAACTCGACTCTTTGTTCAGGTGTGGCGAAAAGGGAGAGTGTGACTGTGAACATGGACCTATGGTCCTGCGGACCGACTGTAATGTCATTGCGTCCCGAGCCGCTTTTCCCACATTAATCCCATCCGTCGATGCTGAGAAGTGGAGTTCACGATTGCCATCCGCACTTGAGCATCCACATTCTTTTCGGTCCTTTCCATTCAAGTCTTCATCTCTTTTTCTTCTGACGCCTTCTCCAGAATGACCTCATCAACTTCCGACTCCATTCAGCTGCCTGTTATCGTCTCCGAGCGCCCACAGTCTTTTCGGTGGATCGAGGCGACAAACGAATGTCGACATATCGAAGCCCTCTTCTCCATAGTGAGTGATGCCCGTGATTCCAATCTATTTCGGCTCTTCTCCAAGATTGACTTTGAATCCCAAGAGGCCACGTTTGTTACAAGAAGTGTTGCTCTTCGATTGAACCAGCATGATCCCGAGAACTTTAGTCGACCTTCTCAAGGACTGAGCGAGCATCGAACAAGACCTCGTTTTCAGGATCTTTATCGGGTCGAAAGTAGGATTACTCAGTTTGGTCGGTCAAGTATTCGTTTCGAGGAACGGATCTGGTCTGTGCCCAAGAGTCAATTCAGCCGGAATTTTAACGATCGGAGTCAAGATGTACTTTATCAAAAACTGGCTCCCGGAGAGGAACCTGAAAGATTGCTGGCGAGTTCGGTGTCGTCCCTTGTGTATGTGAAATCCGTCATCGGCAAGGATGGCCATAAGCAGTTCCAGCCTTCCGAGATGAGCTTTCGAAATGATTCTTTCTTGGGACCGCCTGTGGTTCAATTGAGGTGTCCTGAAATGCCCAGATTGAGAAAGCCAGGCACGGATCTCCCACAAAATGCTTTCCGTGTACCGCTTTGCCTTCGTCTTTCGGATACGGATCAGGTAAGATAGAATCATGCTTGGGAAGACGTAAGTTGAATCTCCTACAACTTGTCAATTGGAACTAAATAGCCGTTCTGGTTGACCTTTCACTTTCTTTCCCTCTTTCCTTTTCCTTTTCCTTTGTACTAGCTGGGACATGTCACCAACTCTCGCTATCCATCATTGCTTCATGATGTGCTACAATTTGGTCTTGAGCAGGGATACTACGCCAATGGATCCGGTCCATTCAAGACGGCTACCAACCTGCCTGTTTTCTCTGTCGGCGATGTAGGTTGTGCGGGGGACCGCACTATCCTCATTGATGCCATGCCTTCGGGATTAGTTGCTGTTCAATCAGGAGCTCAATTCTACAAGAAGGCCAAGATCCATGAAATCTATGTTGGGTATGAACAAGAGCTCAATGTCCAGGAAGGCTGCTCGATTTGGAGCTGGGTTGAAAAGGATCGAGTCGAGGGAAAATTTGATCGCATTCGGTTTGAGATTTGTTTAATGAATTCAAAGGGAGAAGAGGTGGTAGTGAGCGTCTGTTATGCTGTTATTCAGGAGCATGTTTTCCAGAAGGCATCCCTCTAAGTTTTCCGCGTTCAACTAGAGTAGTAGGTTTTATTGAAGCAATAGACACTTATAAACCCGAGGGACCCAAAAAAAAATAAAATAAGCGTAAAGGTGCCTCTGTTCATAATGCGTGCACATGGATGCTCTGAGGAGAAAGGGAGGAAGAGGAGGAGTTGTCGTTGCCGGTTCTGTCACCCATAGGCCCAGAAGTTGCTTAGGACGCACGTGAGACCGAAGAGGGAAAACCCCGCACATCTCTCCCCTCTGTCGCATACTGCTTTGTGTGAGTCTCCCTCTCTTTGCACATGCTTTTCTCCAAAGCAGCGACCACTCGGCCCTTTCAAGCTCTTTTCTCTATTTCTCGTCCTTTGTTCGCCCACTCAAGATCGATTGTTCTCACTGCTATCGCTCGTACACCTGCTCAATTCTCCAAGTCAAGCTCGACACTCTTTACCGCAAGCAGTAACTGCCTCGTTTCCCCTCCAAGACAGCTGACTCGTACTGGAATCAGAACAGGAACGACAATGATGACCAAGGCTGGACATTCATTCATTGGAGCCATTGACAATGGCACCACTTCATCACGTTTCTTGATCTTTGATGAAAATGGTGGTCTTGTCATTGGCCATCAGCTCGAATACCCCCAGATTTATCCTCATCCAGGGTACGTTTCATTCCTCCAACAAGGTTTTCTCCGCTTCGTTCTCTCAGCTATTCTTGCTATTATTTTTTTTTTTTTTTTTGTTCTTTCTCTTCGCGTTACTTGGATCTGTCTCTTTACCAAAAGTGGACAATATGGACTCTAGCCTCAGGGAGGGATGCTCTTTTGTACACCCCTATCCTACTGAAGTGTCTTTTCGCAAGACCAAATGCAACACTAGCCTGATTTTTCCTACCTTCCTTCTTTCTGTCTGTCTTTTTTTTTTTTTTATAAAAAAAAAAAAAAAAAAAAAAAATGTAGTTGGGTAGAACACGACCCGATGAGTATTCTCGGAAGTGTCGTTAGTTGTATTGAAGGAGCACTCCGAAAGTTTGTGCTGCAAGGCCATAACATCAAGGACTTGAAAGGTAAAAAAAAAAGTCTACTCTTTGATCCGAAATAATGCGTCGCTCTTACATGATCAGGGTCAGCAAATAATCGCCCCCCCCCCCTTCCTTACCTTTCCCTTTCCTTACCTTTCCCTTTCCTTACTCTCCTTCTTAACAATACGCCAATCTCAACCTTCAATATATCATTTGAACTCTTGTGGCAATCATAGGTGTTGGCATTACGAATCAACGAGAAACTACTGTTGTCTGGGACAAAAATACGGGCAAACCTCTGTACAATGCCATTGTTTGGTCCGATGCTAGAACTGCAGATATTGTCCGTCGTATGAG
This sequence comes from Mortierella sp. BCC40632, assembly GCA_011634665.1. NCBI lineage: Eukaryota > Fungi > Mortierellomycota > Mortierellomycetes > Mortierellales > Mortierellaceae > Mortierella > Mortierella sp. BCC40632. Next base: position 444,920 of record WAEK01000009.1, read on the forward strand.
CGACGCTTCTGAGAAGGGTGCCGATGTCATCAAGGTAAATACTTTGCATCCACTGGAGAGGGAGAGAGGGAAGTGCTTCTCAAGATTAGATTTAAGCTTGAGCTGCTGCTCTTTGCTGAGGAGTGATGGGCAGGGAGGGGGAGGGGGTGAGGCATAGGGGACGCAGTAAATGACGATCTCCTCTTTTCCAAAATGGGTGGCATTATCACAAGCACGGACCTTTTCCTCCCATGCAACCTGGACTTGATAAGAGAGCAAATAGTCCTGGAGTGGGTTGCACGGCAGAGAAGAGAAGATGAAAAAGCACTACTTCATGCACAATGCTTAATGCGAATGTTTCTCCTGTGAAAAATGCTCTTCCTTTGTACCCGTTGATAGTATTCTGACCACTCTTTTCTTTTCAATGGACGCCTCTAAAAATAATTTGGTCCGCGATCTGGTCCTGGTTGCAAAAAAACCATAGGAGGTCTGTGGTCTTCCTATTACTACCTACTTTAGTGCAGTCAAATTGCGTTGGATGCTCGAGAATGTGCCCGAAGTCAAGGAGGCTCATGACAATGGAACGATGCTCTTTGGCACGGTGGATTCTTGGCTCATCTATGTAAGTAATAGAGTGCAAAAGAAATCGCCAGAATGTAACCTCCAGTGTTCTTCTCGCACCTCCCTCCGCACCTCCGCACATTTCTATTTTTTGTTTTTATTTCTACGTTTGATCTTAGTCAAAACAGCTAGAGCGGGTACAGTTCTTTTACTGAATGCTTTCTCTTGTCCTTTTAACAACCTTTTAGAACCTGACTGGAGGTCGGGACGGTGGAGTCCATGTCACAGACGTGACCAATGCATCGCGTACCCAATTATTGGACATCCGGACCCTCACCTGGAGCGACGAGTGTCTCAAGTTGTTCGGCATCAACAAGAACATTTTGCCCGAAATTAAACCTTCATCGACTCTTTTCGGAAAGATTACGCATAAAGAGCTGGAGAGCATTGCAGGACTCCCTATTGCAGGCAACTTGGGAGATCAGCATGCGGCCATGGTGGGGCAGAACTGTTTCCAGGCTGGTGAGGCCAAGAACACATATGGTACTGGTTGCTTTATGCTCTTCAATACCGGGTTGAATCATATCATCTCGAACAATGGACTGTTGACCACAGTCGCCTACCAGTTTGAGGGTGAACCTGCTGTCTACGCTCTCGAGGTAAGCTTTTTTTTTTTTGTTGTTGTTGTTGTTGTTGCTGTTTACTCTTGATCTATAGCTTTTGAAACCCATACGAAGAACTGACAGGATGAAGTGAAATCGACTGCACTGTTTTTATTCTAGGGAGGCATTGCAGTTGCAGGATCAGCAGTGCAATGGCTTCGGGATAACATTGGTATCATCAAATCAGCCGATGAGATCAATGGACTCGCCTCAGCGGTCAATGACAATGGAGGAGTGGTGTTTGTGACCGCCTTCTCAGGACTCTTTGCACCTTACTGGAGACCCGATGTTAAGGCCAACATCACCGGTATCACACAACACACAACCAAGCATCATCTGGCCAGAGCAACTCTGGAAGCTGCATGCTTCCAGACTCGTGCGGTAAAGCAAGTTTTTCAATTGTTAATGCATAACTCTATCTGTCTAGCCAGCTGGATGCAAGGAAGAAAATGGGGGGGATCATGAAATCCATACACCTTAATGGGGAGAGGACCTCTGCTCACTTTTTTTTGTTTTTTTGTCAATGTTGTCGGCCTATCAATATAGGTTCTGGAGGCGATGAATGCTGACTCGAATCACCCCCTGACGGCGCTCCGCGTGGACGGCGGGCTTTCGAACAGTGATGTATGCATGCAGCTCCAGGCGGATATTTTAGGCATTGACGTGACCCGGCCACAGATGCGCGAGAGTACAGCGCTCGGAGCTGCAACAGCGGCTGCGGTCCACTTGGGTCTCGGCAAGTGGGCTGGAGGATTCAAGGCTTTCCGTGAGCGGGCCAAGGAAATGGAGGAGACCCTTCAGGTGTTTAAGCCAAGTATCACTGAAAAGGGTAAGGGTAGTTGGCCTGCCAAAAATATGACGTAAAAAAAAAAAAAAAAAAAAAAAGGGGAGAAAGGGGAACACAAGCTGAAGATTTTTTTTAACGCACGGATTTTTTGTTGTTGTGTTTTTTTGTTTTGTTTGTTTTTGTTGACTCTAGTGCGTGATGAGCAGTATGCGCTCTGGCAAAAGGCCATCGAAAAGACTTTGAACTAAATCCAAGACGAGAGAAGAGCTCCTTTGTTGGATGTTAGCCAAGTTCTCTACCTCTCACGGTGCGTGTATGTATTTGTGTGTATGCGTATGTGTACCCAGCATAGTCTCTTCCGATTAGTCTGTAGCACGCGACATACTATTTCACCGAATGGGTCACAATGTCAGTAAAACAAGTCTCAATGACTCGGATTATCCATTTTTAAAAAACAAAAAAAAAAGAAGAGAGGCGAAAAAAAAAAAAATAATAAAAAATAAAAAGCGGCGCACGGATGGACTGGTCTGGGAAAGTTTTCCGGGTTTTGGAATAGTCCCCTGGGTCTTTTGTTCCTGCTTTCCAGAATTACGAAAGAGGTGATAGTGATAGTGACAGTGATAGAGAGCGTGTGTGAGAGAAAGTCCGAGGAAGAACAGAGAAAAGTGTGTGGAGCCACTGCTTTTACTGATCACAGAGATGGATGAACGCACGGTCGTGTAACGACAATGGACATGAGGGTACATGGTGCGGGCGCAAGGGCGCATGTTGAAGGGGGCTTCAGGAGTGGGCAGGTGTGTGTGTGTGTGTGTGTGTGTGTGTGTGTGTGTGTGTGTGTGTGTGTGTGTGTGTGTGTGTGTGTGTGTGTGTGTGTGTGTGTGTGTGTGTGTGTGTGTGTGTGTGTGTGTGTGGGTGTGTGAGTGTGCGTTTTAGTAGTGGTGGTGGTGATGGTGGTGGGTCAAAGGAGTAAGAAGGAGAGGGAGAGCGCCCGTGGTGGTGCCACTGCTGTGTGGGTGTGGATCACCTCGAGATCCTATTCGCTGAAGGCTTGATTGAGAGGTGCCCAACACACGGGATTCAGGTACGAGCGGAGGAATACATTTTGGTACCTGAAAAGAAAGACAACTGTAACCTTGTTCTCTCTGTTGTTGCTGTTTGTACCTGGACCGCCGTTCAGAATGACCGTCCGTGTTTGTCCAGGGGTGGATGGGTGGTATTCCTGAGGAAAAGAAGCTGCCGGTTCTATTCTTTGGCTGGTTAGGAGGCGACGGATAGTTTGCTCCCTCTTTCCTCTAAAGAGATCGTCGTCTGTCCAGACTCGTGCTTTTGCCCTCTTTTGCTCCTCTGCCTGTAACGTAAGCATAGAGAGGAGAAGGCATGGCAGCCGAGAGCATTGATCACAGTCTCGATGCAGGGTGGTGGAAAAAATAAAATAAAGAGAGCTAGTGCTCACAGCCCAATGTTTTGCTCTTAGCACTTGACTCGGGTCAAAGATACGTTCGGTGGATGATAAAGAGGAAAGGGTGGGAGGACAGCAACATCCTAGAGTATGGATGTATGAAAGTGTGTGTGGGGGAGGGGAGGGGTTCTTTCATGTTGGGTAGAAGCGAAACAAGCGAAGCAGAGTAGGCTATGGTGGATATAAAAAAAGAGCAAAAAGAGCAGAAGGAGCGAAATTGGATAACGGGGCAATTGGTCAAACAGAAGAAGTCCCATGGTTGCAAGCCTCTCTCTCGCTTTTTTTTTTCTGTGTTCACACATTGTCGGGGAAATACTAAAAGACTGCCTAGTGACGAAGCCAAGTGTCAAAGCGGAGAGAGAGTATGTAAACCTTTTTACGGCGGACCAAAAGGACCAAAAGGCTGGAGAGCACAAAGCTTGTATTGCCCCTTTCTCTCGTACCTCCTTGTATACCTTGTGCATCTTGTGCTTCTAGTGTTGCCCAATGCTTTGGACCAGTGGTGAAATGCGCATGAGAAAACTCTTTTGAGGCAAGAAGAGGCGAAGTGAGATGACCATGAAAAAAAAAAAAAAAAAAAAAAAAAAAAAAAAGAAAAAGAAAAGGGGAGGGGGTCAGAAGAAAAAGAAAAGTTCAACTGCCAGCCCAGGACAAGCAAGAGGCCCATCGATCTTCAAAGAGAGGGCATAAGCAGGCTGGATTGGCTATTTGTGATCTAGTGGGGAGGTGGGAGAAGGAGAAGGGGGTCTTCTCGTTCACGAACCATCATTGGTAACAGCAACAACAATGGGCAGCAGCAGCAACAGCAACAGCAATAACAACAAGAGTGGACGGGAGGGGGCCAAACAATCATGCATGATGCAAGAAGGAAAGACGACCAGTACGGCGAAGGGGTGGAGCAAGAGAGAAAGAGAAAGAAGGAAAGAGAGAGAGAGAGAGAGAGAAAGAGAGAGAGAGAAAGAGAGAGAGAAAGAGAGAAAGAGAAAGAGAAAGAAAGAGAGAATGAGAGAAAGAGAGAGAGAGACAGTGAAAGAGAGGGAGAAAGAGAGGGAGAAAGAGAGAAAGAGAGGGGGTCGGGTAAGCGTGAAGAAAGGAGGCAGACCATGACTGATAGCTTTAGGTGAAGAGAACTTGTTGACTCTTATGTCGTCTCTTTCCATGACCTTTGGCTCCTTGCTCCTCGCTCCTCGCATGTCGATGTCGTGGCCATGATCGCCTCTACTGCGCCCGAGCCTCGACAACAGACCCCAGGGGCGCACAAGGGCAGTGTCCGCTGGCTGTGTGAGGATGTGTGGAACATACAATGCTTAATCGCCCCTCACCCAACTGCCGTCCAGTCTGACAGAGAAAGAGAGTCGCATGGCATCGCATCATGCTGCATGGCCGACCATGCACGAAGAGTCAAGGGCAGCTAAAAAAGTGAGTCCGATTGAGGAGATGGTCTGAACTCGGTAGAGCCAGCAAGACATCACGATCATCCTCCTCTTTTTCTCTCTTTTTTCTTTCTCCCTTTCTCTCATTCTCTTTCTCTCTCTCTCTCTCTCTCTCTCTCTCTCTCTCTCTGTCTCTCTCTTTCTAATTCCTTCATTCTCTCTCTTTCTGTGCGTGCATGTGTTCGTTTGTGTGTGTATTTTGTGTGTGTGTATTTGTGTGTGCGTGTGTGTGTCTATTTTTTTTTTTTTTTTTATCTATGCTTCGTCTTGCCGCATCTCGAGCCGATCTAGCTCCGTCCATGCAAATGACGCCTACTGCATGTGGACAACCTGATGCCGAGCACAAACGATGCGGGTCGACCGGTCTGGCAACGGGCAGAGAAAGAAAAGAGACCAAGACGAGATGATCAGTCCTCAAACAGGCCACAGCCAAGATGGAGACGAGGAGTAACCATACCTCTGATGGGCATCATCGACATGGCTCTGGTTTGGCGGTGTCAGACATGATCGCTATCGGATGGTCGAGCGGGCATAGAAAAAGAGCGAAAGGTGAAAACAACAATAGAGTGGGTATGGCTCTCAACCCAACTAGACAGAGAGAGGTAAAAAGAAAAAAAAAAAAAGCGATGAGGCGAATGAGAGCAGAGAGGAGAAAGAGAGAGAGAGAGAGAAGAAAGTGACATTGGCGAGCAAGAGAGGCGTGTACTCCGGCGGACAAAAAAGTCATACCAGTCCCAGGATACCCAGCGCATGGTGCGATCCCAATTTGTCTCCATTGCTCTCCCACCCATGCCTGGGCTAGGCGTGGGGCGCGCATGGTCTACGCATGGCCCTCTTCCCCTTCTCTTCCTCTCTTCTGCCCTACCAGGGTCCGCGAGGAGCAAGTACGGTACGGGATGAGAGCACGCTCGTATTGCTTGCTGTGAATGGACATGGAGATGCAATGCGATGCGATGCGTCGCGCGAGAGCACCCCATGGGAGGATGAGCTCAGATCCAAAGGGCATCTGCATGAGCATCCGTGCAGAATGCACCTGCGCAACCAAAGTGCATCTCCGCTGGTGAAAGGAATGGTAGACGAGCGAAGAGAACAGAGGAAGAGGAAGAGAAAAGAAAAGGAAGAAAGAAAAAAAAAAAAAAAAAAAAAGAAGGATATATAAATCAACGTTGAGGAGGAACCAGTAGGACATGGGGCGATGGAAGACATTTTGGCCATGCGGCCCATGGCCAGATATGCGCGAATTTTTTTTCTCTCTCTTTTTTTTTTTTCTGGTCGGCCTTGGGATGGTGGGGGTAGAGTGAAAGAGAGAGAGAGAGAGAGAGAGAGAGAGAGAGTGGATGTATCCTGCACCTCTCCTGTGTCTCTTTTCTTTTCTCTTCTCAATCTCGCTTGCTCCTTCTCTCCTCTCTCTTTCTTTTCTTCTTCCTTCTCCCATCCACAAGGAACCGATTTCCCAGATTACCCTCTTTTTCCCTTCTCTTTTCTCTTCATCTCCGATCCCGTTCTCTCTCTCCCCATCATCATCATCCCATCCATCCTTCATCCCATCCCCCCATCCCATCCATCCATCCATCTCTCTCCCACTCTCCCATCCCTGTCTCTCTCATCCCAGCACAGCGCTTCATTCCCGCTGCTAATTCCTCCACCCGTCCGTCCCAGCCCGCTCTCGCTACTGCTCACTCGCCGCTGCTGCTGAACCGTGCTGCCTACCGTGCTCCCAAGGAACAAGCATCGTGCCCTGCACCCTACAGAGACACAGCTCCATCTTTCGTAAGTCGAGCCGCAAGAGACCCGCCCGTGGACTCAACCCTGCACCTCCTATCCCGGGCCACGCTTCGCTCTGCTCAGAGAAGCATCGCCGAGTCTCGCACAGAGTCTCCTCTTCGCCCCTAACCCCTCTCGCCCTGGACTCGTAGTCAGGCGAGCGATACCCTAGACAAGGAGAGAGAGAACAGCTCCGTCTGCCCAATCGGCCACGCCCAGTCGAGACCCGCAAGGCCACCTTTTCCCCGCAAGACACGACCCGACCACGTCAATACGAACGATATAGACAAAAAGACCCACTTGCTCTAGGCAACCTTCTATCTGTCCAGTCAGCGCTGAAAAGACACAAAAGCACGCCCATCATGAACTCGACCCAGTATGGATACCAACCATATCCATCTCCATCCCAGACCCAGCAGCAGCAGACTCACCCTTCCGAATCGCCTTCCATGACACATGCCCAGCAGCAACAGCAACAGCAACAGCTCTCACCTCAGCAATCGCCCACATCAACACACCAGCAGTCTCCTGAACAACAGCATATGCATGCGCTCCATCCCACCAACACCGCTACGACTACCACGACCACTTCCAGCGTTGCTAGCAACAGCAATGGTTCCGCAGGCATTGAACAGCTACCTCCACCACACCACTCGCCTGCACACTCGAACGAAGTCCATTCACCTATTGACACAGACCGAGAGCTTGTCCATGCAGGGTCTGCAGGTACTTCCCAGGCTCAGGCTGGTGCCTCTGCTCAACAGCAGCCGCTTTCAGACCCCTCGAACCCAGGTCTCCAAAGCCCAATTGCCTCACAAAACCAAGTACAAGCACAAGGACATGGTCACCATCCATCGAGCACACTCTTGCCAATGCCCTCGCCGGACCTTGATGCTGCCACGGCCGCAAATACGGCCGCAAATACCAATATGGCCGGCAGTCGCCAATTGATCCTTCAGCAGTACCAGCAACAGCAACAACAGGAGCATAGTCATGGCCAAAACCAGCAACTCACTCTTGCCATGTCGATGCCAATGCCATCGGGATCCATTCGAAATGGCCAACCAGCGGCCATCAACACGGCCATGATGGGTCTCCAGGGACCCTCCAGCTACATGCTCCCCTCGCCGCAGTCTGCACAGGGTCCACCACCACCACCTTTGCCAACGATGCCGCCTCAGAGTACGGATCTCGACACGATTTTGGCCAAGTATGCTAATCAGCCCGAACTCCTTAAACTCATCATTGCATCCAAGACAGAAGAGGATCGACGATGGGCTGAGGAGGCTCGTCTGAGAATGATGGACATGATGATCCGAGGTGAGAATCGAGGACTCGGCTTCATGGCAGGATACGAAGCCCTTGGTGGGATGCAAGGAGCTCCTACAGGTGGAATGATGGGCATGACCCCAAAGCGATTCATGGACGAGACCGGATTCTCAGCCTCTTCCACCGTCGTTGGTCACCATAATGTCTTTGGCGGCTTTGCGTCCACACCTTCGAATGGCTTTGGGACCTCGCCTGTTGGGGTCACTGCTGGTGCCTCTTCGAGTGCTCTTACTGTCTTGACGCCAACCACGGCCGCGACCACAGGAGTCACGGCCGCTGCAGGGCTCAGCTCGATGTATGCACAATCCCAGTTGGGTGGTGGTGCGAACCCATTCGGAATGAACATGGGCATGGGTATGACCATGGGTATGGGTATGGGTGGCATGGGCGGCCATGCGTCACACATGATGAACCCAGCCATGGGTATTCCCGGCTCCGGTACAGGAGGCTTTGGTCAGTTTATGGACTCGGGACTTGCGCGCAAACGATCTGTCACCTTTGCGGGCGAAGTTCACCAGCACATGCGATCACAATCACTCTCTTCGATTCCAACGCCTCCTACCATTGGCGGGGGCGCCGGTGCCGGTGCTGGAGCAGGAAACGGAGCCAACGGAGCCAACGTTGGAATGTCCATGTTGGGTGGAGATGCGTTCTCGCAACATCACTCTCAAGGACTCCAAGGACACGCACCAGGCCTTGCCTCTACACAACAGTATCCATTCCAACCCGCCGGAACGCATCCGCTTCAGCAGGGTCCACCACCATTGCCACCTTCCGCCATGACTGCCACACAACAACATCAGCAACAACAACAGCAGGCGACCATGCACTTTCATCATGCAGCTCAACCACCACTCCCACCTTTCGCAGTGGGCGCAGGAGCAGGCAATGGGCTCGGTGGAGGTTTTACGGCACACCAACAATCGTTTACAACGGCAGCTATGCATAACCACCAGCAGCACCACAGCGTGATCCGAAGGACGAACTCGCTTTCACATATCTCTCACACATCCGTGTCGGAGCAGCGTTTGGTTGCTGCCCGGCCACGTAACGACAGCGCCACGTCGATGCGAGTCATGGACGAAGACAGTGGTACGTTATCACACAAACATACATACACACACAACGCCTTGTATCCACATACCCCATTGTCTTTCTATTTTCTTGGATGGTTTTTGTTGTTTATTGTTGTTCTCTTCTGGCAGATCGTGGGCATTGGAGGAAGAAAGAAGGGGTGCAATTGGTATCTTGTACAATGGTTACACGATCCATTCTCTCTGTAAACACGCTGCATGGTGCAGGATGGACGATGAGGGAGGAGCAGTTGCCTTGCGCTTCTGGAAAGTACCATTGGGGGGGGGACAAAAATCACAGGATACCCAGGGCCAGGAGCTGTTACAAAGGAATGTCAGGAACACGTTGCGCTCTCTTTTTCCCCTTCTTCTTTGCCCTACCATCTTTGCTGGTCTCTTTCGTATTCTTTATCGTTTGGAGAATACAGACAAAGGCTAAAATGTGCCGGTCAAAGTCACCCGAATCCAACCAGGAGGAGAGAAAGAGAAGTGAGAGCGAGAGAAAAGACGAGGAAAAAAGGGAGCTAAAAATACAGAGATATGGTGGGCTCTGGGAGTTCCACTGTCCGTCATCTATCGTTTCTTCACTCCTCCCCGGCTCATTTCTGGCGACCAGACAGACAATATCCTTGGTGTAATTGCAATCGGTCATATTTCACCAATGGAGCCAGGACGAGCTATTTTTTGGTCTCTTCTCTTTTGCCCTTTTGACTGAGATTTTTTTTTCTCGGCTCACTGATCTGTGCTCTCAACTCTAACAAACACACACGTTGTTGTCTCTCTTTCTCTCTCTCTCTCTCTCACTCTCTCTTTCTTACTCTCTCTCTTGGATCCACACAGATGACGAGTCAGATGATGATTACGATAACCATCCGTTGATGGGTATGGCAAGCCGTCCCGGATCCGCATTGAGTATTCACAATAACATTGGAGGTACCGGTGAGACCTCCTTGACCCTCGAGTTTTCGGGTCTGTCCTCTGTCTCCGCTGGGGATCACGATGGTACCCCTCCAGCATCCAGCACAGGAAGCCGAGACTCGATCATGAGTCCTGTAATGGGTGGCGCTGCTGGATCCGGCGCGACCGCAGGATCGAATGCCCTTGTTGTCGTCAAGACAGAAAAATCGAGCTCCGGATCTGCTTTGATCACCACCCCAGTGTCAGCGGGCATCAAAGGAAGTAAGACTGGAGGAGCGGGATTGGGAGGCGTCATTGGGGCTGCTACAGCAGCTGCCGCTGGAGCAGAGTATAAGCGGAAGCGGAAGCGTCGAGAGATGCAGCCCGTGAATCAGATTGTCGAGTCAGTCGAACATTACCAGGACCCCTATCTATGGAAGAACAATGGCAACACAACTCAGAAAAAGACTGGATGCAAGAGTATTTACTACAAGTGTTCTAACAGCACTGCTGGATGCACAGTAAGTTGTCCTTGGATCTTTGCGCTCCCTGCCTGTCTATCTACTTGTCTCGCCGCCGTCGTCGGGGCTTTGGGCGGAGAGAAAGATATCCGTGGGAATTCTCCAACCAAAAGCTGACTTGAATATTCTCTCTCTATCCCACTCCATAGGTCAATAAGACAGTAACAGAAAAAGAAGGAGGAGGTTATGTGACCAAATACAGAGGCGAGCATCTTGAGGACTGTATCCGACTCAAGAAGGCGCAAATGGCACAGACAGCTCAGGGCACTCATGGAGTGCTCAAGGAGCAATAAGCACACACACGCACACACACACACACACGGACACACGCCAATCTCTATACATATTGTCATGGATCCATGGATCATTATGGAAACCAAGGCAACACTCTCAACTTTGATTTGATTTCTCTTTTCTTTCTTTCGCAACTATTGTATCCCTGCCTCCTGTACCTATCGCACCACACACGGGCCAAAAAAAAAAAAAAAAAAAACACTCATTTTTCTTTAAGCTGTCGAGAGCTCCCTATTTTCTTTTTCTTACCCATCACCGAAATCCACCGTGATTACCCACAGCCTCCGGCCAATCCATTACCATATATTATTACTATACATAGGGCTCGCCTCAGGTGTTCCTACATCATTATTATTATTATTCTGTTTCTTTTTTTTTTTTTTTTTTTTTTTTTTTTTTTTTCTTTGCTGCTCTTTCTCTCTACTCTTTGTCTGAATTGCTATTTCTTTTTTTTTTTTTTTTTTTTATTCTTATCCTTTTCATTGTTTGTTATCCGTGTTTTCTTTGTTCTCTGTAAATTAACTCTTCCTGCCCGCACCTTTGCCGTTGTCTCGTTTCTCATCTACAAATAAAAGATAACCAAAAGTCTTGGAAAAAAAAAAAAAGGAGGTGAAAAAAAAAAAGTGTATCGATTGAACTTGCGTAAAGATCTCCCAAGTGAGCGCTTTTTTTTTTTTTTTTTTTTTTTTTTTAGCCGCTGATGGGACTGTCAAATTTCATTACCAACTTTGCTATTCGAGGGTTGTTCGCCCAGTCGGAGGAGGGGGATCCGGAGCTGATCTTTTGGTCATTTCCTGCATTTCAGAATCGACAAGGGAGAAGTCAAAAGGAAACACCATGAATGCAGCACCCTCGTCCAGCAACAAAGAGATTGGCCAGAATCTGGTCAAAGGCACTCTAATGTTTGGTAATAGGGAATCCTCATCCAACAATTGGCATGATACATTCAGGCGATCACCAAAAAAAAAAAGAAAAAAAGAGCTGACCCTTTTCTTTTCTTTTCTTTTGCTCCGTTCTATCAAACCAGGTGTCGCGGGAGCGACAGCAGGCACTGTAATCGGGATCCTTCGACAGCAATCCGTTCCGGGATATGCGTTTTCAGGCGGTCTGAACGCGTCACTTTTTGGAATGACCTTTATCGGTAAAAACTCTTCATCTCTTCCTCTCGCCCGCTCTCTCTCTCTCTCTCTCTCTCTCTCTCTCTCTCTCTCTCTCTCTCTCTCTCTCTCTCTCTCTCTCTCTCTCATTTTCTCCAGTGTATAAGTCAGATTCTTGATTTCTCTCAAGGGGGGTTGTTGTTCACTGAATATGATCTCTAACTTTTATCTCTTGTTTAGCTTTCCGCGAATCACTTCTTCGATTCCAAAGAAACAAGAATCCATACTATGGACTCAAGGATTCACAGACGATGGATATTGATCAACTCTGGAGTAGCACTCTTGCAGGAGCCGGCACAGGAGGCGCATTGACTGCACTTTCTCGTACGGTTCTTTGTCTTTGCTTGGCTGTTTTTCTCGCTTAATCTATCCTATTGACTACACGACCCTTCTCTCAGGAACAAATGCATACCAGATGAACTGACGCTTCACTATATTTTTTTTTTTTTTTTTTTTTTTTTTTAATATCATTGGATCAGGCGGAGCAAAAGCAGTTCCTTCGGGTATTTTCATGTTTGGAACAATGGCCTTTGCAGGACAGTGGATCTTGTCAAGGGCGAGCAGGTATCGTCAGGACCGAATCCTTTCTACCGCACCATTTGAGGAACTCTCAATACCAGCCTCCCCTATTCCTTCCTCAGCTCAATCACAACAACCTGTCACCGGTAAGATCCTGAACGTGCTGCCTGTGCACAGGACGGACGTGGCTGAATATGAGGCCAAGTTGAGGATGAGACTCGAACGCATTGAAGCCGAACAACAGATCTTGTCCCAAGAATCGCTTCGGAGAAAACAGCTAGCGGCTGAAAAGGAGGATCCAGAGAAGGTGGCATAAAAAAAAAAAAAGTGTGTGTGAGAGTGAGAGAGAAATAATAATAATAAATTTCCTCTCCAACATGTCAGAGAACATGTTGAATCACTCGGTGGCCATTTCCTTCATGTCCACTAACTGTAAAAAGTCCTCGCATCCATTCAACTGCATTTTTTACCTTTTCTTTTGCCAATAATTCCTTTTTGCGCACAACCAGGCAAAACGTCCGTTACTCGGCAGAGTCCGACTATTCATCATGGCAAAGTTTGGCATCCTAAATCTGCTTTTAGCAAAACTCGGTATTTTTTATTCACCAAAGAATTCCGGCTATTGTGTACTTGCTTTCGGACCGACCAACCACTATTTTTTTTTTTTTTTTTTTTTTTTTTAAAAAAAAAAAGGTCCGAGCGTTCAGGTACGACCCTCCGTGGCAGTTCACCTTCATACCACCTTGGTCTGTGACCAATAATTGTGGAGAGGTTCGCTAGACTAAAACCCTTTGATGGCGACACAAATTTTTAAAGAGGCCCCACTTTTTCAATTTGTCGCTTCTATCCCTCCCTCCCCCCTCTTTGCAACTCCAGCTGGGAACACAAATACCCTTTGAGGCTCCTTTCTGACCCTGACAGCTACAACACCGGGGATTATTTTATGGTGTTTGATAGAAGAATGACCACAAATCGCCAGTCATAGATCAATGTATGGCATAGTAAATGTTCTACACTGGCGCCAGTGTTTCTGATCGAATCCGAAAGGCTATGGATTCAATTCGTAAAGTAGTACCGAGTATTCTAGACTCTTGTGTGTATGGTATATCCTAAAAGAGCACTTTGGATCCAATGACATGGCCACCTTTGGGGAGATAAAAGATTTTTTTTTGATACCCTCAGCATGATTAGTAGGTTCTGAGATAATCCTCACCTGAATATGAAGGAGTCTGCAGTCCCCGCCGCCGTACACGACTGTAAGCAATTTGACTAGAATCCCCTCTATCATTTTTAACAGAGCTATATGCAATATACAATAAACTACCTTCCATTCTCGCAAGTCCTTCGATACTAAATATTCCTATAAGATAAGCCGTTTCCCGAGGTCGATCGGCTGTTGGGAGAATGATGGGGTGAAGATGGGTAAATTGCATGGAAAGTGCTTTGGCGCGTTCCAAGTCTGTCGACTGTATTCGCCAGACTCTCTACATCCTCCACCAACAACTCGGTCGATTCTATCAGCCTTCTATAGAGTCAACCATTTCCTTCCCTAAGGTCTGGACTGCTGCCACTAATACCACAGTCGTTGCTTTACTCGCATCACTTCTTCAGACGGCAGAGGCGATTACTATGGCTACTAAGACTACGCACGAGAGTTCTTGCTTTGCAAGCAACGATGACTTTTAGGTAACAGCCTTGACTACCCTCTCAAAAAATCCACCTCGACTATTTCCACAGATCCTGCTCAACTCGTAAGTGATTTTAACTATCTACTTGAATAGTGAGGTGATATTGAATCAATTAGCTAGAGGACAAGAAAACAGTAGCATTTGTTATGGAACAAATAACTGATAACGTGTATGTGGCAGGAACAGAATCCTCTTTGGGTCCATGAACCTAGTAAAGTGGTCTCGATATCATAGTTGAGTAACTGGGGTTTAGGACTTCAGCCATCTCCGTGACCTTTTCTCAGCTCCTTTGATTCACAGTGGTGCTGTATTTTGACTATAGTGACCGCAAGTCTCGGTCAAGCCGCAGTTGTTTCCGGCATTGGGAGGTAAGTACTGCCGTTCAGTTCGGGCATTAAGTTTTAAATGAGTTCGTGTAGCTTTACCAGAGTCAACATGATCCATTACATGCGGGTAGTTGCATCCTTCGAGGCAGGGTAATGGCTGGTTAATTCAGATTGTAGTATCCTAGTCGTTTGATGAGCGTTACTCTGAGTTTGCTCCGCAATCACCGCTCTACCTTTTCCTTCTCTCCTGTCAACATTCTCTTCTAGACCTATAGTTGTGGGTATTGCGTTTGGAATGACGAAATCCAGACGAGATTCAATAAAGGAGATAACCTTGGAGCATTTTCCGATTCATTAGCAATGCGGAGACTTTTTTATTATTAGACAGCTTACGAATTGGTTATGAGTGGGCCATGCAAGTGAAAGTTGCCTTGATGGCGATCAGGCGAGGCGAGCATAGGTGATGTAAAGGCGGAGGAGGTGAATACTGACTAAAGAGGTAAACGTTTATTTTGTCTACGCGAAAATCTTAAAAGGGTACACAGTCTTAAACCAAGTAGTCGTGATTACGCATAAAGAAGGAATATGTTTTAGAGGCATTGAGTGGTTGTGAGGAGAAGTGAAAGGAGTGGGGCGGGGAGAGGAATGTGAGGGGCAGCGAGGTCCACACAGGCGATGGCAAAGCCTACGCAGGTACGTGGAAAACCTGCAGTAATTCGAGGACTGGGTTGGGCGGACATAGGTAGGTCCAGGGGAAGACAGGGGGCATCGTAATCTGGCACTCTATTTCACAGAAGCATGTCGCCGAGATCAGCCTATGAAAGGCAATTCGCAAAGTCTGGATAGTAAGGTCGCTAATGCAAGGATAGTTTTGCACTTGCCATGAATAAAGGTGGTTCCTTGATCCTAACCTACTCAAATGCAATTCTTAAAGATGATGGCCTTTTGCGATAGCAAGACACAAAGCCAGATAGCTCAGTATTAGGTCCTCTAGATCAATGTCTCAGTCGTCGCTTGTGGTGAGCTATTTCCCGCTCTATTAAACCTGGCCCTCATGCGACAGATCTTGAGTGAGTGGGGAGGAGACGTCAAAGACTATCTGTGAGGAGTCACTGTTTTGAGTATGGTTTAGGAAGAGAGAGTATTTTAACTGTGTGCAAGGATACCATATCTTGGGAGTGTTGTTTGCTGCTTTGAATAGCTGACAGCCACTCAGGAAGTTGAATTATACAACTTTTTTTTTTTTTTTTTTTTTTTTGGAATTCCTCTCCTGAAGAACATCTCTAACACGGACCGAGAAAGAGAAAGAGGTGCAGGAAAGGAGAAGAGAGAAAGCACTGACACTCTCCACTTCTCCACGCTCCCATTGGCGCCATCCACGTGGTGGGAGTGCCTTCTGTTGGGAGCCCGGGGTGCGAACTTTTTTTTTTTTACCGGACTAGGAGAAGTGAGAGATAGAGAGGAAGGAGAGAGACAAGTGTTCAGGACAGTCCCCAAGCTGAGACTGTTCTGTAATTGGAGGATTTCTCCGCCCATGTCCGCCGTTCTTTTTTCCAGTCGGCCGCATCGTCGCACACTGCCCCTTCTTCTTTCTTTCCCTTTTACTCCACTCGTTGCTTTGCTCACTCTTTTCTCTTTCTCTTTCTCTCTACTCTCAACTCACTCATTCTCTCATTCGCTCTCTCATTCGTTCGTTCGTTCGTTCATTCATCCTCTCCCCTCTTTGGCCTCCCATTGACTACAACCTGCATCCTCTATTGGGTTCTTTCTCTCCCTCATTCCCTCTCTCCCTCTTTTCATTCCGATCTTTTTCCTTTTTCTCTCCATCTCGCCCTTTGTCGATGCAATCTTCTCCAGGACACCTCCCTGCTTCATCTTGAATCACGATCCTTCGACGGCACCAGTCGCACATCGGACACCGCTATACCCTAGCTCCACTAGCGTTCGGCCCCACAACTCCAGCCTGTCGCTTCTGAGTCTACGCCACCCCGTCTCCACGCGCCTGCCATCGTTTCAGTCTTCTCAACGTCCGTTGCTTTTTGTCGGGCTGTTTTTTTTTTTTTATTCTTCCGGCCGACTCTGCTCCACGTCTCTCTCGCCTTCTGCGCCATACACACTTCAAACCATGTCTTTCTTCACCTACCAATTCGAATCTTCTTCCCAGTTCTACACAGGTGAGGCTACAATTCACGGACAACGAATCTGACTGGGAGCCACTCGCTAGGAGGATACACCGCCTTGGTGCTGTCCCTGCCGACTTTTCTCCTTTTCACTCGTCCTATATTCGCCCATCTATTTTTACAGCATTGTCTGGACTGGTCCTCTCGAACTTACCCAACACTCACACAAAATGGGTTTCGTCCCGTATCAATGCCCACCCTTTCTTTTCTTTCTTTTCTTTCTTTCTCTCTTTTACCAACGGCTTAGAGCTCCAGGATCTGCTTGAAGGGGCTGGGTTCCAGGACAGTCCCGAGGCACAAGTGGACAGCTACATCTCGCTTATTGCTCAATATCAAGGTGTGTAAAATCCTTTCTTCTGTCAGGTTGTTCTTATTTTCGTCGGCTTGCCCGTTAAATATAAGGCGGACTGCTGGAACGCATAATCGATTTAGGCTTCGTCCGTTTGGGACCAGAGGAAAAGAGGAAAAGGAAGGGAGGAAGAGAAAGAGGAGAGAGAACCGCTTCTTACTCGTTCAACGAAAGCACGCACACACACACACACATTGTTCAACCACCCCGCCCCCACCCCCACACAGACACACATGCGCACATACATACCTCCATGTGCCCTTCTTTTTCGCAACCCGCCCATTACTCTCCTTTTTTTTCATTTCACAGTCGCATGGTCCCATTGAATGCCGCCTCAACTGATCCCTTGCTGCCTACCCTTTCTTTCTCTCCTTTGTTTTTTATTTTTTTTTTTTTTTATTTTTTATCCTTTCTCTCTTTCTCACCCCCCATCCCCTTTGCTGTGTTCCCATGGGGGATCCCACTGATGGCAAAATACATTTGGCCCAAACATGCATGCAGGGAGAGGATTATGAGCAAAAAAAAAAAAAAACTATCACACGGCTCTTCTTCAAACCAAACATGTCTCCAGAAAGGGTATGCATTTGCAGCAATGTATGTATCCCTTTGCACAAAGAAAAGAGACCCTCTGTTTGGTTCATCCTTTGGGACAAAATCCGCCGCTGCGATGACTCTGAAACCGCGAAAGTGAGAGAGAAGGAAAAAAAAAAAAAAAGAAAGAATAGAGAGAAAAGAGATGACTTTCACGGAAAGAAAGAAGGATTTTTTTTACACACTCCTCTCTTTGGCCCAATTGAAGTTCTCGAAAGCCGTTCCGTGTATTAAACTATCCTTTTATCGGTGCTCACTCCGAATCCCCGCCTTCATTTTTTTTTTTTTTTTTTTTTTTTTGTTGTTGTTGCCTAGACGAGTTCCTAGATGCATCAGGACAAGATTTGGCCCATTGTTGCTACCGACTCTTTGACTCAGCCGTCTTTCAGAACAATGCCTTGGGTATCTCTTCCTTGATCATTGACCGGGCGATCCAGGTAAAGTAGACTACGGAACATCTTTGAGGAACACTGCATCTGTGCGGGTATGGAAAACAAACTAAAAGAAAAGGTTAAAAATGGATGGTGTGTATGGGGGTGTGCATGACAAGAGCTGGGCACAGAGATGATGTAACAATCGAACCCGATGGTCATGCTTGCATTTGGGAGAGGTCCGAGATGTTTTTGTCTGAGCGGGGGGAAGAAGAGTAGAGAACGACGCATAAACACTGTGTGATCAGCTGCTGGATGATTGCAAAGAGAGGAGGAGGAGGAGGAGGAGGAGGAGGCGGGCGCTGAGGTGTTTTTGATCGATCTAGCCCTCTACCAAAGTGTTTGCAAGCCAATGGTTAGAGGGTGATGTCGTTTTATACACTCAACAGTTGACTAATACCCATGTCCCTGCCAACACACACACACACATACACGCATTAATCCATTAGAGCCAAGATGAGAATGATCTGTGGATCACGTATCATATCTTGTTCTATGCTGGACAGGAAAACACAAAAGTCTACCTTTGGATGCTGAAGAGCGAGTTCATTGCTAAACTCAAGTATCAGATCCTTCAGTTGGAAGGTAGGGATTGTTACACACAGAGATCGCTATTCCTAGGGTTTGAGTATTCTCTTACTACCATATTGACCTCTTGGATCTACGACTATTTTCAATTGTCATACTAGGCACGAGATTGCACTTGCTCGCAGTCAATCTGATGTATGAAGTGTGCCGCGTCCAGTCCCTGAAGCCCGCAGACCTTGGTATTGCCTATTTATCATTTTTGTCAACACTCATAGGTGGATTCTGTGAAATGGTCAAGCGACCGCTTGCTCCATGACGAATTGTTCTAACCAATTTAACCATATTGTTTTGACGTGTGACACAATAGCTTTGGCAGATGAAGCATTCTTGAACTACCTACTCGACTTGGTAGAGCGTACCAAGACCGACGCTGACGAGATGCTCAACTGTGGGTCGATCAAGTTGCTCTTGACTTTTAACGAACAATTTATGCTCAACATGTCGAATCCGCAGTTTCAGCAACAACATAGCTCCAGTCCTTTCAGTAATCCATTATTGAGTGTCCTTGCAGAGCGCCCAGGCACCAGCTGTTCTTTTGGAGAAAGCTTAGTCTTTATGTTGAATCGTGCAGGTAAGTACCTTTAGCGATCTTTTATGAGTGAAGAGGAAAGCCCTTGGAAAGTTAGAGTTAAACTAACAAAAAGACTTTCTACCTGCTGGATTTGATGCTTCTAGAGGAGACAGCTCTCCAGATGCTTATTCTAAAGCTCCTCTATCTTCTCTTTACAACTCAGCGTCTTATGGAATTCTTTTACACAAACGATCTCCATGTGCTTGTGGATGTTGTCATTCGAGAGCTCATGGATCTCGCGGATGAAGAGGAATCCCTTCGACAAGGTTACCTTCGAGTCTTGGGCCCTCTCTTGTTGAATACACAAATGCGGAGCTCATCCTATAAACGCGCCGAGATTATCAGGACACTTTCATCCTTAGGAGGAGGCGCTATGGATGAGAGGCTGAGGAGTCAACTTGAGGAAGAAATGCTCCGGGAGCAGGACCTGGAGCGCCAGAGGCGAGCAGCTGTGGTGAGTTCACGCAAGGTGACTTACAGAGATCGGGAAAGTAGTTCTTCGCCTTTTATGGCGTCGGCCAAAATACCATTGACAGCTGAGACAGAGGTTGGATCAGCTTCTGCTGGATCATCAGTGAAACGACCGGCATCGGCATCCAGCGCAATGAGCAGCTGTAGTGTCAATACGGTGAGCACTAACCCATCGACAGGAGGAAGTGCATGTCCCAGCCCTATCTTGACACCGGGAGCTTCAATGGATCAGACGAGTAATCTTGTGCACTCACTCGAATCCTTGCGGTTAAAGGATGAAAATGGGGCTGTGCCCTCCATGACACGTCAAGATTCCTCGGGGTCATCGCATCATATGCCCTTGAGGTCTGTAAGTCCAACAACGCTTAGATTGGTTGAACGGGTCCTACGAGACTGGTTGGAGAACGAGGCTTATAAGCGAAATCAGGCGCGACGAAGGGGGTCTGGGTCGCTTCCACCCACTCCGCCGACGAGCCGTCCACCTGTTGTTGCGCCAAGTGCAGCCGCCTGATGAATATCCCGTCGAGGTGTAAACAGGGAGTAGAACCCTTTTGTAATAAAATCCTCTAATACACGAACTATCTCTTGATGGAGCCGAACTTCAAATACGAGATGTGAATGACCTCAAGCCTTCCTCCTTCCCGAGTCAGGAACAGGCGCTAGTGTCGCTCTGCTCAGATAGGGTAAACTCTCTCCTCCTGCCCCTGATAAGAGAGCAGTGCACAGACGAGGTGAGGATGCTCATGGTGTGTTTGGTGTGGGTTGGTTGACCCCCTTTCCCCAGCAGGTTCTACTCTGGATTGGGAAAGGGACAAAACTGTCCCACGGGTTTGCACGTTCAATAAGAAATATTTATCCCTTTTTTTTTTCAGCCTATCTCTCTTCTCTCTCTTTCTCTCTCCCCGCACTTTTTACCCCAACTCTCACCTGTGATTCCCATTGTTCACAGGTTCATCATCATCCTCTTCAACGACATACCTCATCCCTATTGTTCTCTCTTAGACCTATCTCTCCATTCTCCTTTGCTCTTTCTCTTTCTCAACTCTTTACTACACCCCTCAACTCCCTACTCACTCACTCATTGTCTCAGTCATGAAGGACGACACCAAACTCGCTAGCTCTGCTCCTGGCATGAATCATGCCGACATGGCCATTGCTGCCCAGGCTGACAAGGACAAGAAGGGTGTCAAGCGAAACACCAACTTTCTCAAGATCGACATGCACACGTATGACAACATACACAGGCACACACAAGCGCACACACACACACTCTCTCTCCTTCTCCTTCTCCTTCTCTTTCTCTCTCACTCTCACATATACGCCCACATTCTCTCTCTTTCTCTTCTTGATCCACACCCTGTTTCGATGTTGGGAATGACAAAAGATTAACTAGCCTGATGCGCTTCTGTTCATGACATTTTAAAATTCGGAATCGGACATAGGCACATTCTTCCAAAGCACTGGCCAGACTTGAAGAGAAAGTACGGATATGGATCATGGATCCAGCTCGACCATATCGAACCTGTAAGCTCTCTTCCCTACTTTGCATTCGATCTCCAACGGACTTTTTCTCTCTCTTTTTTGCAGAACAGAACTTCCGCCTCTCCCTCCACCCCTCATGGAAAATAATTTTCGGCGGAGCTGTGAGCTGACTCTTGAAATCCGTTGCTTCGTCTTTTTTGTGGGGGGAGAATAGGGAAAAGCCAACATGATGATGGACGGAAAGAACTTTAGAACCATCGAATGCAACTGCTGGTCTTCGGAACAGCGTATCAAGGAATGCAATGCTACCGATGTCGATGTTCAGGTATTCAAACCTACACTACACCCCCAACACCCCCAAGTCTTTGGGAGAAGGAAAATCATGCAGGTTGAATGTTACCAGAGAGCGTTATTGTAAACAATGGTCTCTCTTTTTTTTTTTTTTTTTTACTTCCCACGATTAGGTCTTGTCTACTGTTCCTGTCATGTTTAGCTATTCTGCACGCCCTGAACACACACTGGATTTGGCCCGTTATCTGAACGATCACATTGCACAAGTAGTGGCCGAGGACCCCAAACGCTTTGTCGGTCTTGGCACTTTGCCCATGCAGGCCCCCGAGTTGGCAGTCCAGGAATTGAAGCGATGCCGTGAGGAACTTGGGTTGGCTGGTATCCAAATCGGAAGCCACATCAATGATTGGAATTTGGATGCTCCCGAGTTGGACCCTATTTGGGCCGCCTGCGAAGAGACGAATGCAGTGGTCTTTGTTCATCCATGGGACATGGATAACAAGGGTCGAATGGAAAAATATTGGTTCCCTTGGCTGGTTGGAATGCCTTGCGAGACGACCATCTCTATTTGTGCAATGGTGATGGGTGGTGTTATGGAGCGTTATCCAAAGCTGAAGGTTGCCTTTGCTCACGGAGGTGGCTCGTTCCCAGCAACGGTAGGTCGTATTCAACACGGATTCGAGGTCCGACCCGACCTGTGCGCGACTCGGACAAAGAACGGACCAATGTAAGTTTTTCTTTCTTTCTTTCTTTCTTTCTATTCTGAGTATTGGGAGGAGGGAGTTTGAGCAAAGGATTTAAGAAAAAACGAGTGATTCGATTAAGATGAGACTGATGATCGAGGCAATGATCTCATCCCACTTTAGGACCTACTTGAACCGAATCATGGTTGATTCACTTGTGCATGACGAGGAGACGCTCGAGTTCCTGATCAAGAAGATGGGTATTGACAATATTATGCTTGGATCCGATTATCCGTTCCCATTGGGCGAGTTGCATCCAGGCAAGATGATTGAAGAAGCCAGGTGGTTGACGGATGAGGAAAAGACAAAGTTGTTGAGTGGTAATGCCATCAAGTTCTTGGGTCTTGACCCGAATGTGCATGCACCAGTTGAAGCGATGGACGAGTAGTTTGTGCTTCGTGCCTTGAGGGGAGTGAAGGAAAGGAAGTCTCCGGTAGAGGTGAAAACACATTTGTATTAAAAATAAACCGATCTCGCGACAATGGAAGCGACTCTTAAAACACACACACTCAGCTTTGGCAAAAGATCTGGACCCTACAAACTTCCTTTGGCAGGACATGCCACGAATATCGAGCACAAGATGTGGCCTATATGACTCTGTTACTAGATGGGAACTCTTTGGCTCTCGAAAGACGGGTCTTACCTCTCTACCAAGGACGATTATTTCAACATCATACTCGTAAATCCCTGTCCTGGTTTATGGTCTATGGCAAGATCAACTAAACAAGAATGTTGGTCATCCGTATGTGAAAATACGAAAAATCCAAACGATAGTCCAGGGATCTTCATTATTGAATCGGACAGCATCCTCAGCACTATAGGCGTTTCAAATGGAGCAATTTCATTCTTCACACAAATGACACCATTATCTTTCATGAACCGGTTGAAGGAGGGAGGGGGTCTAGTATTGAGTGTTGTTTAGTTGATTTAGGGAGTATCGATAGCTAGTATTTGATCCGATAGTTGAAAATGTCTCCATGTCTTCTAGTTGCGACTGGCACATCCAGTTGATCGTCCTCTATGTTGTCACTAACTACAGGAGAGAATAGGCCGTCCGAATCTATACTGCCACCAGCACATCTTAGTGACAAGTGCTCAGACTCTATGGAATCAAGTACATTGAGACCCAAGAGCTAGTCATCTGTTTCAAGCTTGAGGCGGAGCAGCCTTCTTGATTGTCGGGCAGTGCAATCGAACTGGCCCACAAGAAAACGCACTCTGCCCAACTACTATCATCCACTTTTATAGATTGAATAGGAAGTACAAATGCTCGCATATCAGTCGCCAGTGCGACAGGTGTCTGGAATACATCTTTTGTAGATGTTATTCGTTTTCTCCCAAAATCCTTCTCTCAGGAAGTAAGAGTCGTGTATCAGGGCCTTCCGCCGTCCAGGGTGGTGCCACCAATTTCATCTACGTAGGCAGGTTACACACATGAGGAAAGTACGAAGAACATGACATGATCATTCTCTGGGACCTTGTTGTAAGATCCAAGAATGGGCCATGGATTCTCAATGAAGAACAGATAGCTTTTGATCCTACACTTGGTTGATCCAGAAGTCTAGCTTAGTTGTCCTACCCATCCGACGAGTCGACGAGTCTTGACTCCTCAGGTCGGCACAGTACAGGGCGAAGGGTCTCTCTTTCCCACAGGTTCAGGTTCAAGCAGTTAAAAAAAGAGGGCACATGACTTTGTGCAATTACAGAGGGAGGCGACTTCTCTTTTGAAAAGCCAAAAGAGACAGAGTTGATTCCTTTAACTCTTTTTTTTTCCCTGCTTTTTTTTTTGTTTGCCGCATCCAACTCCATCACTGAGATTCACAACAGGATACTTCTCAAAGATAGTCGACCATGTCTTATAACGGAATCGGCCTCAGTACAGCTCGTGGCTCAGGAACGAATGGTTACATCGTTCGTAATCTGAGTGCATTAAAGTCAAGGCGGAACGACTACAGGACCACCAATGTCTATGATGACGAGCCAAAGATCAGGAAGCCCAACGCAGAACTGGTAGCACATGAACAGAAACGCTCGGTGGAGGTCAAATGCGCCATCTTGCGAGCGGATCTTGAGGATGAGGGGTATGCATCGCTTTCTTTTTTTTGTTTCATTTTGTCAGGATGCCTCGGCCCAGAGTCTGCTCACCCATCAGTTTTGTGTGATTAACCTTTGTACATGATTTGACTTTTTCGTAGACTCGATGAAGATGAAATCGAAAAGCAAGTGAATGCCCTCAGAGCAAAGTTGACCAAGCTACTTGAAGATGCTACAGCTGCCGTGGCAGCGGCTGCAGCCAAGAAGGCAGAGAAGGAAGCAGCACAGAAGGAGGCGCAGGAGGAAAGGGCTAAGCAGGAAGCAGAGCGTGCGGCCGCCAGACTGGCCGCCAAGACAGAGTCCTCTTCCAGAGACAAGTCAAAGTCGTCAAAGTCATCATCAAAGAGAAAAGAAAAAGAAAAGTCGAGAGAAAAGACCTCATCCAGACGGGGACGCTCCAGGACTCGTTCAAGTTCGAGATCTCGGTCTCCATCGAGCTCCCGTTCTCGTTCCCGCTCTCGTTCCCCATCTCCAACCAGATCTCGGTCTCACTATAGTTCACGATCCCGCTCTGATGCTGGGCCTCGCTCGCACTCTAGTTCTCGTTCTCGTTCTCGTTCTCGTTCTCGTTCTCAGTCGTCAGCTCGCTCGGGTTCCCGATCCCCATCCCGATCCCCGTCTCGGTCCCCATCCCGGTCGCGCTCGCCCAGCCGTTCGCGCAGAGTTCGCCGCCGTTCCTACTCTCGATCGCAGTCGCGGTCGCGGTCGCGGTCCCCAGCGCATAAGAAGCGTGCACACTAGCATGCTCAGTTCAATAAAAAAAAACGTGACGTAGTACTGTGAACTTTTGTATGTAGTAACCTTTAGCTCTTTCAACACGCCCCTTTGCTCTTCTCTTCAAAGGCGTCTCCGTCCCAGCCTTATTAGCCTGCCTGCCCTGAAGACTTGTCCTGTGTTTGAGACCGTGCCATAAAAAAAAAAAAAAAAAAAAAAAGGTCATTCATCAACACCCCAAAAAGAAGGAGACCTTTCGAAAGCGACGGCCATTATTCTTTTCCTTTTTTTTTTTTCTTCATCCTCCCTTTTACTTTTTCTTTTTTTTTTTTTTTTTTTTTTTTTTTTTTTTCAGCTCACAGGAACCGGTCTTGTCCTTCCATCGGACCTCCCCTTCCCAACCACCTCGATAACCCTCCTCACGATTGAATGGCAATTTCCATCACCCCCACAGGAGCAGACTCAGCAGGAGCAGCTCCAGCAACCAACACCATCAGCACAACAGCTGGAATGTCAGGAACAGGACCATCCTCCAAAGATGCTGCCGCTGCTGCTAATGCTGCTGCTGCTGCTGCCGGAGCAGCCGCTGGAGCAGCCACAGGCTCGACAGAGGTCTGGACAAGTCTTCTCAAGAGTGTTGCCTCGTCTCGTTTTGTACCCACAAAAGATGTCATCATCCTTGGGGATCCACATTCGGGCAAGACTACATTGATTGAACTTCTCAAGACGGCACAACCCACTCCTGCCGAAGATCTCGATACAAACTCATCCTCAAAGAACGCGAACGGTACTGGCCCTGGCGTGGGCGGTAGTGGTGCTGGAGGAGCTGGTGTCAACGGCAGCGGTGCAGTCAATGGTGGTAGTGCACCGGTGATGGTGGAGATGGGAACTGCCACCAGTGAAGATCACCATCTATTTGCAGGACAAAAGAAGAATGACCTAGCCCTGAGCTACTCGTACTGGAATGTCAAGGACGACGAGAATGAAGGTAACAAAAAAAAAAAAAAGAAAGCAGCTTCGTCTTGCTTCTTTCAATGTCCCCTCTCCCTCCCAAGAGCTGTCGAAAGCAACCCTTGGTGGATTATTGGGCCTGTTATTCTCTTTTCTTTTTCTTTTAGGAATAGAGACCACGCGGAATTAGGGAGAAGAACTCGTCTAATATGGTCATGCTGACCTTCTGTCGCTCTATCTGTCTTCCTTTTTTTTTTTTTCCTTCTTTTCTATTCTTTTCTATTCTTTTCTTGGACGGGGGCCATTGATAGATACGGTGGCAAGGCTAGGATTATATCAAATTGCAGGATCACACAAGAGTTACCATGAGCTACTCAAGTATTGCCTCAACACAAGGACAGTCGCCGACTCGGTCATCGTCATTGTCCTGGACTGGTCCCGGCCCTGGACCTTTATGGAGACACTCCAACGGTGGATCAATGTCCTGCAGATTGCCCTCAAGCAAATCTGTCTTGAGGGTGCTGTCGCCACGGCAACATGGACCAAAGGAAAGGCCATGTTGGATGAGCTCCAAGAGAAATGTAAGAGTTGCTTTTTAAAATATCTTGAGCTGTATCTGGATAGAAGAATGAGCAGGCCCTTTTTTTTTTTTTTTTTCTCGACTCTTTTTTTTTTATCCCGCCCCTTTCTTTCTCGTCTCTCCTTTGCACTCTCGAAACGTGCTACTCGGGTTGCACACATTCGTATCGCGGTGAGGTTTACAGAGGGCGAACAAGTCGCTTGACCAAAGGGCAAATTTGATCACATTCCCCTTCACTTTTCTCAAGTCTCTTTCACACCTCCTGTTCTGTGCTCTCTCGCTGTTGTCCCGAAAGGCCTTGGTCTTTTGAGCTCAGGCTGTTATTTTTTTTTTTTTTTTTTTTTTTTTTTTTTTTTTGAGGCCCAGGGTGGTTGTTGTCTTTCACATGTGAGAGTATTGCTTGTGTGTCCACCTTTATTGCCCTGTTTAGTATGAAGGGACAGGGAAACAGAAAAAAAAAAAAAACGTTGGGTCGATGCTGCATTAGCGGTGGGGAAGAGTAAGCCAGGAAAAAAAATAGAGGCTAACAATTTGCGCTCCTCTACCGCATCGATAGTGATCCGCTTCCTGCAGGAATATACCGAACCACAGGCAAACCCTTCCCTTGCAACCTCTATTCTAAGCGATGACCAGTCGGTCCTTCTCCCTCTGACTGAAGGATGCCTTACGGAGAACACTGGAGTACCAATCGTGATCGTCTGCACAAAGGTAAGAGGGCTAGTGCTGAACTCGACACAAATCTGCAGTGTCGGTCTCAGACAATGTGGAAGAGAAAAAGAAAGATGAAGATATTCAGAAGTAGAGACGCCATAAAAGGCACGGCGTCATTACACTTGAAGACTGTTCTAACCATCCCTAATGTTGTGTCGACCGTAGTCGGATCATATCAACCACCTAGAACGTGACATGGACTTCAAGGAAGAGACATTTGACTATATCCAACAGTCGCTTAGAACCATTTGTTTGAAATGTAGGCATCCGAAATGGTGACAGAGAGAAGGCACTTATTGCTGACCTGGTACCTTAGGATATGCTCACCTAACCTCATCTCATACACTTTTTCTTCAAATGTTTTATCTAGATGGTGCAGGACTGTTCTATACCTCGATCCATCATCCACATACATTTGCAAACCTCCGTCAATACCTTCTCCACCGACTTTTGGGAAGCCCCACCTCATCGAGTGGCCCGAATGCGACACATGCCAACCCTAACCCGGCATCCCCTCTGGCATCTTTTCCGTTCAAGAAGCGAGCCCAGGTGGTGGAACGAGACCAGGTGATGGTCCCATCGGGTTGGGATTCCTTTGGAAAGATTAAAGTCCTTCGACCAGGATTTGATTGCGAAGGCCTTGTTAACGGATGGGAGTATGATCAGGTGGCGCCTGCTCCTGGTACCAATCCCGAGGCAGATGCCAAGGGAGGCCCAACTGATGGGTCGAGTGCTCGCCAGGTTTACCAAGAAGTTGTCAAGAACCCAAAGCTTAACCACGCTGTAAGCTTTTTTTTTTTTTTTTTTTTTTTGCTGTACTATCTCAGAGCAAAGCAATCAGACGGTATTGCTAGGTTGCAAAGGATATCAGAAGGACTCAACATTTCCTCCGCATTTTCTTTTAATCCTTTAGCCTGCAACGATACAACCTATTATCACTGCCGAAGACGATCAGGTGTTCTTGGAGCGATTCTTCGATACCTTACAAAAGGCAGGCGAGAGGTCAGGCTCATCTCTCAATACTACAGGAGGCGCTGATGGTCACCTGGGCATGGGATTGGGTAGCTCACCCTTGACTGGTCCTGGAAGCTCAGGATACTCGCCTTTGCTCAACCACCACCACGCGGCCAGCCCACCACCAAGTGGTATCACGGCTGCCGGTCGCGTTAACGGTTATGAGCACGATGATATCGAGAGTCGCTTCAAACGGCTCACTACCAAGAGTTCAATGTCCATGTCGTCCACTGCAACCTCACCTTCGGCCAAGATCAATGGTGGTGCGGCCGGTTCTTCATACCTGGGCCCATCACTTTCAGAAGGAAGTGTTGGTGGTGGAGCTGGTGGAGCTCCTTCTGCAAACATGTCACGATTTATGACGGATTATAGCCGCGCTATGGGAGGATCACAGCCTGGACCTCACTCTGGAGGAATGGCCACTGCGGGTGCTCAAATGGGTCGTCTCCCAGGTGCCTCTGTTCCTGGAGTGGCTCCAGGAGCCTCTGGCGCTACCAGCCCAGCCTCGAATGATGCTGTCTTCCAGTTCTTCCAGTCCTTGATTACGCGTAGTAACCCAGGTGCTGGAGGTGCCTCTCCTGGTCTGGGTGGAGCAGGAGCAGGAGCAGGAGCCGCAGGAGCTGCTCCAGGTGCTGCAGCGACGCCCACAACTGCCGGTGGACCAACGAGCAGCAGCTCATGAATTGATGATATTCAGAAATTATAAATAACACCAAAGAAGAAGAAGAAGAAGAAGAAAAAGAAGAAAAAGAAGAAAAAGAAAAAAAGAAAAAAAGAAAAAGAAAAAAAAAAAGAAAAATACGGCCTCCATGCACACTCCTCGACGATCGACTATTAGAGTCAGTCTATTTTTTTTCTTTTCTGCTTTATATTAGACCAATCTCAATGTTGTCCATCAAAAAACATATTTACCAAATGAGTCCTCATTGTTCATTGTTGTAAAGTATTATAGCTAGAGTTGAAAGGAGCATTTGTGGGTGTGGATGCCGCTGGTCGATGTATCTATGAGCATTAGGACTTCTATTACATTTGGTTGTGGCTGTGGTAGTCAGATCCTGATAATGGCAGTTGGGGAATGGAATGGACTAAACTCAACCCCTGGGGGTAACTGTAGAGAACATGACAGATGAAGCGAGGAGTCAGTGTCGTTGGGCATCCAAAGGCCCTTCACCCCTTCCCTCACGAGTACAACACGCATTTTTGCTTTCATATTCACTTGCTAATTTGAGAGAGAGAGAGAGAGAGAAGGCAAAAAAAAAAAAAAAACATTGTCATTGTTCTTTTAGGTGTTGTGCAAGGTCAGGAGGTATCTGTGGTTTATTTGCTATTGTCGGCTCCTCCCTGATTAGATAGGCCAATTCGCTCGTGTGAGGGCCCTGACTATGTTTTTTTTTTTAATATATATATTTATAGTGGAAAGATCATGCTCGAAAGATGGAGATGGATACCATGGGACCATGGTTTGAAAGATGTTAGTCTATTCCAGTCATAGAGAAGGAGCATACATTTCATAAATGAGATGGCGCTAAATGTGAACTCGAGATGGATTACTCTGGGGGTCCATATCCTTGAGTAGAACAAAGGCTAACATTGATTGCGAGATTGCCCTTTGTCATGGCCTCTCCACCGGTCTAGCAATCGGTACTATCCCTCGAGGTGGCCACGAAGACTACAAGTCTACGCATGGCTGTAATCGCTTTTGCTTGTTACCTGTCACTAACCATTGCTATTTTTAAGCAGTTTCTTGATCTACTAGATTTGGTGTGGCCCGCAACTCTGCTCGCAGAAGGTATTAACATATGCTCACTTCTTTTCTGCGGAACAAATTGGCGATGATTCAATAAAGTCGCCTTTCTTTTAACCCAACACGTGTATTGCAATGTTAGCAAGTCCTTTGAGATGTCATAAAGTCAAGTTAATAGTTCTCATGTCATCACTGAATTTCCTGCGCACCTGGAATGCGGGATAAAACTTTTGTTTCACTATCAGAAGTGCATAGCTATTATTTTTTCTTTTGGCCATGGAGAAGAGTAGAACGTGGAAAGGATTTTATCTAGTATAATTGCTAAATGAAGATGAAGGGAAGGCAGTGCAAAAGGATGAAGACTTGAAAGAGCTATCGTCTGCACTAGGGGATCAAGGACATGGCAATACTAGCTAGATTGAGTTTAGTCCAATACATCCACTGATCGCGCTAGCTCACATTAACGTTTTCCAGAGAAACTCAGGATGCCCCAGATATCCAGCCCAATGAATGAGGACCTGATCCAAGTACAATCCCGGTTTGGGCAACGAAGCTAGGAACTCACTCTCTTCGTGATTTTCTCTCGCGTCCAGGAGAAATGTATGACCATAGCATACAATCTCAAGACAAAGCTGGATCCGAACTCGAAGTACTTTTTGACCGATGGGGTATGTTACCGTGTACTCCAACTTCAAATTCTGTACTAGAACTCTTATGGATGGCGAACAATCCGATCGAAATCACTCTTTCTGTTGGCTATATTTGATTTCATTGACCTCATCGATCTTAGGACTGTGTTGATTCAAAGAGCTGAAGACAAGGTTTCCTTTTCAACAGTTAAAACATCAGTACTTCCCCACTCATGCTGTCGCATGGTCAGTATGAACTTGCGACGAATAAGGCAAACGGGAGCTGTTCCCCCTCCCTCCCTCCCTCCCTACTAACGCACCTTCCAGGGGACTAGACCAAATCTGCGACTCAAGCTGTAAATAGTATTGTAGCTCTTGACAAAGATTCGTCAGGTATTTTCGTATCTCACCCTTGGAGACACACTCTCTCTGCATATGTCTGTGAGGTTCCTACATAGAAAGAAGCAGTTACCAAACCCTATTTCTCAACCTGGTAAAAAAAAAAAGTGGAACGGGCTCAATAGCACTATTCAGTTCTCTCTATCGTTGTAGCCGCGCCGATGACCAAGCTTTTCAAGAGCTTAGAGTGACCTATCTCACCGAGTTTTTGTTTTCAAATAGAGTCCAAGTATCGGCAACACCTTTCCTTCCTAGTGTCCTTTGAGGTCTTCATACAGAACCCCCTGCGATTTTTTTTTCTCTCTCTCTCGAAATCAAGGTCAGTAAAAAGATCCAATGTTGAACTATCACATTCTGCTCTCTTCATGCTCACGCATAAAATTAAACAATCGGTCAAACAGTCTACAGTAAAATAAAAAAGAAGAGAAATTGTATTACTCATGCTGATAGCCAAGAACGAGGGAACGTTCGTGAATTAATGCTCAAATTGCCCTGCGCGCTACGGTCGACCTAGAGCCATCAATGGTCATCAGGTGTTCGGTGCCGCCTTAGAAACCGGTCTTTGGCAAGTTCAAACTGTACTCCATCTTTCATCCATGTCCATGCAAACCATTGAAGTGAAATCCATCCTACAACAAACCCACTCAACATTAACTTTCGCAGTCGATTCCGTCCTACACTCAAGACTATCCACCTCTCCAATCGACCAACTCGTCTCCTTTGTCGAGTGGAAGTATTGGATGGTTCATTAGCCTGTCCTTGACGAATATCTTCATTGTTCTCATTCCCTTCGTTTATGCGATTGCAATTGCTGTACATGTTGTCGTTCCAATAGTGCAAAGAAGAAGCTGACCAAATCGTCCTCAATCTCATCCACGCCCCACCCACTCGATTCCCGATCCCATGACGACTCCAACCATCACCCTCGACCGTCGACCACGCCCCTTCTCAATCAAACTTCTTTGACTTTTTCTTGCCAGAGCTTGCTCCAGCTCCCTTCTCTCCAGCGATGGCAGGTGCAGTCTTGGTCTGGGGCACGTTCCAGTAGAGAGCCATTTGGAGGGCAAGGACGCAGTTGAAGAGGGTGCTGAGCATGAAGCCTGACAAGATGATCCAATCGTCCACCTCGGTCAAGGTCGTGTACACACGAGCCAAGGATCCTGCAAAGTAGTTGAACACGGTAAAGGCAGAGAGTTGTCCTGTGCTTCCGTTCTTGTAGTTTTCAACGATTTGAGGCACCTTGGAGAACAAGTTGATGGGGATGGTTGAGGCCTGGAGGAAGGCGAGCATTCCTGGGGAGATCAAGGCCGTGGAGACGAACGATCCATCCATACCACGGACCTCGGAAGTACGTGCAAGGATATTACCCAAGAAAAGGAACGAAGTGATGATGGCAAAAGCCGAGGTGCTCTTGCCACGATAAAACATCATGAGGGCAAGGATGATCAGATTCTGAATCGTCACGAAAAAGGTCTCGCCATAGGTCGAGATGGGATTCTGTTGTCGGACATTGTACGCGAGCGAGATGATGCTGGCCAGGGTTTCGAGCATATAGGAGGAGAATGAGACACCTTCTGCAGAGTGGGCCTGGAGGATCTTGATGATCTGTGGGACCTTGACGATGGCACCACCGGCAACGATGCCCAGACCGAGACCCTTGGAGATGCCATACTTGATGCAGGGCACATCGCGGTAGTTGAGGTCCTCGA
Organism: Mortierella sp. BCC40632; assembly: GCA_011634665.1. Taxonomy (NCBI): domain Eukaryota; kingdom Fungi; phylum Mortierellomycota; class Mortierellomycetes; order Mortierellales; family Mortierellaceae; genus Mortierella; species Mortierella sp. BCC40632. Next base: position 477,611 of record WAEK01000009.1, read on the forward strand.
TCAGTGACGTGTAACAGGTCTCGCCGATGATGGCCACGGCGGGACGCTTCAGGAAGTAGGGCAGCTGCATTGTATCTTGCTTTGCTTGATGGACGACGGGGTGTGAAGATGAGAAGAAAAGGAGAGATGGATGGGGTGAGGGAGGTTTGGGGGGAAGAATTTATCTCACTCGAGAACGTGACAAGCGCAGAGATCAAATCAAGCTGAGGTCTCTGATTATTCGGAGAAGCAGTAACAGGTAGAGAACGACACATCTTGTCTCTAATGGAAAACAGTGGAGCATAGGCGGCGGGTGAAGGAGAATAAAGGAGCCAAGGTTCCTGGAGTGACTGGGCGAGAAGCTGTGGAACATGTTGAAGGACATTTATGAAGGGGTATCGAGTATCCCGGCCAAGAGAATCCGAGGAGAGAGACGACCATGGAAACTTACCAAGAGTTGGTGCCTGTAGAGTCGATAATACGAGTTCCGGAGACTGTTACATTAGTCATGAGCAATCCGTTTACTAGTATGCGTGTCAGTCAATGACTGGTAGTGAGTTACTGGCGCGTATCTGGGACGAAGGCAAAGTCATCTTTACTGGCGTTGAAATTCATGACAATACCTCTGCTGACAAGGTCGTCGAGGATCTTTGCACGAACGCGTTGTTGGACCGACATTGACACAGAGGAGATGTGGTTTAAATGCCTTTACATTGACTGGTAAGGCTTTCAGCTGGACTCTCTCCTATGGTCCATGAAGAACGAGAGGTGTGAACACCAATAATGGTCATAGAGCAAGAGGTTTGTTGCCGACCACTAGCGTGAGTTCCCACTCATTTGGATAGACCATCCCAAACAGCAGATGGTTTAGGCAAAGACACCAGACCTGTAAGGATCGCTCTTTGTGGTCCCTACACTGTGCGGGGGGGAGCCAAATGATTGCTGCAAGCACCTTCAGATTCTTTTTTGAGATATCAAAGATCCCTTGGAGATTGATCATCCTAGGGGCACGAGCAAGAAAAAAACTTATACGCTGATGCTTCTTGACACCAACCCACTTTCTCTTAGCAAAGACTAAGTACAGTGTCACTGTCTGTAGTGACTCAATGCCGAGAAAAGTCATCTTGGGCTTTCTCTTTTTTTTTTTTTTCACATACGCACACCCATCCACGTTCAACCGCTTATCAGACACCTATTTCCACACACTCATACCCGTCTGGCACCGAACTGAGCAAAAGGAATTCCACAAGTGATGAAAGGCGCTTCCCAAGAGAAAGAGCGCCAAACTCGATAAAAGAAGAAGCTAGCAACCCGGACGATGTGGCGATAGTGGATTGAATGATTGTGCCAGTATTTGGTACAGTCATACCACAAGGGCGTTGCTTAGGGGCCAGAATACGCATCCTCACCAAGCTTACTGCCCTCTAATCTTGCTAATTAACCCCCCAAAGACAAGAAAGCCAGCCTGATCGGTACACTCCAAGAACGTATAACGGGAGAAGCCTCGATCCAAGAGAATATGATCCTTTTCAAAGGCTCTACCGAGGGTGAGACAGCACTGGATCAACTGGATATTGGACTCGCGAGAACTAGAAGGGGTTGATGGATGACTGGGTACCCAAAGACATGGAACTCTCTAGGACAACATTCATATTGCTCCAGACGGTCCTCAGAGTCCTGCTCGATTCGCCCAATATTCGACTTAGGCAAGCAGTTGACCGTAAGCATGTAAAGGACATTGCCTTAAACTGCACGACATTCATGGATGAACAGTGTGATGCTGTGGCAACGATCGCGAATGTTCTGGGATCCATGGTGCACAAGCGACAGCCAGACTTGGCATAGTCGGGCCCGAAACTTTTTGCATCGACTACTCCTATCGCCTTCAGGACTCTAGTGATAATCGTGAATGCAGTCTTGAGAACGACAGGATACCCCAGGAGAGAGCCTGCCCAAGCACTCCCCCCTCCCCTCTACAATGATAACCTAACATCCGAGCTCCTGTTGAATTCAAGAAGATATCTACCAGAATTTAAGCGACATGAGATGATGGGTATCTCATGGGAACAAACATCACCCAAAATGCTTCTTTGGTGTGCCTCATTTTGGTGATGCCAAAGCCTTATAGCATTCGCCAACCTATTAATATCCAATAAACGGAGCCATACAAGTTGAGCGCCAAGGTCGGCAACAGTATTCTCAACAAATGGGATTGTGGTTCGATAACTAGTTTCGTTTCATTCAGACCACTTACAGGGATCTACTACAGCTTGTAGATTGCAAACATTTTTATCAGTTCAGGTAAAATAATAGGAACCTGGATTAACAGCCAGAGAAGTTAATACAGTCTATTTTTTTTTTCTTCTCCTCTGGATAATTTACTCAGAGAATATAGTTACTGGTCCTTGCCTAAAAAAAAAAAAAAAAAAAAAAAAAAAATGACGGGCGTAGACACCCTGATAGAAAAGACTTCATTTACTGCCTTTAGTAATCGCAGAGAGACAGCAGGGGCAGCTGTGAGATCATGGATAGGCGGACAGAATCGATGAGGTGACAACGAGTTACAAAAGAATTATGACAATGCTCGATGAAAGAGGAGCAAGACTTGTGTAGTTTGCTTTCGTTGGTCCTGAAGAATTGTGAATAGTGTAACCAAGATGATAAAGGTAAATGGCTGTGTGGAGTGCGTCAACCCGGACTGTCTATCCTTTTGTGTTTTGTGGTGGTGATATCAATATCAAGAGCGTCCCAACTGCTCGGTAGTCAGATTCTGGTGTCGCTCTCAAAGTTTTTTTCTTCTTCTTCTGGTCGACGTCCTTTCTCACCTCTAACCAACGCCATTCAGGTACTGGAGCCAAACTGTTTCAAAGGCTGGAGCCGGTGAAGTAGAGCCGGTTAACCAGCGTCTCTCTCTCTATTTTTTTTTTCTCAAGCACCTGTTAAAGCCCACTGGAACTTATCTCTGAGAGTACACGTGTTTGGAACCGTTCGTTAGCCAGTTCACTAGAGGAGCCCATTAGCTCGCTTCAGTGGATAGACGGCTAACTGACGAAAAAATATAATGATCAAACTGCTGTTTACCGCCCTTTGGCTCAAAGCACCCCTTCAACTATCTTTGGAGATGCAATTGTGAAGCACCCTCCCCCTCCCTGACCCAACAGCGCCAGGACAATCAACGGGTTAAATATTCTTCTCATGCTGCATGAACTTCTCCTTGTTTTGCCTTGAACACTTTTATTTTGTGGGATTGAGGCTGCTACGAACAACCGAGTTGGTGACTTCGACATATCCCTTCTTGCCCGCCTGTGTCACATAACCAGAGACGATAGGCTCTGACTGAGGCAAGGAAGATCCCTTGATTACTTCCACAAAAGAGTCTCCCATCCCGCTATCGGTTGCTGTGCTGTCTCTTGCTCTTGACGACGACTCTCCACCAGCAGTCGATCGACCATAGGAATCCTCTACCAACGATGATCCAGAGCTCGATCCAGATCTTGACATTGATGCTTGTCTTACTCGGACATGCGACCGAGTCATAATTGAATCTGTTCCGTTCTCATCCTCAGAAGGTTCTTTGGCAATGGAGGATGTACGGCTATGGGCCCTACTCGACCTACGACTGCCCGAGACCTTCTTTTGAACAAAGATGACCCTTGGGATAACACCCTGGACAAGTTCGACAACACTCTGTTGTGCCTCCACATGAATATGACTCTCCAGATGTCGAACTACATGACTGATGCCTTCTTCTGTCTCACAAATCAAAAGTTGCCTTGGATCGAATAGTTTGGGTCCACGCTTCTCGGGGTTGATTAGACCTGCGTTCCTGAGCATAGTCAGAATTTGGTCTCGTTCACGCTCTTGCCACAGCTGTCGTTCCTGTTTGATCTGCTCCAATTCCTGAAGGCTCGGTTCACGCTCCTTGCCATGGGTGGATTGTGTTTGTGTCTGCGCAGAGGGACAGAGTAGGATCAGATGAAGGTTGTAGTTTTCTGCAAGATGAATGAGCAATGGTAGTGCGCCTTCAACAAATCCATAGTTGGGTGCTGTTGGGTCCGGTGAAGGATTCCAGACAAACGTCTGTGGGTGATCAAGACGAGCAGTTGATGTCGGTTAGTATAGGCGGCCACGCTCAGACGCTTTCCTTGCTGCAGCAACACATGAAAAGGGGTAACCAATAGGAAATACTTGCATTTTTCAGAGAAATGGTCATGACCCGACGGTTCCTCTTGACTGTTTTTGCAATCTTGGAGCCAAGTCGCGATAATGAGGACGACTGCGCCTACAGCAGTGAGAAAAGAGAGAGAACATAAATAGACGGATAGGGACGGAAGAAGGTCATGGGGTTAGTAGATCGGAAGGGATACAACGGGTCGGGCCAGCCTTTCTTTCTTCTTTTTCTTTTGCTTTCCCGCATGGTCATCCAGGGAGGCTCACTGTCGTGCGAAACGTTAAATGAAGACGCTGTTTTGTCGGGCGATGGGGTCTCTGACGACGACAGCACCCTTTCCAAAGACACTGGAACTGGAGACTCATTCCGCTCCCGGCCAACACACATACACGAACACAAAAAATAAGGGTAAAAAGCACCCTTAGGGGATGTCGGGGTCTAACAATTACCTCTGCTGCATTCGGACTTGCCCGAGTGTTATGATCCAGTCCAGTCAGGGTAGCGTCGTTATTCGTTGATCCACGGGCATTGTTCTGATCGGTTCGATTGCCGCCGGCAGGGCGTCCACTGCCTCCGCTCTTCTTTTGTTGACGATAGACATACAGTCCGAGCGACACAACACTGCAGGCAAGGGTTGTGTAGGCGACCAGAGCGCCCATTCGACGGTTCTTGTTCACTTGATTCTTACTCATAGTGGCGGGGAGGCTTTTTTTTTTTTTTTTTTTTTGTTCGCCAACGACGATTTGGAATGAGATGAGGAATGAGATGAGTGAAAGGGCGTTCTAGCGATTGGTATATGACAGATAAAGCCGGGAACGCCAGAGAAAGGAAAAGAAGAGTGGGGAAGAAAGAGAAAAAGGAACGAAGAAAAAAGAGAAGAGCGAAGAAAAAAGAAAAGAGAAATAAAGAGAGAAGAGAGAGAGAGAAAGAGAGAAGAACAAGACCGATGGTGGTTGTACAAGAGACAATGTGCGATGGACAGATTCAGGTGGTTGTCTGAATCCTGCAAAAAGTGAAAAAAAAAAAAAGCGGGACGGAGATCGATGCTGATCCGGTTATTATATTTCCTGCGCACAAATGATCCTGAAAACTGCAGTTGATGAACCGACACTGATGGTTGACTGGCTGGTAGCTCGGGATGATGCCTGTTGAGAAGAAAAGGAGAGAAGAGAGAAAGGAAGGAGAGGAGGGGAGACTCAAAAAAGAACGAGTGGAAGAATGAAAGAATGAATGGATGAATGAATGGGGACAAGGAGAGAGAATGAGTGAGTGAGCGAGTGAGTGTTTGTGTCGAGTGTGAGAAGAGTCTGAAGTGAAAACGCGGGGGATTCAAACAGGCAGGTCTGGGTATGATTGACACATGACACCGAAAACACTTTTTGACCGTGCACACACACAATTCTCTCTTTCTCCTTGTCTCTCTCTCTCTCTCTTTCTTTCTCTCTTTCTCTCTTTCTCTCTTGCTCCTCCTCCTCCTCCAGTCCAAAGGGGGACAAAGGTGGACAATGCACTATCACAGACAATGCACGCATGGACAATGCTTCGGTCCTGAGGCGAAGAGGACAAGCAAACCATTCGGCTGAAAATGATTCCCGTCTACGCTCTTCTAGGTCTCCGCGCGAACAGGAGCTTGCTCCCCCGACCCCCTGCTAGTGAAATCTCGTTACAAATCATGAATCTAAAAGGCGCTGCACCCACCTCCAGCTGCATGTATCCTGTTTTCCAGTTTCCTGTGTTATTGCAAGGAGTAGAGAGGCCTAGGAAACGCGTCGCTTTCTCCTCTTACTCCTTCTTCGCCCCCTTCTACTCACCGACTCAGTTACTTCTCAGGATCGAACTGGACTGGAAAGACGATGGGTACCTGTCTCCTTTCTGTGAGATGGACGCTGCCCCCTGCCTTTTACTTTTTGGAGAGCCAGCCCCATGTATTCTACTCTTTTTATAAAGACCAATACCCATGGTTGCTCAGCCAAGGCAGGGGCCGGAATCCAAGCCACGATTTGAAGGAGGGTACCAATGGTTGGATCGGGAGCTTGCTATCTAGGAGGAGGAGAAGGAAGAGGAAGAGGAAGAAGACGAGGAGGAAGGAGGCAAGGACGACTACAATATGATCGGCTCGCTCCATTGTCCGCAGCCTAGAGAGAGAAAGAGTCCGATGTGACTGTCGACAAAGGCCCATTGGCCTTGCAAGTCAGTGTCAGGCCATCTGCACCGTTGATCCGCCTGCTAAAAAGAAGCTGATCATCTCTCACTCTTTTTTTTTTTATTCTTCACTCTCAAGTCTGTTGCCCATTCATCACTCTCTCTTTTTTTCTTTCTCTCCTCTTACCTCTCCCTCCCTCTGCTTTTTTTTTTTTTTTTTTTTTTTTGTCATTCCTTCTACCCCACCTCAAGTCCAGAAATGTCTCCGCAATTGAACCAGCCCACCCCCATCAAGGCCATTAATGGTGTGCTTGCCCCACATCATTTGAACGGTGGACCAGTTCCCCATCCCGCCTCTGCTCCTGCAACCGCTGCCATTTCTGGTGCCTCCACTCCGGCCTCTACCTCAAGCCCTGGTCCAGTCTCTGCAGAAGCCTACTTTGCCTCGCATGTTGCCCCCAAGAGCTTGCCCGAGAATGCCGAAAAAATCCGGACCTTTGTTGACCGACACATGCATGAGGGTCGCCGTGTCGTCCTTGTCACTGTAAGTTCCCACTGACTTGTCGATCTCTTTCTTAAACGAATTACTGCTCTTGTAAAAAAGCAAGCTAGACGGACCAGTCTTTCCTCCTTTCCCTTTTTTTTTTTTTTTTTTCTTCTCTCTTCTCGTGCCTTTGCCCGGTGTTTGTGGCGATTGGGCAAGAATTGAGATGATACTCTCTCATTTTTTTTCCGATGTGGATTGCCCAGCCGATTCCACTATTTGCACTTTCCAAGTTGCTTTTGTGTGTCTGTGTGTTCATACTCGTCATTTTCCATCACCCATTCCGCCACGTTGTTTTTTTTTTACCTTATCCTGCATTTCTTTTTTGATTGCCTGTCTGAATAACCCTCTCTTCACCTCGGCTTCTTCTCCTTTTTTGGACAAGCTCGGCCATTTGGGGGAAGGAGGGAAGGGTGCCGTTTATCATCCTTGAGTTGTTGGGTACGCAAGATCCTCTGACCAAAGAAAGAGAAGGGATCTGGGGATCTGGGGATCTGAGGTGGCAGCGGTAGAGAAGGAGACTACACATAAAAAAAAGGAAGAAAAAAAGCAACCCCCGTCCACAGTAGCAACCAGAAAGAGTCTTATCCTGGTGATATCCTAAAAAGACAGACTACTGATCAAACACACTCTTCCTTCCTCCTCTCCCCCTTTTTCTATCTCATTAGAGCGGTGGAACCACCGTGCCACTGGAGACGTTGACAGTCCGGTTCATTGACAATTTCAGTGCAGGAACGCGTGGAGCAACTTCTGCAGAGTACTTTTTGGAGCAAGGATACGCTGTCATTTTCATGCACCGCCAATTTTCTCTCCAGCCCTACAGCCGCCATTACAGTCACACCAAGAACTGCTTCCTCGAGTTTATGGAGGCTGACGATGCTGGCATTCACGGTACGTTGTTTTTCTTTTCTTTCTTTCCCCCAAAGGATACAGACAATAGAAATTTCTTTATGCTCCGGCTCCACTGACTGCGCGCACCGAATTAAGCGCCATTTTTTTTTTTTCCCACTCTTGGGGCTCACTACAACATACATGAACGCTGCTCTAACATACCGTGTCACTCTTTTTGAATGGCTTATACAGTGATGCCAGCCTATGTTGAAAAGATGCGTACTATTCTCGGAAAGTATAGAGAGGTAAGTAACCGACACAGTAACAAAAGAGTGTGCAAAGTGCTATAAAGACAATTGTCAGCTTGTATTGCCAATGCGCCCATTGTTTTCTGTCCATTCCGCTAATGATTGTGTTCTCGGACCTCTCTTTTTTTTTTTTTTTTTTAGACGCAGAAGGCTGGCACCTTGCTTTCACTCGAATTTGTTACAGTACATGACTATCTTTTTCCTTCTTCGGGAGGCAGCTCAGATTATTTCCAAAATGGATGTCCATGCCATGTATTACTTGGCTGCAGCTGTCAGCGACTTTTTCATTCCTGCGGACAAAATGGCAGAGCACAAGATCCAGTCTGGAGATGGACTCTTGAACTTATCGATGGACCAGGTGCCCAAGATCCTGAAGCCTCTTGTCAACGACTGGACACCCAAGGCATTCATCATTTCCTTCAAGCTCGAGACGGATGAGGCACTCCTTCCGATGAAGTCTCGTCAGGCATTGAAGCGCTATGGACATCAGATTGTGATTGGAAACTTGTTGACGACCCGAAAGAGAGTAGTTCATCTGATTACAATGGAAGGAGAATCCGAGATTCGATTGACGGCTGAGGAGGATGAGGTTGAGCATATCGAGATTGAGAGTCGAATTGTTCCAGAGTTGATCCAGCGACACACAGAGTGGATTGATGCCTGTGGCAATCGTGGTGAATGCGGGATCCGTCACCCTACCAAGGCTTGAACAAGAATCTGAGCCCTTTTTTTTTTTTTTTTTTTTTTTTTTCTCTTTTTTTTTTAACTGCTTGTCTCTCATTCCGCCTTTCCTATCTTTTTTCTTCTTCTTCTTTCTAGCAGAATCTTCTCTACTCCCCTCTCCTCTCTCACTAGCTCATTGATCGATTATCGCACATTTCTGTAAATTATTCTTTCATCCTCTACTGTTTGCTGTGCGGCAGTGCTTTCCCTCTTCTTTCTCTTTTTCTCACTCACACACATACACATTCTCGCTCTTTGCTAAAAAAAAATGGAATAAGGGGAAAAAAAAGATTTGCTTGCTCTGCCATGTGTACAAGATCCGCCAAATAGTAACGAAAAGGGATTCAATATCATAAGCATGGAGCGACATTTTCTTTTTCTTTTTTTTTTTCCTCTTTTGGCAACTCATACTCAAAGACTAAGCAGCCCATCTCTTTCTTTTTTTTTTCTTTCCTTCTTTCTTTCTTTGTCTCTCCTCCATACCCACCTTCAGTTTTCAAAGGGTCTCAGCTCTTGACCGGACATTTTTTTTTTTTTTTTTTGTCATCCCAAAGGCATACAGTAAAGTGGTTTCATAATTTTTCCATGTCTTTCTATTTCTCCCCCTCCCAAAAAGGCCTATCGGCAAAATCACACCACGGGATATTAAACCGAATCGGTTTACCTGGAATATCCTCCAAAAAAAAAAAAAAAAGAAAAAGAGAGGTAGAGAGAAAGATAGATAGAGAGAGAGAGAGAGAGAGAGAGAGAGAGAGAGAGAAATTAGGGCCATTCATCGAAAAATGTTTACTAAGTGTTATAAAAAAAAAAAAGAGAAAGAAAGAAAGAAAGAAAAACTATTCAAACAAACCAACCAAAGGTTAAAAGAAAGAGAGAGAAAGAGAGAAAGAGAGGGGGGTGTTTGCTCAGAACATCAACGACAAGGAGGAACTGAAAATTCCTCGACCGGCTGCGTTTTCTTTTTTTTTTTTTGATGTTGTTACTCATTCCAGTCTACAAAAGACATTTCTGAGACGACCCAAGAAGAAAGAATATCCAAGACTAGAAAGAAAGAAAGAAAGTAAGAAAACTATCTTTCACAAGCAACTAAAAAAAAAAAAAAAAAAATGTGTGTGTGTGTGTACAGATATTTTCTCTTTTCTTTTTTTTTTCCTTCAAAGAAAAGAATCCAGACTTGACTCTTGATTAGCCGCATTGGCCTCTGTTGTCGCCAACAAACGATCCCGCAACACTCCACACCGAGTCTCAAGAATCGAGAGGAATCGGTTCATCTGGCGAGCATTCATCTGACCCACCACATCCTCAAACTTGGTCTCATCCATAATCAGGTTGTTTGAAAGACCCTGGACAAGGTTTGGGTTTGTGGATGCTTGTTGAGGTTGTGACTCCTTCTTGGGCGAAGCAGAATCGGCTGGAGTGGCCACAGCTGAAGGCAAAGAAGAAGAAATTCGCTCTTCTTCCTCACTATCACTCGACATGGCACCCGTGGCAGCCTTGACAGCATTCCGTCCAGTCAAATCACGGGCCTTGCGGCTCATCTCCTCCACAATCGTCGCCACCGTAGTTGGGTCCTTGGGCAACAACTCTTCCACAGTCTTGCCTTGGGCACGTGCCTGGACTTGAGCCTGAACATGGGCCAAAGCCAAGGCCTGTGCCTGTGCATGGGCCTGATGAGCCAAGTTGCCTCCCCAATCACGACGACGACGAGCAATTTTGGACTTGCGCATCGTCACGGGTCGGTCTCGGTTATGGAGCTTGGCATAGAGTCCACAGGCATTGCAAATAGGCTCACCATTCTCGTTCTTGCGCCAGAGTGGGGTTTCCGTCTGGGAGCAGTTGGCACACTCGATTCCTTGCTTGGCAGTCATCAAGGGAGGAGACGTGCGCTGAGCAGGAGGTGGAGGAACAAGTGCCTGAGAGTAGAACTTGGCAAGGTCAGGGAAGGAGTGGAGACCCGAGTCCGAGTCACTGTCCGAAGACGAGGACTCGGATGGGGCCGAGAGTGGGAATCCTGTGAGGTCCGAGAGACCAGTGGGGCCAGGGGATGTGCCTCGGCTGGAGGAAGGACCGCTGCGGCCATAGGGCATAGAAGAAGTACGAAGATTCTCAAGGACAGTGGGAAGCTTGGTACGGACATGGAGAGGACGATGAGCACCATACTGCTTGTAGTAGAGACCACAAGCATTGCAGAGCGAATGCTGACGATCAGGGGTGCGTCGCCAGAGTGGGGTCTTGGTCACCTTACAGTTGAAGCAGACAAGCTGGCGGGGAGCCTTGCCAGATACAACTCCTTTGCCCTGGCTGCTAGATGGAGCCGAGGCAAGAGACATATTTGCGGGAGCTTCAGGGCTAAGAGATCGCTCCGCAAGCGTGGGCGAAGGCGAAGAAGAAGGGCTCTTCTCACCTTCGGAAGATGAGGAAGAGGGTGCAGGCGAGGTAGGCGCCGAAACATGGTCTTCTTCCATCGCAGTTTGATGTTCAATCGATGCTGAGGCACTCTCCTGCTTCACTTGCTCCTGCTGCTGCTGCTGCTGTTGCCATTGGGCGAGGTAACGAGCGAGGTTATCAGCATCGATCTGCTGCTGCTTCTCCTTCATAACCAATTGCTGACGCTGCTGTTCCTCCTGCTCTTGTTGTCTCTTTTGTTCCATGATCTGCTGTTGCAAAGCTGGCAAGGCCCAGTTTCCAAAGTTCTGGCTGTTGGCGGCAATGTAGGCATGCACAAGAGCCGCCTGACGCACGGCCTCATCCAACGCAGGCTTGCGCTCGGTCAGGAGAGGCGCCGGGGTGACGGTGGAAGTCGAGGTCAAAGCAGCGGCGGCAGCAGCGGTTGAGGCAACAAAGGGGGTGGGATCATGCATGGTAGCAAAGTCGTCAAAACAGTAGGTCTCAAGGCTGGGGCTCTGTTGAGTGGACGAGAACGAGTCGATAGAGAGAACGGGCGAGTTCGAGTCGCTCGAGAACGGAGTGTAGTCGAGCACGTCCTGGGTCGAGAGGAGCAGATCGTGATCACTCTCAAGCCAGGAGCCGACGTTTGCCGCGGCGGCGGCGGCCGAGGTTGCGTTGGTCTGAGCAAACATAGTTGTGTAAAGATATCGAAAGGAATGGTGGGATAACCGTTGGAGAGGAAATAAGGGTTGGCTTGAGAAACGTGACCTGGAAAAGGTTCAAGATAGGAAGAAGACGAGGCCGTAATAAGGTTCCGGAGACTCGATAAGGAAGAGTGGAATAAAGGGCAAGGAGAGAGAGAAAGGTCGGTAGAAACTGGAGAGAGAGAAAGAGAGGGAGGCGAAATAAAGCGATTGCGGATGCGTGCGTGTGAAAGAAGAGAGATAGATAGATAGAGAGAGACGGAGAGAGGTAGAGAGAAACTGGACTAGAGGCGGCAAAGAGTTGTAGTATGAGGTATTTTCGGGGTATGGGATGAGGGATATTCAGGGAGGTAAGCGCTTTAAGGATCAACGAGAAGTGGGGCGAGTGTTCAATCGACTTCACGGCCGACGTGGCCGCCGCTGGTAAGGTAGAAGTATGCCATGTTGAATAAAGAATAAAAAAAAAAGAAAAAAAAGTGGTGGGTGTGGGAAGCTGGGTGATCAACTAGAGTGCCTGGCTGTTAGGGTCTAGTTGTAGATCGATGATCGAAATAAAAAGAACAGAAAAGGGATGAAGGGTAGGCGACGATGCGTCAGCCAGCAATGGCAAGATCGAACGTCAGCACTTTTCGGCAATGGGAAGAAGAGCAAAGCCGATGGCTGAAATGCAGAGCCTTCTGGTGAGAAAGGGCGGCAGGGTGGTGAGATGGATGATGGGAGGAAGGAAAGAGAAAGAGAGCAACAGTGGTGGAGTGGTCCTTTTTAAATGGGACGGGCCGGCACGAGGTACGTACGCTGGCCAAGAAAAAGACAAAAGTCGTGCTTTTCGAAGACAGAATGCCCGCCAATCGGGCGCGGTTCGGCCACGCCCCACGTACGCGGCCAAATATCGAGACGGCTCATGGGCCAGTCAGAATGACAGGTGGTGGTGGCCCAGACTGTCTCCTATGCGTTCCCTTTTCTCTGGGTCTCTCTCTCCGCCTTACCTGTCGATCCAGTCTGCCAGCTCTGCCAGCCCAGCTCTCGCTCAGCCCAACCTTGCCCGGTCTCGGAGACCGCCAGACATCTCTTCACCTATCGACGGGACATGTCCTTCCCGCTCTCTGCGCGTGCTGCCTGAACCCAATAATCCATGGTGCCCGCGCCCCTTTGGATTTCTTTCGGACTCGAATACTAATCATGCCCTTGTGTAGCCACGCAAATATGGCAAACATCACTGCTATTGGGCTTTTTTAACTCTTTGCATCCCTTTTCGCTCTCCATCTCTCTCTCTCTCTTTTTTCATCAGTTTGCCCCCATTCTTTATTCCATCATCTTGACCCCATCACATTTCCATTTTCTCGAGAACCCTGCAGCAATCAAGATCCATGTTGTGTTTCCAGGACACTGACTCTAAAAACGTCGACAGTGGCATTTTGGATAAGAATAGTACAGTAGCCGCTGGTCTAGACATGGATAAAGAGGCAACCTTGCGCTCGGATGTGCTTCGGAGTCTGGAACATCCACTAGGAAAGAACTCTGCTCTGCCCAAGGTTCCCCAAGGAACGTTTGTCTATGCGACCGCACCTGCGCGTATCGATCTCAGCGGAGGATGGACGGATGTGGCACTCATCTGGTAATGAGTGCAAGGTTCAGCATGTTGGACAAATACGGAAGCGAGCTTTTACCCGGCGGATCGGCAAATCCCGATATCAGAGGAGCTGACCCGGAACTTTCTTTTTCTTCATAGTCGGGATCATGGCGGCAAGGTCACGAATGTGGCCGTGAATGTGAACAATACCGTGAGTCCTTTACTATTATTATTTTTCTTTATTGGTATTTCATTTGCTGCATTTTACCTTCTTCTCTCTACTAAATTCTCTTTGTTCCTGGGGTTTCCTATCCGATATGTAGGCACCTTATAAGGTCAAGGCACGACGAACAAAACAGTAGGACCACACAGACTCGATGAAAAAAAAAAAAAAAAAAAAAAAAACCAAGAGGTCATGAGCATGCACGTTCTACCTTGTCTGATTCTCATGTCTCTCTCACGCTCCTTCCTGCAAAGCTTGGTCCTTTCGTGCTCGTACGACGACAACTCAGCGCCAATGACCATCGACAGTCTAGACCAGCTTATGGACTATGCAGACCCATCCATACCCTTTGCATTAATCAAGGCCTGCATTGTTGCTACTGGGATTCTGGGTATCACCGCTCCAGTGCATCCTGTCCTTCAACGAACGGTATCCTCTTCTGAACCTGTGTTCTCAGACCCTGACTTGATTAGTGCAGGTACGACAACAGGAGAGATGTCGCTGCAACATTTGCTGGAAACTACGGGCGGTGGGCTAGAGATTACACTCTTTTCAAGTCTCCCACAAGGCTCAGGTATGCTGCAGAATGCTTTTTTTTTTTTTTTTTTTTTTGGGTCTAGTATAATTTTGGTCAAAGAGTCCCAAGGGTCCCTCCCCTCTCCCATCTGACTCTTTCCAGTCCAGCCACCATCAGAGGAATGTTCTATGCATCGAGAGTTTAGGACCCGAGAGCACGCAAACATACACACGCACTGTATTAATAACATGTTATCCGGAACTGTGTGTGCCTCTCTTTTTTTTTTTTTTTTTGTCTCTCTCCTCGGTGGAAACGAATGTTGGGGCGTGGGATATTTTACTTTTTTAGGCCTAGGATCAAGTTCGATTCTGGGGTCAGCACTCTTGGCAGTGTTAATGACACTCATGAATGAACCCTACTCGATCGATGAGCTCTCCTACAAGACTCTTCATGTCGAAATGATGATGACCACCTGTAAGTTTGCTTCTATCTTGTAATGAAAAAAAAAGGCCTTCTTTTTTTCCCCCACTTTGTAGAAAGATGCTCGTGGTACTTTCTGCTGAGGCGACTTTTTTTTTTTTTTTTTTTTTTTTTTTTGAAATATGGTTCCGAAATAGGCGGGGGATGGCAGGATTCTCTCGGAGGGATTGTGCCTGGATTCAAGGTTCTTACCAGCGAGCCAGGCCCGGAAATCCAGGTACATAATCATAATGAGTAAAGCAGTGAACAAGAGTACCTTTTTTTTATTCTTTCCTTTCACATGCCAATTGAACCCTCTTTCGTCCCTTACCTATCAGGTCCGGACAGAGCAGCTTCCACTTTCAGCAGAGTGGATTCAAGAGTTCGATTCAAGGTTGTTGCTGATCTACACAGGCAAGACACGACTTGCCAAGAACTTGATGGATACTGTCCTAATGAAATGGAACAATCGTGACAAGGAAATTGTGGATACCATGGACCGCCTAGTCGAAAACTCGAACCGATGTGAGCTTGCACTGACTCAAGGTAAATCATGAACACAGTGGTCAAAAGAAGAAAAGAAGAAAAGCTCCTGAAAAAAAAAATAGCAACAACCTTATTTGTAAACTGTGAACATACCGTTAACGGTCCAAAGGACTATCTCGGACATAACTTGATCTCCCTTCCAGGTGATTTCGAGACCGTAGGCGAGATCATATCGGGCTACTACAAGGACAAAATGTTCCTGTCAAACACAACCCTAAATGATCCTCCTGTCGTTGCTGCTTTGCTTCGTCATTTGGACTCTATGGTTGATGGTGCGACTCTATGCGGAGCTGGAGCAGGAGGTTTCCTAGCTATATTGATCAAAGAGGGATTGGATCGTGGACATGTCCTAAAGGAAGCCAAGAAAGCTGTTGCCCTGTACTACTCTAACAATGACAAGGATGAGGACCATTCAAATAGGGGTGACCGAGACGATGATGGAGAAGAGGGGGCAATGTGGGTTTGGGAGGTAACTGTTGATAATACCCATGGATTAGTAGTCACCGTTGGAGAGGCATGTTAGTCATTACACCAAAGGATAGTAGTACACATATCCACCTTAGATGACTCTTATTATTTTATTCTTTTTCTTCTTCTTCAGGTTAAAGTAAAAGCATCCAAAACTACAGACATATACACTGTGTCAGTAGGAAGATGGGCTTTATGAGTTCTTGAGTCTGTTATAAGAAGGGGCGTAAACACAATGGTCACCATGGCAGCATATGGATATTGGCGCCGCTCTCGAAGCAAGCCAATACCATGGTCTAGTTGCAGCTCCTTAGTATACGGGGAGAAGTCTAGTTTTCAAGACCATAAAGAAACATCTGCCATAGCATGTAGGAATAGCTCTAGAAATTTCTTTGGACTATCATTTCTCACGCGTGGTGGTATACCGTAAAAGGAAGAGCAGGCGTATCATTCGTGTGGTTGATGGTTGGGGATTTTTTTTTTTTTTGCGGCAAGTCCGGAACACAATGCCCGGTTTGAGATACCAAAGGCGATTTCATGGATGTATAAGCAATGCATAGGAGCACAGCATTCTCTCCTCCCTCTCTTCGAGTCGAAACAATCTGCTCAGTTGCAATTAGCCACATGTCACATTTGAGTAAATGACCACAGAGTTCAGTTTCTTTTTTGTTTGAGTGTGTGTGTGTCCTTTGGTCTCTACTGGTCCGCAATATGATTTGCCCTCCACTCCTCGGCATTCAAACATTCATCGATGAATGGGGTGAACTGACACCTCCACGGGGCCAAAAGCAAAAAAAAAAAAAAAAAAACAAACGAGTGAGTGAATGAGTGAATGAGTGAACCTTCCAATGTGCATTTCAAACAAAGACACCCAAGTCCCACTATAGCATTTATTACTCTGTTCCTGATCGACATGGTCCATTCCCGATAACCCCAATTCTCGAGCAAAACGGAGTACAGTACACCGGTGGAAATCAAGAAAAAAGAGAGAAAAGGAACATGTATACACATACGATAACGTTTCTCTCTCGGAACAGTGTCTAAAACGAGATGTAAGCTACTACCTGGAGACCCTCCAATGATTGAGGGAGGGGGATCCTATCCAACTCAGAGTCAAAGATAATGCGTGTCCCAAGATGGAGAGGCCGAACTCCAATATCTCTTTTTGTGCAAAAAAAAAAAAATGGCTCCGGTCAACACTGGCCTTCTTTTTCTTTTTTTCCCGCGCCCTCTCGCCTCTTTATCGTTTTCATCCCCTACTCTCCTGTCCTGTGCCCTTCAACAGAATTATTATTATTGTTGTTGTTGTTTTGTTCGTGTAAAACAAAAGAGGAAAAAGCAATCGACCAATGTTTTCCTAGATCGACAGCTACCGAACTGCTGGTCCATATTTTTTCTTTCTTTCTTTCTTTCTTTCTTTCCCCTTCCCCCCATCCAAAAAAGGAGAATGGGAGGGGGCCCCGATACCGAGAGCCACACACGTACTCTCTCTCTCTCTTATATACTCATATTTAATTCTATTCATTCTTTGACGAAAAAGGTTACTCCTTCTCTTTGGACCTTGTTCAAGAGAACGCGTTTCTGAGATCGCCCAATTTTTTTTTTTTTTTTTTTTTTTTAAAAAAAAGAGAGAATTGACCAGAAGATCTTCCTCTTTGTTTCAAACTCTTTTCGGTCTAGCTTTTACCTTGGACTAGACTAGACAAAAGGAGAAGGAGAAGGTGGACCATTTTTTTTTTTTTTTTCCTAGGAGATTTTATATTTCTGACAATTGAAAAAAAAAAAAAAAGAGTTGTTGGTTCTCATGTCTACACACATCACTCCACCTCCACTTTATATGTTCACACACACACACACACACACACACACACACACACACACATATATATTCATACACAAACAATTTTTTTTTTTTTTTTTTTTTTTTTTTGGATGCAAAAGTTCGTAGCCGTGACCGTGAGTGGTCTGGTAGTCATATATATTACAAGGAGGGTAAAAGGAGGGGGGAAGAACTAACTGGATAAACATAAACAGGTAGGGACCAAGAAATTAAAAAAAAAAAAAAAGAACAGTAAAAGAATGGAGAAGAAAACAATCAAAGATAGATATATAGATAGAGTAGGTCTGGGTGTGTGTGAACAGGAGGAGCGAATGAGTGAGTGAAGAGGATTGAGCAAGTTGGGTATGAAGGGCGTGTCTTTGGTGTCTTGTCGTTTCTCCTGTCTCGTTATTTTTTGTTTTTTTTTTTTTTTTTTTTTGTCTTTTTCTTTCTTTGTACATTTCAGTGGAGGAAAAGAGGTATCCTTTTCGCCTCAGGGTGTGTCATCATTATACACGAATTGGCTTCTTTCCATATGCAACATAAATCGTCTGGTACGCTCGGTGTTCTTTGGTTTCACTCTGCATCATCTCCTTGACCATCTCTCGGATATGGTTCTCAGACTTGGAGGCAGCCTTGGCAAGATGAGGGGTCACGGTCTCGAGAATGGCACCAATGTTTTGCTTCCAGAGTTGACCCAACTTTCCGCCCCATTCGCCCAATGGCACCGAGTATTCCTTCACTTGGACCTCAACAAAACCAGCTTCGATCATCATCTGACTCAATGTCCTGACAGCAGCTGGGTCCACGTGCCTCGAGCCCATTGACCGCAGCATATAATCGAACAACAGACTTGTCTTTGGTCCAGCATCATGTACGCTCACATCTGATTCAACCGACTCGAACCATCCGCCAGGCTTGCAGAGTCGATAAGCCTCCTTGACGGCTGTCTGCCAGTCCTGAGCCGTGAATCCTGCAGAGACATTTCGTTGAAAGACCACGTCAAAGCATCCTTCGGGCTGTGACTTGTTTAGACCAGTGAGGATATTTTCGCAAAAGAAGGAGCAGTTGCGGGGGTGGATAGCAGCTGGAAAAATGGGTGAGATGTCGATTCCGACAAAGTTGACTGTACTCATATCTGTTGCCATGTCCTAGAATAGTTAGATAGAGAAAGGGAGAGAGAAAGGGGTCAGAGTTAGTCGAGTGTTCACATGATTCGCGTTTCGTGTGTGTGCGACAGGGGAGAGGAACAGATGACTTGTTCCTTATTGAAAGACGTGTGGTACCCAAGGACCCGTTGTTCTTCAACCCCAACCCCCCAACCCCCACCTTAAAGTCGGGTAAAGAGAGAAAGGGGGAGGAGGGGGGGGGGACCGATATCGGATGAGATAGAGGGTGTGTGTGTTGTATTGTGTAAGGGTGCAGCGGACAATGGCGGCACATGATACGCAGCAGCGATCATGCGTCCATCCAAGGGGAGATACGCTACACAATGCGATCGGAGCTTGGGCCAACTCAAAAGAATGTTACATCCAAAGGTACCACCTCAAAAAAAAAAAAAAAAAAAAAAAAAAAAAAAGAGAGAGAAAAGGGAGGGAGTGAAAGGGGAAAAGGGCGGGGAGTGTGGAGAATGGGAAAGTGGGAGAATGGAGGATGGGTAGAAGAGTAAGAGCAACAGCGATGGGGCACAAACAAGTTCCTCCTCCTTGCTTTTGCTCTCTCTCTCAATCTCTCTAGCCATTCTCGACTGGTTGATGGGCGATGCAATAGGAAAGATTCTTCTTTTGTCAACACCACCAAGGTCCAGCCATTCAGTCATGGTTATCCAGGCACATGGATTGGCTGTCGCACAGCACAGGGCAAGACTGAATAGAGGAAAGTGACAAGAGGTTGAGAAAGAGATGGAAGGGCACACCCATTCTCGCATAAAAATAAAAAAAGATCCTTCCAGGCTGACAATCCACTTTCCCAAGAGCTCTCTCTTTCTCTCTCTCTGTTGCCATGCTGTCATTCCCCCCTTTCTTGTCCACCTTCCAGCCTATTGCGCTTACAAAACGCTAACAAGCCAAAAAGGAAAGGGTGGCAACATGATGCTCTGACTCTATCCGAAACCTGAATGGTTACTGTTGTTGCTCATGCTCGCTACTGCAGCGATGCTGATGAAGGCAATCACAAAATGGCGCTGGTGTTGGTTGTTGTTGTGTGTGTGCGTGTGTGTGCGTGTGTGCAAATGTGCGTGTGCGTGTAGATGTGGATGTGGAAATGTATGTCGTGTGTGATATTGCGTTGGGCGGTGGTGGGGTAGGAGGAGGAGGAGGAGGAGGAGGAGGAGGAGAGAGAGAGTTGGCTGGGCTGTCAATGCAGGTGGGTGATTACATCACACACATAATCACCACTAGAGCAAAGAAGGGGAAGGTCGAGGTCGACCTCTCATTGTCCGATGCAGCTCCACCCGCATCGTCTCGGCGACCCCATTAGTCATCCCCATTCAAGGCACAACAAACAAGGCCGCGATGGCATGGAACAAAAAAGGGGTGGAGAAGAGAAAAGTAGAGTGGAGAGAGTGGAAGGTAGAGAAGAGGTAGAGAGAATTGATACACGACACCGTGCAACCCAATATGATACGCGCATGCAGACAAAGAAGCATAATCGATGGAGAGACGAGATAGACTCTCGTCGGAGAAAAAAAAAAAAAAAAAAGAGGTAGTGTTGAAAGAGAGTGAGAGTAGGAGGCTGGCGGATGATGAGAGGCTTACCATGGTCCATGTGGCTGGGCCGCAGCCAAGGTCGATCACTCGACCATTTTCAGGAATGGGCACATGAATGTTCTTGCCGCCTTGGATCATCTTGAAGACATAGTGTTGTAGGTGAAGCCTAGACAAAGAGTTTCCATCCAACAAATCATTGGGTTTTCGTTAGTTACTAGACTGAAAAAAGAAAAAAAAAAAAAAAAAAAAAAAAAAAAAAAAAAAGAAAAGAATAGGGAGAGGAGCGACAATCTACACTGGGTCCTATTTCTTCATTCTTTGTCAGCAAGTACGACGTTTGTGGTTCAAGGCCATGGAGAAGGAAAATGTAGGCGAAAGAAGCATGCGCATTTGAGTGCTACATGGCTCCGAAGGCAAGTGAAAAACAGGACGCGAGGTAGAGCTGCAGCTCAAAAAGCGCGTGTGTGGTGCGAGGAAAGTGGTGGCCCAAGGCCGGTGCGAGAGTAGTGCAAAGGGAACAGTCGTGGAGAAAGAGCCAAGTTGGCTAAAATGCAAATGCAAACGCATGCGAAAAAAGAAAAAAAAAATAACATCCGAGCTCTCGAAGAGGATTGCTCGTGTTCGCTCATACTCTCTTGACGAACAGAAAGAGACCACCCCGAAAGACAACCCTCTTCTTGTCACCCCTGACAAGCCATTCCAACACAGCGATCTCGACATCAGCTCTTTTCTCGGACGTAATACCAGTAGAGCCCTCTTCTCGCGGAGGTGACGAGCGGGAGGAACGGAAAAGCAAAAAAAAAAAAAAAAAAAAAAAAAAAAAAAGAGAGAGAGAGAGAGAGAGAGAGAGAGAAAAGAAAAAGAGTAGCGCATGGAAGTGACACATGCCTACGCAGCAGGGAGACGCGCTTCCTCGGACACCACACCAAGGATCGTCCAAGGAGAGACGGAAAGATAGTGCCAACTCTTAGTGTGTGGACCAAAAGTCACGCTCAGCCTCCACAAGACAACCCCCGAGCGGATTGGCGGCTTTATGGTTAACTCTCTTTCAGTCTCTGCGGCATAGGAGAGGAAGGGAAAAGGGCAAAAGGAGAGGGCACGATAGTATGCTTTCTTCATCTTTCTTTCTGCGCACATCCTGGTGGTGGTGGTGGTGGTGGTGGCGCGAAAAACCCGGCTGACCCGAATACATTTTTGTTCACAACAACGCGCGCACTTTTTCTTGGCCGCTTTGCCGTAGAGGGTTCCACGAACTTTTCAGGCCAGATCCTTCTTACCTGTCGACTTCTTCAGTGTCATTCGGCAGCATGTATAGACTAGACGTGTTGTGATAGCGTCTACCATGCAGCCAGCGGAATTCTTGACCAGAGGCGAGATCATCTGGGTGTTCTTCCGAGTGCCGTGGCAGATGATCATGATGGATGCTGCTATTGGGCGTTGTGCCAAAAATGGACCCGTGCGAGGAAGGAGAGAGCGATTCCATGGTCTGGTTCGAAGATCTCCGCCGACCAAAGGTCTTTTGGAGCGAGAGCGATGAAGCATGGTGCTGTGGATGTTGAGTCAAGGGATGGCTGCTGGAGGGAGAGGAGGTGGAATATTGAAGGGGTTTTGTGGAAGAGGAAGTGGGCAAGGACGAAGGGATCTGGAGGTGTTGCTGGCTGCGAGTGCAGCTGTGGTTCTGTGGGTAGCCCCGGTTGCGGCCAGTGGCAACGAGATTCTGTTTGCGATCATGAGAGTTGCTGAGCTGCTGGTGGTAGTGTTGGATGAACTGGTTGTTTGGGTTAGGGGTGTAGAACGAACGCTCCTTTGAGAACGAGCCACGGCCCTTGAGGTTGGTGGCGTAGGATTGTGGGCCGCTGGAGCGACCAGAGCCGGAGTGATGGTTGTGAACAGCGCGTGTGGAGGAGCCTGCAGCACCCATGGCGAGGAGGCGGGCAATGGAGTGGAGGAGGAAGGAGGGAGGAGGGAGGAGAGTGGGATGGGAAGGGAGGTAATTGAGAAAGTGGAGGGAGAAGGAGAGAGAGTGAGAGAGAGAGAAAGAGAGAAAGAGAGAGATGATGAGATGGAGATGAATGCAACGAGAACGGGTGAATGGGATTGCAAGGAGTAGCAAGAAGTAGCGACGAGGAGGAGAGAGAGAGAAAGAGAGAGAGAGAGAGAGAGGAGAGAGAGAGAGAGAGAAAGAGAGAAAGGAGAAGAGAAGAGAAAAGAAAAAGAAAAGAAGAGAAAAAGTAAAAATGAGAGTGGCGAACAGTGGGCAAATATAAGGCGAGATCGGGTCGAGTCGTTCGTTGGTGGGGCGCGGGCGGAGAAGAAGAAGAAAGAAAGAAAGAGAGAGAGATAGTTAGTCTAGTGATTAGAATAGGATTTTGAATTAAGATGTCTCTTTTTATAATGGACAAATATCTCTTTTTTACTCTTTACTACACCGATTGAATCCGCGCCGGTTGCTCTGCGCTCTCTCTCTCTCTCTCTCTCTCTCTCTCTCTCTCTCTCTCTCTCTCTCTCTCTCTCTCTCTTCTCTCTCCCTCCATCACTCTCCATCACTCGCCATCACTATCTCTCTCTCTCGCTCGCTCGCTCGCTCATACTCTATCTCTTGCAACCCCCAATTCATTCAATCCCTCTTACTCCCGCCTCTCTTTCTGCACGGTTTGTGGGGACTATCCAGTCACCCCTGCCGCTCACCCGCCGCCGCCCTTGTTGCCGTTGCTGCCGTTGCTATTGATGCTATTAATGCTACTGCCGCCGTTGCGAATGTCGCCGCGATTACTGTTACGTTTCCGGTCACCACCGCCGGCCTCGGCACTAGGCCTGCCCTTCGCCGATGCATGCAAGCAAACCTGCGGTAGTCTGGGCTGCATCGCCCCGTCTACCTCCACCAACAGGCCTGTCTACACCCTCCTTGCGACAATTTGCTCCTCTTCCTGCTCCTCCCCCACATCCCAACCCCCCACCCCCCCTTCTCTCTCTCTCTCTCTCTCTCTCTCTCTCTCTCTCTCTCTCTCTGTTCCCTCATCTTCCTATTCCTCATCTTTTGCTCCTGTTCATCCCCTGCCCGATGCTTATCCCATCAATCCTACTGATGCAGGTGGCCATTCCCGCCTGCCAATGCACAATGGCGCGTCTGTGGGCGAGAGCGTCCGAGGCGAGTGAGCGAGCGTGCCCAAAGCAAGGACATGGATGTGTGTATGTGTGTAAATGTGTGCGAGAGAAAGGAAGAAGAGAAGAGAGTAAAAGGAGAAAGAAAAGGTCCGTCCGGTCTATCCATGCATCCGTCCTCATGATCGCGCCAACCTCAATCAATCAATAGACTCGACGCACTTTACAAAGTGTCTTCTCTCTCTCTCTCTCTCTCTCTCTCTCTCTCTCTCTCTCTCTCTCTCTCTCCTCAGCTCTGCTGTCCATTCATACCTTACGTCGGCGCCTCTCCCTCGGGTATTGGGCAATCCTGATAATCTCCTCTGCGGCGACATACCCGCTTGTCAACAAAGAAAAAACTGTAGACAGTCGCCTTGTCACTAGTAATCTGCCAGGTCAAAAAGAGGTGAGCAAAAGTAGAGTGGAGATGCACCATGCTACCCATCTTGGTTAGGGCAGCTAAATATGAGTAGAGTTGGTTGCCTGATGGATGGCACCTTTCCTCGGATAGCAGTCAACAATCACAAAGGCCTGCACTAGGGCCTCGAGCGAGAGAACCACTTGCTTGCCAAGAATCCTCAATCCCCTTATTTTAACCTGCATGTCACCTTCTACCTTCCGCACATGCCCTTTCTTCTCTCCTTCCAGCCCACTCCTTCCATTGCGATGCTTCTCTCTGCCATGTACACTCTTTGGTCATACAAGGAAATTAGGCACTCTGCAATATGATGCAGGAGAGGCAAAGACATATTGGGTTAATAGGTCGGGTTGAACGGAGCAAAAAACGAATAGCGGGAGGTGAGGGGACGGGCACCCTCGAGAGTGAAGATACGTATACCCTGTACACCTGGCTCCTCTGTCTCTCACTCGCTCGCTTGGACCACAGACAGACAGAACGGACCTCGTCCTGTTCATTTTCGGATAACCGTGGCTACCCCTCTCTCTCCCTCTCTCTGTCTTCTTGGATATGAGCCAGAGAATACTCCTTCTGGCAGAACAGGATAGACAATGGGATATCTCCAAGAGCGAATCCATGCAGTCCGTGTGGAGAAGGTTTGTTTTGGGCAAGAGAGAACAAAATATCGTCTCTCTTTTCCTGGCTCGCCCGCTCACCCTCCCCTCCTCTCTGCTCCTAGTGTTTGCTGTTTTGTGTATACTCTGGTCCTCTCACCCTCTCTCTCTTTTCTTTCTGTACGATGGCCTATTCGCCGGACTTGAGGGGTTGCGTCGAGTGAGAAAAGCAAAGGATTCGCCCTACCACCCGCCACGAGTCCGAGTACTGAAAATGTACCTTCCTTCCTCCTTTTTTTTTTTTTTTATTTTATTTTGTTATTGTTGTTTCCCTGTCTTCCGTCTCGCGTTTCTCGAAGCGATGCTTCAGCATTCCCTGAAAGCGGACATCATTGAACAGTCTTGTCTCCCAAATCAAGCCTGTCTCGTCCAAGTAAACACATGCTTCGACACACCACCAAAAGAGTACACCTCAGTGCCAGGGAGAGAGCGAGGCGTGCGTGAATGAGCCAAACAAGAAATGTCAAAAGGGCAAAACGAGAAAATCTCTTTTAGTGAGCGACCAGGCACGGTTCGGCTGTCCCTGAACCCCACATCCAAACAGTAGGTTCAAACGAATGGTCTGTTCAGAGATCAGGGACGTCACTCCGGTTTGTATAGATTCTAGATCCACTCACCCAGTCTTTCATTTCCATCTTCCTATTCTCCCTCAACCTGCCCTGTCAACCTTTCGAATGAACGGGTGCCAATATTTTGTGTTCTGGAGATGAACCTCGCTACTAAGGTCGTTGCCAGAGTCTGCCCGTTTGCCCTTTTGCCAACAAACACAAGGCAGTTGCCGTCTTTGGAACCCTTGACGAGGTGTGTAACACACCTACAGAACACAAGCCGAGCCCAGTCGTGGTCTGCCACTGTCGTACTCTGTCCCTGAAGTGTTCTCTCTCCTCCGTTCCCCTCCCCTCCCTTAGTGACTACGAGCCCGCGTGGCCATCTTCTTTACCCCTCCTTTTCTTGAACGGTCGCGATTTGTTCATTTCTTTTTGTTGGTAACTCGTTCATTCTAGCATTCCCCCACTCTCTGATTAGCGGCTAGATACTATGCTCCCAGCTCAAAATCCGATATCCTGCTCATTGGAACCCTTGCGTATTCATACCTCTAGGCTCAATTGTCGTATCATCTATCATCAATTCTCCGACTCAAAAAAAAAAAAAAAAAAAAAAAGAACCCTCTCTCTTACTATCCACACACATACACCCCTAAATGGAGCGCGTCTAGTCCATTGTCCGCCTTCTATTACTTTTTTTCTCTTGGTTGCCTTCATAAGCCCTTGCCTCAACCTTCGGATAGCCCTTTCTTAATATCACCTGTTCCATAGCCTTCGTGTTCACTTTTTAATGAGCAAGATAATGCAAGTGCCTTTGACCTTATTTTATGTTCCCACCCCGCTTTTTCGCCGCCGTCTCTGGACCATCCCCCACCCTAGCCTAGGACCTTGAACCTTACTAATGATAGATCCTAGAGCTGGGTCAAGCTTGCATAAATGAGGGTATTGAAAAAAAAAAAAAAAAAAAAGACCGTGGAGTAGAAGAGGAGAGAGTCCTGGGAACTTTGATCCTTCATATTCATACTCATACTCATACTCTTTTTTTTTTTTTTTTTTTTTTTTTTTTTTTTGAAGAAGCGACAGCCTTGGGGTCGCAGAAAATTAGCCCTTGCACTCCGCACTTTTTCATTCATGTGCTTCTTCCAAGCACAGGACACCCGAAGGTATGGCGAAGGCCAATACTGGCTACTCGATAAGTAGGATAGTGATAAGGTCGTACGATAGGGTTTTACCTTTGAGGAGAGAGAGAGAGAGAGAGAGAGAGAGAGAGAGAGAGAGAGAGAGAGAGAGAGAGCGAGAAAGAGAGAAAGAGAGAAAGAAGAGAGTAGGATCGTCTGCTTACCTCACAGACTGTGTCCTGCACCAGTTCATTACCGGCGACTACAAGGTACCGCCTTAACCTAGAACAAGGACAAGTGCTTTGTCTATTTGCGTAAGCTATGGTAGTGGCGCAATGATAAAGAAGCAGGAAGGAAAAAAAAATAAAGAGGGTCGGGCTGACCCAACAAGCCAAGAGAGGTACCGTACTGGATACGGATCCAAATGTTATTCGATGACCTTGTATCAGGTCCACAACCTGATCTCCTTATGTCTCACTTGCTCTGACGCATACACTCATACTCTTTTGGACTTCGGAAAACAATCCTGCTGAGGACTTGTCGTCTTTCGTCGAGTTATACCTCCGCAATGAGTGTCCATGCATTTGGGACGCGTAGAAGTAATGATTCTCCTGACACTTGACCACGGCTTGGTGCCCGGAAAAAACTATGTACCTCGCTCATACAAGAAAGAGCCAATATAGGGGAATATGAACGGAAAGAACCATAACCTACCGAGGGCAATTCATGGAGCAGAGCTAGCAGAAGAGAGAGAGAGAGAGAGAGAGAGAGAGAGAGAGAGAAAAGGACTTTGAATAGGGGTATCTAATGCCCAATGCTCATGCTCTCAAGACTGTCGATGAAGGGGAGAGGGAGGAGAGGAGAGGGAGGAAGAGGTACCTGTTAATATAACTTTGAGCATAGTGGAAAATATGACCCGTTGCTATGATAGCCCAGAGTTGCCGAAATGCTCATCATGGCCCATTACTATTTTACCCTCCCTCCCCTACCTCTCTCTCTCTCTCTCTCCCATCCTCAGTCATCATTTTCCCTTTCTAGCATCATAGAGTTCGGAATATCTCTTTGTTCGGCGCACCCTTGCATGAGAGAGAGAGCCCTTCTCCAAAAGAAAATGAAGAACGACGTTCCTCTTTGCCCTTCATATCCATGAATTTCTTGGATGCTCACCCACCTCCTCCAACCTGTGTCGACTCTTTTTCGTTTCTCCCTTTGGCCGTCTTGATCTCACAGTGGCTCTTTCACAGGGCCGATCCAAGAATGACTGCATGCAATGACAAAAATGGAGACTGAATATTTTTTTTTTTTTTTTTTTGAGCACTTGCTGTGTTTGCACCCCATTGTAAAACCATGGAGTGTCCCACAAAGTCAAAATGTCAAAGGCTGTGCACGGGCACACACTCCTACGCCTTCCCTCCGTTTCAAACTATCGCCCATTGGTGCTGTCCATGCACTCTAACCAAGAGTTTGGAACCCTC
Organism: Mortierella sp. BCC40632; assembly: GCA_011634665.1. NCBI lineage: Eukaryota > Fungi > Mortierellomycota > Mortierellomycetes > Mortierellales > Mortierellaceae > Mortierella > Mortierella sp. BCC40632. The sequence goes on from WAEK01000009.1 coordinate 505,061, forward strand.
ATGCAATTCACTGAATCATCCGTTGTCATGTATTATATAAAAGACGAAGAACCTGTTCCAGTCAGCCATCTGGTTAGTCATGTAAAAAAAAGGTATTGGAGAAAGACGGTAGGCAATGTTGCACTAGGGCTCTCATTTAGCATTGACCCTCAAACTAATGTTGATGATATTCTTTTGGCATTGACATTGACATGGACATGGACATGGACAAATCCGTGCGAATAACCAATGCCTTTTGCCATCTCATTTTTAACCCTGGGATGCGTGCCATTGTATATTTCCCCGCAGGCTGTGAGGGTTAAGATAAACAGAGAGAGAGAGAGAGAGAGAGAGAGAGAGAGATAATGATGTTTGCATGTCGGTGGATTGAGTTTTCTTGTAGCTTTGTTTGCCGCCTTCGGTGGAATATGTAGACTAGGGCAAAAGAAAAAAAAAAAAAAGAGGTACGAGGGCCTTAGTCGGTTTTCCTAATTCCGAGGTCAGGAACACCAAGACTCAGTGCAACAAGGCGGGCATATCCTTGTCTCCTCCTCTTCCTTCCACCATCTCTCTACCTTTCTCCCTCCCAAAGTCATGAAACCCACATGCCCGAAAGTGTCTGAAGTTTCTTGGATGCTTACCAACATCCTATAGTCAAATCTAGGATCATGCGATGGGATGAGGAATGCCGGAATATCAATCCTGCACTTTTTTTTTTTTTTTTTTTTTTTAAGTTTTCCTCGGATCTTTTTTCTCTTTCTTTTTCTGTTTTACTGTCGCTCTTCATTCGCCTTAACCTATACACTTACTCTTTTTTACAACTATTGAATTTTTCAGTTTGAAAAGCATAGCCCTTGTCTACGCTATCCACATTAGGTAAAAGACCTTGGTGGTTTGACTCTTGAAATGCCTTCACGGGGATATTCTGCAATGCGCGCAAGTTAAAAAAAAAAAAGACCTGTACCGCTTTAGTTAACTTGGGATGGAAATGGCAATGAGTATCTGGTACGATGAAAGCCAATGTCTCTACTGTTTACAAGTGTTGGCGCCGCGGAAGAATTGCTGCAAAAAAAAAAAAAAAAAGAATGAGGGCAGAAAGAAAGAAAGAGGAGGCTATGTGGAATAGTCATGGATCAATAGCGCTTCAGGAAAGGATACTCTTTCCTCTCTGACTGTTCAAAGCTAACTCGTCTCAGATGTCATATCGTCATATCGAGAGTTCCGCCTGTCCCACAGGAGCTGTTTGAAAAGGAAAGTCACAAGAGGAGGAGGTTTCTCATCACGTGCAGAGATGGTGGCGATCGAGTCCAATAACATCTTTGACCAAAGAGTCCCAAAGACCTCAACGCGCGCTTTCAAGAACATCTCCATGACGATGGACGCCAAGGACATCGTGGACATTGCGTCGGAGCAAACTCGACAAGAAGATGTACCCGAAGCTTCCATCCCTATTCCGCCTCAGATTGCTGTGGTGGAGGGGTCTCCTTCGAAGCGAGTTTCTTTTTCTCCTAGCAAGCCCTTGGTCTCTCAGTCTTCCCATAGCCACCATTTTACTTCAACCCTTTCATCATCTACGGCTCCGACCACGCCCACAATACTTCGTGGGATCTTGAAAATGCCTTCGACACCTCAAAAAGATTATACTCTTGGGGCATCGTCCATCTCTCATTCTTCCGCTGGCTCGTCTTCTTCAACAGTCCATTCAAGAACCAATGACTCTTCCCACCCAGCAAACACCTTTACCGCCAAAATCGCCAAAAAGAAATTAGAATCTGTCTTGAAAAAGAAATTTGTCAGGAGCGCGATGAAGGCATTAGAGGCAGAAGATCCAAAAGTCCGAGCCTTGACCTATACATCGCTTCAGAAAAAGTTTCGAGCATGTGACGAGGACCAACATATCCAGGAAGTTCAGGATACTATCCGCCGATTTGCGGTCTGCCTATTGAGGGACCTGGATGTGACCACTCAGCCAACCAACTTGTACGTTACTAGTTTTTTTTTTTTTTTTTTTTTCACTTTTTCTGTTGATTTATCCGATGTGCTAGTCCCTTTCCCCTCCTTTTTATCCTTTGATACGACTCTCTAAAGAGCCCATGATCCTAACCTGGTCTTTTTTCTTTTGTTCGAAACCATTTATAGGGTCCAAGCAGCTTTGAAATGTCTGGGCTATTACCTCTACAACCAACATATTGTCCGAATGTTCAAAAGTATGGGCAATGCAGTGATTGTGATTGTAGAAGTGACTCTGATGCTGTTCCATTCAGACTCACACAATCGCTGTTTTTTTTTTCGCCTTCTTATGTTGATCCAACCCTTTCACTTTTAGAGTCCGAGATTGACTCGATTTTATCGAGTGTAATCACGGTCATCAACACCACAACCGAGAAGGTAAAGACAAAAAAAGGATATCACTTAACGCAGGTTTCTGTCATCCTTTTTTTTTTTTGCAGGCACGAGAATTTGTTCCGACTGTTTCTTAACTCGCATATTTTTCCCACTCCATTCTGGATAAATCAATACACCTAGACCACTTGCCATCTAGCAATTTGGAGCCTGACTTCACAGAGGATACCGTTCAGAGAGTTGGCGTCCTTTATACCCACTCTTGTACAGCTTTTTACCGATAATCTTGACTCTCGCTTTAACTCACTCAGTGTTATGAACGAATCCTTGCTGGTAAACATGCAGTCCTAGCCCCATTTCTTCTTCTTGACAAACCATTTATAGGAAGATGAGCTGACGGACTGTATTCTAATTCCTGTCTTTTCTCTCTCACTCTCTCGCTCAACTAGGCACTCTTTGCGCTCTTTTTCCAACACCCATCTGAAATGATGCCATATCTACATATCTGGTTGACTCCAGTGCTCCATCGTCTCCTCCATTCCGTTCCCGGCATACGTTCAAAGGCACTGGACATGATTTTGTTTGCGATTCCAATCTTGAACGAAAAAGAAGACCCACGTTGTCAACAGGCTGTTGCCTCGTTTATGAGCGAACACTGTGAGGCATTCCTGGCTAGACTCTCTGGAGAATTCTTGGACGTTGGGGACGAGGTGTATGCCATTACAGTGTGGGGAGCGTTGGTGTCACTCTTTGGCAAGGCCTTGCACCGGAGTTCTCATTTCAACCCAATGCTCAAGATGATTGAAAAATGTTTCAACAGTAGTGCTCCGACAAGACTCGAGATCCGAATGGCAGCTTTTCAAGCATGGACACGGTTGATCTACAGTTTTGCAATCGGAGGTCATATTACCAACGAAAAAATCTTTCGATTGATCCTGACACCCATCAAAAACTCGTTTTCGACAGATCGATACAAACGAACTCGACTCGCGTGTACAAATGCATGGATTGCATTCATTTATGCGTTGGGACAGGATCTTCCAAAGTTTGCGTCCGAGGCCTTTTTCCCAATGTTGAAATCTATTCTCCAGGATGAATCGGAACATATTCGGGACCTTGGATTACGACTAGTCCACGCCATTTTTACGAATTCTAGTGGTCAAGAGCTTGTTGAGGGTAGCCAGTTTATCGTTCCGGGCACGATTTCGTTTACGGACCTGGGTTGGTCAGATGTAGATTGGATGCGGACACAATTACTTGATGCTGGATTAGAAGGATTGTTCAACACGCTTCAGCGTCAGCACGAGATTACAGATGCCAACCATGACAAGTGGAAATCAAGTCGACTGACAGGATTGCCATTAATGACTGTCACAAGCAGTGCTATTTGGGAGAACATGGTCCGGGCCGTCCGCAATGTCAATATGATGGAGAAAGGTACTATCCTATACCCTCTATTGATTCTGTAGGGAGCACATGAAGTCGATGTACTTACTAGATTCTTGTGACCTCTCTCTCTCTCTCCGCCTCCCTCTCCCCCAATCCAACGTCATAGCTTTGAATCCGACTCCAGAAGCCGTTGGAGCGGTCTCTCGGCTCTTGTGCTTTATCGAAAAAGTGTCCCAAAGCGATCCAAATCCATTTGTCCCTGGTGATTGGCCAGAAAAAGATCTGAAGCAGATTGAAATCTTGAAACGAAATCCAGATGCGGCGGGATATATCTTTAGGGCAGATATGGTCTATTTTCTCTACGTTTGCATGGTCGATATATTTTCGATCCGAACTCTGGTGGCAGCGCGGTACAAAGTCCGGGACAACCTCCATGCACGACTCTTTAATGCTTTGAACAGATCGGGGATGGGAGAAGAGGCAAATGAGGAAGAAGAAGAAGATGCTTCACCACCAGTAGAAGGGCCCAAGGAACTGTCTCTTTCACCAGTCGAGTTTATCTTTAAGGTTTGGTTGGCAACAGGAGAGTCTGTCATTGGCACGGCATTTGAGACGTTGTTCTGGCAGTCATTGGCTACTTTGGTGGACATGTCCAAGCGAGGACCGAGGGCACTTGATTCATTTTACAAATGTCTTGGACATTTTACTGATATCAAGAACAAGAGACTGACTGATTCGAAAGCTATCTGGCCACCACCTGATAAACCAACTTCTGTCGAATCTTTTCGAGAGTTTCATCTTAAATTCTGGACCATCATTGGTAAGTCGCTGTACCTGGACAATAATGAGACTTTATTTTTATTTTATTTATTTTTATAATCGTGTACTCATTCATATCATCCTTCCCTTTTTATCTCGCTTTGCTATCATCTCATCCAGCCCAACGATTGGGAATGGCCTTTAATGAGATTAACGAGATTTCGGATGATGCTTCCGCCGATGGTTGTCATGGATACGACGATTTTTTCACCTTGCTCTTGCATCCTTTTATGACACTCTACGACCCCCGTGAAAGAAAGAGCAGTCGGTCATTGACCAACAAGGATCATAGCCAATGGATCAAGGAAAGTCAGGATGAAGAATCGCAAGAATACAAGATCAGTTTCCAGGGCCAAATCAAGACCATTTTCTTGCCAACCTTGACAGACCTACTCCGGACTTTTTACAAAGTGTCTCAACTCAAGCGTGGAAATGCTAATCAGGCAATGATCATGTTGACTGCACGAGTACGACAGTGCTATGATGACTCGGTACCATTTATCTGGATGCAGTACATGAGTATCGCTTATGCTACCAGGATCCTGGAGACGGTGATCGTCATGGACTCAAAGGGCAGTATCCTAGTACCCAAGGCAACTACATTTGGCTCTCATACGACTGGATCTTGGTCAGCCTCCCCAAGCGACTATGACGATCTGGTGAATCTGTGTGCCTTCTTATTCGAGCAAGCCTATGTGTGCATGGAGCGTCTTCCCTCCAGTAGTGAGGCGACCGATATTTCACCCGTCCAAGAGTATGTATTTGAACTAGTGGAAAAGACAATCAACAAGGCGCCCGTCCCCTTTATCATGCACTGGGTGAGTCGATTTGAGAACAGTCTCTTCCTATGGATCATGGATCCATTACAGCATATCCAAAACTGTCCAAAAGTCATCAACAGAGCCTATCGAGCGCGGATCGCTAAACTTTGGAGCCAATGTGTCCTACCAAGGTTGCTAAGCTGTGGAAATCAGAGCAAGGAGGGTCTTTCGAGGACGGCGTTTGGATCAGTGCATGCACCTCCAGTGGCGACGATCCGAAATACAGTGCAGCAGCAGCAGCAGCAACAACAACAACAACAGCAGCAAGGAATCGGCTCCTCGTCTGAGAAAGAGGCCATTGTAGACGATTCAAACTCGGATTCAGTCTCTCCAGACTTGTCGACGGATCCAGTGGATTCTGTGTTCAACTCCGAGAGTCTTGATTTATTGAGGCTGGTGCTTTTGGCTGGTCTTGGGTCTGAGAGCCAGAACATTGTGAACAAGACTCTTGAATTCTGGAACCTGAGTTGGGGTATGTACGGAGGACAAGGTCTCCAATATCCAGAGGAAATTGCATCTGCCATGAAACGTCTCAAGCTGGTCGCGACCGTGAGCCTTCCAGGTTGGGATTCTATCGAAACTCAAGTCAAGAAGAACAAGACGACTGATGAGGAGGAAGGAGCAGAGGAGCAGATCGAGCCACCAGTTTTTGCCACATTGTCCCAAGAAATCTTGTCATTGCCATCAGGTCTACTGATCCGACCAGCTCTGTCGAGGTTACTTAGAAAGAAGACAGCCCGGGAGACACCAGACTCGGAAACAACCGAGGGAGACTCGCAGACGACCGGAGTATCCCATAAAAAGATGAAACTGGAGACCAATGCCCCCTCAGCAGCACCGACTCTACCCTCGAAAGAGAGCTCGATTGACCATGATATAGTCACTAATGTATCAGCGGAGGAACCAAATAATGATAGTGGCAACAATGAGATCACTCATGACTTGCCAATTGAATCGACCGAGACAAGCACTGTTCAGGACGGAGCGGACAATGCTATTATCCAACAACCCGATTCACCCATACCACAGGCAACCTCGCAGGAAAACGTACCGATTGTACACGAGGGAGCAGAAATTTCTGATGACCAGTCGCATGCAGTACGCCGGAGCGGACGAAATAGAAAGCGTTCAAGAAAAAGTGCGGATGCTCTTGAATCGAGTGTAGCGGAACAGAGTCGACCTTTACCCGTCAAACGAAATCTGATGGCTCAATTCATGGAAGTCGCCAAGAATAGTGGCATAGGTGGTAATGGTGAAGGGGAGAGTGAGGTTGAACCATCGACAACAGAGGCATCAGCCGATGAGCTCGGGACTCGATCTCATTCTGCTTCATCTCGGCCAGCGTCCACGCCACCCAAGTCACGGAATCAACAGAAGAAGCGGCCATGGCCCAAGCCTTTTGAAGAGGGCACCATCTCGAGTGAAAGTGATCCTGCTCTCTCAGAAAAGTCTTCTACAGTCACGACGACCATGACAACTCGTCCACGGAAAGTGTCTGGAAAGAAGAATACTCCTTCCAAAACAACTTCTGAAGCGGCAATTCCTTCTACTTCTGTTCAGGACTCGAAGGAAGCAATTCAGGACAAGGTTCAGAGATCAGGGGCAGCGCCGGAACGTGATTCATCCAGTTCGTTACCTGAACATTCGAGTATGAGTACGGATGCCATGCCCTGTAACAGTAGCAGTTCCTTTTCTCGATCAGACCTTTCATTGGCGACAATTGAAGAAGTTGTGCAGAGTAGTGCATATGAATCGAAGGAGGGAGGATCTACCAATATGAGAATGGAGACCTCGGATGATTCTGGATCGACGGATGATTCTGCGAAACGAGATTCGAGAGTGATGTCTGTGACACGACCTGAGAGTAGTGGAGAGTTTCGAGAGATGATGCGATACTTGATAGAGACACGAGGATTAATTGGCAAGTTTGATCAAAGGCAAGTCTTGGATTTCTTTTCATGAATGTTCAATTTTTTTTTTTTTTTTTTTTTTTTTTTTTTTTTTTTTTTTTTTCAATTTTTGTTTTTTTTTTTTTTTTTTTTTGTGTTTGACTTGAAGTTAACAAACAAGATGTATTCAATATTTTTTAGACAATTGTTCGAGTTGCAGACACAAATCTCGGTGTTGAACAAGGAGTTATTGGGAGCATGGGGTCAATTCATGAAGATGGACGAGAGCAAAAAAGAACCTTCTTCTGCAGCATCCACTCAAGAATGCTAACTCCCCCCCCCCCTCCTTTCCACCTGTAATCTCTTTCTGTCGCTTTTTTTGTATCAATTTTTTTTTTTTTTGTTTTCTTGTATCAACATGGTAGCATTACCCTTTCTTTCATTCTTTTGTTGTTGTTGATGCAAGGTCTACCCTCTCCCCTCCTCTCTATGCTCCATTAAAATCATTGTAATATATTCCTAATGCTAATTCTCATTGGATTGACCATGCCAAACTCTCTATCAGTCTGTCTGTCTTTCTTTCTCACTTTTATGCAAGGCCTTCTATCCTTTACTAGGTGCTCATGCTCATTCGCCAGTCTACAATAAGCGAGAGATGATGGCGATGGTGGTGGTGGGGGGAGAAGAGGAGTAGGGGAGAGGAGAGAGACACGAGGGAGGGATAAGGTCTGGACCGTTTTGGTTCAATTGGAAGTAGCATTGGGAGAGATTGAGTGGATTGATTTTTTTTTTTTTTTTGGACAAAAAAAAAAAAAAAAAAAAAAAAAGGACACCAGTGGGCGTCGTCTATCCTTTGTAGCATGAACAGAAAAAAAAATGGGTGGTTGCAGAGAGAGGAAAAATAATAATAATGATAATAGGGAACAAGAAGGAGCAATGACAATGACAATGACAACAATGTCAAAGGCAACGACAATAGAGGTGACCATCACGAACAAAGAGAAAAAGACTAGAAAGGTCCGTGTCACCTAGTTTTGTAAAAAAAAAAAAAAAAAAAAAAAAAAAAAAAGGCCTGGCCCTCTTCCTTTTCTCCTCTACTCCCCGGTGAAAAAGTGATTGGCGCTAGAGATTTCGATGCCTCTTCTTCCTGGGACTTCTGATGGGCCAAGCACTTTCATTGGCAAGAGAGAGAGAAAAAAAAATAAATAAAGAAAGCAGGAATCGGGGCTAGAGAGACAGACAGACGAACAGGAAAGAGTGATAGAGATGACCTTTCCATCCTCCTTCTCCTTCTCCTCCTCCGCCTCCTCCTCCGCCCCCCCCCTTTCTCCTTCTCTCTTTAGCTTCTCTAGTATCTAGCGCAAAGGCGACAACGCGTTTGGACGAAAGAGCGCCAAATTAGGCCTAAATAAACAAGGAACATTTGTGAATAGTGGTGATGGCGATTGTGGTGGCTATGGAGAGAGAGAAGAGAGAAGAAAGAAAGAGGGAAAAATTTAATAAATGCTTGAACGGAAAACAATGCAAGAGATCGACCATTGTTTTTCTCCACTCGGAGAGACTCTAGAGAGCGAGAATAGGCCAAAGCGATACACCTGATCTCTTTTCCCTCTCTCTCTCTCTCTCTTTCTCTCTTTCTCTTTCTCTTTCTCCTGATCCTTTATTTCCCCACTACGACTACTGTAGTCTGTATCCTGTGAGGTTCTCTCTTGCTCATCTATTTGACTGTCTGTCTGTCTGTTTGTCTTTTTTTTTTTTTTTTTTTAGACTACCCTCCCGGGATAAAATGGCCTGTTTAAGATCTCATGGCCCGTTCTTTTCTGTTCGCTCCACTCTCCTTTTTTTTTTTCCTTCTCAAAAAGTTGACTTCGCCTCATTTTTTTTTTTTTTTTTTTTTTTTTTTTTTTTTTTTTTTTCCTCCAACGGTCCAATTGGCCGCCTCTCTTCAGATCCACCATCGCCTTCGATTCAAAAAAAAAAAAAAAAAAATCTCAATTTTTTTTTTTTTTTTTTTTTTCCTCGCTCACTGTTGACTCTTGGGAATTCTATTTGATACGATGACTGGACTATACGGATGACAAAACAAAACAAATAACCGATAGATGAATAAAGGTAAGCAAAAGAATGGACCAGGAGAGTGGTCAGACGAGTGGTTTGCTTTTGTTTTTCAAGATTTGTTCGTCATGCCTGCCCTAGTCCTTCGAGTCTCTCTCTCTCTCTCTCTCTCTCTCTCTCTCTCTCTCTCTCTCCTTCTCTTTTCGGGGAGATTGAGGGTAATACAAAGGTCCTCACCGTTTTCACTTTCTTTACTTTTTTCTTTTTTTTTTTTTTTTCTCTTTTTTTTTTTTTTTTTTTCACCTCCCCTCCCCCTCTTTCTCGCTTAAATGTGAGAGAAATGAAGGGTGGCCTATGAGGTTGTGTATACAGAGTCTGGCATCGGTCCGGGAAGGTCCTGCTTCCGAGGAAAAAAAAAAAAAAAAAAAAAAGAGAGAGAAAGAAAAAAACAATTCAGGATGACACCGATGCTGGGTCCACTACAGAGGCTGATGGATCTTGTGTTGTCATGGACAAATCAGATGTCGAGGGTAGTTCCTTTTCCCAATCGTCATGTGGTACGCCCTGGAGTTCATTTAGTGAACCTTGGACGACATATGTATAGGGTCCACCCTTCAGATGAGGTGTCGTCTCGTATGCGATCAAGAGTGTGCACCGTGGACAGTAGAGACGATATTGCTTTTCGAATTTGTTCTCATTTCTGTTCATAGTAAGAATGTCGAGGTCGGGGTCGAGTTGGTGGATGGGTTGGTTGAATGGGGTTCAAGAAAAAGAAGGGAAGAAAGGCATTGTTAGAATATGGCAAGAAAGAAAATGAAAGAGAGAGAGAGAGAAAGAAAGAAAGAAAGAAAGAGAAAGCCTAGGGATATCCATTGCGGTCTTCATTACCTCTTGACAATCTTGGCTTCTCCTGGAACAGCGTGTAGTTTATAGACCCGTGTAGCATTATTGAGAACGGTCGAGTTGTCGACTTCTCTCCGAGGCATCTGTCCTAGCTCCATGTCTAATTGAACGTTCATAAAAACAAAACAAAATAAATAAATATGGTGTCCAATATTTCTCCTCTATCTCTCTTGGCTTTGGATCGGACATGTGGTATCCCATCCTGACGGACCCAAACTTTTTGGGATGACTCCTGATAGCCCTTTTTCTCTTTCTTGCGTTTTTTTTATCCTTGTATGTCAAGCGTGTTTTTTTTTAAAGCTTTTTCCCGACCCTTTTGTCCTGAATAAGCTCCAGCATATATGAGGTAAAGTGAGAGTGAGAGTGAGAGTGAGAGTAAAAGAGAGCGAGAGAACTGAATGTAGTTTACCAATGACGAGAATAAACTCGCTGCAGAGACAATAGTACGAATGCAATCCCAACGAGTCATCCCGATTGTCGGACGACGAGATAATGCTGTTACTGATGATCCTTGGCATCTTTTTTTGTTCAGTTCAGTCCTGTCAGTGGCAAAATCTTTTTTGTTCGGTCCGGCCCTGTCGGTGGCAAAGTAGTATTCCAGAGTTCAGAAATGAAGAGAAATGGGAGGGTGATCAGGTCTCTGGTGGCATGAGCCCATAGACGACTGAAAAATTGGGAGGCTTGGCTGCTTTGCCTGCCTGCTTTGCCTCTCCTTTACTTGAGACGCGTAAAAGGGCTGTTTAGCCTTCTTTTTGAGAAAGAAAGAAAAGGATATTAACCAGGGAACACTCTAATCCGAGACACGAGTGATCCGTCTCCAGCAAACAGTAAAAACGAGTCAACATTCTGGACATGTGCAAACTCGTTTACGCGTGAAGAAAAGATCTAAACCCGACTACACCAAGGAGCAATGAAACCTAGACTATTCTCCCTCTTTCTCTTTTTCGCTAAAGTCCTTTAAAAAAAAAAAAAAAAAAAAAGGATAATGGTGCCTGAGCGAAGAACCCGTTGGGATAGCTTCTGATGATTCAGGCCCCATTTTTACCAGAGAATCTTGACAGAGTGCCCTGGAATCTCCTAGAGTAAGATCCAATGATCCACGATGGACATTCACATCTATACGACCACCACCTCTGTTGTATAGGGACATGACTAGGCTTTTCATCCCATCCTGGGACAAGATATTCCTTTCCTTCTTTCTTTCTTTCTTTTTTTTTTTTTTTTTTTTTTTTTTTTTTTTTAGACGAGTAAAGATGAATAAAAAATGCGAAAAGCATTTATTTTTTTTTATCGATCGCAAATAACAATCTCCTTTCAAGAAAACTCCTTTTCCCCCTCTCTCTCTCCTTCTCTCCATACATCCAATGCGAGAGGAGGGGAAGAAAAAAAAAAAAGTGGTTCTACAGAAGATTCTTTATGCCTTCTTGGTGGTCTTGACACTCGACTCCAATCCACCCCAGAGATAAACAACAGTAAAGACCAACAATCCAACACCCATGCTGGCAGCTCCTGTATAATAAGGATAAGCCTGGGAAATAAAGCGTGGGTACTGGTCATGACGGAATGGATGAATACCAACCGTGGTCACACTCTCGACATAGGTCAATCCAGGGCGCTTGTAGTTCACCATAAACTTGAAGACACCATATTGATCGGGCAGTTGCACCGTGGTCGTGAACGTGCCAACAGTGCTCTGGTCATCCAAGGGAACCATATCCAAGGTCTTGCGGATATAAGGATCCAACATGATCAACTCGAGCTGAACATCGTCCGCAGAGAATGGGTGCCATTCGCCATCATGGTACTCGGCGAGCGAGATGGTGTAGGTCTAAAATTCAAAAGAAGCGAAGAGGAGAGAGAGAAAGAGAGAGAAAGAGTCAGGAAGGGATGTTATGGTGAGACGAGTTCTGACAGGAAGCAAGAGTCGACTCTTAAAGGATGCATACCATGTTCTCCTTGATCCGGTAATGGGCTGGTGGCTCGGTCTCTCCAGCCTTGTGGTGCTCAACAGCAACAACATCAAGAACGCTCTTTTCCTGGAAAGTCCACTTGGTCAACTCTTCAATAAATTTGCGGTTGCCAGAGACGGTTCTAAAGAAGGTGGATTCCAGATGGTTAGGAAAAAAGAAGAAAAGGCACTAGATCCATGAAATGATAATAAGAAAAAAAGATGATCGACATACTCCTTGTCGCCATATTTGTTGACAGGTCCACTGAAAAAGGTGTTGGACAACATCTCGGTACTTCCGAGGAAGGCAATACGGGCATTGTTCCGGGACTGCATCACAGAGACCAAGCTGATATCCTTTCCTGCCATCACAGGGTTCTGCTTCACGGTCTCGGCCATGTTCACGGTCTCCCAGGAGTAAGACTCGGTTGGGGCCCAAAGGATCGGGGTCAAGAGAGGGTTCGAAGGATTGGCGTAATGGGCAATACCCCTGAACAAGATCTGTCCAGGCACCTTGTCCTGAGGAATAATCTCCTGGATCTTGGCCATGTTGGTCTCGGGGTTGACAACAATGGCATCATGCTTCTCCTTGCCAAGGTCCTTGTCATAGTTGAAATGATCGAGCACGGTCGTGTACCGGCTATCAAACTCGACGTCAAACTCACGAGAGAACTCGCGCATCGTGGTGGAGAGTTCGTCTGATCCAGCCACCAGAAGGTTTCCGCCTTCTGCCACGAATCCAACCACTGACTTGGCGCTCATGCCCTTTGGGAAATCTAATCCGGTTCCCAGAAAAAAAAAATAGAAAGGGGAGGAGTTAGTCTCGATATGACAACATGGTGCTATGATAAATAAATAAAAAAAAAAAAAAAAAAAAAAAAAAAAAAAAAAAACACGAAAGCGATCGAGAACAAAGAAAAAAAATAACGCGACACTCAGGACAAAAACAACGGTTCATCAAAAGAAAACACATGTACCTTTCATCTTTGGAGAAAGGATGAGGAGATTGTCAAACAGGCGGACATCATTCTTGGTCAATGTGATGGGCAAGCTCACGTCATGCAATGTGACATTGTAGTCGCGATCTATATCATATATAAGAAATAAAAAAAAAAAGACATCATCAGATGATGTCGCGCTGATTTCAAAAGATCCGCCATCACCGGTGCCATCATCTCCATCCTTCCAAGAAAAAGCAATCTCTAACCTTGCAGGTCTGTCCAGAAATCCATATACATGTCAGCAGTCTCTAGATTGTCCAACAGAACCAACGTGCGTGTCCCGGTCAAGGACGAGGCCGTCGCCACCAGAGCAACGGCCAAAGACGACAAGATGATGGAGGGTCGCATTGGAATGTGAAAAAAAAATATATGTATAAAAAAAAAAAAAAAAAAAAGGCGGGAAGAATAATGCTGACTGAATCCGATTCCTTGCTGAAACTACTCCTGATGAGAAGAAAAGAATAGAAAAAAGAGGACTGCGACTTGTGTTCTTGATGGAAGCACGAGTCAGCAATGTAATGGAGCAGATGAAAGAGAGAGAGAGAGAAAAGGGACTGGTGCGTCTACTCGAGACAACTCTCTCAGTTATCTGGGTCGTAGTACTTCCAGCCAATCATTGGCCGACATTTATCTTGATCCAGCTCTCCCTCTCTCTTCTGTTGCTGTCACGGCTCTTTTTTTTTTTTTTTTTTTTTTGGATACGATGTGTGCAGCCTGATAGACCCTTCTTCTACGCGTCATCTTTTATTTAGCTGAGAGGAACCGACCATGGCTTCTCGCCTGGCTTGGCTTCAATACGACTACTCTCAGCAATCGAATCTCCTACAAGCATTCGGATCTTTTCAGGCGTCGCCGGAAGAGGCAACACAAACGAACCCTTCAATCCATGACTTGCCCTTGCATACGACAGAGCATTCCGGATCGCAAAATAAACAGACGTTCCCAAAAAGAGTGGTGGTTCTCCCACACCCTTCGACTTGTAGATCGTTTCCATACCCGAATAATCCAAACCTTCAAAAAAGGACACGTTAAACTCTTGAGGAATACTTCGAGCACTGGGGATCTTGTACTTGCCAGGCCCTTGCGTAATCTGTTGACCGTCCGGTGAATACAACAGCTCCTCACTAGTACTCCATCCCAACCCTTGCATGAATCCTCCTTCGATCTGACCAATATCCAAAGTCGGATTGATGGACCGACCCAGATCCATGGACACGTCCGAGCGGATCACCGTATGCATACCTGTCAAAACGTCCACTTCAACCTCAGAGATGGCAGCGCCATGTGTGTAATAGAGGTAGCGCCGACCCTGGTTGGTATCCCAGTCATAGTCAATATCGGGCGATTTGTAATGTCCACTTGCACTGAGGTTGACTCGATTAAAGTAAGCTACCTTGACTGCCGCATTCCAATCCATTCCCTGGGATAAAAATGGCGCCAGTCGCTCATTGATCTGGTCACAGGCAACCTTAACAGCCATTCCATGAAGATCCGACGACAGAGATGCTGACGTCGAAGTGGTGTTGGGGATCTTGTCTGTGGTAGTATCAACAATGACAATATTATCCATGGGGATATCGAAAGCTTCGGCACAAATTTGGATCATCTTTGTATGCAGGCCTTGTCCCATCTCGACACCTCCGTGGCTCAGTCGAACGGTTCCATCGAGATAAACGTTGACCAGAGCCGCTCCTTGGTTCAAGAAATTAATAGAGTACCCAATACCAAACTTGATCGGAGTCACTGCAAGTCCACGCTTGCGCCAGAGTGATCTTTTGTTAAATTCTTCCAGGGCAGTGCGTCGTTCCTTGTATTGAGCCTTTTTCATCAAGTCTTGATAACCCTTGGGGAGTGGCCATGGCGAGAGAACCTGGTTGTAGTGCGTTCGTTGACCTTCTTCGTAGAAATTGAGCTCTCGGAATGCTTCTTGGGACATGCCAATTTTGTCTGCCACCTCACTCATGATGAGCTCACAAATCATGTTTCCTTGGGGTGCGCCAAAGCCACGGAAGGCCGTGTTCGATGGCAAATTAGTTCGACAGCAATGGCCAGTCGCCCGGACGTTTGGACAGGAGTAGACATTGTCCAGTGCACCAAGGGCAACCTCCAAGACGGCTGGTGACATATCTGTTGTCCAGCCGCAGTTCATATACAAGTCTACCTTGAGGGCCGCGAGCTTGTTGTTCTCGTCCAACCCAACCTTCCACTGGGCCTGGATAGGGTTCCGTCCACCAGAAAAGACCATGTCCTCCCGACGCCCAAGTGTGCCACGGACCGATCGTTTCATCTGATAACTAGCCACAGCCAAGGCAGCAATCATACCGATCGGACGAGAGTCCTTGCCACCGAATCCTCCACCAAGGCGTTTAACGTTGACTGTCACCTTGTTGGCACTGATTCCTAGGATATCCGCAATAATGTGCTGTGTCGCGGAGGGACTTTGTGTGGTGGCATGGATCATCAGTTCCTCGTCCGTGTCAATATACCGGACAGTGCCAGAGAATGGCTCTAGGTAGAAATGCTCTTGTCCAGGCAAGTGGCTCACTCCTTCAAACACGTTGGCACAAGTCTTGAATACCTCATCGACATCGCCCTTGTTAATTTTTCGCGAAAAATCGTGAAAAGAGTTTGCAGCGATCGCCTCATCGATCGTGACAATGGCAGGAAGATCCTCGTAAACGACCTTGACCTTTTGAGCAGCCTCGGATGCGATGGCCAGAGTGTCTGCGACAATCATTCCAATCATCTGTCCGACACATTTTACTTCATTCTCTGCAAAGACAACCTCGTCGGGGAAGATGACCGAGGTCCAAACATTGCTTCCAGGGACGTCCTTGTCTCCAAAATAGCGTCTGACTCCTGGAAGACTGAGAGCCTCGCTCGGATCGACACTCACAATCTTGGCATGAGGACGAGTGGAAAAGACCATGGCACCAAAGAGCTCTTCTTCAAGCTTGGGAATGTCATCTGGAAGGAAGCAGGGAAGACGGAGAGAGTTAGCGAATGTGTCCTTTACAAAGAAAAGAAAAAAAAATCCTCCTCCTCCATTCCCAGATAGGATGCATACTCACCTGCATATCTCACTTCGCCCGTTGCCTGTCTCTTTGCAGCGACATGTAGAATTTCTTGGTTCACTACCTTGGTATAGGCTCCTGACTTGGCTCCTCTTAAATCCTGAGTACCCCTCGAGACATGTCGATGAAGTTCTTCCGTCAAGAGAGAGAGCTCTCCTTGGCCATGCTCCAGGGCGATGCCTCGTTGCTCCACCACATCCCACCAAAAGCGGACAAACAAGGACTTGGACAAGGTTCGACGATACTCGGGCATGCCTCCCTTGACCGAATACTCAAGGGGCATTTCTTTATCCAATAATTCAAGCGTCTTGTCTAGTACAGCCTTGTCACCCCAGGTCTCACCAACAAGATGCTTTGCGACCATGGTGAGATGACAAATCCGCGCGGCCATGCCTCCATAGACTAGGCTCGCCTCAAGCACCTTGTTGTCCTCTGAGAGCAAAACACGCAAGGCTGCAGTGACAGCCGCTTCGTCGTCGTCGTGTCGCTTGGAGTGTTTGAAGGCCCGAATATACTCTCCTTGACGCGTCAGCGGGATGAATATCTGAGTTAGGACATCCTTCTCCTGGTTCAGAGTCACTTTCGTGCATGGATCCCCAAAGAAATCGCTTGCGGTCACTTCGCGAGTCGTGGGGAGTTCCTTTTCAGAAGAAATGATACTGAATTTTGCTCCTGCTGCCACAAAGACTGGGTTCAGGTTCGAGATGGTGTGTGCCGAGACAACATTTCCACCCACCGAGGCTACGTTCCGAACCTGACGATTGGCAAGAGTCTGACAATTGGTCAGGAAAGCCTTGAGGACCGAGGCCTGTTCTTTCGAAGCTGTCTTGAGGGCTTCCTCCAGAGCCTTTTGGAAGTTGGAGATGGTAACATTGGCCCCGACAGTGATTCCTTTATCAGAGACTTGGATCGTCTTCAACTCTTGGATGGCGCTCAGGTCCACGAGATGAGAGTAATGTTTGTGATTGAACCGGGTCTCAATACTAACATTTGTATTGCCACCGACGAGCTTTGCCTGAGGATAGAGAGCCTTGATTTCCAACACTTGCTCCAAGCTTGTCGGCCGGAGATATTGAGTTTGTTTGCCCTGAAAAGCCAAGGGCTGAGGGGTTCTTTTCATTAGCTTTGGGGGGAAAATGATTTCTTGGGACGGATCATATTTTTTGAAAAGGACCGACGGAAATTGGACACTGCTCTCTTGTGGGATAGTTGACGTTTTCTCATTCATCCTACAACACACAGAGTCTGGCCCAGCACCTCCACAGCATCCATTCAATTTATCTTTGTTGCTGTTGCTGTTGTTGCTGTTGTTGTTAGTGTTGCTGGTGGTCCCATTTTCGTTCGTCGCAACTACACCATTTCCATGGCTCGGTTTAGCATCGAGAGCAAATGATTTCGCGGCATCTAAGATGGGTCGATAACCCGTGCAACGACACAGATTTCCGTCAAACGAATCCTCGATTTCCTTTTCCGTCAGCGCCTGATTACTCCGGAGGAGAGCATAGAGTGACATGGCCATACCCGGTGTACAGAATCCGCATTGTGAACTTTGCATGTGCGTGTGTTACGGTCACCGAGAAAAAAAGAAGAGAAAAAACATCAACAAAAAGAGCAAAAAAAAAAAAAAAAGGGCGATCGCCGAGTCACTAAAGATGTCCTTCGGTCGTGAGAAAGTTTGAGTAATCCGAAAGAGAGTTTTTTTTACCCAAAGCAAAGTGCAATACGCTCTTGGACAGGGTGTGGATTCTTGTAGTCTCCGAGACCTTCGATGGTAATGACATGTTTTCCGTCCAAGGCACAAAGAAGATAGAGACAGCTGTTCACGTTCAGGTGGCTGATATGCTTCGTCTCCTGGTCAAAAGACGATACAAGCACAGTACAGGCACCTTTGTTTGTCCCAAACAGAGATTTCGTGGAAAGGTTTGGATGAAAGGTTTGCTTCAATCAGTACTAAAGATCACAGAGGATTTCTACTTCAAACTGATGGATGGTCCTTCTGGAGGAGAAGAGAGGTTGTCCTTACCGCATCCACCCTCGGCACAACCTATCTTTGTGCCGGTTAGACGAACAGACCGGAGATACTGTACAAGTGTTGTGTTTGGGTCCGGATTCTCAAGAGTGACCTCGGTACCATTGAGGAAGAACTGAAGTGTGTTTGTGTATCCTGAGGGTAAAGAGGAGGGCGCCATGGTAGAGTAAATGAGGAAACGAAAGCGTGGTGAAAAAACAAAAAGAAAAAAAAAAGATAGGGTTGCGTGGAAGTGGGAATCGCCGAGGGCGTAACCGTGCTTCGGTATTTATGTTTCGCGGTTTTCCTCCTCTCTGCGCCTCCTCTCTCTCTTTCTCGGCCAGTGGTCAAGGGGCCCCCACAGTCTTTTCAGATGGACTTGCGCATGCACTAAGGAGCAGTAAAAAAAAAAAAAAAAGCAAACTAGGTAAAAGGCAAGATGTGCTTCGGAGGAACGACTGAGATGTCCGAGATTTTGGCTTGAACAAGGTTCGAGGATAACACGGGCAGATGTTGATGGTTTACTCCGTTTATCTCATATGCTTGTCTTCCAGAGACCACCATCGATATCCGTGGCTCTCAAACATGGCTCAGTGCTGAACACAAGCAGAACGAGTTGCGGACTCTGATGCTTGAGCGCACAAAAAGCAGGGTGTCGGGCTAAGGTTGGAATACGTGGACGATGTTTTTTTTGTGCTTACATCTTCAGCCTTTTCAGCCTTTGACCAGTCAACCAGGCGTGCATGAAATCCTTGGGGCCTTTTATTGATCCAATAAGGTAGAGAGGCGCAATCGTTTCCCCCTCCCCAATGTTTGGCTGTCCACGACTGTCCATCACGCTGGCTCTTTTGTGATCGAGATAACTGTCTCCTTTCCTCCTTAAAAGACCACAACTCTTCAACTGCGGGGAAGCATTGCCTATTTTGGTCCTTGGTCATCTGCGCATTTGCCTGAGTGAAAGGGTTCTTTCTCAACCGGAAAAAAAAAAAAAAACCCGCGCTAATCGAGTTTTCCGCTCACGTTTGAGTCGAGGATCAAAGGCCCTACGCCCACCATGCTAATCATGCAAGAGAGGTGACGGGATCTATGGTTCCTCTTGTTGTGCCTCATACGTACGGCTGAAGTCTTTTAGGGTAGCTTTGTCGCAGTGTGTCCATCTCTATTAAAGGTTCAGTGAAGAAAGGTTCAAAGCGCGTCTGTGTTACCTGGACCTGGAAAAGTAGCTGATAGAGAATGCGAATCGTGTCCTCAGATAACTCGGCGGTCAAAGACAATGGTGAACTTGATGATGGCCATACATTTCTTCATGTTCGGGATCATTTGTTCATTGGCAGTTTCGTTATCAATAGGTTGGTAGACAACAACGGAAAAAGAAAACACCGTCAGTATCGAGCGATAGCATGAAAACGCTGTCAAACAAATGGAAGCTGTTGTGGCCAAATAAAAGTTGTGAGTCCGACCCAAAAAGAGACATGCGCGTTACAAGGCCTATCGTCCAGTACTCTTCCCTGGTTGTCATAGGTAAAAGATGAGAAGAGTAGAGACCATGGAAAGGACATGGGTGCAGATTCGTTCCTTCACAAGCTACTTCTTCGACATTTCTTCATGTTTGTCCAAAGACCTGGGAGGAAAGGGGGACTTATGACCAGGGAAGTAAACAAAGACTGGGCTGGCTTGCTGGCGACATACTGCCAGGGTGATGCATGTTGGTGGCAACGACTTATTTCCTCGCCAACCAAATAGAAAAAGTGCGAATAGCTTCTCATGTAGCATCCTCCTGAATAGCCAGCTGGACACTAGGGAATCAGTCATTCTCATTTCTTGAGGTGCCTTAGTCCATTCACAAGGAAAAAGATGCAAAGAGGCTAAATTGGGAAAGGCTCAACGTTACCCTAGACTTCGCGTAACTTGTAGAGTCCGCCCACCTCCTTCATTTCAGAAGTCACGGTCCACTGTGTGGCTTATCTGTTGTGGCCATGAGCCTCGAAAAAAAAAAAAAAAAAAAAGTTGGCCCTTTGCCTGAGCTGCATTCCATCCTTTTTCCTACTTCATCTCATCACCGACATCCACAATGCCCAAGTCTAAGAGGAACAGAATTGGTACGCCATCTGCAGGAGTTCGTCCAGGAGTTGATGGAATTGGCAACAAAAGGAGCCATTGAAGACTCTTGACCCACTTTACTGATCGATTCATTCTCTCTTCCTCTCCCTTTTTTTTGTCTTCAGTTACGCTTACCCAGACGGACAAGAAGGGCCGTGCTGGCAAGGATGCCCTGTACGAACAGGTAATATAATATTTCTTTCCTCCTATCTTTATTGCTGCACTCTGAAGCTCTGGCACCTCGATAATCTTTCGCAACCGGAAGCAAACAATCAATCAAACAAACCAAAAAGAAAAAGAAGAAAAAGAAAAAGAAAAACTCCCCAAGACAGATCAGGACTAACCATCTCTTTCCTCTTGCGGACAATCGACTCTTTCTTATTTCATATCAACCCTTTCCAGATCAGAGAAAGTGCTGACCAGTACAAGTACATCTGGATCTTCTCTGTTGAGAACATGCGCAACACTTATCTGAAGACGGTTCGTTCCGAGTGGAAGCACTCTCGCTTCTACTTTGGTCGTACCAAGGTCATGGCCAAGGCCCTCGGTACTTCTCCCGAGGATGAGTACAAGGACAACCTCTACCAGCTTGCCGATCAATTGGTCGGTCATGTCGGTCTCCTCTTCACCAACATCGAGCCCGAGGAGGTTCAAGAGTACTTTGCCAGCTACACAGAAACCGACTATGCTCGTTCGGGTATCAAGGCAACCAGCGACTTTGTTGTCCCCGCAGGACCCGTCCACCGTGGAGAAGACAAGTTCCCCCACAACATGGAGCCCCAGCTCAGAAACTTGGGCATGCCCACGATTCTGGTCAATGGTGTTGTCACTTTGTTGAACGACTACCGTGTCTGCAAGGAGGGTCAGACCTTGACCCCTGAGCAGGCTCAGCTTTTGAAGTTGTTCTATGTGCAGATGGCCGATTTCCATGTCACTCTCAAGTCCTATTACCATAACGGACAGATCCACAGGGTCTAAAGAAAGAGAGCAGTGTATGCATGCATTGCTGAAAAGAGGGAACGAATTTTGCCCGGGCCAAGTCTTTGCTCCTTTTTTCTTTTTTTCTTTTTTTATTCTCTGTTGACCATTCAGTGCATACAGCAAGAAGTCATATCCATCAAGCATCCAACTGTACAATAAATTCTTCATAATCAACCATTAGAGTCGGGAATGAAAAAGAAAGAAAAAACAATAATGTTTGCATCCTTCTGTCTGATTTGAACCAAAAAAAAAAAAAAAAAAAAAAAAAAAAGAAAAAAAAAGGAGGCAATTGATTGGGGAGTTGCTTCCACTTTGCCTAGGATTCTATCGCATTCATCAGCCTCCATTCTCTCTGTGTATCTTACAATGAGGTTGAACGATACGAAGTCCAATGTTCTTGAGTACTCAACCACTTTGTCATTAAGTTTCCAATATTAGACTTTGAACAAACACCGACGCAAGGCGCCTATTGATCTCGAGAGAACCATGGATAGCAGAGTATCGTTCGCCGATTGCTACACTTTTCATACATGGGGAGAGATTATTCCTCTCAAAACCAAGACTGATCCTATTTACCCTTTTGTGTGTTTGATCAGCTGCTTCTGCAGGAGCAGCAAGAGAAAACATAATGAGTGGTTACTACAACAGATGCCAAAATCATGTAGCAGCACATTTAGTGCGCTCCAAGACTCCAATTGGGATGACTAGCCAATATTCAGTGGCTGTCAAGATACATGGGAGGTCTGGAGGATTAGTCCATTTAATAAGTGTTGATTTTCTTATACATTATCTTGACAAAAGGATCAATTGAATGAGGGTCTTGTGGGTACTGGAGGTGAAAATGAAAAGCTTGAAAAAAGGTCTTCAACTGTTGAATAGCCTTGACCAGAGTCGTCCATGGATACCTGCACAAATATCACCTACTAGGAATGTTTGTGCTGCATCCTCAATGGATAGATCGGCTGTCTTGGCGTCAATGAACCGAGCCTTGGCCTGTGATCGGGTGATGATATGTTGTGCCTGAAAGGGACCCACAAGTGCCAGGCGAATGGCTGATGAGAGCAGAGTCCGTGCATGAAGATGAAGGTGTAGATATCGAGTCGTAGCTATTTTTCCACCCCCGCAGTTTTAAGAGTGGGGGTCAAAGAATGGCAGTTAGTTACTATATGGACTACAAGAATCATCGATTGACGCGTTTTGACATGAGCCCTGGAGGATTTTTTTTTTTTTTTTTTTTTTTTTTTTTGTCATACCTAGATCAAATCCCAAAAGCCGAGCAATCATGGCAAAGGCAATCGGGTAATGTCCTGCAGTGTCTTCGCGTCGAATCATGGCCTTGTAGGGTTTCAGGATCCGTATATTCGGGCCCAGTTCATTATCTCCCCAACCAACCGCTCCTCCATAATGGTCTTCCTCCTCCTCCTCTCCTTCCTCTCCCACAGGAGGAGTGGGTGAGGCCACAGGATTCCCATTCAAATCCACCTGGTCAGCAAAACACTTGACTCCCATCATCACTATTCCATCTCCTTGCTTCTTGGAGGCCGCATTCTGGATCGCATTATTCATAAACACATCATACTCTCGATCCAAATTAGCAATCCGTCTTAAAACACTCTTCATCGCCCGCTCTTTACCACGCATGGTTCGGAGTTGAGTATCCTGAAGACTCCAACTATCCACCAACTTCCAAACCGCTGTGATGAACGGTAAATTGGTATAACCGCACGAATGAACACTCCAGTTCACAAACGCCTCCACATCTCGTGCTGACGTGGACTCGGGATGAAGTTTGGCAAAGGCCTCTAGACCATTCGAGGCAATGAAACCACCCGTGGGGAGTGCAGAGTCTAGGAACTGCCAAAGAAGCCAAGAGGGCGTGGCCGTTGCTTCTACCGTAGCCATGGATGCCGTCGTTGTTATTGGGTCATGGTGGGGAGATGAGGCAGCTAAGGACTCTTCTTGCTGTGATGGGTCATGGTCCGAGACAGTGGTTGACTGAGGAACAATGAATGCTTCTGGTGGAGGAGCAGAAAGGATGGGTGACTGTGAAGTATTGTTGGCTTGGGATGCTTCGGGAATCGGTGGGGAAATGTTCAAGTCCATGATGTTGTCGTATTTGGATGAAAAGAGATGGACAAACAAAACCCTGGGGGGGAGGGAGGGGTGGACAAGAAGGGTTCATCCCGGATAAAGTGTGCCCCTGGGTCCAGGTGTAGCACCAACGCCGATTGGATCCGGAAAGAGGCGAATTTTTTTTTTCTTTCCTTTTCTTTTTTTTTATTATTTCACTGGAGTAACTCTCATAGAAAGAAAGAAAGAAAGAAAAAAAGCGGGTTGGATCGGACACTACTTCCTTGACTCCTTGATAGTGTACTTTCCATAGTCCTTCTCCGGATCGTAAATCTCGAACCGAGATAGCGGGAAAATATGCTTGTTCCGCTCATAATAAGAACGCTCCAATACCTTGCCCGCGTGCGATTCATCCTTCTCAACCGTCGCATCGTTCGTTAGACGAATATCGTCGTGAACATCAAAGCTGAAAAGAGGTCCAGACTTTCCACGAGCCTTGTTGATGATAAAGTCGTAAAAGGTATAGTGGTGTGGAATAATAAGATCCTCCTTGACATACATCATGTTGTCGATACTAATGCCTCGCAGCTGTTGGAACTGTTGCCGACACTTTTCAAGGAACTGAGCAATCGTATCACCCTTCTTGCACTAGATGGAGGAGATTGACAGGCAATAAATGCAAGCGAGAATCGATAATTAGAAAAAAAAAAAAAAAAAAAAAAAAAAAAAAAAAAAAAAAAAAAAAGCTCAATTGACAAAGAGGTGATGGTTCCTGAAGGTTGTTATTGTTTTGGGGGATCCTCTTACCTCGACTTCTTTACGATGACCAGATCCATCCCAGTACGAATATGTGATCGAGATGGTCTCCCGTTTGATCTCTTCCTGTTTCTGTAGCCATTCCTTCCGAAGCTCTTCTCGAACTCTTCTCTCCTCTGCTTCACGTTCCCGATCTGGCAAGAAACTTGTGTCGATGGTGGGATCTTTTCCTAATTTTGACTTTTTGAATGCTGGTGGCGAAGGTTTGTCTCCATTTCCATTCTTGGCATCGTCTCCTTCGTTGCTTTCGTCTTCGGATCCCTTTCGTTTGGATGGACTGTCCTCCTGTCCGCCATCTTCATTTTCTTCTTCATCGTCTGCAAAGGATAGTTTCGAGATAGTCTTTTTGACCTTTTTCTTTACCACTCTGTCCTGGCTAATTATTGTTTTGTTTGGTTAGTCGACAAGCACAAAATGAAAATGAAAATGAAAATGAAAATGAAATAGTCATCAGAATCCAGTTCATAATGCATGCTACTTCTCTCTCTCTCTATCATGCCCGCACAAACCACTTTTGGCATGCTAAAAATGATTCATAATGAGAAACCTACATGAGATTTGTTTTTGCTGCCTCACGCTTCTTGAGCTCCTCGAGTTCCTGTCGGGCTTTCCGAAAGTCAGTCAGGTTGACCAGACCGATCGTTTGTCTCTTGAGGGCCTCTTCGACATTATGATGTTGCGTGACGAACTTTTCGGAGGAGATCCTGACTTCGTTGTCCTTGGTGATCTGTGCTCTTTGCCGTTCAAAGTCGCTCATCATCTTTTCGCGTTGCTTCTCCAGCTTTTTGTGGCGTGAGCCCTCAGCGGAGGTTCCTATGCAGGAGTTGTTGATGTTAATGTTATTATTGGGGGAACTCTTGAGAGAGAGAGAGAGAGAGAGTCGATTGAGGTGGAAAGGATGAACCAAAAAAAGAAAACAAATGAGCAGCAGTCTGCTTCATTCCGAGTGAGGCCATCTCTTTTGTATTTGCAGATGCACAGAGAGAGAGAGAGCAGTGTAGACAAAGTGGACATTCTCCTGTGCTTTCCTACCTTTGTATTCAGCCATGATCCTAAGATTCCCTGTCCTGTGAGATGGGCGATGCTGTTAAGAGAGAGCGAGAGAGAATGAGATATCACCTCTGGACACACACGCAGAAACTAAGTGACAGAAAATAGGCAGTCACTTTTTTTTTTCTTTCTTTCTTTTGGACTTTTGATGCCCCAGGAGATCGGAGAACAAGAAAGGGCTGCAGGGAGCTGGGAAAGAGAAAAAAAAAAGGCGGAAGACCAAAGAAGGCGAGGGGGTAGAAGCAGGAGAGGAGGAGTGTAAGAGATTTAACGCGGGTTTCTCTTCCAACAGCAAACATCATGCGTGCCCTGAGCGAGATTCATAGTCTATATCAGAGGCATAGACGTGGTTTGAGTGGTCCAGGGTCTTAGATGGGACAGTTCCGAGAGCTTGACCAATATGGGAAGGGAAAAGGATGAATGAAAGAGGAAGAAAGGGTGAGTGAGAAAAACAAAAAAAAAAAAAAAAAAAAAAAAAAAAAAAAAAAAAAAAAAGAGGAAAGAAGAAAGAGCGAATGGCAGGTTTCTCCGCGATGGATGGCACAGATGAGAGCTGGCTCCCCACCCCTTTCGATTGGGCTGATCTCCAAGTCTAGATGCAGACTAGACAGGACAGGACAGACCGACAGAGCACGGACGTGCTGCAGCAGCAGGTTGGGAAGCCCTTCTCTTGGTAAACAGAAAGAGAGAGTATGTGTATGAGAGAGAGAGAGAGAGAGAGAGAGAGAGAGAGAGAGAGAGAGGTACAGAGGTACAGACAGAGAGAAAGAAAGAGAGACAGACTAGGTTGGCTCCGTCTTTGGCTCAATCTCAGCCTCAGTTTACAGCCCGTTCGTTGTTCCTTAATGCTGTTATTTTTTTTTTTTTTTTTATATATAAAAATATATATTTTTTTATCTCTTCCTCTTGCTTTTCTCTCTCTCTCTCTCTCTCTCTCCTCTTCTTTCTTTCTCTCTCCTCTTCTCTCTTTCGTTTGCTCTTATTTGGATCTGTCTTCATTAGCCCATTCCCCATTATAAATAAATTTTCCATCATCCCCATCCGGACCCCGCCTGTTCTCATTCGATCCCTTTCTCTCTCTCTCTCTTCTCTTTCTTCCGGCGTGTTTTTGTTTTTTTTTGTTTATATATATATATATATATATATATATATATATATATATATATATATATTTCGGTTTTCATTCTTTCTATTAATTCAATTTCTCTCTCTCTCTATCTTCTCTCTATCTCAATATATCCTGGGCAATCATTTCCTCTTTCCCTTCGGGTCCTTTCCGGGTCGGCCTATATATTTCGTTTTCCATTTCCTCTCCCCTACCCCCCACCCCCTTCAGCTGGTTGGCCGGTTTCATCCCCTACTTCTGGCTATTTGGCTTTTTCTACGATCCCCATGTCTGCTTCGGACGCCAGTCCGGCGGCCACGGCTGCTCTCGCACCTATTCCTGTTCCACTTCCAGTCCTAGCTGTACCAAAACTGCCACCGCTTGCCGACTTTGGCTTCTTCCTTGAACATGTCTTCTGCTTCCCCTGCGATCTCACCCACGGTCTCTCCAAGCAACTCGACCGCATCCCTACCCTCCTCGCCTCCCTCGCCATCCTCGCCTTCCTCGCCTTCCACACCATCCTCGCCTTCCTCACCGGCCTCGTCCATTGCCTCTGACTCGACTACGGAAGACCAGGACTTTGTCGCCAAGGACCCTGAGCCGCAGTCAAAGGAACTAGACCGTCCGAGCCAGAGTCAGCCAAAAGACCTAGACCAGGAAGAGGGTCTCGGACCACTGTCTGCACCATGGATAACCACACCACCCACCTCCACCTCCACCCCAACAACCACAATAACCACAACAATGATACCTGGCAAGACACAGGCGCCTCCAAAGCAGCGGTCTAAGAATGGATACATTGGCCGAGTCGGCTTCGACACACTCGAATGCGATGATCCTGTCGAGAGCAGCTTTACGCTCCAAGCAAGGACAGATCATTGGCGTCGAACCCGTTCCACGCGTACATTCCTTGTTGGCGCAGATCTGAACGAGTACAGTACCCATGCCCTGACCTGGGTCATTGACAATATGGTTGAGGATGGGGATGAGGTAAGAAAAGAAACCAACAACAACAACAACAACAGCAACAACAACAACAACAACAACAACAACAAAACAATACCATGCAAGTGTAAAGAGATACGTATTATCTCGCTCACTTGCTCGCTTTCCATTCTGGGGTGATGGAGACATCATGCAGTCCAACTCCACAGTCTTCATACAAAAGTGGGATGCACGCATTCTCATATTGACATATACACGCCTACACATTCACACACGCACATTCACACGCACACACACACACACACACACACACGCACACGAAACGGACGTCCTTGGTCACTGTCTGTTTAGAAAAAAAAAAAAAAAAAAAAAAAAAAAAGAGAGAGGGATGCAGAGAGTGTTTTATTAAAGAGGAAAGGAGGAGGCGAGTGAAAAAGAGACTGAGAAAAAGAGAGAAAGGGAAGGGGTGTCAAAGCAAACAAAGAGCAAGCAAGCAAACAAGAGAGAGAGAGAGAGAGAGAGAGAGAGAAAAGAGAGATAGATAAAAAGTAAAAAAGAATAGAGACCCATTTCGGCAGCTTCCTTTGGGTGGGGAACAACAACCACAACACAATCCGTGGACCCTTGGAGGACCCATCATTCTTCCTCCCCCCTCTTTATTATCACCTTTTATCCCGTCTCTCTCTCTCTCTCTCTCTTTCTCTCTGTCTGTCTTTTCTTCTTGGGCGCATTTTCTCTTCTCCTTGGCCCCCCTCTTCTCTTGTTTATTCCTTTCCTCCTTTTGTCATTAGTCGCAACGGACCTATCTCTCTCTCAATCTGGGTAAATAGGAAAGAGAAGAAGAAGAAGAAAAAAAGAGGGTGAGAGAGGTCAGAAGAGTGAACCTGTCCAGGAACAAGGACACCGATCTTTGTTCCCCTTCCAAACACACATACACACACACTTTCTCTCTCTCTCCTTCTCTCTTCCATCCTTTTTTTTTTTTTTCCAAGCAATTGACCTCTTTAGTATTCTGTTTGTTCGTTTTTGGATATTATTATTTTTGTTGTTCCCGCTCTTCTGCGACCTTTTTACTTTGCTCAGTCGCTCGCTTTGTCCGAGACACACGCCTCTTGCCCTGAGCAAAAAAAAAGGAGAGATAGGGTGTGTCGGCTGAGAGGGGAAAACAGCGTTGGCACGAGTGTCAGTTTCGGTACTCTGAGGGTATGTGGACGAGAATACCAAAAAAAAAGAGAGAATGGCCAACAACAACCAACAAGGACCACAACAGTAGCGCATTTTTCTCTCTTTCTGTTTGCTCGGCCGAGCCGTGTCTCTCTCTCTCTCACTTTCTCTCTTCCTCTCTCTCTCTCTCTTTCTCTCGTTTACCCTGTGTGTGGTCAAGGAAATTCCTATTGGTCCGCCCTCACGGAGTGAGGGTAGTGGGTTTGTTGTACCCTCTCTTTCACTTTCTCTCTCCTTCTCTCTCTCTCTATCTCTCTCTATTTTTCTCTCAGTTGGTCACCATGTGGGCACGCGCAGCAAACTCACTTCTCCACAAGGAGCTGCATTAGGTTGCCTGGATTTGGAGGATGAGCTATTGGGTAATTGCATCAGGACAACCAGAGTGAAAGAGTGGGAGAGAGAGGAGTTGCATGAAAGAGAGAGAAAGAGAGAAAGAAACTAGCTGCAAAAGTGGGTTCGGCTCTCCGTTGAATGGGAGGAAGGAACGGGGAGTGAGCGGAGACGCGCTCAACTCTTTCTCTCTTGCGCTCTCTTGTCTCTCTCTCTCTCTCTCTCTCAGGTCTTTGACATCACACGAACTCGTTGGCTCATGCTCATTACACATTATTTGTGTGTGGGGGAAGAGAGAGCGAGAGTGAGTGAAAGAGAGAGAGAGAGAGAGAGAGAAGGGGAGAGAAGAAGACGTTCTGTTTTTTTTAAATGTGCAATTATCATGAATGCGTTACAGCGGACGAGTATCATCGTCGTCCAAGGAGGAAAGGGACTAGAGCCGAGAGAAGCTATTGCATTTGGGCCTGGTCTGAGCATGGGGCACAAGAGATGCTCGACAATGTCTCTTTGCATGACCTGAAGAGAGAGTAGAGAGAGTAGAGCGAGTGAGTGAGTGCGAGAGTGAAAAGAGTCCATCTTTGCTCTCTATGCTCTATTCTCCCGGTTTTTGTCGTCTATTCCTATCTTGACCATTTGCCTGGCCTACTCTTCATCCACAGTGCCTTTTCTCTTCTCTCTCTCTCTCTCTCTCTCTCTCTCTCTCTCTCTCTCTCTCTCTTTCTCTCTTGTGCACAGACGCTCTCCCACCCCGACAATTCTTCTTTCTCGACAGGGCCGAGATTCTATGGAAAGCTGTACCCTTGTGATTACTAACTCCTTTTTCTCTCTTCTCTCACTCTTCATGATTCACCCGGGTTCATCTTGTAGGTCATTGCTCTTCGAGTCGTCCCTCACGACATGCGTGACTCCTGTAAGTTGGAAACCGAGCTCTTTTTTTTTCTTCCCCTACCTTTGGAGCGCTATTGAGGACACACACACACCACCACCACCACCACAAAAAAAAAAAAAAAAAAAAAAGCAAGATGATGTGATGCAGCAGCGGACCTAGGAAGAACGGCCTGAGACATGCTGTTGTCCACCCCCCAGAGGACAAGGGGCAAGGAGAAAGAGTGGGAGATAAAGAGAGAGAGAAAGAGAGAGAGAGAGAAGGAGGTTCCTTGCCCACAACAACAAACTCACAGCAAAATATCGCGCATTAGCATGCATCATGTTGACTTGTTGATTGAAAAAATGAAAAAAAAGGGAAAAGAGGCTGAGGAAGAAAGGCGTGCCATGCTCATTGGACCGGAGCGACAAATAGTTTGGCCATGCTCTTTTTTTGTACATTCACACCAAACCACTGGGACTCCCGAACTACGGGATACGCAATGCACATTTCATTGGAAAAAAAAAATGCTTCAGAAAGAAAGAAAGTGACATCGAAGTGGTTGTTTCTTACCCACTTCTATGCAATGGAATCTTTTCACTCTGGAACAAAAAAGCAGGAGAGAGAAGGAGAGGGGAGGAAGGGAAGAGAGGGAGGGACTTGCGCCCTTGATTCTATTTCATCTATCCTTTGAATATGCCCATGACCATTTGCATGCTAACCACGTGTATATCTCTCTTTATGATTATTATTATTGTTTCGTTATGTGCAGCTCCCCGAGGTTCGGCATCATACCAAAGCCCAGAAAACTCTACGCGCTTGGGTGCAAACAAAATCATGAGTCTGATCCGCGAAAGAAACAAGATCCAGGGCAAGCAGATCAATATTGTGGTCGAATGTTTGGTTGGGAGCGTTCGCGAGACAATCCAGCACATGGTAAGAAAGAAAGAAAGAAAGAAAAAACTTTTCCGTATCCATTTGTTTCGGATGCAATCCACTTTCTGTAGATCGAAAAAAAAAAAAAAAAAAAAAAGGTACATGGAATGAGAGATCATGTAAACTCATCCCTCTCGTGCTTTTTCCTTCCTTATCTTTGTCAGATCAAGATGTACGAGCCCAATATGTTGGTAGTGGGCACTCGAGGTCGGAATGCCGTCAAAGGGTTTCTGATGGGTTCAATCTCTCGGTACTGCCTTCACCACTCACCTATCCCCGTCATCGTTGTGCGACCTGCAGAAAAACTCAACAAGGCAAAGTCTAAAGCTAAAGGAATCTTTCGACGACGAGCGTCCTCGACGTTTTTGGAACATCCCGGGTTCATGCCTTCTACATCGCCCTCTGTAGCTCCTGGTCCAGTCCAAGGACAGAGTGGTCAGTCGCCGGTCGAAGGACGACGCGGATCTATCATCAGCGTGGCCAGCGCACAGTCCGTTGGTAGCGCCAACAGCGGAAGAGCCATTTTCGGATCAGTCAAGGCAGCAAGGGAAGAGTCAATGTCTCGACCAAAACTGCTGACGACAAGGTCTTCGCCCGAGCTCATGTTTTCGAAATCCTTTGACTCGGTCCCCTCACCATCGACACCAACGGCCATGTCGCCTGTACAGAATCCTGGAGCAGGCTCTAGAGATCCAAACAACAGAAAGCCTCCGCTTCCCCCTTCAACTTTGTCCCTTGCGTTGCCATTGCCGACACCACCCTCATCATCGGCATCTTTGCCCATGCCGTCGCCGACCATGTCAATGTCGTCGCCCATGTCGGTCTCCTCTTCAATGGGCTCACACTCACCCATGACATCACCAACGGTCTCGACCCCAATGTCACCACCAGAGGGATACTTGAGTCTACGCCGATGGATCACGTCAGATGGAGCGATGGTATCTCCCATGTCCATGTCTCCAACTTCTTCGACTTCTTCCTTCTCGATCGGCTCTCCCACAGAAGCGTCCGACACCTCGTCTGGGATTTCGTCCGCTTCCAAGGGTGGACTAGGATCGAAAAAGTCGAGCAGTGGGCTACGAAGCTTTGGCAAGCTACGCAGTTCGATCATGATGGTCGGGGCTTTTTCGCTAGGTGGACGGGATAAGTCCAAGGAGAAAGAGAAGGAGAAAGGAGAAAAGGAGAAGGAGAAGTAGTAGATAAGGAGGGGAACACAAGAGACAGGAAAACGAGAAGAAGGAGGGACCTCTCTTTTTCTTAATGAGGAGGAAACTTGATCGTTTTTTTTTTTTTTTTTTTGTTTATTATTATTCTTATTATCCTTGTAATGCCCTTTCTAGATACCATTTTATACCCAACGTCTCTCACTCTTACTCTATCTCACTCTCGAAGCTCCTTCCTTCTCCTCACTTTGCTACGGCCTCTTTCCTTCTTTCTATTCTCATCGTTATGCCTACGTTTTCTCTACTGTCCTAGAACCCTTTAATATTTTCTTTTTCTTTTTCTTTTATTTTTTTTTCTTTCCTTCTTTCTTTTTTATGCTTGATGCATCTGGTTGTTATCCCATGCCGTTACTGAGTGGAGCTGGAACGAACCATAAGCTCGACCAAACTCGATACGAACCTGGAAACAAAAAAAAAAAAAAAAGATCACACTCCTTGATGACAGGCAGATAGAGAATAGTTGAGATGACTTGATGCAAACCCACTGGCTATGCTCATGAGCGGACCCTTTTCTTCTATACTTTCTTCTTTATTTCTTTTTTCTTTTTTTACTATTGTCTCCTTCTATCAGTCCAGAGTTTTGTATATTATAAACGACTCTCCTCCTCTTGAGTCTCTCTCTCTCTCTCTCTCTCTCTCTCTCTCTCTCTCTCTTGAATCCAGATTTTACCATTGTAACTTCATTGTCACCAAAGATATATAAATTAATGGCGTAAAGGAAAACAATCAAGAGAACGAGAATGCTCTTGCGACTGGTTCACGTCTTTAATCATGGATCTGACAACATCTTGAGCGCCTCCCTTTGTCCAGACATGAGCGCTCCATGCACACTGGCGAATCGAGTAGAGATAGTATGTTCGCCCGCAAAATAGACCCGTGCAACAGGTCCCTGACCTTGGTCATCCGACTCTTCTACATCCACCGCCATAAAAGCAGGGGTAGTAGCAGCAGTAACTGCTGCAGCCACGGGGGTTTCAAAGGCCTCAAAATCTTGTTGCGTCGCATGAATCGGAATACTCGCATATGAACCTCTCGCAAACGGATCCTGATGCCATCGAGTCATCACAGCCTTGGATCTAGGCCACCAGGGCGGCCAAGTAGAGGGCTCGGTCGTCTTGGCGACCAAGGATGGGATGGACTCGAGAGGTGAAAAGACATTTTCAAAGTAATGTGCCAAATGACAGAGATACATGGTTTGAGCTTCCTCCTCTGACAAACGTTCAATCAACTCTGCAGCACGATTAGTTGCATAGCCGATCAAGATGGGTTCAGAAGAGACAGGCATCAATGAAGAATAATTGGCCAGATCCGAAAGGTACTCCGTCAAGGCTTCCACTTGTCGGTCATTCAGACCAAAAGCAGCGACCAAATGTTTGCATGGATAGGATCGAGTTGAGGACTCGGTTGTGGTAGCTGTGGATCCGATCAAGGGCAAGAAATTGATGAAGTGTTGTTCACGAGGCCAGAAGCAAGTCTGGAATCGGATCAAGATCTTGAACATGGTGCCGAATCCCAATCGATCAATAGCCACCTGTTTCCTTTCTGGTAAAGCTGGGCAAAAGAGGTTCTTGTGCGAAAACTTGAGCACTCCCAGGGGCAATGTAACTAGAACGACATCTGCCTCGAATAAACGTTGACTGGACGATTGGTTTGTTTTGGTCAACACTCTAACCCCAGCATCTGGGTTATTGAAAGAAGACAGAAATGATTGGAGGTGAATTTAAGAAATTCAGTCGGTCTAGTCAATAAAAGGAGCTCTCCAAAGGGAACTCTAGTGTTCTTACCGTCATATTCAATTCGTTCAACAACATGATCCAGGTAGACCTTGGTCTGCAAAGATCCAAGCTCATATTCAGGTTCCTTCATGTATTGAACCGAGCCAGTTCTTTGTTCTCCGTCTTGACATCTTTCCTTCAAATCATTGTCCTGTACAATCGACAGGCCAGCTTCTCTGGCGAGAACATCGACACATCGATCAAAGCCATTGAGGACCAGACTGTGGTCTCCATCAAATATTTCCTCCGCATCAATATACTTCATGGACACTTGGTCGAGCGGGATCGCATTCTCGTCGGCCCAATACTTGGCCATTTTCAAGACTATTTGTTTGTCTAGTTTGTCCATACCCATGTCGTCTGAGTTGTCAACATCCTTGGTATCTTGTGGGCTACCATCATTCTGCTTGGTCGGTTGGTCCTTCAGGAATTGCCTCAACCAATCCAAGAACGAATAATCGTCGGGGATTGAGTCCCGGTGTTCGACTGCGTACTCTCGAGCTCGGTCAAAGATATCCCAAATCAAGGACCAGTATCGGTTCGAGGTCTCGACGGGCAATGGGACCCCTCCTGGGGTAGTAAACATGATGTCCGAGTCTGTGTGGATGTACTCTAGACCTGCAGCATGTGCTAAAGCAGTGAGAGGGTTGTCTGGATGGACTCCATGGATCCAAGAGGCACCCAAATCAAAGCATTCCAACGGCTTTCTGGTTTCTTCCTTGGATGTGATGGCAGTAGCGGTGAAGGTAGAGTCTTTGACACTTCCTTTAGCGGCACTGGTGACTAGTGTTCCTTCCAAGTCAAGAGGCCTTGGTTGGAATCCGCCATCAAAGTCACCCTTTGACTGTTTGTACAGGGTGGTGACTCGACCTCCAAGGCGATTGCGTGCCTCGAGGACAGTGACCTGGACCTTGTCCAAGTGTTGTGTCAGCTCCTTGGCTATGATTGGATGATAAAGAGATTTTGTTTGTTTGGTGAGAATCGCCTTTTTGCTGCTACTACTGCTGTTGTTGTTGCTGCAGGCTGCGTGCTTTGCAGGTTGTAACATCTAGGCCTTGATTGACTTTGCCCAACTGGACCTGGTTAAGGGCATTAGTCTATCGAGTTAGAAAGAAAAAAGGAAGAAAAAGAAGAGAGCAAGAGACATACCAGCGCCGAGGCCAGCCATGCCTGCACCAATGATGATGACCCTTTTCTTTTGGATGGTCATTGAGAGATGGTCTTGGGATAATGAGGGAGGTGGTGGAAAAGAAGGAATGAGTTGAATGAGAATGAGAAGAGAAGAATGGAAAGGTAGAATGAGAGTCTTTCTCTTTCTCTTTCTCCTCTCTCTCTCTCCCTCTTTCGTTCTCTCTCTCTCTCTCTCTTTTTAACCCCGAATGTGACTTTTTCACGGCAAGGACAATTAGGTCATGCTTCCCGCTGTTCGATCATTGTTCTTGCTAGCTTTCTCTTTTCGAGACAACTAATGAGATGATGACAGGGAGAGAGCCATACAGACAGGCAGACAGAGAGAGAGAGAGAGAAATATAAGGGGTAGAGAGAGGTTGCACAGAGACGGGCGTTGAAATACCTCTATGTTCTGCTTTCCCAGGGCACGAGAAGTACACTCATGCCATTGCTCGAGACTGATCCAATGAGCGCAGCAAACACTCATGAGCTTACACCAGAGAAAGAGAGAAAATAGATTATAGCAGGTAGGAATGTCGAGTTCATGGCGACTAGGACTTTGCTAGGACCTGGCTAGGCTTTGCTAGGATGGATAGAGAGAAGTGTGTGTGTGAAATGGACTGGCAGCGGATCGTTGGTTGTTTGGTCGTGTGGGCGTATGGTGCATTCACTGGGGCCAGCTAGCCAGGTGAATTTTTTTGTGGTACCTGAGCACTGCGAGAAATTTTTTTTTTTTTTTTTTTTTTTGGTGGTCCGCAGGGTCAGAGGTCGGGAAACGTTATGGAAAAAAGATAAATAATGACGAACTCCTCTACATTGATCAGAGATACCCACCCTGTTGTAGCGTTGCAACATGGGGGCGGAGAGTAGAAAATCCATTCTCGTTCAACCAGCTCTTTCGATAAAGCTCTGTGTGCCTGAGGGTTCTTTTTCTGCCCTTTCTCTCTCTCTTTTTTTCTTTTTTTTTTTTTTTTTTTCTTTTTCCTCTACTCTGCCATTACTCTCTTTCTCTCTTGCATTTCCTCATTCCTCATTTCTCACTCTCTTCATTCCTCTCATTCCTCTCTCTACCACTCTTCTTCTTCTCCTTCTCTCTTGCCTTTTAACCTCTTTCAACTCACCACGATCTTCAAGTAGAGATGCCAACACCTATTCAGACTTCAACGGCAGCAGCCACCTCTGCGCATACGATTGCGATCTCTACCCAGGATCCACAGGGCCTTGTCCAGAGGACCGTCCCCAATGTATCCCAAGACATCCGGGGCATTTCTCCCATCATTTATGGAACTAGTGCCTTTGCTGCGCTCTATAACCCCATCAAAGAGCACTGGCCTGCAGTGGCCTGCAGGCGAGCTATCGATCTGGGTATCAACACCTTTGATACCTCCCCCTACTATGGCAACTCTGAGGAGATTCTCGGCAAGGCCCTGGCCTCGATCTCGAGCACACATCCCCGATCAAGTTACTATCTCTCTACCAAGATTGGACGATATGGCCCTAAACGACGAGAGTTTGACTATTCAGCCAAGCGAGTACGACTCTCAGTAGAGGAGAGTATGCGACGGTTGGGGACAGATTATCTTGATATTGTGTTTGCACACGATGTCGAGTTTGTTTCGGTAGAGAATGCGGTAGAAGCCGTAGGAGAATTGTTCCGCCTAAAGGTAAGGGTGAAGAAAAAAAAAGGGGGTGGGGGAGTGGATGATTGGGTGTGGGGAGAAGAGAGAGAGAGAGAGAGAGGCGGGGGAAAAATAAAGGGACGGTTAACGGAGATCTTCTGGTCTCATCTTCCACGTTCACCCGTGGCAATTGCTTTTGGGCGTAGTGGTGGGTCGTACAAGGAATGAAAATTTCGTCACAGGAAAAGTGGATGGCGCCTTGGGGGAGGGAAAAATTCACACCCTTGTTGATCCCTAACCCGTCTCTCTTCTTCATTTTTGATCCTCACCCCAATTAGGCCGAGGGCAAGATCAGATATGTTGGCATCAGTGGTAAGCGAGAGGAGATCAACTCGGAAACACTCTTGATCAATCTGTCTGCTCTCTTCCTTCCTTCTTCCCACTTATAGCCGTTGCTTTGCTTTGCGTTACATTGCGTTGACTGACATGGCCTTTTTTTTTTTATCTGATCGTTTTGATCCCATTAGGATACCCTTTGCCCTACCTCCTCGGCTTGATCCCAATCCTGCATGAGAGCCATAACCAGTCCCTCGACATTGTCCTCACCTACTGTCATTACAACCTTCATAACACACTTCTCGAGGACTATGTTGTTCTTTTCAAGGACTTGGGTGTCCGCACTGTCTGGAATGCGTCCCCCGTCTCCATGGGACTGCTCAGGTCCTTTACACCAGCGCCTGCCTGGCATCCAGCCCCAAAGCGACTTCACACAGCTGTTCAGGATTGTATCGAAATTGTGAACAAAAACACACCGGGCAAGGATCTGGCGGAAGTAGCTGTCAAGTTTGCGATGCGATGGAAAGGATGTGACGGTCTAGTTCTTGGCATGTCGAATGCAACTGAAGTCGAGCAGAATATTCGTTGGTGGAAGGAATGTCATGGTCAGGAAGGGATTGAAGCTCAACTGAGAGATGAGAAAGAAGTTCAGCAGCGACTGAGAGCGTTTACCAAGATGGAGTGGCCCTCACCACCTATGGATGACTGCTGAAAGTGATGTGTCGTCTTCTCCTAATAAAGACTTCAGCACATCATGGCTGTGGTCGACTTGCATTTTATTTGACAATGGTAATGACTGAGACTAGATGTCAGTAGCATGACTTGAAGAGTTGGAGGCGTGATACCACCGTTGTCCTCTTAATATACCTTTTGCAGAGCATATTCTCTCTCTCTCTCTCTCTCTCTCTCTCTCTCTCTCTCTCTCTCTCTCTCTCTCTCTCTCTTTTTTTTTTTTTTTTTTTTTTTTTTTTTTTTTTTTTTTTTTTTTTTTTTTTGGAATGTGAGGAATCCAGGGGTCTACAGAGGATACATTCCTCTGATTTACTCTAAATCGTCCCAGTGCCTAGCTATCTGATGTCATATTTGCATTTTGCCTAGACCAACTTGTTAGGAGAATCTCGGACTATGAGGGAAAAAAATAATAATAACACCGCTACCCTTCCTTCTGGACCAAGACAGAGTCAGACCCTTGGTCCTGTCCCGCTTGAATCAAAGAATGAAACACAATTGCATCGGAAATGAATGCTTTACCACTTTGCTGGTTTTGTTGAGGTTTATCCACCAATGCTGTTTGCTTTTGTTCATGCAATGATGTTCCCATCCCCCCCCCTCTCTTCCTTGTTCTCCTGCTCCTATACTAGAATGGGATATATAACGGATACTCTTTTCTGTCAAGCGGTTGAAGAATTCTTCTTCTTTTTCTTTTTCTTCCTTTTTTTTTTTTTTTTGTAGTGGTGGGTCTACATGTGTCAATTTTCCAAACCTTTTACAGTCAGGATATATAGTTTAGCCATACTTCACGACTCTGCATTTGGCCAAGTGAGAGAGATGAACATGGGTTGTCGAGAGGTTATGCACCTTTTTTTTCCTGTCAACTCTCCCATGCTTTTTTTTTTTATTTGCTTTGGGCAGAACTTTTCTCATTGGGCTGTTGATGATGCATATGGCATGGTTTGGCATGGTAAGGAGGGGTGGGTGGATAAGTGGAAGAAAGCGTGGCTATCTAATTGAGTGAAGCGGAATGGCATGCAGGCAATTGTGTTGGTTGCACAGGGGACTCAACGATATGGAATGAGAGAGAAATGTGTATGAGAGAGAGAGAGAGAGAGAGCTGAGAAGGCGTGTGCGTAAAAGAAAGGATGAGGGAGAAAGAGGTAGCAAACTCG
This sequence comes from Mortierella sp. BCC40632, assembly GCA_011634665.1. Classification (NCBI taxonomy): domain Eukaryota; kingdom Fungi; phylum Mortierellomycota; class Mortierellomycetes; order Mortierellales; family Mortierellaceae; genus Mortierella; species Mortierella sp. BCC40632. The sequence continues at coordinate 543,721 of WAEK01000009.1, forward strand.
GGGCTCGAACGGGTACATAGAAGAGAGTGCGGCAGCGGTGATGGAGATGTAATAGTCTATCGTGATTTGAACTTACAAAGAGATGCTCCGATGAACACAATGGCAGGCAGGTAGACAGGAAGACAGGTAGACAGGTAGACAGGTAGACAGACAGGCTGACAGGCTGACACACAGACTGGCAAGCAGTCAGGCAAGCCGGATTGTCCGCTGCATTTGGGTCCGACCAGGAGGTAAGAGCGGGATTGATTGCGGGACGCGGGAAGAGCATTCGCCCGTTGCCGGCAACGAGAGAGGATGACAATTTGATGTCTCAATCTGCCTGTCGGATCGTTAACTCTTTGCTTGGCTTACTGTTTTTTTTTTATTCTCATCCTCTCATCCGGTTGACCATCCTCCAGTTCATTTCATTCTCACTTCTCCTCTCTCTCTCCTCGTTTTTTTGCTTTCCTCTTTCTCTCTCTCCTCTCTCCTCTCTTGCTTTTGCTTTTTTACTCTTCTCCCCTTCCTCTCTCACCCCTGCTCTCTTCCTGCCCTGTTCTGCCCTACCTTTACTTTTTTTTTTTTACTTCCCTCTAGTCATCCACATCTCCTTCACCCTGTCCTAGTCATCAATTTGCATGGTCTGTTCGCGAGTCTAAAGCCTCCTCGCCTCATCAGCAGCCAGAGATCAGCCATCATGATCACTCCACATCACCAAACCTTCACCCCCGACGCCCGCGAACACTCTTCTTCCTCACCAACGCCCTCGCTCGCCTCAATAGCCACCTCGACCCCGTCAGGCAAGACTTCCAGCAGAGACCATTCCGTTGCAGGCGACAATGAAGAGTTTGACATTGAGATCCCTGCTGGCATCGCGCCTGATGCTTACTACGACTCTCAGCTCTCGCCCATGAGAGCTGCCCTTCGACGTTGGCTCATTCCGTATGTTCGTAGCGAAACACGCATCCTTCACGCCATGCAGGTCAGTTCATTTCTCCCGCTCTATTTTTTTTTTTTCTCTCTTTCTTCCGCGCTTAGTCAGAAAAGCTAACCAAAAAGGTGATCCGTGTCATTGGGCCTTTTTTTTTTTCTTTTTCTTTTTTTTTTTTTTTTATTTAGCTCAAGGTCAGGCATCCGATCCTGGATGTCTACTTTACGATGACAGCATTCTCTGGCAACCACACTTTTTTCATGATCGCCTTGCCAGTCCTCTTCTGGTTTGGCTATTCCGAGATCGCTCGTGGGTAAGGAGAGAGAGAGAGAGAGACAGAAACAGACGGAAAGACAAAGAGTGGGACAATGATACTGTTTTTTTTTGGTTGGTTACGACCCACACTGACGATTGAGTTTTTTTTTTCTCACTCTTTTGCTTTCTCCTTTTTGGGGTTGAACAATTGTAGGTTCACGTTGATTGCAGCAATGGGCGTGTACTGGGCAGGATTCTTCAAGGTAAACGATAGGAAGAGCACAAGAATATGACGAGAGAGAAAAGAGGAGAGAGAGAGAGAGAGAGAGAGAGAGAGAGAGAGAGAGAGAGAGAGAGAGAGAGAGAGAGAGAGAGAGAGAGTTGGAGAATATGCGAGACAAGGCGTTTGACGGGATAGAGGGGTTTGGAAGAAGGTGGTTGAGCAATTGAGTCCAAGAGATTGAGGTATTCGAGAACCAGCTTGCTTCCCCTCGCCTCTCCCCTTCTCCCTGCAGGATAGTGAAGCAGGATGACAGGAACAAAAGAGCAGGATCAGTGAGAAGTAACAGGAGCAAGTCGACAATGATGACGATGATAAAAGAAAAGCTACTCCTCCCAGTCAAGGCTATGGAGGAGGAGGAGGAGGAAAAAGAGATTGCATTCTCCACAACAGAGATCAGTTCGACTTGCCAAGACAGGACAGACGGACAGACAGACAGACAGACAGACAGACAGCTCACTCTTGTACTTCTGATGGATGGGCTGTATGTGTGTGTGTGTGTTTGTTTCTTTGTAGTCCATGGATAAGGGGGGGTGAGGAGGATTTAAAAAAGCGCAGCGAACAAAAGTCTCTGATTAGTGCAACGACCCATCATCACCACAGCTTCTCCTCCATACCTTGACCAACATAGCCGCCTTTCTCTCTTTCTCAGAATGAGAGCGATGGCTTTATTTTCACGTGGATAGTAGAACCAAGAGTATCCATTCATCTTTGCTCTCTTTCTCCTTCTCATCGTAGGACTACTTTTGCTTGCCAAGACCATTGTCGCCACCAGTCGTGCGGCTTTCCCGCTCAAAGTCAACTTGCCTCGAATACGGCTTCCCTAGCAGTCATTCCACCAATGCCATCTCTGTCTCCCTCTTCCTCTACTGCCACCTTCTGACAACTGATCCCGCCTCATGGAGCCCCTACACACGCGAGCTATCTATCCTGGGATTGATCATCTATGCTGTCAGCATTGTCTATGGCCGACTCTATTGTGGAATGCACTCCATCACCGACTGCATCGGAGGCTCCTTGATCGGCATCTCTATCTGGGCCTTCCAATGGACCTTCCGCTCTACAATCGAGTACTACATGGTGTCCCCTGTCTGGTGGGTACCCCTGTTGGTGATTGCCCTCGGCATCTTCTTGGTCTCCATCATCCCAGACCCTGTCGACGACTGCCCTTGCTTTGATGATTGTGTAGCATTCATTGCAGTGATGATGGGTCTTATCCCTGCCAGTATCCACTATGCATCCACCACCTACTCATCCAACTACCCAGTCCCTGCAACAATCCCTTACTCGTTCTCTGAACTGGGCGTGATCAAGAGCATCCTGCGATTGGTCTTGGGTGTCGGTGCACTATTTGTGTGGCGATTGATGGCCAAGAAGGCATTGTATCTCGCCTTGCCACCAATCTACAAGCTGTTCAGTCTGCCCTATCGACCTCATTTCATCCCTGCAAGTACCTATCATACATTGTCGACCTATCCTATCGGTAAAGTTCCCTCGGTCATTGATTTGCCAAGCATGTCAGGAAACGCCGAAATTGTTGGACTCCAATCATCCATGGATGTACATGAAAAGTACTCACAGGCAGCAGCACAGGCTCAGGCTAATGCGAATATCCAGGAAGAACAGTACGATGGACTTGTGATGGGATTAAGGGCTCGTAAGGGTCAGAATACGACCGAGGGCGAGGAAAAGGTGACGATGCCATTGTTGAATTCGTATGAATCGACCCAGGATTACAGCCACCAACACCATCACCACCAACATACAAGGGATGCATCGACCTTGAGTAATGCGACTACCGAGTGTGGTAATGATGATTTCTCGTCTGTGAACGAAAAGAATGGAGTCTATTATTCACGATTGGAGGATGAAGCCGAGGCTCTGTTGAGAGTGCAGCGGATGCACCCACCCAAGAACCGATTTGATGTTGACATTGTTGCAAAGTTGGTAGTGTATGCGGGTATTGGTGCGCTTGCTGTGGACGGTATCCCGATCTTGTTTGACCTTGTTGGATTAGCAGCAGTGCCAGTCCGTTTGTGAGATGTATGTGAGAGAGAGAGAGAAAGTGGGAAAGTGAGCGAGAGAATAAGAAAGATGGGAGATATCCTCAAAACCTCGTAGAGTTAATGGAAGCGGAGGTTAATACTTACATACGTCTTACTAACCATCCTAATAAAAGGACGATCAAATAATGCTAAATCTGCGAGAGCGGTTGACTCTTTGCATGCAGAGAGTTTAAAAAAAAAAAACCTGGGACCTGGGACCTGGGATCTGTCGAGCGCCTTTGGACCAGCTAGAGCCTGTTTCGATATCAGACGAGGAGAGAGAGAGAGAGAGGATCCTCCACTACTACTACTCCTCTTCTCCTGGATGGACTATTTGAGATTAGCGTGGTCTGCAGGAGAAAAGATGCCACAAGGGGTCGGGACTTGGGCTACTTTTTTTTTTTTTTTTTTTTTTTTTTTTTGGACCGTAGTCTCTTTCATGGTACCGACTCTTGGAGCCTGCGAGATACAAGAGACAGAGAGAAAGAGAAAGAGAAAGGAAAGAGACAATGGGGAGAAGGGTGGCTCATGCATTTGGATATCAACGGGCATTACTGCTTTCTACTATAACTTGCACTTTTTTTTTTTTTTTTTTTTTTACGCAACCTCATGCATCATTTGGGACCACATCGATACAACTCTACTCTCTCCCTTCTTCCACTCCCAGCTCCTTTCCTATTCTCCCTCTCCCCCTACCGACAACGCTAGTGGACTGAGCAGGAAATTTGAACGGACAAAAAAAAAAAAAACAGCCACTAGTGACGAAACGACGGAGATGGTTTCTCGTTTTGGGCGATGGAGCTTCCAGTCCGATCGAAACATTAGCGCGCATGCTCTCTATAGATAACTACTACTTTCTTAGGTGCCCTATGGTATGCATATAGACCACATTTCTCTTCTTTTAGTTTCCCCGTCGTACATTCGTATTTCGCAACATGCACTTGAGTCATTCCTAGCTTCTTTCTTCTTTCTTTCTTTCTTTCACATACACCATTTGACTTGTAATAGAGGCACCATTTATTCCTACTCTTTTGGAACTAGGAATAAATGCCTGCTGTGCGGCCGCGAAACATACAAGAATTCTTGACTTTCGAGAGGGCTTATTTGCGTTTTTTCACTTTTGTCGGTGTGGAGGCCGTTTTCTCAATCATAGAAACTGCATCCCGTAATGAAGTACGTGTGTAGTATTCAAGGGTGCTGGTTCCCTGAATCTTGTTCCGACGTAAAATCTCTTCATGAGCTCGAGCAGCGAGCTGAAGGCAACTGATCATCGCAGACCTCATCTTAACGCCGAAGTCCTGCTTTCGAAGAGGAATTGTTATAAGGTCAAATTGCTGGGGACGAAAAAAACCGTGATAGTCTAGTCGCAGCAGTTTCATTTCGTCCTTGAACGATGCGCAGCCATATACAGCTAACTACGGTGCGGGGCTGAGACATTGCTAATAGAGCGGACTTGGCTGACCCAACAATCCCACATGGCTCGTGCCAACTTAAACTCGTCTTGGCGTCTCTTCTTCATCTCAGATTATGCAACTGAGCCGCCTCGACCAATGAAAGCTGTTAGTTGTTGTGAAGAGCCACAGCATCAGCATACTGTCCAAGTTCTTTGGGCTCCAAAATCGGCTTTTTTTTTATTGATTCTTTCTCTCATCGCTGGCCTTGATGAAGATTTCCAAATATCTGGACTTTACATCATACATCTTCAAGGAAGTATGCAGAAAAATCCACGTCAGGCCTGCAAAACCCTCGCGCTCATGATATCTTCAAGGACCTCGCTTCTGAAGTTGAAATAGTGGTTACTGATTGTGAAAAGGTTAAGAGATAGGAAACAACATATAGTAAAATAGAGCGATATGTGTGTGTCAACTTACTAGGCCATCACGATCGAGAACAAGTACGCTGAGACCGGATCCTGCATATTTTCTGATCGAACTGCTTTTGCGACCTCGTCATAGCTGCTGGAACGAAAGACACGATCTAACGTAGGCAACAACGTTGGCCAACGCTCGTAGATATCTGGAGATGGGTCAGCTCGTCTTGCAATAGCCGTTATATCCTTGTCCTCAAGGAAGTAGACCCTCAGTTGGCTGAACACGCTTTTGGCCATATCAAAATCATCTCGGGTAAGGCTACTACCGTTTTGGACGAGCCCTTCGTTTCCAAGGCTGTGGAGAACTATTTCATGGCCACAGATCCCTACTTCAAGAAGGAGGTCCGGAAACGGATGGTGAAAGCGAAGGCCTCTGATCAAGGATGTGTTTTGAGCGGTTTATGATGAGTGTTTTAGTGAGACATTCAACAAACAACCTCTATCGGAATGACCACACGATCCCCCCCATCGCTGACATGTGTCCAGCTCTCGTCGGCAAGGTGGAGATTGTTGGATGGAAGGAGCCTGGACTCGAGCAAGGCACAACCCACGGGATAATGTCAATGGAGGATTCCATGGACGCTCATGTAAACCATCAGTCAACTCGCAACAACATGCCTGTCGCCCCATTTTTCTTCCCCAAGTCCAAGCCGTCGGGACCAGACTTGGTTTTCTTTTTTCGGATCGATGGTGCTCGATTGGTCCCTGTCTTTGTTCAGATGAAGCTGCATCAAGGGTCGTCCCACTTTTCAGGGACGGACTGGAATGAGGCACTCAGCACGGTCTCGACACCCAAAATCGAGGCACACGTGAAGACCTTCCGCCAGTTCTGCCCTGACAATGTCTACATCAGCATGATTGTTGCATACCCTACCAAGTGGAGTGACAAACCTCTGGCACCTTCAGGACTCCCGAAGGACACAAGTGATGTTCAGCAGGTGGTGATCAACATAGGCGATAACAATTTCGGCAACATTTTCCCCCAAGAGCATGTAGATTTTATTGACCGACCCAAGAATGCTCGAAAGCGCTCTGTTGACGACGATGACAGCAACGATGACGACAGCTTCAAGAAGCAACGAAGCTAATCTTTCGCTGCAGCTCAATAAAATGTGTTTTCTGCTTTTGAAAAATTTGTTACTGAGTTGTTCTCATCCAGTTTGTTTGTCTCCATACCTTTTCGTATACAGAGAGATGAGCAACAGGCTAGAGGGGAAGACGAGGATCCAGCGCCAGAGCTGGCGTTAGTTGTGAAGACGAAAAAGTCGTACTGGTCACAGTGAGGTCAAAAAGTCGTACCGGGCGTACTAGGAGGATAAAAGTGGCCTTTGGTGAAATGCGGGATTAAAGTCATGCCGGGGCGCACTGTGGGAAAAAAGTCAAAGGCATTTCTGGATGTGTAGGACTGTTGGTCAGTCCCTTCTCTAAATGGATTCACCAAATTCTCAGTATGACCAAAGAGTGGAGGAGAATAGAGGATGAGTGTGGGAAGAGCAATGCAAGTTGACACAGCGCTTGTACTGGATAGATGGAGAGCAGTAATCAGATGGTGCGAGTCCTGGTGCGTTTAGAGAGATACTAGACAGAAATGTTTATTGGGTAAGTGAAGTATTTTTCATAATCTCGTTAATTGAGGTCAGAGTTGGATCCTCTCTTTGGTAGGACAAAAATTGTTAGCTGTAGAAAAGCACAATAAGGGATGAGAGATGCCTGTTTTCTCTGTCCCACGGCGTCCCGCTCTTTACTCTGAAAAGGTGGAGGGCGTTAGGACAGCGTTACTACAATATTGGCCAGAGTTAACTTACTAAAAGTCCCAGAAAATATATATAGTATTATAAGTAACTGGCTTGTGGCAGCCAAGCGTTCATAGCGACGTTGCTTTTTGATCCTTCGATGTCGGCTCTTCCTATCATACTGAAGCAGAATTCAGTAAGCGTTGGATTGTTCACCCACAAATAGGGAACGTGAGCTGGGTTTAGACCGTCATGAGACAGGTTAGTTTTACCCTACTGATGAAGTGTTGTTGCAATAGTAATTGAAGCCAGTACTAGAGGAACAATTCATTCGGATAATTGGTATTTGGGTCTGCCTGAGCAGGCAATGACCCGAAGCTATCATCCGTTGGATTATGGCTGAACGTCTCAAAGGCAGAATCCAAGCTAGACGGCGACGATTACCGCCTTTTCTGATATCTAGTTGAATACGAATAGGTCTTCGGGCCCTGAGTCATACTACGTGGGGAGGTCTTGCAGTTTGAGTTCAGAAGGACGTGCCACTCATGCCAGTGCCCAGTGCGAGGAATTGGGCGACTCCAACTCGCCAGTGCCCAGTGCAAAGAATTGAAGCGATTCGCCAGTGCCCAGTGCAAGGAATTGAAGCAACTCACTCCATGCCCAGTGTAATGTGGGCCCATATTTGCGTACGTCCAAACTCTTCGATACTTTCTATGAACCTTGCCGCCATATACTTCGCCGTTGTCATCGATGTTCTATGCATCATCTTCCAGCTGCGAGTTAGCTCATTAGGGACCATCTCTTGGTACGCCTCCATGATTCCCTGTGTTGCTGGAGCGACTTCACTCACATCCATCGTCTCCTCCACTTCTCTCGACCACATATCCTCTACTCCCTTGAAAATACCTCTAGTGATACCCAAAGCTCATCCTCCATCCTTTCAGTGAACTTTGGCTCCCTCCTGATGAAGTTTTCCTCTTTATCTTTGGCCTCTTTCTTCTGCTTCTCCCATTCCTTCACCTCCTTCCCCCACTTCGTTCTTCCATCTCCATTCAGCCTCTCAATGGCCTGATTCCACCCTTCTTCCTACTTCTCCCTGGTCGTTGTGAACTCCCACACGTACTCCATCGTCTCCGTCTCCCTATCGCACACTCGGCAATTGTCATCGTCGTACACGTCCGGGTGTCACTTCTTCATCACCGCTTGTGTCGGTAGCATTCCATGGAGCTTCTTGATCCTCTGTGCTCTCTTTTCACAATCATCCACGCTAATGTACATGCTCCTGGATCGGTTCTTGTTGTGAAGGTTGTCCAGTGTTGTACTTCACTCGACTGCTTTCCAATCCTTTACAAATCTCTTCATCCTCTTTTGCCTGACCCAATGTTGGTGCATTCTCACTGCAGACTGGAGTTTGAGAATCTGTCGCACATCATCTTCCGTCGTCTCTCCCATGAATATCGCCCTACACCTGCTCCCTTCCTGTACTTCATCTGGCAGCTTCCACTTCAGATTATTCCGGTTGTGTTCATCTGTTACCTGACGGTCTGCTGCTTCGTCCCCTGCGTCCCCTGAGTGTCCTCGGACCCACTCCACTTTTATCGCCATTCCCTGATTACAGTAAGTTCTATACACCAATGCCCACCACTCTGCGTATGTTGCTCTTTGTTTCACTCCCCTTGACTCATCCAGCTTGTTTCTTACTAGCACCACGAACCCTATTACAACTGCTAGGTTGTCCAGTCCAATTGTCGTTTCCTTGTTTCGCGGACAACAAAGCACTGCCGCCAGTAATCCTACCAGCTCTGCTTTGGTGGAGGAGGCGTATCCGTCAACAGCCCCTGAGATCATCCTTTCGTAGACAGCTTCTCTCTGCACTGCTACACCGAAAGACATCCTGATCTGTTCAGCCACCAAATCTCTGAGCGATCCGTCAGAATAAAGTGTCAGGTTGTTGATCTCTTATAGTCTCTCTCCATTGTGGGATTTCCGTAATTGTTGGTGCATCTAGCTGTAATCCCTCAAAGACGTGTTCCAGTTGCGTAATCACTATTGGGTCCGTTAACGGCGTTGCCATTCCAGCTGCTGCAACTTCTGCCTTGCGCCTGGTTGGGCTGGGTCGATCGCTGGTATTGAGATTTTCCAGCTGTGCTTGCCTGTTCTGAAGTCGTCTTCTCCTCGTCCTTGCCGTCTGCTTGGCGTATTTTTTTCTGTCTTTTCTGCGCTGGTGAATCCTCAAGAAGTGTTCCTGTTTTGCCCTTTGCGCTCTTTTTTCCCCCTCGAATACTCTTTTTTTTCTCCCTTTCTTCTTTTTCTTATCCCTCTCTTCCTCTTTTCTTTTCTTCTTTTTCTCTTTTCTCTTCCTCTTACGCCCACTCTTTTTCCATTTGCCTTTCCAACACCTCCCACTCATTTTCAAGATCCTCTTTCGCGATCCACTTGTTCCTTCCTTGTTTTGGTAGTCTTATTGCTACCCACCTACATTTCCCCCTGTTTCCTCTGCTCATACGATTCTCACAATTTTCGTATTTGCTTGCATTTGCATCGAGAAGGATTCCCTCTCCATTACCACCTTCTCCTCTCTCCTCACTGTTCGTTCTTCTTCACGTTCTTCTCCTTCTCCTCTCTCCTCACTGTTCGTTCTTCTTCACGTTCTTCTCCTTCTCCTTCTTCTTCTTCTTCTTCATCTTCCTCTTCCTCTGTGGTGTATGACGCGTCCGTCTCGATGTTTTCCATTTGGGTGTCCACAATCATCTGTTGTCTCTCTACCCATTTGGCAATCCTCGCTTTATGCGCCTCTTGGCCACACATTTGAGATTGAACTTGTCTAAACCATTTTGGCGGTGAGTTCTTGCCGCCATATAGCCTTTTACAATCGTTCCATGCCAAAAGGTGTGTTTTTGCTGGTTCAGTTGCTGTTCCGCAAATATCACGCCTCTTTTGTACAATTGTTTTTTAGTTTCCTCTTCTAACCTCTCTCCCAACCACTTTTGGATATTTGTTGTCCTATGTTGGACCTATGTCCATGTCCAACGTTATTCCTTTCTCCGTGAGGATCCTGCACACACCACTGATCATGTTGTGTTTTTGTTCCCTCACTTGGTTGAGTATCATGGTTGGTGTAGTTGACAGTCGTTGTGCGCATTGCAGTGCATACAAGCGCGCTCGAGTCACTCTCCCAACCAGCCCTCCGTCTCCCAGTCGTAGCCACAGACTTGCCACCTGCTCTTCTGGCTGCACGTCTTCCAGTCTCCTAACAGACCCAAGTCTGTTGTGGTGAATAACACTGTTTGGTGTTGTCTTTGGCAACTTGGACTTATGCTTTATCAGTGACACGTACTTTCCCGTGAGTCGTCTGAGCGTCGATGTCGGCAAGTTCTGGACTGACATTCGATACAATGACCGTGGGATCAGCACTGAATTCATGATGTATGTCGCCTGCCTGCCTGTAACCTTTTTCCGACTTATCGTTTTGCATATCAAGTCGATATCCCTCTCGATGAGATCCACTGTTGGCTTCACAACCCCTCCTGCATTAACCCATACGACCAGGATTCGTGTTGCCTCCGTCTTTGCGATTGGCCTGATCAAGTCCTGGTCGGCACTGAACATCAATGTCCTGTTTACACAGCTCGGATGGACTGCCATTACTACCATTTTTTGGTATTGACCTCGACTTTGTTGAGTGCAAAGAACGACATCACCGTATCCAGGATTTTTTGGGCTTGGGCTCTTGATCCGGCTATCCACGTTGCTCCCATCATTAAGGGGGTAATGAGGACCTATAAAACAGGTCCCTTGCTCCCCCTGAATAAAGCAGCTTTCTATTTCCTATTTTCAATTCAAGTTTCGTCTCGACGTCTCCCGCGCCGTGTCACTCAGGCACCAACTGGTCCAGTTTCGCTGTAAGAATCTTTCTTTCCGCTCTATGCTCTCCTTTATTTGACCATCCCTTCTTGTTGGCCCGGAACAGATCTCCATACTTCTCCCTCGATTCCTTCACAGTAGAAGGCAGGAAAGAAAGTCCCAGATCGTAGTAACGGTTACAATCTTGGTATGTAAAAGACTCGACTAGAGTGATTGAAGTGAATATGAAGCTCCTGAACGGTTGGCATCCGCCTCCCGTTCTGTCAAGTTCCCCCGGCCATGATAAGTGGACTTTACGGATCCATCCCAGCTTGATCCGCAAGGATCAATGCCACAAGTAATAGATCCTTCCTTTATTACTATTGCTTTATTACTCTTAGATCGAATTAGCTATTAATCAGAATATCCATCCCTCAGATTAATCCCGGTCCTAGCCTTACCTTCCTAACATAAGTCTTGGTCCTCGGACTGGTACTAGCTATTATCAAAGAGTAGAGTATATATTAATTGTAGTTCTTTGTCTTTCAGTTATTACACCGCAGTGCCCTGTGAATCGCAGCGAACGAAAAAGGATCTGGTAGAAAATGCTGTCATCAGTGGATAGCATAGGACTGTTGGCGACACAGAAGTTCAATGACAAGCACCCGGATCGCAAGCCAGCAGTATGGAAGGACATCACATCTTTCCAAACCATTATGGAACAAAAATGGTGAGGCTAACGTAGACACTTGTAGATGAAGATGCACCGGATAGAAACCGTCGATACAGAGCCACTGGAGACTGGTGGACAGTAGAAGACTTTTATCGAGGGATCACACCTATGTGGCTGACAGACGAGATACGCCAGGAAGCAGACGTTCCCTTGGAGATGGCGAGAAAGGTGGCATTCACTTTGTGCAGTGACATCGCGGATCGAACATTTGATCATATCTGGGTTCCACGCTGTAAAGAAGTCGCAAGATGTGAGATAAAAGCCATATTACAACCGGTCAAAAGCGCAAGAGAATCAGACCAGAAGGATCCGGAGGCAAGGAAGAATGGACAAATTGGTTCAAACGAGGCTACAATATGGATGGTATAGCGGATTTCTATGATTGTTGTGAACGGCAGCAGCAGCACATCATAGATCAACAATGATGCGCCCGCTGTCCGGGTTCCGAGACGAAATACGAAGGAGATGCAGCTCTCCGAATGAGTTTTTGTGGCATGACAACGGCCTCTTTCATGGAGAAGATGGAGGGGGAGCTGTCCGATGGAAGTTTTAGTGAGGTAGGTTTCCTACTTCCAACAATGGCAGATTGGCAGGCGTTGACTAGACTGGTTTATAGTAGTGTTTATTTGGCTAGGCCTATGGCTACTAGCTGAAATCTCATTATATAAAGCAGACAAAAAAAGCAATAGCAAGTAACCATTCACTCTGCAATAAAGTTTACCTTCCCTTCATACCTGTGCCGCTCAGACGGACTTTGCTCATTTAAAACCTAGGGGAAACTGCATTGACTACCAGGCATTTTGTCTTCGACAATAATGATCGATGGGTGGAGTACAGAAGTGTGAGAGTTACTTAAGGTTAGACTTGACAATTTTTTTGTCCGATGTTCCCCAAGACCGTCGTCGGCGGGTTGTCTCCTCTGGTTTCAAGATCTCCTTCTATTATCAAATAGATATTTGAATAATCGAAATAAAAGTTATTTCAAAAAGCGCTTGTATAACAGTTGTATAACAGTTGTACAGTACATTTGTGTCATATCATACTATACCTGTAGCCACAAAAGTGGGGCCAATGAAGCCTGGAACGCTCCGATCATGTACAGGTGTGTTGGTAAAACGAAAGGGCCTACTTCAATTGCGACATAAAGCCCACGAACCGGAATACACATTTTCCATACTGTTCCAAGGTCATATATAACCTGGACTAAAGGGACTGAGTCAGCCCCGGCCTCCAAGGCTGCTTTCCCGAACCTTAAAAGGCGCCACATGTCCCAACCGTTCTTGCTTTTTTCAGACCTATGAGCCATACCTGTCACCTCACCAAAAACTATTTCGGTACCATCTTTGGTGACTTTGTAGTCGGCTCGGTCTGCCTTCATATTCAAAGCGATCTGCGTACTTGATGCTGTGTTGGGGCTAGTGTGCGCGCATGCAGGGAATAATTTCGAGAGCTTCGAATGGTTAACATATTTATACGGCATTGGGCTCAACAGAGAAACATGGGGCTGGGCCACAGAGAACTATATATTGACTTTGGACTTACAAATGCACGAAGGTGTCTTCTGGGGGATAGTGGCTGAAAGCTCTCATCACGGGCGACACATAGTTTGTGATTAAGGTTTCCTCAGACACTTCAATCGGGCGCCGAGGCAAGTCATTCAATCTAAATTCAACAGGAGAAACAATATGAGTTGTGAAATCATTATTAGATATAATCATGGTGTAGTCAACCAGATTGCCTGACTTACAGAGTCGTAAAGAGTTGTTTCATTCTCCTATTCTTAATCTTATCAAGACTCGCGGACGCGCCGTCGAGATCACCTGTCGCATATCCCTAGATTAGGAGACAATAGTTAGGTTTTGGGAGCAAGCTCTTTAATACATGATGATGAAAGTATCGTTTTAATTTGGAACGGATTCAAACTTACACGGATTGCCGCCTGAACTTCGGCATCCTCCATAATCACATTGGGGGTATCAATCGTCAGGCTACTCCGGACAGCCTTGATAGTCGCCCCAGTGAAAACTTCTTTCATCAGCTTTGTAGGTAAGAATGGGGCGAAGACTCCTGCAAGAATTCTATAAATACTCAAGGAATGTATTAGATGTTTGAGAATACTTTGAGTGGATCTAAATATCAATAAAGCAATTGATGGTTATCTTACGCATAGTCGGCGGTGTTGGATTTCAAGAGAGTCCCACTCTTGAGAGCTGCTTCTGCAGCTCGTTGATATTCGACACAAAGACAAAGCATACACGAGTCGTCAATATTCCACTATCATAGTTTATATTAAAGAGTCAGTAACAGTGTATGACAAACGCGCATAGACAGTGGGATGAACAACAAAGACTCTTTACCTCGGTACACGAGATATGATTTAGCGGCGTGATGCTGATGTCGCTCTCCTGCACATGAGAATCCAAATAGAAAATAATAAAATCCTAATCAGATGACACCCATGTTAAACTTCTAACACGAGAGTACAGATACTACAGAAGCATAAATATTTACTTCAAGACCGTCATCATCCACAGTCTCTCCTTCCGCGCCCGATGGTTCTTCAACGAGGACTGTGCTTGGCTGAGGAGAAATCTGGTTTGTCGTGTCGGAAGAAGTCGCGGCTGTGGCCATGGTCGTACTCGTGGGAACACGCTTTCTCTTTTTCGACGCTTGCTCTACGAAAAGAATATTTTGAACAACGAGACTGTGAATAAGGCTCGATAGTCACGGTTTTGAAGGGGCTGAAAAAAATATGTCTTACTACTAGAAGTCGACTGAGAGGAATTTTCCAAGGCTCTGGATAGTCCTTGAGCTACAACAGCTACTAAACATTAACAATGAAGTTAGTTAATATGTAGACTAGCTCGTGTTCTTCACTTGCCCCCTCTAATGTCACAATACTCGTGAATCCTTTAGCTAGTATTCTAAGTTACCTTCGTGTTCTCGCAACTTAGCTGATATAGTGCGACTCTTTCCGACAACTTGACTCGAAGATACTTCAAGAATATCCAACTCGTGATTCGTAATAATGCGATTCTCATAGTAATTGTCGATAAGGTCATTCGTCATTCTTGATGCAGCCTTTGCTTTCTGACAGACAAACTCATATGAGCTATTTTGTAGGTCCTGCATCCATCGTGCCCATTCCAACAATAGCTGTGACGAGCAAGATCGCTCTAGTGCACGGAAGGCAATGTACTCTTCAGGTTCAAAGAGAAGTCGTCCTCCCTGAGATAAAAAATATCCCGCCCCTACCCGATTCGCATTGATTTCAGCATGCCAGCTCGTAGCATGTGAAGTATTTTGGTTCTTCTCCATGGAATGTCAATGTTGTTGGCGTCACGATGTCGGGTTTGTAGACGGTAATTCTTTCCTATGAAGTTTCACTTGCAAAAAAAAAAAACTATTAGTAACGATGACATCTGCGGAAATACCTGTAGGACCCTAAATCACAATTATTGCCACAATACTGCCAGTCGCAACTGCCCACATACATCATGTACAGAAAGCGAGTATGTGAGCAGGATCATTGCGGGACATACAGCGGACATTAGCTGCGAGCCGTATGACGAGCAAAGACCGCGAGTCTAACCCAATCCTTTACTGCCCTGAAATCTCTCTGTTAATTTGGTAGGGAATCAAATCAGCAGAAGCCAGGGGGAGCAGGAAGGGCAGGAGAAAGGGTATCAAACTCCAAATGGACTGCCATGTCATGTCAAGGCGTCCAGAAATACATTTTGCCAGTCGCAACTGCCCACATACATCATGTACAGAAAGCGAGTATGTGAGCAGGATCATTGCGGGACATACAGCGGACATTAACTGCGAGCCGTATGACGAGCAAAGACCGCGAGTCTAACCCAATCCTTTACTGCCCTGAAATCTCTCTGTTGATTTGGTAGGGAATTAACAGAAGCCAGGGGGAGCAAGGAGGGCAGGCAAAAGTGCAAGAGGAGAACTAGCAATCGGACTCAATCATCTCTCACCCCTCGGACCGCCCAGAGAGAGAGAGAGAGAGAGAGAGAGAGAGAGAGAGAGAGAGAGAGAGAGAGAGAGAGAGAGAGAGAGAGAGAGAGAGAGAGAGAGAGAGAGAGAGAGAGAGAGAGAGAGAGAGAGTGTGTGTGTGTGTGTGTGTGTGTGTGTGTGGAGGGATGGATGGGTGAGGGGTGAGAGAAGGATGGAGTGGAGCTCAAAAGGTAGGCGCGACGCAGGAGCAAACAAGCCACCATGATATCACCGATTTCTTACTGCGGATGCTGCAATCTCCTTCCATCAACCTTGCAGCTCCTTCTGTCCACCAACCACTTTCTCTGTCTCTGCCATGCACTCTCCCTTTCCTCGTCTCATTGCAATGTCCCTCTCCTCACTCATTTCCTCTCATCTCCTCCCTTGCTTTGATCGCTCGCACGTTCTCTTTTGACCTTACTTTTTCGTTTGTCTTTGCTCTCTTTCTTTTTTTGCCACCATTTCCACATTTTCATTGGGTCTTTGCCACCATTCTCACGCCTTTCATCCCTTCAAACTTTCCCTATGTAATCCCACCTTCTTCTCCTCTTTCATCACGCGTTTTCTCTACATCCCGCACCTTCTCAACAGCCCAGGCTCTTTCACCAACCAACTATCTCTTCCCCGTTTCATTGATGCTTTGCAACCATGACCGACAAACACTAGATTCTGTTCTGCCTTGTGGATGGAGAGAAGACCGCGTTCCCTGTCACGATTGACTCCTCCAAGACAATCGGGGAACTCAAGAGGCTCATCAAAGCTGAACAGACTCCTGATTTTGACGACATTACCGCCAAGGACCTCACTCTATGGAAGGCCTCTGTCCCCGTCGCACCGAAGAAAGATCGCAAAGAGATCTCGCTTGCTGATGTCGCGTCAAAGGAGGAGCTCGATGAGACTGATGACATACTGATGACTTCACAGAGACACCACCGAAGAAGACAATCCATTTCATTGTCCAACGCCCTCCTCCTCAAGGTAATGCATACCCTTTTTTTTTTTTTACGATTGCCTACATCATCGTCCAGCGTTCTCCCCCCAAGGCAATGAGACGCGTCCGCTGACCGATCCCTCTAACATGTGCTTAATCCTCGCAAACCTTAATCTTTTTCTCACTTTTAGTCCATTCACCAGCACCATCTCGCTCATTGACTCCACTTCCTGGTTACCATTCGGATGGTTCTCATCCCAGTACGCTACTGTCTGATATGGGTTCACTCGTGCTCTCTTGTCTCTGCGCTTTTTTGCTGAATGCACGCCCATTCGTTGATTGCTCTTCACCTGCATGAGCTTTTTCATCAGCTAAACTTTCATTCTCTCGTACAACTAGGCGACCTCCATGCCGACATCAAAACAATCACGGAAAAGTTCTTTGCACCAGGACCAATTGCCAGCTTCCTTGACGCGTTTGTGAAAGGCATGGAACATCTCCCAACCACAACTGGACATATTCGAGGACTGCCTAGAGCCTGGCGTCGACAGTTTGGCCATCCTGCTGAGACTCGACCCAGCTTGTTATTCATGGATCTTCCCAACCCTTCGGTACCTGATTCAGCGTCAAGGAATCTCGCCGCGGGTTCAATTCTGGACTTGGTGAAAGAGAACAACAGGGCATTCATACCTGTCTTTGGCGTATCTGGTAGGTCTCTGGAGGCATGGCTTGATCTGCAAATTTCAAGAGCAGTGCTCTAATGCTCTAATTTTTCCTTCACATCTCCTCATGTCCACAATAGGATGCGGCAAGACTCGCGCTGTGATCGAGCTTCTCTCTCAACACTGGGACTTTTACTTCAATGCTTCCAGTGATGACTGGGGATCTGCAGATATGATGACCCTTTGATCTGTCGTCCAGAAGTACTTGAATGACCGGCGTGACTCTTCCGATATAGACCTAGAGGCCAACAACGGATATGCAAGAAAGACAACACTCTTGCTCTTTCTCTTTCGACTTATCATCTTCAAGCGCTGTTTGAATATCCCCGGCAGCAGCGAGTCGTTGACCAGCGCTAGAAGTGTGCCCGCATGTGCTCTTCGAACAGGACTTTTTCAACATGCTCTTCCTTCAGCTTCCCCATCTTCGACATCACTGTGAAACCGATCTTTGGGATTTTGTCCGCAGTGTGTATGAAGATCTCCCAAAGGACCCCAGTGGTGGTCAGCAGCTCGTGATCAACATAGGCGATAACAATTCCGGCAACATTTTCCCCCAAGAGCATGTAGAATTCATTGATCGACTCAAGAATGCGCGGAAGCATTCTGCTGACGACGAGGATAGTAGCGATGAGGATTGTTCTGAAAAAGCAGAGGAGCTAGTCTACCACTGCACCCTCTTCAGCCTCGTTGGCCACTCCTTTTATTTTTCTTCGAACAGCTATCAAATTCTTTTACCCTTTTGTTGTCATACCCTGCGTTCGCAATCATTCCTTCAGCTCTTCTGCCCCGATAGCACTTTGCATCTTTTAGCAAGATGGATATCTTTTAGTTGGATATCGAGGAATCCACATCGTCCTAAGCAATCTTTTCAAATCCTTAAAGATATTGTTATTGTATGCGATGCGAGACGAATGAGACCGAATAAGTGTTTTTTTTTTGTTTGTTTTTTTTTGACTGCAACTGGAGGGGGCGATGTGTTAGAACAGCGTGAGAGGACAAATTTCGGATAAGAATACAAGGGAGAGCAGCGACAATGCAGAGGATGAGTAGTGGCAGTAATAAAGGAGAGCAGCGACAGGGTGGAGGGTGTTAGTACAGCATCAGTACAATGTTAGTCGCGTTAGTATGATGTTAGTCAGGGTTAATTCAGGTCAGAGGAGATCAACGACAGCATGCAAGTATTTTATCCGTCAATCCTTGCTTTTGCTTTGTTTATTGAGTTGGTGAGATCTAGTGTAGTTGGCTGCATCAAAGAGGAGATTTGCTTCAGAACTATAAGTCGACAATCAGAGGGATGGACGAGAGGTTAGTGCAGCTTCTTGATAGTTTTTGCCCTCCTTTTATACTTGTTGCTGTGGCAGTCGGAGTAATATCTAGAGGTGGCGTTGGATAAATGCTCCGATTGAGATAATCCGACAATGTTGCGCAGTATGTTAACCGCAAGCCTCTGAATCATGTACGTTGTAAAGTGATTCGGTACCTCAACACAGGTCCAAGAAGAAGACGCTCAGGTATTCCACACAAAGTCCTGCTAGCTTTCGATCGCGGTACTCGCACAAGGAACGCTTCGAGCCTATCACAAAACATGATCCACTAGACAACATGACGTAGCACACATTGAGGCCATGGAGGCACATGACAACAAACGACCCGATTACACAGGCATCCACCAAGAGCAAGAAGACTCCGGAGATACGAGGGCCTCTCCAAAACACAAACAAGAAAAAACTGCTTAATGAACTAGCAAACGAGCGCCCCATTGTCGCACTCGATATGAGAACGCTACACGCTAATGTCAGAAGGGCTGTTGGCACTTATGAATCTGACGAGTCTCCAGCCACAACGATCGTCGACTGCATCAGATGTGCTGTTCAGCAAGCTTCAACTGCCAAACGACGTGCCAGGAGCTGATTGGGTTGTATCTCGAGGAAGTCTTTCGGCACACTGGTATCAGTCAAGAAGATCGAGATTTCTTGGATATCCTTTGTCCTCGTCTCTCCAACAGTAGTGACATGAAGGATGTTATTAACGACAATGACAGCCCCACAGACAAGACGGAGTCGTTTATTCATTGCTTTATGACATTCTTGTACTCTGGTAATCCTCCAATAACTCCCTTAAAGACCTCCGAGACCTCCAAGACCTCGAAGCCCTCGAAGCCTCACATTGGCACCATTGTCAACAAATTCATCTCGCGTCTGCAAGGCCTTGACATACTGCCTACGCCTGACAAGAGCGCAACAGGGAATCCACGGAACATTCTCGAGTTCACGCCATGTCTTTTGGTCCGCTTCATCTCCATGCAACTTTCAGTTGAAATAAAGCGACATTACAAGGAAGGTTGCCAAAAACACTCTACGCAAGTAAAAACAAACAAACAAACAAAGCACAAATGCAGTTAGAATCAAGTGCTCTTTTACACTATCAACTAATATCATCTTGTACCTAGCTCTTGAGACAGCAAGAAAATGGTAGACACCCGTCGCTTTTAAATTTCCATTTGGATGCTCACAAGCATGTCCCCACAATCGAGACGTTTTTCCTTTTCAACAGCCTCGTTGGGCACAAATACCGAGCCTTCCCTGTCTCGCCAATTGAAAACGGCTTCATGACCTTCACTAAGTCTGAGCTTGGAGCATTTTTTTTTTTTTTTTTTTGCAAAAAAAAAAAAACTTTCACTACATCAGCACATGATGAGCCTCGTAGGACGAGACCCAAATGACTCCAAAACGTTCAAGTTAGCCGACCTCAATGCCTGGCTTCTCGGGCAAACTCCGGGACTCTTTATCAAGCACTTCTTATCACCTGTTGCAACGGCAGAAGGTTTGACCACTAGACAAAAAGGCAAGGCTGGACTCACCGCTGCCATCAAACACCCTAGCTTGGATGATATCGAAGAACATATCAACAAGCTCCAAGATCCCTCCTTTGAGCCCTGCATGTATGACGATAAAGGCTACATCCTTCATGGATCCATTAGGACCGATGGCTTCCAGTTGCAACTCTTGGCTTTCAAGACAAGAGAGCTCCAATCAGTACGGTACAGACGCTACAAGGAAGACATCTTGCCCGATCAACTTATTTCCACCGTGGGTGGGACTGACCACTTTCTGTCCGCAATGTGGTTAAGACCGAGCATGATGTCAAAAGGATCTGGGACTGCACAGCCGAGCAAGCTGGTGAAATCTCATACCTTGGAATAGATTTGGGTCAAACGTGTGTAGTAGGCGCATGCGCACTTCTACCAAGTGGCGAGCAGCCAAAAGGATGGAAAAAGAAGAAGAGAAGCAAAAATCGGAAGCGGCGCAGGGGAAGACGAGGCAGCAGGAAGAATAACAAGTCAGCCGTCAAAAGCTATCCAACGGACAACACAAGAGTAGGCAGAGCTCGATACCTCAACCTTGCAGTGAAACAAAAGGCAGTGTTACAGCCAACCTTCAAATTTCGAAGATGGATGGAAGTTCAGAAAATGGCCACTATCGTCCAGTCACCAACGATGGTGCAACCATCCTCCAGTACCACTGACACAGCTCAAGGCCAGCCACAACTTTCGATCGTAGACATTGAGACAGCATCTCCAGCACTGTGTGGTGAAGGCACCTCAGCACGGCGCTACTTTGAGCATAGAAACCTGTACATGGTGGAGCTGAACAAGTTCTATAACCATAACTACATTTTTAAAAGGCACAAGTGGGACTCGAAGCGAGCAAAGACTGAGGAATATCAACGTATTACCGACAGTATACTGAGAATGGTGGGTGGTTGCGTTGATGCCAAGAGGAAGGCTAACAACGAGGTCGTGATCGGTATTGGACTCGGCAAATTTATGTCCAGCAGCAACCTCTCCTCATTACATGGCACCTTCTGCCAGAAATATCTGCATCGCGACAGCATGACCGGGCAAAGTATGTGCAATGCGATGCGCGGATACGTGGAATTCCGACAGCGACCACTATATTTGCAACCCGTGGACGATAATGGGCAGTATCACTGGTTGCAGCAACAAAGTAGCAGCAACAAGAGACGTTCAACGACAGATTCAGGAGACCGAGCAATGAGACTGGCCAAAGTAGCAGACTAGCTTTTGTAGCAGACTAGATTTTTTTTCTTTCTTTGCGTCTTTGAAAGAGAGGCAGAGATCGGTAACAAGATGGGAAAGATGGGTGAAAAGAAAGGGAAAGAGAGAGAGAGAGAGGAAAAGGAGGATTTTCTCTTCCTCTCATAGCTAGGCAGGAAAAAACAATTGTTCTATATCTCGATTCAGCAGTTCCAATCTGCCCTTGCTACCGACAAAAACAAGTGTGCTTCTGTCTCAGATGATGCGTCATGTCGGCTATTTGCCGTCCTTTGAGCAAAAGAGCAAAGTCGTCCTCAAAGGAATGTTTAACACTGTGGTATGATGTATGTGGGGTACAATGGGTACAGGTGAGTGGAAAAGAGAAAGAGAAAGAGAGAAAGAGAAAGAGAGAAAGAGAGAGAGAGAAAGAGAGAAAGAACAAACGAAAGAGAGAGAGAGAGAGGGAGAGGGAGGGAGGGAGAAAGAGAAAACTGCGCTAACAAAAGTTTGGATATGGACAGGCATTGACTGTGGAATGGACATCGTGTCCTCATCTAAACTTTCCCTCTACTTTGTCCCCCCTGGGAGAACTCTCCGTTCCCAATGGGATATGAAACCACGGATCGGTGTTTCCGGAAAACCACCAGAAAGTCCTGTTCAAAATCGAAGAGCTGGAGCTCAAAAGGAATCCAAAAAAAGGCTCGTTCTTTGTCCCCTCTCCTCTCTCTCTCTCTCTCTCTCTCTCTCTCTTTTTCTCTCTTTTCTCTCTCTTCCCCCCCCCCTCCCTCTCTTCTCTCTCTCTCTCTTTCTTTTCTCTCTTTCTCTTTTCGTAATCTTGTTCTCTCTCTCTCTCTCTCTCTCTCTCTCTCTCTCTCTCTTCCTCCCTTCAGGACGAGCCAAAAAGAACCTTCTCTCTCCCCTTATCGGTTGGACTCTACTTCCAATCCAGCTCCATTCAATCCTTGTTCATTCTCCAGGATCCCCGGTTCGGTCCTCAACCACGCCTTTGCCTCATCTTATATCCTAGAGTCGACTCGAAAATATAACAATAGTAAAAGTACTCATTCAATGTCGTGCTAGCAACAGGAAGTAAGTAACCCAGCCCAAAGTCTCCGTCCCCCGAGCCACGCTTCACCTTTCTGCTCTCGTTCTCTTCCGTTCATGTGTGCGCACTATCTTTCTCCACCGGAGCGTGGTTTACTTTTGTTGCCACAAAGGCCGACCTTTTTCTTTTTTTTTCTTCTTCTTCGGACATCCCACTTTACTGCTCATACGAATTTATACAAGTTCGAGCGACCATCGGATTGTTCACGCTGGCGACCGTGGGCGTGGTTGGACGCGTCGCTCAATTTAGACGTTTATTTTTTTTTCTATATATTTTTTTTTATATTGCTTACAGAAACTGCAACAGTTGACTGCAGAGCAACTGTAGGCTCTTTCTTGGTCAATGCTCTCGTACTCCCTCTTTCACCCTTTGGCATGAGGACTTCCCAATGTCCAAAAAAGTCCGGCTTGTCTCCCTTTCAAAATGGCTGCATTGCCATGCAGTCATCCGCACCCTCTCTCTCTCTCTCTCCCTTTTCCTGTCCTCCTCTCCTGTGCAATTTAATGACGGTGTCCCATTAGCCTCTTCTAGCGTCGAACAACAACAAAAAAAAAACAAGGAGCGCCCTTGTTTTTTTTATTGATACTTTGAGCGTGTTTCTTTCCCCCACACCCCACTCCGCTGAATGGATGGATGCAACCATGGTCGCTTTTAGTCTCTGGGTTTGGGAAGCGGTGCTCTTGTAATTGCAGTGACGAGTACGGCTAGCAGAGGTTGCCTCTGCAGCAGGTCAAAAACAGCACGGCACTTTTTTTTTTTTTGGTGTTCTTCTGGACTTGGGTTCCCTTTTATTTCTGTTATGGTCCTTAGTATATCTTTGCGCATCTTCTCATGAAAATGCTTAGAGGTACCTCTCACTCAACGACAGAGGGTTTCTCGAGACTGCAAAAGAGCAAAAAGAGGTGCGATAAAGAGAGAGAGAGAGAGAGAGAGAGAGAGGAGGCAAAAGAGAGAATAGACTGGATCGGGGATAGGACTCGACTGGCACGTTCGTCCTTTCCATGACCGAGCATCAGTCAAGGCTACTGCACTCTCTACTCTCGAAATCTCATGTCCTGCTCGTTTTGCTTTGTTGCCTTCAGGACCCGCTCTCCCTTGACTCCTGGTGCCGGGAAGCAGAGACCCCACGGCTCTCTTTCTCTTTCGTTTCGCCTGCCTCGCACTTTATCTTTTTTTTCTCCTCTTTTCTCTCTCTCTCTCTCTCTCTCTCTCTCTCTCTCTCTCTCTCTCTCTCTCTCTTGTTCCCTTCTGGCTCCGCTAATCGTTCTTCCTTTTATTCCTGATCTCTATTTTCGTCCTCGATACTCTGGGCAATGTATAAACATTGCTTGGACTTCCACGTTACGCTGAGAGTAGTTACTGAGTAATGATGCTCTTCTCCTTCTTGCCCCCTCTTGAAGCATTAGTATCACCCTACACGAGAACCGATATCTCCGGCCCATCCGACTTGAATCCCACCTCGACACTCCGAGCACCCTTTTCCACTCTGGACAAACCCTCGGGACCCCTCTTCCTACCTCTCTCCATTCTCCAACCTTGTACTTTATCCTCATCATCCGGACTCTCTCCCTATTTCTCTCTCTTTCTCTCTCTTTTCGTCATCTCATCTCTCTCTCACCCCTTCTCATTACGCCCTTCTCAGCGCTGTTGTCATCATCCACACAGCCTCTAGTCTCTTTAGACTCTGACCAACAACCCTATTCTCCCTCGGTGCCAACTCTACGACTCGACCTTATATTTGATTCTCAACTTGACCCCGAAAAAAAAGAAAAGACAAACGACACCACCCTCTCTCTCTCTTTCCCTTTCTCTTGCCAGTCCTTTCCAAAACTTCAGCCCGTCGGGAACGAAACACTTTTTTTTTTTTTTTTTTTTTTTTTTTCTTCAATCGTCCAGCCCAGTCCATGAACTCGATTAACGACCGTCCCTTTTCATTCATCCCCTCAATTTCATACTTTTTTCCTGTCCCCACTTCCGACTAACGCCTTAAGGTATGTGTATGTGGTCTTTCAGAAGGGGGAGGGGAGGACAAGGGAGCTCTACTCTCTCTTCCCTTGACCTCGAAGCGTTGGTAAGGGAGGAGCATGGGAGATTGAAGGAGGGGACTTTCCGAGATTCGGTACCTGGGTAAATCTGTCGGCGCTTGACAATTGGGTAGGAGCGATGGATGAGAGAAGCCGAGGCCATGTTCTCTCTTTTTCTCTCTCTTTTATCCAACGTGATGGATATAGTCAACCTCATTCAGGACGCGAGAAAGTAGCGCCCAAATATCCCCTTATCCCTTTATTTTTTTTTAACGTTCCGGACTCCGACTTTCTGGATTCTCTCGTTGCTTACTGCCCACACACATACACACATACACACACACAAAAGAAAGGCATCGGCAACTACCCAAACTATTGCGACTTTTTTTTCTCGGCTTCAATTTTTTTTTCCCAACCTCGGCAAAAATACTCGAGTCGGCTCAACCATCCTCTGCTCAATTCAACTCGACTTGAACCTGAACTCAAATTCCTTTACTGTTTTTGCTCAATGAGAGGGTCGGAAGTTCTCCCACAATGGGATGGGCGTCCCTTTAGCCCTTCATCTCGGCAAACTTGTTTACTCCGACCTCATCTCTTCACTTTCTTCCACTTCTTCCTCCTCCTGTCCTCTCCCCCTCCTCCCGCTCACCACTCCCTTTCACCCCAGCTACTCCTTCTTTCTATCTTTCTATCTTTTTTTTTTCTCCCAAGTCTCGATGGTACAATCTGCGCTCATTATTGTACAGTTGTATAGCATACGTTCTCCATAGGCGATCGGACTTTTCGACCTATTGTCCATTTTTTAGGCCCCCCCTCCTCCTTCCTTTTTTTTTTTTTTTTTTTTTTTTTAATCCTCCGGCCCCATTGTCTATCTTTTTCCCCTTTTGACAGTTTCGGTCTCCTCAATCCGATCTCACCTTTTTTTTTTACCTTGCTTGCGCGCGTGTGTGTGCGTGTGCGTGTGCGTGTATTTGTTCCCTTTACATCGCGGGGACAGTTGCTCTCGCTTTTGGCTCAGCCTCCGTTTGATTGCCTTTTTATTGTATTTTTTGTGAGACTTCCCCCCCACACATTCCGCGTGAGCAAATGGAGAGAGAGAGAGAGAGAGAGTAAGAGAGAAAGAGAGAGTGAGGCGGTCATTGTGTCTGTGCGTCAAATGGGACACGACCTGACTTCACATCGCGTGTAGCGCGTCCAAAAAAAAAAAAAAAATAGCCGCGAACTAAAAGCGACTTGGAGCTTAGACCACTCTGATTTATATTCAAACTCAGGCTGAACTCTTTTTTTTTTCGCGACTATTTTGCTCTAACGGATTGTTTGAGCACCGCAGGAGGTTGTGCCTTTCTCTCTTTCTCTCTCTCTTTCTCCCTCTCGAACTGAGCACTTCTAAATGAGGCGTCTTTCAGGTCCGACCCCAACGCTTTTTTCACTCTTACTGCTCACGGATAGTTGTGGACGAAGATGTGTATCCGTTGTTTCCCTTTTCATTGAAATACCCCGCCTATTCCCTCCTAGTAGACAGCAGGGCTTTCCTATTTTTTTTCTTTCTCTTTCTCACCCTTCCTTCTTTCCTTTTCATTTCTCTTTGCTGTTTACATTTGTTGTTATCTTTGTTGCTTTTTTGTTTTGTACTCTGTCATTCTGCATTCCCTACATTTTTTGCTGTTTTTCTTCACTTGTACTTGTAGCTCACTGCAATTCACTTTTTCATCCCAAAAAAAAAACAAAAAAAAAAGAAAAAAAAAGAAACTTCATCTCCCATTGCATCCTTTCCCGCATCCTACCCCTATCCACCAAGGCATATCCAACTTTCCGGATCACAACCGAAAAAAAAGAAAAAGAAAAGAAAAGCACACAAACACAAAAAAGAAAAGGTGTGAAGAGTTCAAGAGTGAGAGTGAGAGCTGCTTTACCTTGAGGGAAAGAGTCAGAGGAACAAAAAGGCTGAATAGGTGGAGTCTATCTTCATGGTGCTAGATATTTCTTTTATACATCTCTTCACTCTATCCTTTCATCCCCCTCCAAACGCACACACACACACACACACACACACACATGCACATGCACCTACACTTCTCATGCTACTTGAACAAGTAGAGTAGAAAGGGGAGTCTCTCCCTGCATCCTACCGCCTTTTGGGGACGCGTTCAGAATGGATTAGGGATCCATGTGCAATTGAGTGAATGGAATGAAATCCAATCGAGGGACCATGAACGCTCCCTTTTTTTTTTTTCTTTTTCTCTCTTTCCTATTCCTTCTCCTACCTCTCTTCCAACGCGATTAACAAAAAAAAATGACAAGGGGACAATAATTGCCATGGGACTTTGTCCCAGTAATACCAAAGTCTTACTCTGTCTCTCTAACTTTTTTTTTTCCATCTCTCTCTTCCTTTATGACAATAGCTCATACAGCAACAACAACAAAAGACGAGAGGAAAACTATCCAACCTACTCACCTCTCTACAGAATTGAATCCTTGATCTCCCCATCACCACCACTCCCTTCCTCACACTCACACACCACATACGATGGCACTTAATATGGCAACACGGCCTTCCTTGGCTTATTCTCGTAACAACAGCTACACTTCCACAACCTCCACCTCTTCCTGCTCAACAACTTCAGCAGCTCTGAGATCCGAGAAAGGTGGGGGAGGAGGGATCGAAGGAGGAGGCGGAGGGAGTGAAGAAAAGTCCAGTCACTGCACAGCTGGAGATGAACAGGAACGGACAATGGGTCTAATGAGTGCTATTCTGATGGTAATGATCATATGGTACGCTCTTGTCGCTGCCCAAGACCTAGCTACGCCATCCTCTCTCTCTCCCTCTCTCTCTTCATTATGAAACTGACTGGACACAACTGCAGCTTTGACAACGACAACATCATCACCATGAAGAAGAAGAAAAAAACATTGTTAACCTTGGGATCCCTTCATCCAACAGATTATAGGCACATTGATTGGTACCGGTATCTTTGCCTCACCTGGTCCCTTGTTCGATTCCGTTCACTGTACCCAGACTTCGTTCATCATCTGGGCATTTGCAGGTCTTGTCTGCACCATTGGCGCCTTTGCCTATGCAGAACTCGGTACCATGTTCCCAGCCTCGGGAGGTGATTTTCAATACCTCGCTCGAGCCTATGGCAAGAAGGTGGCCTTGGTCTTTGGTTGGTCCTTTATTACGATCCTCAACCCCATCGGTACTGCCGGTATTGCAGGTGTCTTGGGTCGATATGCTGTGGATGTGATTACTTATCTTCGAACAGGAACCAGTGCCGGCATCGGAGGTGCCGCCGTCACAAATCAAACTGCAATCGCAGTGGCAGAAGCAACTAGGGCTGCACTTTCGGGTGTGGATGATCCAACAGAGATTGCCATTGCTGCAATTGGAGCCGTTTTTGGAAACAGTGTCCTGAACGGAACAGGTTACATGACACCCCATGCACATTCACCCTATGCACCAGGCACACCAGCCTATGCTGCCCCACCTTTCCCGGCCTCTGCAGCAACCTCAGCACCTAGTAAATCGATCCATGAAGGAGCGATGGAGAGTTCCTGGGCGATCCGAATGTTTTCTATTCTGGCTATTTTGTTGATGGGGAGTATCAATATCTTCTTTCGTGAAGGAGGCAAATATGCATCGAATATTTTGGCGATTTTCAAGATTGCGGGCATGTTGATGTTGATTGTGATTGGATCGATTCAAGCTGCCAAGACTCATGCTCAGTCAGAAGCCCTGTTGATTCCCATGGCAGAGTCGAGCCATAACGTGTTGGATTATGTGAGCGCACTTTGCTTTGCCTTTTTTGCCGTAAGTCTCTCTCTCTTTTTCTTCTTTTTCATATAATGTCTGCTATGAATGATGGCATGTATGTGTTCCTCGGTTATAGGAAAGTGTCGTCTAACATAAACTTTCCTCCCCTCAACCAGTACAATGGTTTCAACAACATCAACCTTGGTCTAGGCGAACTCCGAAACCCAGAAAAAAACCTCAAACGAGCCGTCTGGATCGCTATGCCCTTTGTCACCGTCCTCTTTCTCTTGGCCAACTTTGCCTTTTTCGCCATCCTCTCTTCTCATGATCTTCGTCATGTTCATTCCCTTTCCTTGCATGCAGGTCATACCGTTTTGGGTTTGCCCGGCGGATTCCTGATGGCTTTTACAGTCATTGCCTCTGCTCTTGGCTCTATCAATGCCAATCTTTGGGCTGGGTCCAGGTTACTGGTGATCATGGCTCAGGACAATGCCGTCATTCCCTTCCCCATCGGTCAAGTCTGGACTCGTCGAGGCACTCAGGCAAGAGCCATTGCTATCCTCATGATCCAAGCCTCGATCCATGCCCTCATCAATCTCGACTTTAAAACCTTTTCCAAGATTTATTCCGCCGTCGGTTGGTCCTGGTATGGTCTTAGTATCGTCGGTCTGCTGTATCTTCGTCGACGTCGTCCTACTTATCCAAGACCTGTCAAGGTGTTTTGGCCATTGGCTGTCATGTTTGTCTTGGTTGCGTTTTTCTTGGTCATTGGTGCCTTGACCTTGGCCTTTTTGAGCAGTGGTGCTGCTAGTGCCCTCGGGAGTGCAGCTGCGGGTGCATCGAGTTCTAGTGTAGGCAAGAGTGGAACAGTCCCCACTCAAGACGATGCTGCCATGGCTGCCGCCGGTCGAAGTACGGCCAAGGATGGAAGTGAATGGATGTCGGTCATCATGTTTGGTTCTGTGATCGTATTCATGTTGGGAGTCATTCCTGCATTCCACTTGACTCGATGGTATAACCAGAGATTGAAGACTCTGGGTTCGGGTGCTGCTCAAAGTCCTGGTGGAATAACTGCCGGTGCTAGAGATCCTACTGGTCATGGAAATCAAGGCGATCAGAATGAGGATGATCAGGAAATGTTGCCAGGCTTTGAATGCTGTACCTGCGACTGTGAAGAGGAAGAAGATATTGTTTTCCCCGGACAGTCGACAGAATTGACGACCGGAAGAGTTAGGGAACTGTATGGATACCCACTTGAGAGAAGAGGTTCCTCTGCCTCATCCGTGACCCTTGTGGACGAGACCAAGGCAAAGAAGAAGAAAAAGGAAAAGCGTCGTCTGCGTCAAGGACAACAACAACAACAAAATGGTCTCGGTCTTCAGCACCCTTCTGGCTCTATCTCTGTTGATCAACTGAATTGCCTGAGCAGTACAGAGCCCAGTTTACTCTTGTGCACGGAACCCCTTGGGGCCCCAACGACCCAGTTTGATCAAGAAGTGGAAGAAGAAATGGCTAGGATTCAATCTCTCCGAGTGGCCAGGAGTCAACACCTTCATCGAAACAGTCTTGATGTCGCAGAACTTGGAGATCGTTCTTTGTTGGGATCCTCTCGTCCGGCTTCGCCACTTGTGTCTTCACCACCTACTCAACGCCGTCGTCACTGCTTCCATCATTGTCGTCAGCTCCATGTTCAGGAAAAGAATGCCCTGATCGAGCAGAATGCGGATGTTTCTTCCACTGCCTTGGTTCAGGAACAGGAGGGCGAGAACCAAGCCAAGATTATAACCGAAAAGGGGGATGATTCGGGAACAGGCGTGGGCTCTGGTGGGCGACTCAACATTGTGATCCAGCGTCGTAGCAGTGGACTCTTGTCTTCCCATTTGGGTCCTATGTCGGCTAGTGCCCTCATGGCTAGTTCAAAACCCTTCGAGGCAGGTTCTCAGCCGGTGCCCATTATGAATTGTATGTCCCCATTGTCAGCCGCGACCACCATGTATGCCGCGCCTTGGGGGAGTGCTGCAGGTTCCTTAGTCAATTCGCCAACGACCGCCACGACCCCGACTGTGCAAAGGCGGTTCCTTACGCAAATGGGATCGTCCTTGTCCTCCCCGGCTCTTCCTCAGCTGCCTGATTTCACTTTGTCGACCCCATCGTCACTCTCGGTTCCTTTGGAATCCTTGGATGGGGAATCGTCGGAATCGACCGTTCTAGGAGGCATCGGAACCAATTCCTTATCGAGTCATTCGGCCTCGGCTTTGGCGTCTTCATCATCATCATCTTCATCATCATCTTCTTCTTCCCCTGGACCTCTTTCCGCCCGAGAGATGCAGTCAATTCTTCAGGCGCGATTGGGCAAGGCCCGAAAGACACCTTTGCGTTGGGAAACGGTATTGGAGCCGGAAGACAATGATGAAAATGAACAGCTGGAAAGTACAGGAAACATGAACAGTATTGGAGCTGATGCCCTTTCAAACGAGATTACGATCGTATTTCGAGGCGAAGAGGAACCTGAGCGTGGACAAACGGATCATTTGACAGAGGCAGCAGCAGCGGGGATGGGTGGGGGTGGAGGAGAGTCGAGTAGGAGCAGGACTCCACCGTTGATCCGACTCTTTCGACAGCCACCTCCGCCGGCGCCCTCTTCGTCGAGTCGTCCTTAAAGAGTAGAATCGCGTGCTACAAGACCGTTCATGATGAGGGGATGGTCAAAACTTTCTATTTTTTTTTCTTTAATTTGGAGGAAGGGGGAAAAAAAGAGAGTAGGGGGCCAATCCTACGAGAACGACTATACACTTTATTATTATTATTATTCTTTTTCTATTCATCCTTTCATCCTTTATTCTTTTTCGTATAGAGCACAAAAGTACCTTTTTTTTTCTTTAGTGAATGACCATAATGTAAAACTGTGTTGTATATTAGGCAGCATACAAACGTACGTGCTTCAATGGTTTGTTTTGAGAGAGAGAGAGAGAGAAAGAAAGAGAGAGAGAGAGAGAAAAACGTTCAGGGCAACTATCGCCTTTGGTGGCTGTAAGGATGGCCAAAGAGTTTCTGGTCCCTCTCTTTTTCCCATGAGCGTCCAACCAAAAATGGAATACATAGAGTGAATGAATAATTGAAAAAGATTGACAGCCCATAATTTTCGACCGCTTGGTAATTTCATGACTTTAAGTATGCCTCGATTCAACTGTTGAACCATAGTCGTCAATATGGTATTTATTACTCTCCCTCTCTCTCCTTCTCTCTCCCCTAAATCCTCTTGTCCGCTTCATCGGTTTATCGAAATCAAAAATAAATAAATAGAAAAAATAGGGAGGATCCCATGATCATAACTACCTCCTCATCCCCCTCACCCTTTCAAAGGATAGAGAAAGAAAAGAAAAGAAAAAACAAAAACTGGGAAGTGGTTGACTCACATCGAAAGAGTCGCTCCAAAGGCAACCGCCAACAATCCAAGACCGAGTTGAACTCCAAAACGCCAGACAACACTCTCTCCATCAACCGTCATTGACATGGCTCCACTTGTATTGTTCTTGCCATTTCCATTGTCGTCACTGCTCGGCTTTGGAGCTGCAACATGAATCCGAGCCGCCCAAGAATAAATCGTGGGCAAAATAGTTGGAGGAGGTCGAATCCCGATCGTGGGTGTGGACGTGTCAATGGGTTCATCAGTTGGGAGTACAAAAGTCTTGGATGGAGTGAATGGAGGAGGTAAAGGTGTGTTGGTAGGGAAAGCGTCTAGAGGTTGGATCGCCAGGGTGGGGGTTCCTGGGAGCCAAACAGAATCGGCTGTACTATTCGGCTTGACAACCACGTTGAGCTATTACATATTTACAAAAAAAAATTCCAGGATTCCAGAAGTGGAACGAGAAGATTTTTTTTTTTTTTTTAGGAATGACTATTAACGAGACCAAGACGATACAGCTGTCTAAGCGGACAAAAATGAAAGGGGGAAAGGATGCCTACTTCATAGTCTCCAACTGGGTAGTTTGCTGATTCAATACTCCATTCGGCTACTACTGAGAGGATAGGACCTTGAGATCTGCTGTAGATCGTGTTGTTGACCGTGCCATCCTTATTGGACACGGTGATATTGAGTGAGCCTGTAGTAGTAGTAGTAGTAGTAGTAGTAGTAGTAGAGAAAAGGGAGAAGTAGTGCAAGCGAATTGTTTGTTAACCTCGGTTGCCTTTTCTTTTCTTTCACATATTAGTAGGGTGGGAGGGACTTCAAAGAGAGACTCACCAATGGGTCGAGAGTCTTGAAGCTCAACACTGATAGAGGCCACAGAGGCTTGAAAGACTGTCATCCCATCATAGACTCGACTCACTTTCAGACCCGGCGTGTTAATGAATGGAGGAGGTGAAGGGGCCACAAGAGGGGTCGTAGACGTGGCAGGGATCCTTGAAGGAAGGGCTGGCGCGGATTCCGCATGTGTCTTCAGAATTAACGACTGAGGCGCGGCGGAGAAAGCGCCTAGCGCTGCAAGGGCCAACCAAGGTCGCATCTCTGTTTTCTGTCTGGACCTTTTTTTTAGGGAAAAGAGTCGAGAGACAAAAGAAGTTTGGAGAAAGAGAGTATAGGGAAGCAGTGAGTTGGGAGAGGTCAACAGCATAAGAACTAAACCTCGAATCCTGTCCCCTAAGAAGTGTAATGGCGTGTCTCCAGGTCTAATGCTGTTATTCACTCATTCTTTTTTTCCGGTGCATACCGTCGGGATGGATGGAGTTAACCAATGATGTGGGGGGAGGGGAGACAAGAGAAAGGAATGGGTCTGATGATGAAGAACGACGGTTGCAAGGATGAGATGAATGCAGTGGTCAGGAGGTGAGGAAGAAAAAAGGGGGAGCAAGAGAAGGAAAGAGAGAGAGAGAGAGAGAGGAGTGACCAGAAGACGAAAGAGTCGCTGTACCTCTCTCTACCCTTTCATCGAGTCATTTCTTTCTTTTGAACTCTCTTCTAGCCCAAAGGACCGAGGCGGCCCTGTCTTCCCCTGAGAACTCATGAGAAAGTCTCTCTCGAGTCCTGCCCAATGCTCAACTCAAACTGTGTCACACGTTGCTCTTTATTCGATTCAGGGTAACTCGAAACACCACTCCGACCTGACATGGCGGGAGTACCTGGATGTCTCTCCTCCCCCCTCCCCCACTACTGCCAGAGTATGACCTCGCCAAAGGAAAAGAAAAGAAAAAAGACTATACATATTTTCATCTGCAAACAGAGACAAAAAAAGAACCACCCCAGCCAGGAGAAAGGTGAAGTGGAATGTCTTTATCCATCCACTTCCTCCTTCTCCTCCTCCTCCTTCATTTCCTCTCGTCTTAGGCAGACATTTGTGCTTGGTATTCCCAAAAGTTGCCCCAGTATCTAATACCACGAAGAAAGGGGGGAAAAGGAGCCATCGCAATAATCATGTCAGAAAAGAAGAAGAGAGAAAAATTGGGCGTTACGAACACACTTCATCTGTTCAGCAACATTATCATCATCACCACCATAAACAAACAAACAAAAGAGAAAGAGCTCTTCTTTCTCACACTTTCTTACCCTGCGGCAAGCACGCCTCCTGCACCTTTCCATGGCATTTCAGGGCCCGTGATAACTTTTTTTTTTGTTGATGTTATTGTTGTGAGCCAACGCAAATGAACAAGAGAGAGAGAGAGAGAGAGAGAGAGAGAGAGATTGGGAGAAAGGTGAGAAATCTTCAAAATGACCATGACATTCCTTTTACTCACACACTCACACACACCCTTTTTGTACAACATACTCCAGTCAGGTACCAAAAGACCTGTACGCTTGGGAAACAATCTGGCGGCGGTTTCAAGACCTTGGGCGTCTAATCCTGCAATGACCATGGCCAAGTTCCTGGATCCCCATGGTCGAAGCATCAACAATCCTGTTCCTGGTTGTGGGTACTCGCTCTCGAGGGCTGCATTCGACATGGGTCTCACATAAGCGGTATCCGTGATCGTATCAATCGACACTATAAACACCCACACACATTGATCAAAAATGAAGGTTAGTCTCTCTCTCTCTCTCTCTTTCTCTCTTTTTTTTTGTAACCATTGAAATTCAATCTTTGCCTTTCAAACTTGCCTTCTTGATCCACGCGTCCAAGAACTAGTCTCGTCACACTGTTCTGAGACTCATCTCCAATCAACACAAGATTGGTCCGTTCAGAATCATCATCATTCTCATCCATCGACTGTGCAATCGACTGATACTCTTCATCCGTCACAATATCCACATCGCCTCGACCATACATGTAAATGTCATGTGCAATCAACTTGGCCACTCGGTCCGCGGTCGATCGAAGATCCAAATGTGGTCGGTGTGGGTGACCACCATGTCCACCAAAGGACTTGGATCGATCCAATGGTTCTTCCATCTTCTGACGACGACCTAGAGTTTGATCAGCATCCACAGGTTGACGAGCCGAGAATCGTGTGCCGAGAATGATCAATGTCTTTTTCTCGAGAATCCGGATAGCAGGTCCATAGGTTTCGCGATGTCTTTCCTTGCGTTTCCATTCATGACTCTCTGAGAACTATTGACAAGAAAAAAAAATGTTAAAGAAAAATAGGGACCAGCATGTGAAAAGCAACCTTATACTTTGACTCCCACCTTTCCACCCTCCCCCCCCCCCTTAAACCGCACAACACGTTACCAGCCATTTTCGACTCATCTTTAACAAATGGTCTCGGACAAAGGTTCCTTCCGATATCTGGGTCGAGGTGCCAGCAATTCGGGCTCCATCCATCAGGAAGACAACCCCATCAATCACCAGATTCGTAATTTCGCCTCGACGGGCTAAGATACTAGGGGAGCTCGGAAGACTAAAACGACGAATGTTGGTCGTCCTGAGATCCCAGGTCGTTGTAGGTTTGCCCCTGGAGTCTTTGCTCTTGGTAATCTCGACCTTAATGGATCCTTTCCTAATGGAGAGTCATTGGGAAACATCTCAATGTTGATTAGAAAAAAAAAAAATAAAAGACTCTTCTTGATCCTTGGTCGTCATTTCATAAAAAGAATTTCATAAAAGAACTTTTTTTTTTTTTTTTTTTTTTTGGCCTTGAACCAGAAACCACAAACACACAAAAAAGAGGGAAAAAAAAAAAGATCAGGTACCTGAACGGAACAAGCACTTGTTCAATCAAAATGCCTCCTTTCGACTCCATGCCCGCAGGGTTGACAACCGTAATCTCAAACGACGACGGGAAAGGAGGATGTTCCGCAACCGGAACGACCTTTTCTCCTTCATTCGTTTCTTTTTCCATCTTCCCACACTTTGGACTCCACGCTTCTTCAGGAGTTTGAGGAGACGTGATCGTGTCCTTGAGATGATGGGACATGAATTTTTGAACGGTTGCATCGCTCAAAATGCCAACAAACCAATGATTGGCGCCTTGAACCTCGGATAGTCTATTTTCGAGTGAGTTTAGAAGGGGAGCCATGGACGCACCGTTTGTTAGATTCATCATGATTTTTTTTAAAAAAAAAAAAGAGAGAGAGGATGGTATTTGGTCACACGTACGTGATAGTGGACATGTCACCAGAGTGCTCTTGACCAAGACGCACCATCAACCTAGAGTTAATGGGCGGGACATTGTCATCAATTGCACCTCCCCTTGCCATGACAGAAATGCCAACCTAGAGAGATTGTAGGAGGAGAAAGAGATACAGAAAGAAAGAGAACATCTCATGTCGTCAGAAACGCGCATTTCTCGACATATGGGTGTTGCTCCTATAAAATATTTGGAACTCAAGATAAAATTGTTGAATATACGTACCGCATTGGGCATGTGAAGGTTGTTGTCAAATTCAATAATGGAGGACTCGAGGATCTAGAATAGGTTCGCCCATGAAAAAAAAAGGGCATTTGACCAAAAAAAGAATAGCGTGCTCAGAAAAAAACCCCTCTTATTTTAACCAAAAAAAAAAAAAAAAAAAAAAAAAAAAGTAATGAGGTCAGAAATGACTTACTCCTCGCATATGAGCATCCAGTAGGAGTTGCTAACCCAGTTAGCATAGGATACGTATTGCCTAATGTTGGCATATCCAGCCGCAGGTGTTGCTAAAAAAAAAAAAAAAAAAAATCAGTTCATGGGGAAAGGTGGAAGGGGAAAAAGTTAGGATAGGATTTCTCTGGGAAAAAAAGCTTTCTTTTTTCAAACAAACCTGCAATGGCCTTATCTGGGGAAATGTGTCAGCAGATGCCAAGCACCCTGACCACCATTACTATGGCCTAACATTTTACAGAAAAAGAAAAAGAGCGTCAGAACGATTAGCCCGAATTCAACCGACACAGGATCAAAAAAAAAAAAAAAAAAAAAATGGCGAATCTATAAATTTACCCGCTATGAAAAGTCTCTCTGGGTCTGGTCGGATACCAGGCAAAGACTTGAGTGCATCAGGCACTCCTGGGAGCCCGTCTGCAAGACTCTGGATAGAATTTAAAACATTCATGGTGCTGATTCCATGCCAGTCGTAGCCCCTGGAGAATGAGAGGGTAATTGAGAAAGAGAGAGAGAGAGAGAGAGAGGTCAGTAAAAGGCTTTGACTTCAGCTTGTAGACTTGTGCACATCGAATCTGTTATGTAGTAGCATTGATCTAAAAGGAAAAAATACTCTACCATGGAGAGCGTCCAGTAGGGAGCACAATCTATTGTCGAAAAAAAAAAAAAAAAACCATTTCAGAACCCCATTGGTTTGGTTTATGGGAAGGGAGATCTCTGCATAGCTCAAATTCACATTCACAAAGAAAGATAGTCACTTCACTTACCCAGGTGCGTTCGCGTTGTTTAAACTCGAGTTGCCAGAATTTCGCCTTGACAACCTCACCACCTAATACCGAAAAGGAAGAAAGAAAGAATAACAAAGATAAAGAAAAAGGCTGGTCAATGACAATAGTCTCTCTCCTCTTACCAAACAAGCATTATCTGCATTCATGGTTCTCTCCTCCTCCTCCTCCTCCTCCTCCTCCTCCTCCCTCTCTCTTTCTCACCTGCTCCGTGTGTGGCGACTAGGACCGGTGCCGAATGGTCTCCAAGTGACTTTGGGTCGGATGGTGGGATAGCAAACGCGTACTGGACGGTGCCATCGTGGTCTCGGAAGGTGTACATATAAGGCTCCCCCCAATTCTTGCGCACAATCACCAATGGATCCGTCTGCAGTTTCACCGTAATCCTAGGTGGGGGCGATGGCGACGACGACATGCAAGAATCTTTGGACTTGTGGGAACCGACCAATCCAGAAACAATCTCGAATTCAAGTGTCAGCTGAAGAGATGATTGCTCCAACTCTTCTGTGACATCTGGGTTTTCCACATGTACCCAATCGGACGAAGTTGACTCCGCGGGACTTGAAGGGGGCGAAGGAGAATGATGTTGCTCGAGTCGGATAGCAATTGGACGATGAATGGACGGATACAGATGAATTCCCCTTTCTTTGCCACCGCCTCCTCTTCTTCCTCCTCCTCCTCCTCCTTCTTCCTCTTCTTCTTCGCTCAAGGTAGCTTCTGTCTCTGCAGCTGGCCACAACATCTCGGCCGAGAACTGGTCCGAGCCCTGGACCACTCGAACAGAACGAACATAGACACTCTCCTCACCAATGTTACGCAGTGTCACACCAACGAATTCTCCCGCAAGACGACCGTCAACAGCATCCATCAACACGATTCCTCCAAAGCCTTCTTTGGCCACTTGGACTTGGATAGCCTTGGGGATTTTGGGTTTGCCATTGTCCTTGTCCTTGTGTCTATCCTTATCCTTGTCTTTGCCTTTGTCTTGATCTTGGTTTTGTGGCTGGTCAAGAGGCTTTTTGTCGTCAGGTTTGTCCAAGAATGCCTTGATTTCACATCGGAACTTGGAGGGAGGAGGGAGGATGACTCCGCCAAAGATGCGTACTTCGTGTGCAACCCGAACAGAGAGCGTGTGCTCGGACCCAGGCTTGAGGCGAAGTGTATGTCGAGTCAAACCATAGCCATACCAATCTCCCGACAGTCGTTCGTCATCCACATAAAAGTCGCCTACATTGAAGCATTGGATGGTGACAGAACACAAAGAAGGGGAAGAAGCGTCCTCCTCCTCTTCCTCCTCCTCCTGCTGAGCGTGTGGAGAATGAAGATGGTGCCCATGGTGGTGATGATGATGATGATGATGAGGCACCACAAAGGTGGAGCGGGCCCAGGCCTGGAACTGACTAAAGCCCCAGCCATAGAATTGTTGGTTGAACTTCCAGTCAATGTCTGCATACTGAACTGGAACCCAGCCTTCATAGTCACTCTCAGCAATATGCCAGCTCACACGACCATGCTTGGCAAGCTCGGAAGGAAACGTTGCCTTTGGATTGTACTTGAGGTTACGGAACCCTCCTAAAGAGGAGAGAGAGAGAGAGAGAGAGAGAGAGAGAGAGAGAGAGAGAGAGAGAGAGAAGGAGATAGATAAAACAGAAAGAAAAAAGGGTTATTCTAGTGTCCCTGATGGTGGTGAGGTAGTGGGGTAGTGGGGGGTAGTGGTTGGGTGAGCATAGAAAAGGACAAAGGAGAGAGATGAAGAAAGACCCGAATCATCTTACCAAAGGCCTCGAGGGGATCGGCACCAAAGTCCTGTTCTCGCATGCCCGTCGGGAACGGGCCTAGTACCTATTCGAACGATAGGACAAAGACCCAAAAGTAAGGGAGAGATAAAGAGAGAAGGAGACATGCCGTGCCATGATTGTTTAATTGTTGTTCAGTAGGGGGAGGGGGGGAGGAGGAGGTCTTTTTTCTTTGGCTTTGCAAGTTTTGAACTCTGTCGATCCCAGAGTGAGAGCGAGAGAGTGAAAGCGCGAGGGAGAACGAAAGAAAAGTGGTTACTTTACCTGCCACCTTGGCTTCACTTGGACATCAATACCAACGCTCTCGTTCTCGTTCTCGTTGTCAAGGTTTGGTTGTGCAATCCTTATTTGGGCAGCATTGTCCTTGTCCTCGTCTTCCCATAATTGAGGCTCATGAATCAGTGAATGACGACCTCCCATGGCGTGTTGCATGGTGGAATGAGTGGTAGAGTAATCCAGCAACTCTTGATGCAAAAAAGGTGATCGCTGGGGCAGAGTCCGAGCCGAGACGAACCCGATCCTGAGAAGAGGTGCGGTGCTCCAACAAAGGAAGTATACGACCAACAATAGCAGCGGTGTCCCCGGTGGCACTCCTGAACGGCAGGTTTTCATCAGTGAGAAGGAGGGGAGGTGTGAAGGCTCCCTACACGAGATAGGTGGGAAAGGAAAAAGAGTGAAAGAGAGAAAGAATGAGAATGAGAAAAAAGCGCGAAAAAAAAAAAAAAAAGGAGTCGAGTGGTTGGATGGTTGGATGGAAGGAGAAGAAAAGAAAAAGAAAAAGAAAAAGAGTGTCCAATGGGTCGCGGCCCTATTTATGCCAACCTCTACCTTCCTCTTTGCACCCAGACGGTGGGAACTTTTTTTCATTTGTGCATGGCCAATGGGTTGCATTTCTTGCTCGGGAGAGAAGCCCGGTCCTCCTCTCTGTCTTCTTTTTTCTGCTTCTTTTTCTGCTTCTTCTCTTCTTCTTCTTCTCTCTCTCTTTCTCTTCCCCCCCCTCGCCTCCCCCAACATACCGTTAGACCAAACTTTGGTCCTGCGAAACAAAAGAGGAACGCGCGTTTTTATTCAACAGTTTCTGTGCGCCCAACCAGCATCCTTCCTTCTCGCACCCTCCCCATCCTCTCCCGACCCTAGATCTCTACAAGTGGTCCAACACAGCTACTGCACTGCTGTACGTCCCAGTTTTCTCTGTTCAGTGCCCACAGTCGTTTCTCCTGAGTGTACGACTGGGTTACATGTTGTCCATGGACCAAAGATGGCTCTTGTCGCTGACGTGAACGTTGTTGCTGATGGTGTCCTTGGCCTTGTCTTGAGGTAGCGTGTAAAGAAAAAAGACCCGCTTCCTTCTCTCCTTGCTTTCCCCTCATTGAATTCTGTCCCTTCTCTCTCAGTGGCCGGTCCAGGTCGTCTGAACCAGACTCTGTGCCTGAACCCCATCCCTGATCTGTCTTATCAAGGGAGGTCAGTGCGCCCCCGTCCTTGACCTGACTCTCTCTCCATCTCCGCACCTTAGAATGCTCGTCGTCTAAACTTTCTGCTCCTCTGGGAGATGACGAAAGTGTTGTCGAGAACCGAACATTGCGACTACTAGTCGAGTTCTCGAAAGAGTCAAAAGTGGTCTCTCCATCTCTTCTCGACACCCCTCCCATACGTGCCCGGGCTGTTGTTGACGTCTCTTCACGGTGGCGGATCTTACTGCTACCCCCTGATGGGCGCATCCCTTCAAGGCCTTTTGACCGACCCTCCAGAGCCCGGTCATAATGTTGTTGTTGCCGTTGTTGCTGCTGTTGCTGCTGTTGCTCACTCTCGTTTTTCCTTGTCCTCGTCCTCAGTACGTTGAGTTCCTCCTCTTGACTTTCCAACTCTTGAACTTTCAATGCGTACTGTCGTTGCAATAAATCCAGTTGCAATTCAAGAGTAATCTTTTCTTGTCTTAATCCATCAAATCCTCGTTGCAGAACCGTGATCTGGTCCAACAAAAACTCAAACTTGCGTTGCTCGACCGTCAACAGTGGTCTTGTCGCCTCGACCACCGCCTCTCGTCCCTGGAGCATGGAAGAGGCCGAAGACGAGGTGAGGGAAGATGTAGAGTTTACCGTAAACCGACGAGTGACTTTGGATCGTCTCGTTCGGGAAGTGGTTGCGATCGAGTCCAGAATTGATACCATGGCTGCATCGCCCAGTCTGGGCCCTTGTTGTTGTTGCTCCTTTCCGTCTCCCTTTTTTTGTGGCGGTGGCGGTGGTGGTGGTGCTGGTGGTAGCTCCTGAGAGGATGGAGCAACGGGGTTGTTCGAATCTGTGCCAACTGTGACGGTCGGGGTAAACTCTGCCGTCAGAGACTCTGGATTCAAACAACCTGATCCAAAAGAATGAATATCCTTTTTCACAAGTGAATTTTCCTGAGCACGACCCCGAGGCACGGCAAGATCCTGCTGATAATGTTGCAACGATCCTTCTTCTTGTAATGTCAATGTTTCTGCCATGACAGTAGTCGGTGTCTCGAATGACTGCTGGTGTTGTTGTTGCTGCTGCTGCTGCTGCTGCTGCTGTGCTCTTTGTCGAGTTTGTTGTTGAAATCGCTTCAATTGAGCTTGCACATGCATTTGCTTGTTCCCCATGGCCAACACCAAATCCTGGAGTCGTTCCACCTCACCCCGATATCGACTGGCCACCCTTTCCAGTTCCAAGGCCTCCATCCTTGCTCTTTCCTTTTCTCGTTCCAATTGCTCCGTCACCCCCACCTTGTCCTCGACCGACTCGGCTAATCGAGCCCGAATTTCTCTCAACTGATCCAGCAAATGTCGGTTCTCTTCCTGTAACGCATTCACCAGCTCACCACTGGACCGAAGTCGTTTCAGATACTTGACATTGTCTTCATGACATTCTGTCATTTCAAACGAAAGCATGTCCCGATCCTGAATCGCTTCTCTTAATGCTTGGCCTTGTTCCTGGGTTTGTTGTTGAAGTAACTTGAGTTCTTGAGCTTGCTTTTCGACCGTGGCCTTGAGTTGATGGTTCTCATCCTGAAGGGTTCCTAGTTGGATCCGAACCTTTTCGTGTTCTGTCTTGAGTGTCTGAAGTGATTGGCGACGGTGTCGTTCCGCATGGCTGTGGTTGTGATCGAGCAAGGATGGATCACGTTGTGGCTGCTGTTGTTGTTGCTGTTGTTGTTGCTGATGATGGTGATGATGATGATCCACCTGGACCCAGCCCATGGGAACTCCTTCATTCATTCCACCTCCTGTGATTCCAACTCCTGTTCCTATCATAAACGGTGAAGACAACCTGGACGAGGACGAAGGCGAGGACGGAGATGAGGAGAGCGATGGTGATTTGACAAGAGGTGAAAAGGCCGCAGAGGCAGCAGCGGAAAAAAGTTGAAAGGGGGAAGAACTCAGTCGTCGTTGTTGACGTGGCCGCGGCGGTTCCTCGACTGTGGCCATTAGAGGTTGCTCCATCTCGGAGGTAAAAGAGGAAGGGGATCCGACAGCAGGAGAGGCTGGATGTTGGGTCGTTTGGGGAGAACTGGGCGCCTGTTCCTGGATCGTGATCAGCGGAGACAGGCTCAGGGTGAGCCTGGCTGACTCTTCCGATCCGATACCTGGTCTCGGGTCGATACTCCACGTCTGGTGGGCCGGTTCAGGATTAGCTGCATTGTCTGAAGGGATTCCATGAGGTGAGAAAGAAGAGGGTGTTCGAGGCATTGGAGTGGTCTCTGGGACGTTCTGAGCGAGCAATGAGGATGAGCCCGAGTCCTGTGGTGAATTCATTTGAATCGGCTCATCTCCAGCCCT
Organism: Mortierella sp. BCC40632; assembly: GCA_011634665.1. Taxonomy (NCBI): domain Eukaryota; kingdom Fungi; phylum Mortierellomycota; class Mortierellomycetes; order Mortierellales; family Mortierellaceae; genus Mortierella; species Mortierella sp. BCC40632. The sequence goes on from WAEK01000009.1 coordinate 586,373, forward strand.
GGCTATGGTCCGATGACCCGCAGTGAAGGTTGTGGATGTTGCCGCAGAAGCATTGCCAAGGCCAGGCCTATCCATTGAAGGAGACCAAGCAAGAGTGATCCAATTTGAAAGATCGTTTTTTCACAAAAGTTGAAATGAAAAAAGAAGAGAAAGAGTCCAGTTGAAGAAAGGACAGAGAGAATGAAAAAGAAATGAAAAAAGAATGAAAAGAAAATGAAAAGAGAGAGAGAGCTGAGGGAGAGGAAAAGATGGATAAGGGTGGATGGAATGGGATGGGATGAATGGAAAAAAAGATTTTCTCCTCCCTTTCGTCGGCTGTGTGTTCCTGGAGGCAAAGCGTCTATCGAGACCCGTGTCTCTGAAATATACGGCGGCAGCAATAACCTTTTTTATCCAGCAGAAAGGCAGGCAGTCCTTGTTAGCAATGTGCAGTTGGCACAGGCCACAAAAGGGCCACAACGCCAAAACGCCACAACAGGCCACTGTGAGCTCTTTCTCTTTCTCACCCGTCTGTCTCATGTTTGACGCTTTCAATTCTCAGGTCACCATCCGACCCATGTCTGTATCTCTCTCTCTCTCTCTCTCTTTTTTTTTCCCCGCTTCCTTTATTGGCATTCAATACCGTATGAATGTCGACTTCTTCATTCACCAGGGTGAGTGAGATCCCCTCACCTTGCACACAGTTTCTCTGCCTGCTCATTCCCTCTTTTGTGCCCAAATACCATCTACTCTCGAGATTTCGTAGCAGCCGATGAACATTCTCAAGCAAGGCACAGGACAGAAAAGACAAAAATTGATAGAGACGGCCATCGTAGGACCCTATACACTTGTGGGCTATGCTCGCCAAGCTCTCCAAAGACAGTGGGACACCAGTAGCAAAAGTACAAAGAGCTGCCCATGTCAGTGAAAATTACTTGTCAACAATAATATTCGTGATAGTGTAGGACAAACACAAGAGCAAAAAGGGGACTCGTAAGGATTCTGTTAAATGACTAAACAGATGCGCCAAAAGCTCATCGCTGAAGAAAAAAAGTAATGAATCAACCCTCAGGTACTCTGCTCGAATATCCAGAAATAAACACCCCCTTCATGGAAACGGAAACGATACTAGACTGAGGGAAAACAACCATGCCATCGTGGTTCTACTTCATCAGACTTGAGCCAGGAATGGTTAAAGAATTTGCGCTCTTTGGAAGACCGAGAATCTCCATGCTTCGACTTTGTTAGGATAACCATCGGCTTGGACTTGCTCACTTTTGTGCTGGTCCTAAACAAATGGTGTCCTTCCTCTCTCTTTTGAAGAGAAGGAGTAGAGGCTTAAATTTCTTCAAAAGCCAGGGAGGGGTCTGCTACAACCCATTTTTCAGAAAAAAAAAAAAAAAAAAAAAAAAAAAAAAAAGACAGGGACTCCTCGGCGAACACAAAGCAACTCTCATCTTCCACTGTACTCTTTATCACCAACTTTTCCCTGTCGCTGCAGCTTCTCTTCTCTTAATGCGCCCCACCAAGGCTGGTATGCTAGTGAACGTCACTTTGCTCTTGACTCAGCGATAGGGAACACTTGGTGTCTGTGCGCAGTCCGTCCTCCTTGACCATGGCACTGAACAAGACAACCCAAGGTTGGTGCAAGTTATCAAAAGCAAAGCAAGAGCAAATAGGAGGTTCATTGACAGTGGGATTAGTATTTTCCTATGACTCATGACCGCAATGCTCACCACTGCCCACTATCTAAAGCCTCATTTGTTTCTATTTTTTCTTTTATTTCGCGTCAAAGTAGACAAGACCTCAAGTCATTTCTCTTATTGTTATCTCTGATTTCTTCCTTTCATCCAGATTTCTCTTCTTCAACGTCGCTCGGCTTAATTACCAAGAGGCTAGCTTCCGGGGTAAGGCAGATCTCTTTTTCTCTATCTTTCCTCCTTTCCATCCCATCTCTTTGTCTTTGACTGCTCCTTCTTTGCAGGTATTTTCTCTCTCTCGCACACGCTCTTCGCTTTTGTCTATCTTTCCTCTGTCTTCTCTCTATGCTACCTACATGTCTTGTTATTTCTCTGTTCTGATCGGAATTGTCGTTAGCATGCGAAGAAGCGCCACTAAAAGTTCTCTAACCTTGAAGGTACCCTCCCAAAAAAAAAAAACGAACATTTCCAACCACTGCATCTTTACATGATCAACGTCCATCAACAATTCTTGTCTTTATTCAGAGGTCTATCTTCTCCAAGGAAGGACACGTTTGCTATTACGGATTAGGGCTGATCAAAGAAGAGCATGTTAGTGACACTCATTTAAAAAGGCCATGAACCCGAAACCGAATCTTTAAAAATCACTCTTCGCATGGAAATCTGAAGCGATAGCAGACACTCGCATTTTTTTTCTCTCCCACCTTTCTGGACGCACAGGGGTAGGATTGATTGTGTGTTCACATTGAAGTAACAAAAGCGCAGTCAAAACCAGAGCAGTCGAAAAAAAAAAAAAAAAAAAAAAAATGGTTTACGTTCTACAAAGCTACGAGTACTGCCGTTTTGAAAGAGGGGGTGAATTACACTTGTGTCCCCTCCCCCCTTCCCTCCCCTTCCCTGTCATCGTCGTCACTCTGTGAGAATACTAAACTTTATCTTTTTTCTCCACTCTCCTTCTCTCTCCCAAAGAAGGGTGTGATCGCTTTGGGAAAGAAAAAAAAAAAAAAAAAATGTGTTTTTTTCCTATTGACTGAAGAGAGCCCAATTGCAAAAAGGCGATTTTTTTTTTTTTTACCTTTTTATTTTTTCGATAAACCAGAGACTGGAATGTCTCCATCCATATTATCAGAAAACAATATTATTTTTTTTAATGTAAATGTGATTATTAACTTTGCCATGTTCAAAAAAAAGCGTTGCATGGTCGGTCATAGTATTGTAGACAGTGTATAAGTAATGGGTGTGCAGGTGTGTGTTGTGTGTTGTGCGTTGTGTGTGTTATCCTATTGTATGGAGCTAGGGACAATTCCCAAAGACCTTTTTTTTTTTTTTTTTCCTCTTTTCACTTTCAACGTCCCTCTTCTCCCCTAGGGAAAAGAAAAATAAAATAAAATAAAAACTATCCCTTGATCATTTTACTCACCACCACCTACAACTTGGTTACACATTATATGGCTTATTATTATTATTATTATTATTCACCGATTCCGGACGGGAATAGGGGCCGAGTGAAACTTCCTTTCATCCAGTGAGGACGAGGCTACATGACCACTGCTTCCATGACCTTGACCTTGTCCATGTCCATGATAATACGAATGTCCTGACGAAGTCGACGACTGGGGCGAATGGTAGAATGACGACGGCGTCGATAAAGTCGGCGAAGATGCATAGTGGTGATGTCCCGACGAGGAAGACGAGGACTGGGGTGAATGGAGATAAGAGGAAGACGATGAAGAGGACGAATGTTGATGGTGATGTCCACCGCTCCGCTGATGAGGTTGTGGTAGCTGTTGTGACTGAGGCAAAGAGGAAGGATGATTGGGGAAGGATTGTGAAAACGGACTAGGGCTTGCAGCACTGGACGAGCTCGAGAATGAGAACGAGTGTGAGTGGTGGTGGTGCGAATGATGACCATTGGATCCATTTCCGTACCCATGACTGCCACGATCAAACCCATGGCCTCCAGTGGAAGAAGGTGTGGAGGGTGAGGCGGGCGAGCGACCATAGTCGTACGAGTGTTGGTGTCGGTGATGGCCGTGGTGACTTGATGGGTGAGGCGAGGATACTGGACCGTACTGTGGTGAGGGTGAGGAGCCGTTATGACCTCCATGGTGTGTATACGACATGGAAGGCTGCGAGTATCCTGATCCATGCAAAGGCAGCGAAGGCAGTGACGATGACATGGTGACATCCATGGGCTCTGACTTTGGACTAACGCTACTGGCATGGCCATTGCTCTGGCTGTGGCTCTGGCTGTGGCTGTGACCCTGGCTCTGACTTTGGCCTTGGCTCTGACTTTGAGGCTCCCATCGGGTGGGTCGAGAGTGTGATCCATGCATATGAAAATGAGAGGGCAACGAAGACGACATCTCGTGATGGCCGAGGTCCGACAAGTGGCGGTGATGGCCAGACGTACCGCCATGGCCATGGTGACGGAATCCATTGGCAGAGCCACCGTAACTGGAACGATCACGTTCAAAGTCGATGGCACTACTGCTGTGGTGATGCATGTGGCGTGACAATGGGCCAGGCTCACCTTGGTAAGAGGAAGAGTGGCCTTGACTGGGGGGAGAGTGGCGGTGGAACGAACTTGGGGAGCTGGTTCCAAAGAATTTGGCCGAGGCAGCGGGACCAAGAGAGCGCGAGCCTAAGGCAGAGCTACCGAGTCTGTCCTGGTTGAGAGGAGGGAGGTGACCATTGGAGAGGGAGTGTGGGCCAGGCGAAGGGGGTGGCGAGTGGGCGAGCGACTGTGACTGAGAGCGCTTCAGGGATCGAGCAGGAGCAAGGGCGGGCTTGGCAGCAAGGCTTAGCGATTCAAGCACACCGGCGGCAAGTTGTTCCCTGTTGTCGCTGTTGGGTTGGAGAAATAGAAATAGAGATGGAGCGTTAGGACAGGCGGGTGGAGCAAACAGAGTTGGAGAGAAGGGGGCGCATGCGCGGGAAACAAAGACATTGGTGAACACAGATGGAAGGGGGGTCAGGGGTCAGGTGGACGGATCAGATTCCCGCCACAGTCAGACAAGAGAGAGAAAGAGAGAGAGAGACATTGATATGCGGGGGACAGAAGGTACAAGTGGGCGCAGGGCCATGATTAATGATCATCATCATCATCATCAAGAGAGAATCCGCTGCGGGACTGTGCGTGAATTGTGTGTGTCCGAGAGAAAAATATGTACCTGATGAGGCTGCGGACATCTGGCTCGTGACCTTTCTGGTGTCGGGTCAGAGTCGTGCGCCGGGTGAACGTCTTGCCACAGCCGGGATGCTCACACACGTACGGTCGCTTGCCTGTGTGTGTCCTACGATGGCGTGCAAGTGATGAAGACTAGATAGTAATAAGAGAAAAGATCAAAGTATATAACAAAAAGAAATTTGTAGAAAAAAAAAAAAAAAAAAAAAAAACAGAGAGAGAGAGAGAGAGACAGAGAGAAAGAGTAAGTTTGAGAGAGAGAGAGAGAGAGAGAGAGAGATATATTAGCAAAGCAGGCGCAGATGACGCATGGGGCACTGAGCAAAAAAAAAAAAAAAGTTTTTTCTCCTCCTTCTTCTCCTCTGACCCCCTTCTCCCATCTCCGAAAGAAAAAGAGCAAAGCAAAGGGCCGGGCCATAGCGAGAAATGCGATCGGGCCGCTAGGGAACACATTGGGCCGATGTCCTTCCTGCATTGTCTGTCATCAAGGAGCGTGGCTGAGAGGGAAGCATTGGCCAGAGCCAAGAAAAAAAAGAGAGAGAGAGAGAGAAAGAGAGAGAGAGGTGCGTGCTCGTGTGTGTATGTGTGTCTGAGAATCTGCTTGCGTGTGTGGTGTGTGGTGTGTGTCAATGTAAATTGGATTTGTGTGTGTGCGAAGTGTGCATGTGCGTGTGCGTGTGCTCGTGCCGAGAGACAGACAGACAGGGGCGATGTGACCCACAACAGCACGGCGAGGTGCCCACAGAAGAGAGAGAGAAGAGAAAGGGAGAGAGTGACTTTGATGTGAACTCTATTCCTGTTCGTTTGCGCGGGCTTGTCCTCTGACGAAAGAGAATTCAGGGGGTTTGTGCGTCAATGGGGAAGAGTCCCTCTGCGGGTCTGTGGTCTGCTGTTGCCCTTGCTGTTAGCATTGCTGCTGCTGCAGTTGTTGCTGCTCTTCTGCCCTACTCTGCCCTGCCACCCTCCTCCTCTTTCTCCTCCTCCATTTTTTCACCTAATGAAGGCCATTGCTTCAGTCCACTCTTGATTATGACCTGGTGACACTGCACCCTGTCCTCTTACAGAAGAAAAAAAGAAAAAACAAAGCCATCACTCCCAGTACCAGAGCTACTGTGAAAAATGGAGTTTGTGCACCAACAAGCCCTGCTTTGTCCCTGTTGTCCGTTTCGATACTGATACTGAAACGGAGTAACAAAGACAGTGATCAAAGATCTCTCTCTCTCTCTCTCTCTCTCTCTCTCTCTCTCTCTCTCTCTCTCTCTCTGCAAACAATGAGGAATGGATAGAAACTCTGCAGCGACATCAAAACAGTGACAGGGCCTCTTCCTCTTTTTCTCTTCTGCACCCAGACATGGACCAATGTCAGTGATTGAGAGAGAGAGAGAGAGAGAGAGAGAGAGAGAGAGAGAGAGAGAGAGAGAGAGAGAGAGAGAGAGAGAGAGAGAGAGTGAAAAAGAGAGCGAACGAAAAAGAGATGGCTCCTTGGTTCGCGAGTGGGAGCAACGGTAGAGTAGGGGTAGACACAAACAGAGAGGACAGACAGATAGGCAGGGAGAGAGATAAAAAAAAAAAAAAAGCACACTTACATCACTGAACGACTTTTGACAAAACTCATACTCGCAGACATGGGGCCGTTCTCCTGTGTGGGTACGGTAATGGACAGTGAGGGCTGACCGCTGGATGAATTGCTTTCCGCAGCCTGTCCACTGGCATTGGTATGGTCTATTCCAACATGGTGAGAAAAGTAAAACTGGCATGAGGATCCACGGCTGATCTCTGAAAAAAAAGCACTCCTACCCCCTCTCTCTTGCTCTCTCTCTCCCGTGGCACGCTTTTTTTTTTTTTTTTTTTTTTTGTCCGAGAGGAAGCGCAAAGAAAAGGAATAAAAAAAAATAGGCATGACCAGCAGTGAAGACAGTGTGGCCGAGGAAGAGGAGGAAGAGGTCGATGTCAAAAAAAAAAAAAAAAAAAAAAAAAAAAAAAAAAGAGGTGAGGGGTAGGGAGAGTGGCTGTCGTAGAAGGGACAAGGTCGAGTCCAAAGCGATCATGGGCATGCTTATTGGAGCTGACATGATCACACACTGCTTTTTTTTCCCTTCCCACTCCTGTTGCTGCTCCCCTTCTCTCTCTCTCTCTCTCTCTCTCTCTCTCTCTCTCTCTCTCTCTCTCTCTCTCTCTCTCTCCCACTTGTCTTTTCTCTCTCGCTGCCCCCATTGACCTGGGCTGCAAGTGGATATGTCGTTGTCCCTCGTGCATTGCCATCGCAGCTGTTGCTTCTTTTCATTTTTCATGCTTTCTTTTTCTATTTTCATTTTTTTTTTTTTTTTTTGTCGTGTGCTGAATTCTCGGAGTATGGATACCGCTCAAAAGTCATAGGTTGTAGAGAGGGGGATAGAAAAAAAAGAAGAAAGAAAGAGAGGAACGAACAAAGAGTCGAGCTCCCTTTGGAGAGGAAAGGGAAGAGGAGTGCATTGTCGTCATTGTCATCCTCTCCTTCCACTTTCCAACCCACCCTGAATCCCTCCCTTTTGCTGTGCCTTGTCCTCGTGGGGTAGCAAGAGAGAGCAAAAAAAAAACCTGCAGGTTGTGCCCACTTTTGGCCAGTCGATAAAAAAAAAAATTTACCTTTCCCCGGTGTGGATACGCCGGTGCCGAGCCAGATCGGATCGCCGAGAAAAGGACTTTGTGCAGTCCTCCCAGCTGCACTCGTAGGGCCTTTCGTTCGAGACAGTACCTTCTCCGTCCGAGGAACCTTCACTGTCCTTGTCATCGTCAGCATTATCGTTGTCGTTGAGGTCAATGTCGAGGTCCAGATCGATGTCGTCTCCGTGACCAGAGCTGCTGTGCTGTCGAACATGGCTACGCGCACGGTCGAGCAAGGCACCTGGCTGGTGGTCGTCCTCGAGCTCGGGCGAGGGCAGCTGACTGGGCTGCTTGAGCTGAGCGTCTGCGCCCGAGTTGAGAATGCTACGAATGTCCATCAATGCAAGGAGGGGATGTTACACTAGACAGAAGATGGAGAGCAGGGAAAGAGGGTTGAAGGAGAAAGAGAGAGAGAGAGAGAGAGAGAGAGAGAGAGAGAGAGAGAGAAAGAAAGAGAGTGAATGAAAAAAAAAAAAAAAAAAAAAAAAAGGAACGATGTCGATCGAGACTGGGCAGAGTTTGTCGATGGATTTTGATTTGACAACGGATGAAGATGGGATAATGATGAGGCAGGATTTAATGATTTAACGAAAAATCGAAATGAAATGGGGAGAGCCGAGGATTTGATGATGGGTCGATAGTGCGCGAGCGTGCGTGAGCGTGAGCGCGAGCGCGAGCGCGCGCAAATAATAATGGGCGGGGGGGGGCGGAGCGGAGAAAATATGAAATATATGAAAATATTAGAGATAAATAGAGAGAGAAATGGATGACGGGAATGGAACGGAATGGAGGTGAGAGTGAGAGATGACGAGTGACACAACAGACTCTTAAAAAGAAGGAAGAGTGAGGAGGAGAGAGTGAGAGAGAAGGAAGAGTGAGGAGGAGAGAGAGAGAGAGAAAGGTTAAAAAAAAAGGGTAGAGTGGAGGCAAGGCAGGGTTAAAAGGATGAAAAGAAGGGGACAAAAAAAAAAAGAAAGAAAGAAGAGAGAAAGAGAGAAAGAAAGAAAGAAAGAAAGAAAGAAAGAAAAAAAAACACAAGTAGGAAAAAAAAAAGCGGGTGAACGGGATCAGTCATTCTGGCCCTGCTTTATATGAGAGTGAGAAAGAGTGAGTGAGCTGGGCACAGGACACCAGACACAGCACACAGGACACCGGTCGCCACTGGCCTGTGTCCCGTGTGTGGGTGTGCGTGTTGTGTGTGTGTGTAAATGTATGTGGACCGAGGAAGAAGAGGCTCGTCCACCCACACTGTCTCTCTCTCTCTCTCTGTCTCTTTCTCTCTCTCTCTCTCCTCTCTCTCGCTCTCTCTCTTGCTCTCTCTGACGCAGGGCGGGGAAAAAAAATAAAAAAGAGTACATACATACTTGGACAGGGCAAGACAAGTCAGGCCCAGGACAGGACAGCCACCATACGCAGCCTCTCTTTCTCTCTTTGTCTCTTTTACTCTGTCTCAATGCGTGAATGAGAGTGAATGAATGAACAAGTGAATGTATCCCCCGCGCTAGAGTTCAGCTGCTCATCCTTTTCAATAGGAGAGAGAGAAAGAGAGAGAGAGGGAGAAAAAAAAAAGAGAGAGAGTAAGGATGAGAGAGATCAATGGGATCTCAAAGATGGATCATCATCCCCTATTTTGATCAGCAGACACTAGTCTACAACCACCTTTTTTTTTTTTTTTTTTCTGTTCGTTCATTCTCTTGTGTCTCTCTTATTCTCTCTTGGTCTGCCCACAGAGCTGGGGTACAAAGGAAAACACTCACGCACACATACGCACACACACACACGCACACCCAAAGCTTAAAAAACCGAGGCCCACCACCTGTCCACAACGTGGTCAAGGAGTGAGCAAGTGAGAGAGAAAGAGAGAAAAGGGACCGAGAAAGAGTGAGAGCAACGGAAAGAAACAGCGGGAAGGATGGAGAGAGGATGCCGTGCCGCACCAGACAGGTGACGGGCCTCGGGAAGAAAGAGAGAGAGAGAGTCGTAGCAAAGCCAGCAAGCAAGCAAGCCAGCAAGCAAGCCAGCAAGAGAGAGAAAGTACATGCACTAGGACTGACTAAACGCAGGAACAGTCCGCTTTGCTGGAATAAAAAAAGGGACAAAAAAAAAAAAAAAAAAAAAAGGACAGGACAGGACAAGAGAGGAGAGACAGGACACCTCCAGGAGTCAACTGCCACGCGGAATGACGCTCCATGCCTCATCTCACATGCTCTCCTCTTCCCAACATCCCGTCTCAATCATGCTCCCCAATGTCATCATTCCACCTCTCATTCCAATGTCACTACGCCTGGGCCAAATGAGACCCCCTCCTCTTCCTCCCAGGCCTTACCGCACCTTGTCTTGGCGGCAACAGACTCTGAGCATCCGAGCAAAACGCAGGTGGCTCGGGCACAGGGGGTGAAGAAACAGGGAGAGAGCAGGGCAGAGCGGTAGACTAAGCATTGACCTCGGGCGCTGGGGTTCGAGCACTGGACTTCGGAGTACTCTCAGGGCACTGGGCATGATGCAGACAAAAAATAATCGAACAGGCCATGTCTTCTCTTTTGCTGCTCTACCCACCAACCCCCTTCCTGGCAACGCATTGCCGTGCAACAGAGAACATGAACATCGGATACCCGAACAGAACCATTCATGCTCCTCGTCTACGCCTACTGCCTGATGCAAAAAAAAAAAAAAAAATCTTCAAGGACCATGCAGGACCCATATTGGCTCAAGGAGAGAGAGGGAGAGATTGCGAACCCCTTCTCTTCCTTACTCTTTGTGCAATCACGCTCTCTTCTTTGACTTTGCCCGAGAGAGCTCTCGTGCTCGGCGGATCGATCCCTGGCGACACTAAGCTTGATTAGGGCCACGGACGGACGCGCATCAGTGTCCAGGAGCACTTTGGTCTCTCCCTGTCTCTCTCTCTTTCACTTCTCCTTCATACTTTTGGTACCCTTTTGCTCTCTTTGGTGGCTACAACGACGGACTCTTGAACAGGAACATCGCTCTCAAACGGCTCTTCCATCTCTTTGCTCATCACACCCGTCCATTCGACCATGGAACGTGGCCCAAGAAGCAGCTCAGCATGCAGGTGCGACATATTGGGAGACAGGCAAGGTCGAGCACCGCGACACAAAAGATTCAGGCACAGCGACTTGCCAAGAAAAGTCAAAAGCTCCTCTTTGAGTGCCATTGAGAGAGTGTGTGTAGATGAGAGAGAGAGAGAAGTCGTCGTGCGGATGATCTACTTTAACCTCCCCGGGGAGGTAAGGATGTGTTAACGGAATTCTAGGAAGGAGCCCTATCGGAGGCCCTAGGGAGTGGGTGGCTCCTTTGTCTGCGCAATCTGTCTCTCTCTTTCTCTCTCTCCCACTCTCCATCCATCCATCCGACACATCCAATTCATCGACATATCGACGCAGGTGGAATCATCAATCACAGAGCGATGCCTGATCACTGGATCACTGGATTGGACTAACGCTTGGACCGGACTCACGGACATGACTCTCTAATTCACGCTTCGCCCCTTCTTTCTCTCTCTCTCTCTCTCTCTCTCTCTCTCTCTCCCAATCTTTTCGACCGATGGATTGGATGGAGAGAGCTATGCTCTGTTCTCTGGCATGAGTCCCCTAGAAGGGTCCTCGTCTCTTCGCGTCCATCCATCCATGACACGAGGCTAAACCCGATATGAGAAAAAGAATGAGAACATAAAAAAAAAACCACATTTTTTTTTTTTGCATCACATTTCTCTTTTCTTGTCCGTGGGACCGGCCCATTTTTCATCTCCCCCTACACCATGGACGAACAGGCCTTTTTTTTTTTTATTCATTGTCCCCTTTGGTTTCCTTGACGTACGGTTGTGCATGCGCCCTATGCACAACAATAACAATAACAACAAGGCACACGCACATATTTTACACGCACAACTGTTAATTACGCCCAGAGAGCAAACCCGAAAGAAATGAAAACCATGCGCACGCCTTTTCTCCAGTCTCCATTGAACAACGACCGTTTTTTATTATTATTGTTGTTGTTTCTCTCTTTCCTATTCTTCTGTTCTTTACCCCTCCCCCGCAACATCCTCGCCCCACCTTATGATGACTAATGGAATACCACTCACACTATTACCACTTTCAGAAAAAAAAAAAAAAAGTACAGGGCGCTTTTGACCCTTGTTCTCTTGTGTTGCCTGACAATTAGGCAAAAGGCTTGTGAATCTGTTTTTTTTTGCTCTGTTCCCTCCTCTGCCATGCCAACATGGCCCATGACCCCCCCCCACCCTCCTTCCTTGATTCCTTCCATCCTTCTCTCATGCATTTTATCTTGGCTTTTGATACCTTTTTTTTTTTGTTGATGTTGTTCAATAATATATATCCTTGTCTGCGTAGTTATACATAAAGAAGAAAAAAAGAAAAAGAAAAAAGAAAAATGCGATGGGCAATGGGGCCAAACGGTGACAGAGTAGTGAGCGCAAGTTTTATCCTGTCGACCACAATCGTCTTTTTTTTTTTTTTTTGAGCGGCATCTCTAAACCCCCCCCCCCTCTCCTTCTCTATCTCCCCTTCTATCCATCCCCTATCATCAACACCATCGATCTACCGGTGTTTTGGCTGTCGATCATAAGCAAAGCCTGAGAGAGGAAGAGGAAAGAGGAAAGAGGAGGTATCCGTGCTCTCGTCTCTTTTTTTCTTTTTTATCTTATTTACCTCCTCCCTTTCCACACCTTCTCTAGCCCCTGCTCCTTGCTCATTCTATCTCTGTCTCCTCCTTCTTCACTCCTCTTTTTTTGCCAAATGAATTGAAAAAAAGAGTAAACGGATCAAAGTTTAGATCCAACGGGCCAAAGCGGAGAGTTTTTAGGGGAGAGGAAGAGGTGGATTGTGCACAATAAAAGTGTGTATGAGAGTGAGAGAGAGAGAGAGGGAAAAAAAATGGACAAGTCAAGAGAGAGAGGAACGGAAAAGCCCGGCGGAGCATTGGCCCGTCAGGCTCCTCCCCAATGACATGCCCCCCTGGGTGAAACGCTCCTCTTCTGGCAATTTCCCGGAGGCCCAAACGCCCCGTGCAAATGAACATCAAAAGACCCTATTTTTACTCGGAGCTGAGAAAGGCCATCATCACCATCATCACCATCATCATTATCATCATCATTCACCGCCACGCACCTCCAGTCTGGTTGGAGAGATAAAAAGAATCCGAGAGAAACTGTCTTGGAGAGAAGGATTGGAGGATAGGGTATCCGGACCCAGGCTCGAAACTCGAACATCTCGTTCAGACAATAGGGCCTCTCTCTCTCTCCCCTACTCTCCTCTCGTTGGGCCTCGTACCAACTCTTTGACATCATGCTGCTTCTGAAACCTCGCAAGTTGTCTTGGTCTGTTCGGGGAGGCCCCGGCGGAGGTTTTGGCCCATGGACTGGGGACGTGGAGAAGAGGAGAGGGGGCCAAGGAGCACGCGAGAGACGAACGTTCGAATGAAAGGGTGAGGAGAGGGGGGTGAGAGAGGTCTGTGTGTGAGAGGGATTGGCTCGGTTGGCTACTCGGGTCACACAATTGGGGGGGAGAGGGATGGGGGTCAATGAAGCCTGAAAGTGGAAAGAAAGAAAAAAGTGAGGGGCAAAGAAGGTTTATGCCTTACGCGATGCACGCGTGAGCATCGACGGACAACGACAATGTGGATGATGCGGATGATGGCGGTGTGGGATAGAGGAATGGTCCCGAATGGAGAGCACAAGGGAGAGAGAGAGAGAGAGGAAAGGTATTCAGAGAGCATGCAGTCATAGCTTCATAGATTTTACTCCGGCTCTTGCTCATTTCAATGTTGCATGCACGGTTGAACCATCCCCCCACGACCCCCCTCCCGCCTCTCTTCCCCCTAGCTTTGAGCATGTGGACTAGCTGACAACGGATCTGCGGGAGAGAGACAAGAAGAAGATAGCATAAAAGACAGATGGTCTGACCAACAAAGAGCCAACAACCACCCTTCATCACTTTAGCCAACAGAAGCTCTTTGCTCTTCGGCCCCCCTCCACTCTGGGCCTTCATGTGAGAGATTTAAGCAAATGGCAACACAGCCGTCCGAGCAATAAGGAGAAAGAGGAAGGGTGGGAGGGGGATACGTAGGTGAAAAGAGTGAGAGGG